>CM066039.1:358363748-359019013 GCA_033557465.1 Ichthyophis bannanicus | reverse complement strand
TGGGTGTCCTTTTGGGACTCACCTAGGTACTTTTTCCCTTGATTGACCCTATTGGACAGTGAGCTTGGTGGACCTTGGTCTGACACAGTATGGCATATTTTCTGAACTTATGTTCTTATGCCCCCTCTGTGCCACCCAGGCAGATGCCTAGTCCACCATGTCAACCAGCACCCTCCACTGCATGACTACTGTGCCATCCTTTGTGCTCCATTTGCACCATCAGCATGGTGCCCTTTCCTACATGAGCACCATGCTTTTGCTGCTAATGGAGCACTATTATCATTATTTTGGGCTCCCTTGTCAATGCATCATATTGCTGATGCTTGAATAGTTTCTCTCCCCTCTATAGACACCTTTTCAGCGAGGTTTTAATCGGTGATCGGGTTCCCAGCATTAAAGGGCTTTGCAAGCCATTGTGCAATCAGTGGGAGGACACACTGTGACCGCCCACTCCCTGCTCAAGTCACACCCACTCTCCGCCCCCTGCATCCATAATGTTGCCGGTGCCTTTAATGCACCTTAAAGCAGCATTTTTTTGGCATTAAGGAAGCAAGTGTGCCAATTGCCTGCATTAATGGCACACATGCTCCCTTATCACCATTTAGTAAACATACCCTTCATTTTCTGAGTCATAACCATAAATCCATGATTTATCAGCAGTGATAATCTTTTCAATGAAAAGTCATTTTCAATGCATTCCAACTCCCTGGCTGCAGACAGTCGATCTTCTTTTTTCATCAGGGGACCGGAGTTTTGGCACAAATTTTGTAGACACGTGTCTCATTCCCAAATCGACAGTAAGAATGAACTGTACTGACCCGAAACTGATGTCCATGTCCTCAGCAAGCCCTCTGATAGTCAATCGATGATTTGAGCGTATTGAGGCACACACTGCTTCAACTTTGTCTTCATTCCTGCTCGTGGATGTCCTTACAAAACGTTTGTCACTGTCAACACTGTGGCAGCCCTCTTGGAAACGTTTGTACCAGTCATAAACAAGTATTTATTTATTTATTTATTTATTTATTTTAATTTCTTTTATACCGCACTCTTCGACATCAGCGCGGTTTACAGAGAACAAAAACAAAAACCAGAACAACAGGCTGTTCGGAGTTACATATAACAGGATTATCAACTTGGAAAACAAGGGAGAACTATTTACATGGAAAATGTAATCTGTTAACTAGATCACATGCTCGAACTATGTACATGAATTAGCACGATTGTTGGGAGCAAGGGAAAAAAAAACTGAAGTTGGATATGTAGTGGGACTAGATGTTATCTTCATATGGGGTAGTATCTGGTGAATAGGGTGAATTTAAGGGCCTTTCTGAACTGGGTTAAGTCGGTTATGGTACGGATGTCGGCAGGGAGCGAGTTCCAGCATTTTGGTGCGCAACACAAGAAGGCTCTGTTAGCTGTTGATAGATTGTATGTTGTAATGGCCTTTGGTGTTGATAAGGAGTTTAATGTTGCCTGTCTTCTGTTTCTGTTTCGTGGTACAGTTTGGATGAGCTCAGAAAGTGAGTTGGAAGATAGTCCCTTTATGGCCTTGAATGTTAGAATCAGGATTTTGAACATCAGCCTTCCGTGTATGGGGAGCCAGTGGAGCTGTTTGAGGATTGGTGTAATATGTTCACTCTTGGACGCTCCTTGAAGAACCCTTGCGGCAGTGTTCATAGATAGATTGTATGTTGTAATGGCCTTTGGTGTTGATAAGGAGTTTAATGTTGCCTGTCTTCTGTTTCTGTTTCGTGGTACAGTTTGGATGAGCTCAGAAAGTGAGTTGGAAGATAGTCCCTTTATGGCCTTGAATGTTAGAATCAGGATTTTGAACATCAGCCTTCCGTGTATGGGGAGCCAGTGGAGCTGTTTGAGGATTGGTGTAATATGTTCACTCTTGGACGCTCCTTGAAGAACCCTTGCGGCAGTGTTCATAGCGAGCTGTAATGGGCTCAAGGTGGATTGTGGGAGTCCTTGAAGAATTGAGTTGGCGAAATCAAAATGTGGTAGGATTAGGGCTTGGTAAATGGTTCTGAAGTCTTCTGGGTCAAGTAGGGAGCGTAGGTGCTTGAGCGTGCGTATCTTGAAGTAGACAGCTTTTACGATATTATTTATGTGTGGTTTCATGTTGAGCCGGTGGTCCAGTGTGACTCCAAGGTATTTTATTGCTTCCTTAGTGCATAGTTCCGCTCCTTTGACTTTTAAATGTGAAGGTGGGGTGAAGTTGGTGTCTCTGGTGATAAAGAGAACCTCGGTTTTCTTGTGTTGAATGCGGAGGTTCTGTGACAGGAGCCATTCTGAGACTGCATCGAAGCAGTTTGTTATAGGTAGTAAATCCATTTGCTTTGTGGAAAAAGGCATGTAGAGTAGGATATCGTCTGCGTATACCATACATTTCACATTGAATGACCTGATGATATTGCAGATCGGCTGCATATAGATGTTGAACATGAGGGATGAGAGAGAGGACCCTTGCGGAACCCCTTGTTTTTGATGGAAGAGTTTGGATTCTCCTGTTGCAGTTTTTACATATTGCATTCTGGTATCAAGGTATGATCTGCACCATTCAAGTGCTGAGTTATGGACGCCTTTTTCTTTCAGTCGAACGAGGAGAATCTCATGGTTTACCGAATCAAACGCTGCTGCTATATCTAGGAAGATTAGCACAACGCCTTGCTGTAAGTTGTCTATAGTGGTGAGAACATCATTGAATAGGGTGGTGAGCAGTGTCTCAACCCCGTGGAATTCTCTGAAGCCGTGTTGAGAATGGTCAAGGGGGGCTGCGGAATCTATATGGTCTTGGATTTGCCGTTGTGCCTCTTTCTCAAAAATCTTTGCTAGAAGGGGGATGCTGGCTATAGGCCTGTAGGAGTCGGGCCGTTTAGGGTCTAGTTTCGCGTTCTTTAGCAGAGGTCTAATGGATGTGAACTTTAATGCAGATGGGAAGGATCCAGATGTAAAGGAGAGGTTAATGATTCTTGCAATGAAGGGGCTAAATGCACTTCGAAGATCCTTTATCCAAAAGGCTGGGCAAGGGTCGGTTTGTGCAGTTGTGGTGTTGAGTGAGGCGATTGTGTCTTCAATGTGTTTAGCAGAGGGTGTGGTAAGTACAGACAGGGATGTTAGACAGGTTGTTGCTTGTACAGTGGTTTTTGAGAGCTCATCTGTTTGAAGAAGTTTTGATTGTAGGTAATCAGCAAATTCCTGTGGGTGGATATCTTCATTTTGTTCAGAGGATGGTTCCTTTGACAGTGATTTGACAAGATTGAAGAGGTCGCGAGGTTTGTTCAAAGATCTTTTGAGCAAATCAGTGTGGTATTGCTTCTTTAAGGTTGTGATTGCTTCACGGTGAGATGCAAGGTGGAGATTGTAGGCTGCGTGATCGTCGATGGAAAGTGAGCGGCGCCAGCGTTTTTCGAGTCTTCGTAGGTGGGTAAGGGAGGACCGTAACTCGGGGGAAAACCATGGAGCAGAGGATTTTTTCCTGGACATGTTCTTTTTGTGTGGGAGTTGAGCAATGGTGTTAAGGTTGCTGTTCCAGGCGGTGATAGACTCATCAAGATTGAGTGCTGTGTTGTCAAGGAGTGATTGGGTGCTTGATAGTATAAGTTCCCTGTTGAATGGTCGAAAGCCTCTTGTAGCTCTAGATGTGTTGTCCAGTTTTCTGTTGTTGCGAAGCTGATTGTTGCTCAGAGGAATTTGTAAGTTTATAAGTTTATGGTCCGACCATGGTACATTGGTGATCGATTTTACAATGTTGCAGCTCTGTTCGGATATAGAGTGTGGAGCAAAGACCATATCAAGAATGTTTCCTTTGGTGTGAGTGGGCTCCGTGATCAGTTGTTGATATCCAAGATCTTCAATGGCATTGAGGAGTGAAGATGATTGGTTTTGCTGTAATGATGGGAGATTGAGGTCTCCCAATATCCAGTTAGGAGTGTTGGGGTTGCTGGTATTGGCGGCCAGGTCCAATATGGTGGGAAGTTCATCCGGTGAGCTCGAGGGGCTCTGTAGACCAGGTTGATGGAGCATTGTTTGTTCACTATGGTGATTATATCTAGGTTGCTTGTGCTATGCGAGTTGGTCATGTAGAAAAGGTGTTCCGTCTTGGTGAGTATGAGTGCTCCTCCTCCCTTCTTGTTTTCTCTATGGGTTGTGTGTATGGAGAAGTTTGGTGGAATAAGTTGGTTGATGAGGACATTGTCCTCTTTGGATAACCAGGTTTCGGTGATCATGAGTGCATCAAGATCATGAAGGGTGATTATATCAAGGATTACAGGCCATTTTTTTCGAATTGAGCGTGCATTTATGAGGGCACATTTTAATCTTTCTGTTGTTTGGGATTTGTGTTGCTTAAGATTGCTGGTTTGGTGTATTGCAATGTGGATGAGGTGGGAGTGTCGTATACGGGCTTCCCTATCTGGATGATGGTGAGGGTTGCCTGACCATTGTTTTCCGTGGTTCTTGAGGATCGGTATATGGTTGGTGGAGGGAGAGTAGGCAAGAGAGGTCCCGAGCCAGTCTGTGAGAAGGTAAAAACTGAGAAAGGTGATGAGATGGAGAGACATTTTGGTTTCTTGGTATGGGATGTGTATGGGAGTCTCAGAGTCTTGGGATGCAGATTACAAGTTACAGTAAAGTTAGTAAAGGCTAATTCATAGTATAAGTGGTACAATACAGTGGTACGGTACAGTGGTACAATGACTAAAATTGGTTTGAGTTGCTGGCGGGAATATATGGTATTAGGTGGAGGCTATTACTGACTTCATTACAGATAACAGGATTTAAGGATAGACTAGATGACTGTATAAAGTCATGCGATAGCTATTCAGTGAACTGCGGACAACGGTGAAGTATGACTCATGCGTACACTTGTAGTAACTTGTCATAAGTCTCTTTGCAAGAATCTCCAAGTTTCTTATCAAAATTAAATGCAAATTCGCTGTTCAGTTTTTTCACTCATCATAAATCTGATGAACTGCTGTTACATGATACTGAGCATCACGTGATTTAAAAAACAGTACAGGTGTGCTGCAGCCACGCTACACTCTGCACATGCAGAGCACATAACTAGGTCACTACATGCTTTATAGAATCTTGGTGCAACATATTGTTATATAGCAACACAACAAGTCTCAATACTTTTTGATCACCCTTGTATACTGTAGAATCTCTATTGATTGAAATTCCATGTAAAAAGGGAAAGGTGATGACAGTGGGGTGTACTATGGACTGCCTGGCCAGAATGAACAAATTGATGATGAAATGCTCAAAGAAATCAGAGAAGATGACAAACGTTACAACACACTAATAATAATAGATTATTTCAATTACCCCGGTATCAATTGGGTCATGCTACGGAGATGTGGAGCCCGATTCCGAAGGAGCACGTCCAGACTGTCCAGACGACCTATGCAGGATGGGCCTATTAGGACTCGATTCTGGATCACGGGAACAAAACATTCCCACGGTACATGGAATTGGGCCTGAGGATGGCCTGGCATGCCTCTGTGTGCCTCTGGGGATATCTTTCCCACAGGCTGCCTTGGTTTCCGCAGCTTGGCCCCTTCTTCCCCAATGTCTGACCCATGGCTGGTCAGCCATCACCTGGAATTGGTGGCGGGGACCCCCCCCCCCCTGCACCCAGCCCTGACCTCGGGGGGATCCCCAGGTCCGATCGCTGGATCAGTGCTGCTTATCCCACCTTTGAGGTGGAATAAGCAGTGCATCCCCTTTGACCCAGCAGGATGTACAGGGCCGTGACCTGAATTGGACCTGTATGTCTTACTGGGGTGGCCCATCCCGAATCCGCCCAAATCCTGTCCCTTCCTGTCCCCTGCTGGCTTTCCCCATTCTGCTTCTCTGGACATGCGGGGAGAGCCGAAGGTGGAATCAGGCCCAGATGGTTAGCAGGGCTGCATGTTCCACTGGAATGTGCAGCCCCGCAACCTGCGTCTCTGCATCGGGCCCAAAGTTTCTAGATGAAATAAATGACTACTTCTTGGAGCAGCTGATTCATGAGCCAACAAGAGGGGAAGCCATTTTGGACCTAGTACAAGATCTGGTGCAAGAGATAAAGGTGTTGGGGCCATTTGGCAATAGTGATCATACTATGATCGCATTTGATTTAATAAATGGAGGAAGGACAACAAGAAAATCAATGTACTACCTTTTAACTTTTAAAGTGGAGACTATGATAAAGTGAGGAAAATAGTTAAGAAAAAACTAAAAGGAGCAACTGCAAAAGTTAAAGATTTACATCAAGCATGGGTGTTGTTTAAAAATAATATCTTGGAAGCCCAGACCAGCTGTATTCCATGCTTTAAGAAAAGTGGAAGGAAGTCCAAAAAACTGCCAGCATGGTTTAAAGGTGAGGTCAGAGAGGCTGTTATAGCCAAAACAACATCTTACAGGAAATGGAAAAAGGAGACAAATGACGAAAACTGGAAACAACATAAGTACTGGCAAGTTAGATGCAAGGCATTGATAAGGCAGACAAAGAGAGAATTTGAAAGAAAGCTTGCCGTGGGAGCAAAAATGCATAATAAAAACTTTCAAGTACATTCATAGCAAAAAACCTGTGAGAAATGCAGTTGGACCATTAGATGATAGAGGGGTAAAAAGGACAAGGTCATAGCGGAGAGACTGAATGAATTCTTTGCATTGGTCTTTACCAAAGAAGATGTATTGAGGTTACCCATGACTGAAATGGTATTTAAAGGTGATGCATCAGAAGAATTGAAAGAAATATCGATAAACTGGGAAGATGTATTACAACTATTTGATAAACTAAAGAGTAGCAAATCACCTGGACCATATGATATACATCCAAGGGTGTTGAAGGAACTGAAATATGAGATTACAGACTTACTATTAGTAATCTATGAACTATCATTAAAATCATCTGTAGTACCTGAAGATTGGTGAATGGCCAATGTAAAGCCAATTTTTAAAAAGAGTTCCGGGGTGATCTGGGAAACTACAGACCGGTGAGCCTGATGCCAATACAGGGTAAAATGGTAGAAACCATTATAAAGAACAAAATTACTGAACATGTAGATAGTCATGGCTTAATGGGAGACAGCCAACATGTCTTTAGCCAAGGAAGGTCTTGTCTTACTAATCTGTTATGTTTTTTTGAAGGTGTGAATAAACAGGTAGACAAAGGTGAGCCAGTCGATATAGTGTATCTGGATTTTCAGAAAATCTTTGACAAGGTCCCTCATGAGAGACTCCTGGCAAAATTAAAAAGTCATGGAACAGGAAGCAGCGTAATATTGTGGATCAGGTACTGGTTAAAAGATAGAAAGCAGAGGGAGAAAGGTGAATAGTGGAGTACTGCAGGGATCTATGCTGGGTTCGCTGCTTTTTGACATATTCATAAATGACCTGGAAAAGGGAATAATGAGTGAGGTTATCAAATTTGTAGATGACACAAAACTATTTAAAGTTGTTAAAACCCAAGAGGATTGTGGAAAATTGCAAGAGGATCTTGATAATTTGGAAGACTGGGCATCCAAATGGCAGATGAAATTTAATGTGGACAAGTGCAAAGTTAAATGCACCTAAGAAAGAACAACCCGAACTATGCTTAGTTGATGCAAGGTTCCACATTAAGAACCACCATCCAGGAAAAGGATTTAGGTGTCATCGTGCATAATACATTGAAACCCACCACCCAATGTGCAGCAGCAGGCAAGAAGGCAAAAGGTTAGGGATCTTCAACCTGGAAAAGGGAAGACTGAGGGGAGATATGATAGAAGTCCATAAAATAATGAATGGAGGAGAGTGGGTAAATGTAGACTGGTTGTTTACTCCCTCAAAAAGTAGAGAGACTCCGGGACATGCAATGAAGCTACAGTGTAACCTGTTTAAGACTAATAAGAGAAAATATTTTTTCACTCAACTCATAATCAAACTCTGGAATTCATTACCGGAGGAGGTAATAAAAGCTGTTAGTATAGCTGGGTTTAAAAAAGGTTCGGACAAGTTCCTGGTGGAAAGGTTCATAAACCATCATTGAAGATGCCCCGGGAAATTCACTGTTTGCCCCAATACAAGAATTGTGGAAGCTGTGTGTCTTTTTGGGAACCTGTAGTACTTGTGACCTGGATTGGCCATTGTTGGAAACAGGATACTGGGCTTGATGGACCTTGGACTGACTCAGTATGGCATATCTTATGTTCTTATGTATATGTCGGAGACGGGCAGGATCAGAAACATCCATATTTTCAGAATACGGTGAGTGCAGGGACATCTACGGCCGTTTTCTGCATATACTCATCTCTCGTATGCCATAGTGCTTTATTCGTGTTGTGCTGGAAACATCTATGTCTCCAATTCCGGAATCGCTGGTGCATCTATAACTGCAGTTGCAGAATTAGGTTTAAATCGGGCCCGTTTTCAGTTTGAGCGTGCCCACAGGCCGGACTTGCATATTATGGAATTGGGCTCTATTTGAATATTCTGAGGTACACTATTTGCACATATATTTAATTTTCATGAGAGGGTAAATTTAGAAGAATCAATAACTGATGAATGTCATTCAAGAAATGTTGTCAAACAGTGGTGTGAGTTCCAATGAGGGTTCCCAAGCAAATTTGCTGAGTGCCCCTCATGATAGTGGCGGTGGCCAGGAAAAGGGGAACAGAAAAGATCTTTCCTTCCCCCCTTTTGGCTCCCCCTGTAAACTAAAAAAAGAAAAATTCAGAGCAGGTATCGCAAGACTTGGGCTGCATGGTGGGGAGAAATTGTTTCAGGTCTTGGGCTGCTGCAGTAAAATAATTTGGAAACAGATAGGCAGCAGGAGGAAGTGTGGCAGACATCTCTATGGTAAGCTATACATGTTTCCTAGATAAAAAGTGACGGCATTCATATGCAGGGCTCTTTAATACATGAAGACTATGGGTCAATTTTAGCAGGCAATTAAAAAGGTGTCTGTACCACTGCATAGCCCCTCAAAAACAGCCTTGGTTGTAAGCATGATGTTTGCCGTGCTCTGCGGCTGCCATTACAGGTCAAGGACTGCCTGGTTGCATGAGCTCCCCATCTAGCCTGGGTTCTCTTGCATTGGGGGACTGCGTGGGCAGTACTTATGCTACGATGGTCAAATATTTCTATTTAAAAAAATAATTTTCCAGTAGCATGCAGTACTGAGACTATACAAAACTTTCATACAATAAATTTACTAAGGTCAGTCAAACAGAGCACTGAATTACTTTTCTGTTGAAGAACCAGAAATAATAAATCCCACTGGAACCTGCTGCTACTCGTTAAGCTGTTGGAGTAAACTTCCATATCTAGTCAGCGTTTATTCATTGTTTTCAAGATTCTCAGCCCAAACTTCAGAAAAAAATACCATCTTTGTTTCTGTGCCTGAAACACCCTCCGTAACATCTGGAAGTTTGTATTCTTTTCAAAACCTCTCCTTCTTTGTCTTGATTATATTTTAACGCAGATGAGTTGAAGTCATTCATGAAGAGATTGCCAAGCAACCATTTCCTGACTATTGGGAGCATACATCAGCATTGGGGTAATGACTGGGACCTGCAGACCCGTTACAAACTTCTCCAGAGCTCTATGGAAGTCCAGCGTCAGAAGATTCAACGCACTGCTCGCAAGCTGTTTGGCCTCAGTGTCCGTTGTCGGCACAATCCCAATCACCAGCTGCCTAGGGAAAGGTGAGAACACAGATCTGCTTCTACTTGCTGCCTTGAATCTCTGAATTACTCTGTATGTTATTGTTGCATTTTCAGGGGTAACTTTTAAAAGACTTTGGTACCTTTTGCGCAGGAAATAGAGGGGCCCTTGTGCTAAAGGTTTTAACCCATATTAAAAAAGTTAACACACTTTAAGTGCCTACAGTTCTTTTATTTCTATGGATGCAATTGCACTTAACATGCGTTGACCTTTAGTAAAAGGGCCCCAGAGTTATCACTCTGGCTAAATGGATTTGTACCCACCTGAAATTGTGCACTTATTTTGGGCTGCATAGAAAAGAGGCCATTCGTTAATGTCACTTGCCTGGAACTACTAGTGGATACTAACTGTGGTGTATGATGACATTAGCAAGCTGATATTGAAACACAGGGGGGGATTTACTAACGGGTGCTAAGTTGTTGCACTTAACATGCCAAAAGCGCCAAAATTATGGTGCATTATGTGCAACACCCCTGTGTTAACTGTTGGGGGTGTGGAAAGCATTTCCTTGGCAGGTAACGTGGCAGGTCGTGTGTACTGCATTAGTACAGGTGCACCTAACACCACTTCCAATTGAAAATTGGATGTTTCATGCCGGCTTAAAAGAAAGTGCATATTTTCACTTCTAGCTACTCTACTGAAAAATTGTCCTTCACTGTCTTTTCAATATGTTTGTTGGGTTGAAGAATTAGTGAAGAAACATGGTATTGCAAGCATGATAAGAGCAGTTATTAGGATGTTCAGTCTTCATGTTTGAATAATAAAGGTTCTTATTTGCTTTTTTGCTTCTACGTGTGACGATGGAAGCTTTAGAGTTTTATCCTGTTCTCATATGCTTATTCTGAATGTTGCAGGCGACCCCTCAAAGATCAATATTACCCTCCACACTCTCCATTATCCATAGTGATTCAAAGTCATGGGATCAGTGAACAACTGTCTAGCTAGCTTCAGTCACCAGCTGAATCTCCACCCGCTGATCGAAACTGAACCCATAGAAATTGGAAGTAGCAGGAAGGCACTGACATCAATAGCCCCTTCCATCTTAGGTATTCAGATTCCATTAAAGAAAATCTGACAGCTCCAGGGACTGTTCTGGATTCTCAGTTGAGCATCTCTTCTGTAACAGAAATCCTTTTATTTTCTGCCAGAAAATACATCTATTACGCCCATACCCAGAGACAAAGGATCTTTATCTGCTCCTGAATTCTTTGGTTCTCATTTATCTAGACCATGGAAACATCCGTCTCTATGCCACCCCTACCCAATTGCTGAAACACCTTTAACTAATACAAAATGGGGCCATTAAACTTCTATGCAATGCCCACAAATTCAATCACATCACTCCCATCTTAAATGATCTCTATTGGTTGCCTGTTGTTATATAATAATATTCAAGATGATAACTTTGGTTTGTAGGCTCTTATGTCCCAATAAATATCCAGAAGACCTTCTTTCCATTCCAATCCAACATGCAATTTAAGCTCCTAATGATCCTCTCTTCTCTACAATCCATTAGAATGTACTCACACAGTACTTCAGTTACCAGACCTCGTTGCTGAGGAGAACCATCTCTCACTGTTTATAACAAATAGTTCCTACTCAACATTTAGAACCATCCTCAAAACTTATTATGGCCATCAGACACAGTTTTGGCCTTCCCTTCTGTCAATCTATAAGTTTGTCATTGTGTCTCATTGGCCCATGCCCTGTCTTCTGTAATTCTTCTGAATTCTCAAACAAATTGTAACCTTCTTTTCTGTCTTATTATACCATTTTCCCATTTGCCGTAACCTGCTTTGCTGTCTACTGAAAGGCAATATATCAATCAAATTAACTAATTAAATTAAACACACTTCTTGTTTGCAAAGGGACTGAAGCGTCTGGTTGACCAGCTGCATCTGCCCCCATGCAAACAGGAAGTTTGCATCAGAGAGGGCAAACATGGCTGATCAAAGCACAGAGTCGGCAAATAAGGGAGGAGGGAAATGAGTAACAACATGGAAGAGGAGAGAAAAGAAAGGAAAAAGGAAGGCGGAAAGTGGATATGGCAAGGACAGAGATAAGGAAACTAGAGGCTAAGAGAAATAAATGGAGAGACATCCTCAACTCTATTAAGAATACTGTATGTCTCTTCTATCACCATGTTCCTCATTTTAGGGATGTAGTATTTGCTAATCTTCACAGCTCCCTGACTTCTGTCCCTCTGGATTTAATTAGCAAGTTCTCTCTGTTTTCTATCACCATACCTGTCTGAAGCTCAGGAGTGACTGCTGAAACATTGAAATAATGAATATTGCACTCTGTTATCTGTGTAGGAAAATGACAACACAGGAGAGGAAGGGAACGTCTTTGAATGAAACATTCTTACCAATGCTACGATTAGATGGGACTCTATTTTGCAGGGATAATTTATAAGCTGGAGATACATACCAAAAATATATGTTCTGCTCCCATGTATTTTTACTCAGTATGCACATAGGCATTCCAGGGAGCTGAGGTTGGATGGAATTTGGGCAGAGCTGTGAGATATATTTGCACCCACGAAAATTTAGTTATTTGCATCTGATTCAGACTGGGTGTAAATGTCTGTAACTACTTTTCCTTGGGATCATTTTATAAGGACATCTAGGCATATTTGTTGTCTTAAAAAGTAAGGGTAACATATGTCCCTATGAACCTTCACATCTATGGTGTCCTGTTATAAAATTGCCCTCTTAATGCATAAAGGAGATGATTTTATTTATTATTTATTTACATTCTCTTATATACCGTGCTATTCTGCATCAGTGCGGTTTACATTGAACAAACTGAAATTACATTGAGCAGGGCATTATAACTTGGAGATAACTATTTTACAGGGAACATGGGCTATGGAGGGTTAAGTGGTTTGCCCAAGACCACAAGGAGCACCTGTGGGACTAGAAACCCCAGCCCTTCCGGCCCAAGGTTGCTGTCTTCTAGTGGGATTTGAACCCCTGACCTTCTGGCCTGAAGTACCTTGCCCCAACCACTAGGCCACTCCTCCACTCCACTTTATAACAAGCCACCTCGTTACGTGCCATCTCATTACGTGCCATCAATGTGCACAAGTCATCTGTTTTTAATGGCCTATGCATGGGGGCAGGAACTGGCACGCGTAGTTTAAGCAGACATTATTTTGTAACTACTTGCGTCAAGATGGTGTGTAGATTTGAAGTTGATCAGCAGGGGGCAGAACATGGGTGGAGCATAGGCAGAGCGAAAATCAACATATGTAGGTTATAGACTGCTACAACTTATGCACGCTTTTCGCAGATCTGCTTGCGGACATTTATACCAAGTCTAGGGTTGGTGTAAGTGATGACGCCTAGATTCGGCACCTGTATCTCAACATTTACACCCCTAACCTATAATGTAGGAACATACTTCACTTTATAGAATAGGTGACAAATATGCGCTTGACAACTCATGTTCCACTAAGCAATCTCAGAGAATTACCCTCGTGGATGGCAATTTTAGAAACTCCCATGCAGCTGACACACACTGCCACATGCAT
This sequence comes from Ichthyophis bannanicus, assembly GCA_033557465.1. Classification (NCBI taxonomy): domain Eukaryota; kingdom Metazoa; phylum Chordata; class Amphibia; order Gymnophiona; family Ichthyophiidae; genus Ichthyophis; species Ichthyophis bannanicus. The sequence goes on along the minus strand of CM066039.1, from coordinate 359,005,776 downwards.
ATTTGGGGCCTGTTTTATAAAGTGAAGTATTCATGTACTTTACTTTATAAAATAGTCGATCTGGTCACAGCAGTTAATGCCTGCTCTAGAGCAGTATAAATGCCTGTGCTTAGACTGGTCAGAAACACACCAAAGTTATAATTATAGGTGAAAATTTAGACCCCATCTATGCTCCACCACTGTGCATACCCCAGCTGAAAAAATGCAGGTACTTACAGAATAGTAACCTCCTAAAGCAGGAGCATATTTCTTTATTCATGCAAGTAATTTTTTTTAAAATGGGGACACACACCTAATTAATGCATAACTTTCCACGTGTCCTTTGTAAATTCAGCACCCTAGGAACCGACTACTGTTCCAAATATGACCTTATCCTATCTAAGAGGAAAGAGCTTCCCTTGCAATACCACTAGTGTTCCTTGGGTCTTTCTGCATACAACAGCATTATTGATCTTGCTGAATGAATCAATGAAAGTGCCAGGGAAGGGAAATATAATAAATATAGTTCCACTGTACTTTACTTTATAAAATAGTCGCTCTAGTCACAGCAGTCGATCTAGTTAATGCCCCAGAAGGAATGGATAACATGAGGAAAGATCTACAAAAGTTGGAAGAATGGTCTAATGCTTAGCAGTTAAGATTTAATGTGAAGAAGTGCAGTGTCATGCACTTGGGAAGCAGAAACCCAAGGGAATTGTATGCGATAGGGGGTGAGAGGTTGATGTGGATGGACCAAGAGAAGGACCTTGGAGTGATTGTTTCTGAGGATCTCAAGGTAGTGAAATAGTGTGACAAGGTGGTGGCAAAAGCCAGAAGGATGCTGGGTTGCATACAGAGAGGAATTACCAGCAGAAAGGAAGAGGTACTAATGCCACTGTGCAAGTCGCTGGTGAGGCCTCACTTGAAATATTGTGTTCAGTTTTGGAGACCACATCTCGCAAAGGATATAAAAAGACTGGAAACGGTTCAGAGGAAGGTGACCAAAATGATTTGTAGCCTGCGTCAGAAGACATATGAGAAGAGACTTGAAGACCTAAATATGTACACTTTGGAGGAGAGGAGGGATAGGGGAGATATGAGTCAGACCTTTAAGTACTTAAAGAGTATTAACAAGCAAACAAACCTCTTCCAAAGACGGGGAAGCTGTAAAACTAGAGGGCATAACATGAAGCTGCAAGGTGGTAAACTGAAAGGCAATGTCAGGAAATACTTTTTCACTGAAAGGGTGTAGGATACTTTGAATGCCCTCCCGATGGAAGTGGTGGGGGCAAATACAGTGACGGAATTCAAAGTGGGATGGGACAAACACAGAGGATCCCTTTATAACAACAGGATAAAATCAAAATAAACATAACTATCTTATATCTCAACAAATAGGACTGACCTACAAGGAGTAGTGGGTACATCCCTAAACAAAGGCATGGGGCGGGGTGACCTGCACGGAGCGGCAGGGGCACCTACTCTTACCGCCTTGCTGGGCAGACTAGATGGACCATACTGGTCTTTATCTGCCATCATATATTATGTTACTATGTTATATTGTTTATTTGTTTATTTAGCTGGTTTTATATACTGCTTTTCACTGGGTCAAATGACAACAGATAAAGACTAAATTGGCCCATCCTGTCTGTAAGTAAAATTTGTCCTCTTGGGCTAGATGCATAAAGAAATTTCCATATGCAACCCAGAACATGCTACTTGCGTGCTTTCTCTCTCTCCTAGAATACTGCTTCTTGTCGCCATTACTTCCTTCTGTCCTTTGCTTCCCTTCCCTTGCTTCTCTTACCCTCCAAAGGTCTGATTGGGTTCATCTTCCTTCTTCGTATTTTCCATCCTGTGCCTCTCTATCTTTCTCCTTCCCTTCCCTTCCTTCTGTCTTGGTCGCCTCTTTTCTCCTTTGCCCTTTCTATCCTTCTTCTTTTCTTCTTCCCTCCTTTTGCCTCTCTATAGTTTTCTCTCTCCTTCCCCTGTACTCCTTTGTCATCCCTGTCTTCTAGGAGTGTTGGCTTGGGTGCCTAAAAAATCCAATGTGCTTGCAAATCACTTGTATACATGGCTCCCTATGACGTAGCATGTGATAATCGATCTGCATGCTTAATAAGATCTAGCATACATACACTGGGCACTCAAATAATAAATAGGTGAAATGAACACAAAATTGTGCCAGACAACTGGGAATAATTTCTTTAAAATAAGCACCAACTGAACTTATTTTTGGCCCCTGGACTATAAAAAAGAACATCCATGGCCGGTTACAACATTGTTAAAGCATCTCAGGAGACGATTTGGCATAGCACACAGAGGGTCCGTTTACTGAACATCTTCCTATAAGCCTACAAAGGAAGAGGTTATGATCACCTGGGATGCTCCCATTCTAAATGCAAGGAAGTCAGACATAGTGGCAAATGGCACTGATTATAGAGGTGTCAGTCCCAAGCGACAATTCTCTGAATCGCGTTGAGAGGGAGATCTTCAAGTACCAAGAAATGCAGTCAGAGTTCAAGCAAATGTGGCAGAAAGCTGTTGAGTTATTTCCCATCTTATTGGATGCCACTGACTTGTTTAAGAAGAATTTCCAGGCACACCTCGATAAATTACCCATATATAGCATGTTACATCCTATGAAATCCAGAGGGAAGCTCTCTTTGGCATGATGCAAGTACTATGCTGAGCATGAGCAGTAAATTTGAGAGACTGAGATCATACTACACATACATTGGCTTAAAAGCGAGGTTCATAACTGTCATGGTATGCGCAAAACTAATCTATTTGGAGACATTGAGGTATGTTTACTAAACTGCGTTAGTGCGATTTGCGTTAGGAGCCGCGGTAGAGACAGAAACCCCAAATAAGGACATGTGCGGTACATCGTTTCCGAGAACGCGCCGAGAACGCACGTTACAAGACGCCATAAATGAACGAGCGCTACAGGGCACGTTACCACGCATTAATCATAAGAAGGCGCGCAGGCATGCAAGCATAGTAACAGAGCTGTAGCACAATGGTTACAACACTGACTGATAGTACAGGGGTCATGGGTTCAATTCCCCAGTGGGCCTAATGTATAAGGCTGGCTGAGGCAGCACCCTTTACATTTAAGTAGTGATTGTTGAGGCATGTGACGTGTATTTTAATTAGTGCTGCCAGCAAACACACCCTCACGGTGGCATAACCTAAGGTGCCGCATAAGGCACCCCATAACGCACTCCATAGGGCACATTATAAAGTGTACTGTCCGCCAAGGCACCCTATAATGTCCCCTATAGTACACCTTATAAGGCTGTGAACAAAGCCCTGGCTGGCTGCAGAAGAACTGCACGTCACCACACAAACTGTCTGCTGTGGTTACCAGGATAGGGGTAACCCACCCGTACCCATGATGCACTGCACATGCAAATCAGCAGACGAGAGATGGGCACAAGATTTGGTATGCACCCCCACAGCACCTCGGCCTTGTAGGGGGAACAAACCGTATGTGGCACTGTCACAGAGTAGCCACAGACAGTCACATTGTGCGGGTACTGTGCCCACCCTGAGGTTGAGGTGGGGCGCCCAGCACCCGGTCCACAGCACCTTTCATGGCTGAAATACGCCATGCTGCAGGTCCCCATCAGTGTGTGATAGGTAGTTCAGTTAGACACACCTAGGAGACATCTGTGTCCTGCTGTATGTCTCAGTCATGTCTAGTCCCTATGGGCGATGCTGCACCCAGAATAGTGCATATCCTGTGTTGGTGCCATCGTTACCTGCTGTGGGTGGGTGGTGTATGGACCCACAGGCAGATTATGTACCACCACACAACCCACCCTCTGGGGCTCAGGGTGGGAAACAGGATCACCCACCAATAGATCCACAGTCTACCTCCCTGCAATGGCAGCAGTAGAGGGGACCAGCAACCCCAGTCCTGCTGAGGAACAGACAGAGCGGTACACATACATAACGTAATAGCAGACAGACGGCAGGCATGGAAATGCTCAGCTGCACCCCCACCCCCACCATTATCTGACATTCTCCAGCAGCAAGCCTCCAGCCGCTGCACCCTGCAAGGTGTTCCAGCAAGACACATACTAGCTGCAGACAGTCCACCAGCTAGTCAATAGTGCATGTACCCAGAACGGGGATGTCAGCATACACACCAAGCAGAAAAGTCAGTGATTGGGCCCCAAAAAGAAACCCATAAATAACACATGAAAAAAATGTTATATTGCCCTATGGGGGAACCTAGCCATGCCATGGTCACTGCTCAGTCAGGGTGAGAGTGACCTCCCAGCAGGACATGCTATGGCCACCCTGTCCGTGCAGGTGGTGGCCAGGCACTACAATGTCTGAGCCATTGCCCTATGCCGTGTGCAAATGCATCCAGGCCAGGCCACCCTGTCCGTGCAGGTGGTGGCCAGGCACTACAATGTCTGAGCCATTGCCCTATGCCGTGTGCAGATGCATCCAGGCCAGGCCACCCTATCCAGGCTATTCCCACAGTACCTTGCTCCTCATTATGCACATTGGCAGGCCAATACTGGCAACAGTGCTAGCAGTGTGGGCTGTGGAGGGTGCTGGCAGCCACCACACACTGGATAGACAGACACATACTCCCCACCCCTATGCCAGCATTGTGCAACTATAGAGGTGTTGGGCAGCCAAGGCCACCACACCAGTCCTGGGCACAGTGCAGGCATGGCTATGGTACGCAATACTGTAGGAGTCACTCCCCAGGTTGGTAAACACTGTCAGACACAAGACCTGTAGCACACTCCACAGACATCAGAAAGGTTGCTATGATGCAGCTCACTCAGAAAAGTGTACTTAACCTAGGAATTGCTATCTGCCAGTACTCATAGCAACCTCTTTAAAGATGTGTACCATATTCCCAGGTTTAGGGTGGCATTACTAAGGTATGCAAGTGCTAGTATTGGGAGATGCACGCAGAGCCCAATGTCCTGCCTCTCCAGGAGGCTTTGGATAATGGGGCCTGTGGGTGCGGGTGTGTCTGCCCCTGTTGGCTGCTACTTTATGGCAGAGGTTCCCAACTCCAGTCCTGCGGTGCCAAACACTGTTCAGGTTTTCATGCTGTCCCTCATGAATATGCATGAGATACATGGAGTGCAGGAGTGGCCTAGTGGTTGGGGCAAGGTACTTCAGGCCGGAAGGTCGGGGGTTCAAATCCCACTAGAGGACAGCAACCTTGGGCCGGAAGGACTGGGGTTTCTAGTCCCACAGGTGCTCCTTGTGGTCTTGGGCAAGCCACTTAACCCTCCATAGCCCATGTTCCCTGTAAAATAGTTATCTCCAAGTTGTAATGCCCTGTTCAATGTAATTTCAGTTTGTTCAATGTAAACCGCACTGATGCAGAATAGCGCGGTATATAAGAGAATGTAAATAAATAAATAAATAAATACCATGGGGGCTGCGCATAGAAATGCAGCACAGGCATCTTTATCAGAGGCAGCATGGAACCGGAATGGTGTTTGGCCCTCCAGGACTGCATTTGGGAGGCTCTGCTCTAGGTAATGTGCATGTTTATGGTGTCTGTGCTCTGTAGGGTAAAATGTAGGTGTCTTGGGCATGTTTACATCATCTGCAATAAAGGTGCTGTCTGTATTAGCACGTTGTAGTAGTGGGTAAAATATGGGGACTGGGTTGGCAGGAGCCACAGCTGGGACTTGAACCTGTGACCCTCTGCTTCTGAATACACTGGTTTTGTGCACTACACCACCTTGTTGTCACAGAGTCAGTACATTCCTTGGTGATACCATGACTGTTCGTCAGACAGGGCCCATCTGTTGCAGTACACGGCACCCACCTACACAGGGCTAGGCCACGGTCTGCTCTGGGCAGCTGCCACTGCCCCTTCCACCACCAGTATCCCTCAGCCACCATGCTGACATGCCCTTCTGCTGGTGGTCCTGGTGGTGCGCAGTCTCAGGCCATCCAGTGTGCAGGTAGGCGGCTGCCTATGGTGTGGGTTCTGGGGTAGGGGTGCCTGCATAGATGTCCACGCTTCCCCCCAGCACCGCCTGCCAATATTCCGTGCCCTTGGGGGTAGCTGCTGGGTACTATCCCCTGTGACACTGTGGGAAACACAGTTGTGCCCATGTTGGGCCTTCAGCAGTTGCTGTCTGGCTGCTCTGCTGCTTCAGCATTTGTATGGTCCACCTAGGCATCGCCCTAGTCCGCACTGTGGCCCAGCTGCACCACAGCATGTGCCGCCTGCGGCCCTCTGTATCCCCTTCTCCGGCATCTGTCCAGTTGCCATCCCGACATGCCCGCCCTGATGTTGCGGGACATGTGCACGCCATAGGAACCCTGTCCGATGGTGGGAAAACCCTGAGCAGCGCTATTTCACTGTGGGCTCATTCACCTTGTATGGGGACGAATTATAGACCCTTCCACAATTTATATCTGTTCTATGGAGCTTACTTGGGGGGGGAGGGGCTGATGTTTCTCATTGATACCACTATTGGCCAGCTTGGTTATGTTTTTTTTCCAGTTTGTTGAGGTCATTTTCAGTGTTTATGTGCCCTTTTGTTCTGTGCACATGTATCACACTTATCACTTTTTTTAGGTTTCCCTGCCTGGGCTGTACATTGCTGACACTGAAATAGTTTCTCTCCTCTGTAATGTGCATTTAACGCAGAGCTACTCAATTCCGGTCCTGGAGGTCTGCAACCCTGCAGGTTTTTGGGATATCCCTAATGATATGCATGAGATATATATGCATTAGAGATAGCCTGACAATCTGACTGGTTTGTGGCCCTCCAGGGCTGGATTTGGAGACTCCTGCCTTACACCTCTGTCATTTAAGATTGTGAGTGGGCAAGGTACAGATGTTCTAGACATCAAAAGGGTAGATAGAATGTGTCACATTCCTCCTAGATTCTCAACACCACCAAAAAGTTGTCTAATAGACAATATTTTGGTGGTGGTGAGAAGCAAGGAGGAATGTGACAAATTCTAACCTTTTTGATGTCTTGGACATCTGCACCTTGCCCACTTACAATCTTAAATGACAGAGGTGTAAGGCAGGAGTCTCCAAATCCAGCCCTGGAGGGCCAAAAACCAGTCAGGTTGGCAGGCTATCTCTAATGCATATATATCTCATGCTTATCATTAGGGATATCCCAAAAACCTACAGGGTTGCAGACCTCCAGGACTGGAATTGAGTAGCTCTGATTTAACGGCAGGTTTTCATTCGCGTTGGAAATGAGCTCTTCAGATCAGCGCGTTAGTGTGAAGGGAGCCACTCTCCGCCCATTGACCCCTTCTTTCTGCCCTCTCTCCACCTTCTGCGGTGTTTTACCGCGCCGCGGGGCATTACGATCGTTAGCGCATCATAACGCGCGTTATGTACGATTACCGCAGTTTAGTAAACATACCCCATTGTCTTCAAGAAAACATGTAGTAAACTTTTCCCAAAGTTTTTAGTACATCACCTTTGAAATGCTGCCACTTTTTTACATTTTTATTTATAGTCCCTGTAGCTGTAGATCCTTGGAATTCTCCTGCAGAGTGCTCATGCTAAAAACCTACAGGGTTCCCAAATATAGCCACAGCTTCTTTTCTTTATTCTTCGCGCACACTGCACTGTGAACTAGATACTTTCAGTGCTGCTATTCAGATAGCCAAAAGCAGAAAACTCAACCTACTTCCTGGAAACACATAAGGAACACTGAGACCTTGGCCAGGTAGCCAGAGAAACAGCAGTGTGAGCCCAGATTTGGATATGAGCTTCTAGTATGTGCAGAGCTCGGCTAATGAGCTGTTGAACAAGGGACCCAGTTTGCTTTCTTTAGAATAGCTTTGCTAGCAATGGCTAAAGTGACCCTGTTTAAACCGGCAGCAAATAGAACTGCGGCTTAACTAATGTAGAGAATGAATATTTTTTTCATACACATCTCTAAAACATAGGGGCCAATATTCAAAAGCACATCTGGTTAGCCAAACCTGCCAGGCTGCAATTCTTGGGCAGAGTCAGTGCTTACTAAATAGCTGCAATACTCAGAATTTGTCCTAAATTTATCTGATCAAGTATCTGGGTAGTGGCCTTAATATCACTGCTAGCTGGACAGCACCTGTGGTCAGCACTGAATGTCCAAGCTTTTTGAACTGTAGCAACTGGTATTTAGAGGAAAACCATCAAGAGCTGAGTCTGAATATTGGTCGGATAGTTTCCGAGGTGGGGGTCACACCAGAGACATGTAAAGAGTTTATATTACTTCCCTCTTTCTCTACTTGGCTGTGCAGTTTAACCTTTCTAAACTGTTTTGGCTACCTTGATGTCATCAGAGATGATACTCCCCAAGACCTTTTTCTGTTCAATGACTGTTCTTCACCTCCAAAAAAGATATTTAGTGCTTGGATTTATCCATCCCAAGTGCATAATTTTGCATTTCAGTTTTTGGTGCAAAGCATAGTTGCTCTATCTTCTCCCATGTATCAAGTTTTCAAAGTCACTGGTCTCTTTTCCTTCATTAGAATCAATCCCAAGAAGAAAAGAAGAACAGTGAGAAACTAACCTACATAAAGCACTATCATGTCTTACTTCCGCAAAGTGAAGTTGCTGGTGGAATCTTTCGAAACAAATTTGCCTAATTTGTTTGAAACAAGATCATTAGGCACACTAGGGTTTCTCATTTTGTTTGCCAGTCTATTGCTGTAGTGAGCAGGGTGTCTTGCTGGATTTACAGAAAAACATCGGCTCATCTTATAGCATTCTTTATTGGTGGACATGGTATTTATCTCTGTTTGACTCAGCCTAACAGTCAATGTTCTTTCCTTTGTTTATTTTTGCTTGAGTTAGATGCTCTTTATATACAGAATGGCACAACCCAGAGGAGGCAAAATAACTAGTGAAGAGAAAACTGGAGATTTGCCAAATGTAAGACTTGCAAAGGAAGTGAGAGAAAAGAAGTAAATATAGAATAAAGGGAAATATAAAGAATGAACAAACATGAGAGAAGCAGAAGGCAAGCGAAATAGAGGGAAGAGAAGAAAGAGAGAGAAAGAGGAGAAGGAGAAAAATCTAGATATTTTTTGTCTTGCAAAGGCAACACCCAGAGTTACCAAATGCTGGTATCTTTAGAGAAAGAGAGAAGGAGAGAAATCCATACAACACGGAAAGGAAAGAGAGATAATGGGTTAACAGGAAAAGAATAGAGATAGAGAGGAACAGAGGAAGAAAGAACTAGACAGGCACAGATAAGAGATCAGATGACAAAGAACTGCAAAAGTGACTCATTCATCTAGTCCTTCCCATGCTCTTGTACATAAAATTGGCCCTTCTTTTTTGAGCTGCCTTCCTTTTCCCTTTCAGTTTTCTTTTAATAGCAGTTAGCAGGAGCTGTAGGCAATTTTGTATATAACATTCTCAATAATGTATACACTGTGTGGGGGTCATTCTGATCCCCCAATAGCAGGGTTGGACGTCCAGGTTGGACTTTCAACCCCCATTCTGTCCTGGCACTGTATTCGGCTCCCCTCAGCTTCCTGCATGCACAGAGAGCTTGTGCGGGGAGCACTGGACGGGGGCGGGAGGGTGTGTGCTGGAGGCGGAGAGTAGCAGAGTAGGGGGCGGGCCCACGAACCCGGACATACAGGTGTATTCAGGTCAAGGCCCTGTATGTCCAGTGAGGCCAAGGTCGACAGGGGAATTTAGTCCCAAGGGATGCGGCGCTCGGGGCCTGCAGACCCCCCAAAGTGCCGCAGGAGCAGCAGTGAATGCCCCGCTGCCTGATCCTGGCCCTGCCTGCCCCTGCCGAGGGTCAGGCGAAGGGGAAAGAGGAGCAGGACCATTGTCGGGCTGACTGTGCTCCTGCTGGATGTCCTGGTGCCATGGCGACGGGAAGCCACAGCATCGACGCTCCAGCAGGAGCATGGGGTGGGCTGGCCGGGCAGGGGAAAGGACGTCTCCCACGGCAGAATCAGTGAGCATCTGGGCAGTCTAAGTGCCTGATTCTGCAACTGCGGGAATGTCTAGCTCTCACAGTTGCAGAATCAGGTACAAGTTTGGGCTGTCCATTTTCAGCCATCCAAATGGCCCAGAGATACCCCAATTAAAACTGGCCTCTGTGTGTGTGTGAGAGAGAGATTTATTTTATTTATTTTATTTATTTATCAGTTTCTTCTACACCACCCCTTCCATAGATCAAGGGCGGTTTACATTGAACAAGTAACAATTATGTATACATGGGTATACTTTACATGGAACGGTGTTTGAACTATGTACAGCACAACTACATGGTACAGTAATACAACTATTTGCAACTATTTACAAAAACTATATACAAAAGGTCATCAGTAACAGTTTGTTTAAGGCGTTTGCATTAAAAATAAATGGGGTTATTAGTAAGAGGTCTGGCGGTGTTAATCATTCGTTATATCTTGTGTCATGCAGGTGGGTTTTTGTGATTGCTGGGGAGGGGTGCTCTGCTGGTGGGGGATCTCAAAGTGATTCGTGAAGAGGTAGGTTTTGAGATCTCTTCTGAATTGATGAAGGTCTTTCGTTAAGCGGAGTGCTAGTGGGAGTTCGTTCCACAGTGTGGGGGCGGCAAAGGAAAAGACCCTGGTGCTTGTTGTTGACTTCATCTTTCTGATAGATGTTTCTATGGTGAGGGAGTGCGTAGCGTTTTGTCTGCGCATTCTTGTAACTAATGGGGTATGTAGTAGAGTAGATAGGTGTGAAGGTGAGATGTCATTGAGGAGTTTGAAGGTTGTTAGTAGGATTTTATACTGTATTCGGCTGTTAATAGGGAGCCAATGCAGTTCTAACAGTATTGGGGTTACGTGGTCTGTTAAATTGGCTTTCATGATTAATTTAGCACATATGTTTTGGGCTCTCTGCAGTAAGTTGGTATTTTTTAGTGGGAGACCAATTAGGAGACTATTGCAGTAGTCGAAATGAGGGGTGATGAGTGTACTGACTACTGATCTGAAGTCGTGTGTGTCAAGGAGGGGTCTTAGGTGTTGTATTGTTTTGAGTTTGTAGAATATTGTTTTTACTGTCTGTTTTATGTGGGGGATCATGGTAAGTGTGTGGTCAATTATTATTCCTAGATATTTTACCTCTTTCTTGATAGGTATGGTTGTTTTGTTTATTGTGATTGATGTTGGGTATGTATTGTCTCGTTATAATCATTGCTTCTGTTTTTTTGAAGTTGATGCTGAGGTGGTTGGCTTCAAACCAAGAGGTGGTCTCATTCATGCATTCAGATAGATTGTTATATTTGGGGTTGCTAGTGTTTATGAGACGAAGGTAAGGTGAGGAGAGAGAAAAGAAACAGCATGAGCAATAGACATACAGTGGGCAATAATAAAAGCCTTTCCACAAGTAAAATTCTTTTACCCATCAATGTGCATGTTTTTATCATTGTCCAGCATTCTGTGGGTAAAAGCACCGGCATGTGTCGACAGCACAGCTACTTTACATTCTGGGTTTAAGATCATCCCCAGGGTGGGATTAGGTCATGGGAAACATCTATGAAGTAGAAATTCAGCTGGGAGAGGAGGAGTTGCCTAGTGCTTCATGCACCAGCCTACTACCAAAGAGATCAGCGTTTGATTCTCACTAGCTATGCCTTGCACTGTTCATTATATACTGCTCGATTGACTGCCTTGAACTGCATGCATCAAAGTGGTTTACAATAAAAGCCTACTAAATTAAAAACCTTGGGCAAGTCATTTTACCCTCCATTTCCTCAGAAGAAAGGCCTGTTAATACCTTGCCAAGAAAACCCAGGGGGCTGCTTGGTCACCAAGAGTCAGCATTGACTTGATGTTACTTAAAGTAAAAAAGAAAAAGATATTCAGCCACCCTCCCACCATATAAACTTTAGATGGATAACTATGGGGTTAGTATTCAAAAGGACTTACATGGTTAGCTAGCTGGACAAGCCCCATTGAGAGGGATATTCAGCAGCACTATCTGGATAGTGCTAGGGTCCTCCATAAGCAGACATGGGGAGGGGATGGCACTTAGCTGGATAGGGGCAATTTGTAGAGAACGCACTTTGCCTAGCTTTGGACCACAAAGAACTGTAGGGATAGTGGCTGAATACCACTGCTATTTATTTATTGAATGTATTTGCCGGGTTTACTAGACTACTTTCGGAACACTGAAGGCCATAAGGAGATTTACAATAAAATCAATAGGGAGGAGGATGAACAGAGATAAAGAAGGAAAGATCAAAGGCAGTGTGGCAGAAAGGAGCGAGCAGAGACCCCATTTCTGTTCCCTGACGTGGTCGGTGAAGACTACTTGAAACAGACAAGCTTTCAGGGCACGTTCAGATTTGGGAAAGGATGTTTTTTGGTGGAAGTGAATTCCATAGAAAGGGACTTAAATATGAAAAAGTGGAGTGATGGGCAATTTCCAGACAGATACGCCAAGGGCGCGAGACAGATAGTAACGGGAAATGAGAGCTAGGGGTTGATCCTACTTTTACTACTTATCATTCGTATAGTGCCTCAAGGCGTATGTAGTGCTGAACAAGCACATGTAAAAGACAGTGCCTGTTCGTTAGAGCTTGCAATCTAGTTAAGACAGACAGCACAACAGCTGAGACAAAAATACATCTAGAGTATGGAAAGGAAACATATAGGAGACTAAGCGGATCAGGAACCTAAGGGGTATGTTTACTAAACTGCGGTAAACATACATAACGCGTGTTATGTAATGTTAACAATCATTAGCGCGTCATAACGTGCATTATGTAAAGTTAACAATCGTTAGCGCGTCATAACGCGCGTTATGACGCGCTAACGATCGTAATGCTCCGCGGCGCGGTAAAACACCGCAGAAGGTGCAGAGAGGGCGGAGAGAAGGGGTCAATGGGTGGAGAGTGGGCGGGGAGAGGCTCCCCTCACACTAATGTGCTGAATTTCAGGGCTGAATTCCAATGCGAATGAAAACCTGCCGTTAAATGCACATTACAGGGGAGAGAAACCCTTTCAGTGTCAGCAATGTACAGCCCAGGCAGGGAAACCAAAAAACAGTGATAAGTGTGATACATGTGCACAGAACAAAAGGGCACAGAAACACTGAAAATGACCCCAACAGACTGGAAAAAAACAATAACCAAGCTGGCCAATAGTGGTATCAATGAGAAACATCAACCCCTCCCCCCCCGAGTAAGCTCCATAGAACAGATATAATCGTGGAAGGGTCTATACTCCGTCCCCATACAAGGTGAATGGGCCCACAGTGAAATAGCGCTGTTCAATGTTTTCCCCACCATCGGACAGGTGCACATGTCCTGCAACATCAGGGTGGGCATGTCGGAACGGCAACTGGACAGATGCCGGAGAAGGGGATACAGAGGGCCGCAGGCGGCACATGCTGTGGTGGAGCTGGGCCACAGTACGGACTAGGGTGATGCCTATGTGGCCCATACGAATGCTGAAACAGCGGAACAGCCAGACAGCAGCTGCTGAAGGTCCAACATGGGCACGAGTGGGTTTCCCAAAGTGTCACAGGGGATAGTACCCAACAACTACCCCCAAGGGCACGGAACATTGGCAGGCGGGGCTAGGGGGAGCATGGATGTCTATGCAGGCACCCCTACCCCAGAACCCGCACCATAGGCAGCCGCCTACCTGCACACTGGATGGCCTGAGACTGTGCACCACCAGCTCCACCAGCAGAAGGGCATGTCAGCATGGTGGCTGAGGGATACTGGTGGTGGAGGGGGCAGTGGCAACTGCCCAGAGCAGACCGTGGCCTAGCCCTGTGTAGGTGGGTGCCATGCACTGCAACAGACAGGCCCTGTCTGACCAACAGTCATGGTATCACCAGGGAATGCACCATCTCTGTGATAACATGGTGGTGCAGTGCACAAAACCAGTGTATTCAGAAACAGAAGGTCACAAGTTCAAGTCCCAGCTGTGGTTTCCACCAACCCAATCCTCATATTTTACCCACTACTATAACGTGCTAATACAGACAGATCCTTTCTTGCAGATGACGTAAACATGCCCAAAACACCTACATTTTACCCTACAGAGCAGACACCATAAACATGCACATTACCTAGAGCAGAGCCTCCCAAATGCAGTCCTGGAGGGCCAAACACCATTCAGGTTCCATGCTGCCTCTGATAAAGATGCCTGTGCTGCATTTCTATGCGCTACCCCCATGGTATGCAGATGTATCTCATGCATATTCATGAGGGACAGCATGAAAATCCGAACAGTGTTTTGCACCACAGGACTGGAGTTGGGAACTTCTGCCGTAAAGCAGCAGCCAACAGGGGCAGACACACCCGCACCCACAGGCTCCATTATCCAAAGCCTCCTGGAGAGGCAGGACTTTGGGCTCTGCGTGCATCTCCCAATACTAGCACTTGCATACCTTAGTAATGCCACCCTAAACCTGGGAATATGGTACACAGCTATCAAAAGGTTGCTATGATTACTGGCAGATAGCAATTCCTAGGTTAAGTACAATTTTCGGAGTGAGCTGCATCATAGCAACCTTTCTGATGTCTGTGGAGTGTGCTACAGGTCTTGTGTCTGACAGTGTTTACCAATCTTGGGGGTGACTCCTACAGTATTGCGTACCATAGCCATGCCTGCACTGTGCCCAGGACTGGTGTGGTGGCCTGGGCTGCCCAACACCTCTATAGTTGCACAATGCTGGCATAGGTGTGGGGAGTGTGTGTCTGTCTATCCAGTGTGTGGTGGCTGCCAACACCCTGCACAGCCCACACTGCTAGCACTGTTGCCAGTATTGGCCTGCCAATGTGCATAATGAGGAGCAAGGTACCGTGGGAATAGCCTGGATAGGATGGCCTGGCCTGGCCGCATCTGCACAGGGCATAGGGCAATGGCCGGACATTGTAGTGCCCAGTACCACCTGCACGGACAGGGTGGCCATAGCATGTCCTGCTGGGAGGTCACTCTCACCCTGACTGAGCAGTGACCATGGCATGGCTAGGTTCCCCCATAGTGCCATACAGTATTTTTTTATGTGATATTTATGGGTTTTCTTTTGGGGCCCAATCGCTGACTTATTTGCTTGGTTGTATGCTGATATCCCCGTTCTGGGTACATGCATCTCCTCCAGGACCGTGTACTATGGACTAGCTGGCGGACTGTCTGCAGCTAGTATGTGTCTTGCTGGAACACCGTGCAGAGTGCAGCGGCTGAAGGCTTGCTGCTCGAGAATGTCAGGTAATGGTGGGGGGCAGCTGAGCATTTCCAGACCTGCCGTCTGTCTGCTATTGCGTTATGGGTGTGTACTGCCCTGCATTGCCTGCCCTGTAGGGTGTTTGATCCCTAGCAGGACTGGGGTGATGGTTCCCTTTTGTAGGGGGGTAGAAAGTGGATCTGTGGGCGGGAGATCCTGTTCCCCCAGCCTGAGCCCCAGAGGGTGGGTTGGGTGGTGGTATGTAATCTCCCTGGTAACCACAGCAGAATGTGGGTGTGGGACCGTGCAGTCCTCCTGTAGCCAGCCGGGTGTTTATTAGCAGCTCTACCCCACTGGTTACTTCACTGCCCATGGAGCCAGAGGTCATGGGTTCACAACCCACAGTGGGGTTCATCGATAGGGCTGTCTTAAGCATTGTTTATTTTTGTTATATATTAGTGTTGCCAGCAGAACCACCCTTAGGGTGGCTCATAAGGCGCCCTATAGTGCGCCCTATAGGGTGCCTTATACGGCGCCCTATAAAGCGTCTTATAAGGTGCCTTATATGCTGTCCTATAGGGGACATTGTAGGGTGCCTTGGCAGACAGCGCACTTTATAATGTGCCCTATGGAGTGCCTTCTAGGGTGCCTTATGTGGCACCTTAGGTTACGCCACTGTGAGGGTGTGTTTGCTGGCAGCACTATTACAGTACAACTAAACTTCCTCACAGCCCAATACTTAACACTTTCCAGGCCAAGCCAAAAACTTTTGGGATCCAAACTTCTGCCTAAATATTCCTATCAAATGGTATATAATACATGACCATGGCAGAGGGAACGTCACTATTGGGACATATTGAATAAGACGGGAACAATTTTCCTGACATATGCAAACATTAACCCGGCTGCAGACTAAAATATTATAGTAGGCTTTCAAAGGGCTACACATGACACCTCAGCCAGCCTTATTCATTAGGCACACTTGGGAATTGAACCCATGACCCTTGTACCATCCGTCTGTGTAGTAACCATTGTGCTACAGCTCTGTTTCTGTATTTGGGTGTCTGCGTGCCTTCTTATGTTTAACACGCAGTAACGTGCCCTGTAACGCTCGTTGCTGCGCGGCGCGTTATAACGCACGTTATCACCAATGATGTACCGCCCATGTCCTTTTTTGGTATTTCTTCCACTAACGCGGCTCCTAACGCAAATCACACTAACGCAGTTTAGTAAACATACCCCTAAGTGTCTTCGAAGAAGTGAATTTTCAGCCTGGATTTGAAAGGGCCAGAGATGAAGCCTGACGCACAGACTCAGGAAGCTTCTTCCAGGCATAAGGAGCAGCAAGGTTGAGGGATCGGAGTCTGGAGTTGGCAGTGAAAGAGAAGGGCACAGATAGAAGGGATCTGCCAGAAGAGTAGAGTTCCCGAGGAAGAGTGTAGAGAGAGATAAGAGAGGAAAGTAAGTGAAGAGCTGCAGAATGAAGGCACCTATAGGTCAATAGGAGAAGTCTGAATTGGATACAGAAATAGATAGGGAGCCAGTGAGATGACTTCAGAAGAGGGGTAATATATAGCTATTTGCTGATGCCCAATTAGCAGGTATGTCTGATTTAAGAGCGCACTGATTTAAGAGCGCACTGATTTAAGAGCGCGGTATATAAGAAAAATAAATAAATAATAAATGTCATGGGGTTGTTCATGTATTTTCGAAGTGCCACTTGTACATGTAAGTTCTACTGAAAATACGTGAACATTTAGACATTTATGGGATAATATTCAGCCCACAGCAGTCAGAGTATTATTTAAACACTGGCTACCACAGGTTAAAAATCTGGATTTTCAGGGCTGGTATCCAAACACCGACTGGGGCTGAGTGATCTGATCTAGTGGTCAGTAGTGGCACAATGCGCAAATTCTATCTGGGTCTCACTGGTCTCCCTCACCTTCACTCTGTTCAAAACCTGGCTGCGTGGCTAATTTTCCATCAGCCTCGATATGCTCATATATCACATGTTCAGTAGCCAATGAGCATACAACTTTGTCATGTGCCTCAAATCCCACTGGATAATTTTACCATTCTACCTATAAAATGACAAAATCTATCCGTAGATCTACCAGAGAATTACAAACAAAATTATGCAGGTAGTTTTCGCTTGAAATAATACCTGCATAAAAAATAGTTGCAAATTTGTGCATGTGTTTTTCTAAGAACAATCACTAAAGCAAATGTGCGTATGCACTGTTCCTTTCATCATCATGACAAACCTCAGGGTTTGATTATCTCCATTATTGTAAAAATGGGGAAAAAGAAAGAGAAATCGTGTTAGTTCATGGTCCCACTGGAGAGCTGTGTTTTGATCTTTCCGCTAATGCAGTACTTTGACTGCTGCCTGTGTTTTGTCAGCTGGTGCCTTCACCTTGGAAGATGGAAACGGAAAAAAAAAAAAAAAAGATGTTGCCACCAGTCCTGCAGTGATTCCACTCTACCATTCTTTATTTAATTCATTAATGCAGCCTTCAGCTGCTGTCACGCTTGTCTTTCCAGAGTATAGCGGACGCATTTCCTTCTGACCCACGGAGCTCACCTCATGAGTTGTTGAATGTCTATGGATAGCAGTTAGCAGTCGACAACTTATTTCCCAATGTATATTGCTTATTGCCTGGTGAGAGTGATGAACGTAGGGTAAATCTTGTGGTATCTGATCTCCCATGTATCTTCGAGCAACCAGCCTTATCTTGGAGGAATGCTTGAAGATTAGAAAAGAGTCTGAAAGGATATGGGGACTTTTCTTTTACGCTCAAGGACCCTGATTTTCAGCTTCTTGAAGTGGTTTTATATAGCCTAGAGGTAAGAACAAGTGCCCTTTGGATTACTCCTCGAAAGCCCTAATCCAAACAAGCAGTTAGGTGATACTTATGCATGACTCGGTGTGAGTGTAAATGCTGACACTCAGATTTTTTCAAATTATGTGCATACTGTTGTTTCAAAATAGGAAATGCAGACTAACATTTCAGGCTTACTCAGTCCATGTCCGGAACGTGTTCCTTTCAAAACTGTGTATGCTGTGGTCATACATGTGTAAGCAACGGCTTTCCTAAAATTCCTACTTAGAAGCATAGAGTCATTTACACATGCAAACCAGCTATATACACATTTAAATGCCACCCAAGCTCCCTAAATCTAGGCAAATCAATGGCAGGTTTTAAGATCATACATTTTCAGTGAAAAATTTAGGATCCTTGGGGCAGGTTTAGGTAAACGCTTTAAGAAGTGGCATGTTAGATCGCGGTTAGTGGCAAAAATTAGTGTGAGAGATGTGGCCAACCCATGCTATTGGGAGACATTCCCAGTAAGTCCCCTATGCAGTTGGCATGGTGGGAAGCACCTCACCATACTTAACCTGCAACCGTAATTAATTCTGGTACATTACCGTCACCCATTGAAGTGGCACTAAGGGCACGCAGGCTAATTGCAACATAGTTAGCACACACTAATGATGCTACACCAATCCCAGTGTGCAAACAATACACACTCTCCACCCCTAACCCGCCCATTTCCTGCCCAATTGCACACTAAATGGTTAGCGTGGTATTTCTACCACATTGGCAATTTTAGCATGTGCAACCATGCTGTGGTCCTGCATTGCTTACGTATGCTAAAACCCACGCTGTTAGCACTTCTACTGGTTGAAAATTCCCTTAAATTTAAGCACCTAAACTTTATGCACCTCATTTTGGTACCAGGTATTTTTTAACAATGGGCCCCTTTTCATTTGTGCAGCTGAAATTTCAAGGTTTTAGACTCACTAGAGCTGGTGTGTGCTTCCAAAGTTTTGACTCCTTTAACCACAAGAAAGCACTCTATTTGATCTACCCTCAGGATAGAGCTGACTCCTCTGCCCTTGAATGAGAGCTTTATTTCCTGTCTGTGGGTATGGAGTGCCGCCCTGAAAAAAGCTGACTTTTCTACCTATGGAGGACAGCTGTCTCTGTTGCACTTAGAGAAAAGATCCATCTCCTTTTCCCTCAGGGGACAGTTCGGTCTCTGCTGCCCTTGGAAAAGAGTTTGCATTCTTTTCCTTTGGTGAAAGCTCTCTCTCAGCTGCCCTCTGGGAGAAGGATCTATCTTTTCCCTCTGAGGTGACTTCTGCTTCCTTTGCCCCATTGGTAAGCTTTTTCTGTGCACTTAGAGTGAGCTTTAGCTCTTCTGCTCTAGGGATCTGCTCTGTCTTTTCTGCCGCTTGGATTTAGCTCTGTTTATCGGTGCATGACTTTGACATGAGGAATGGTATAATGACCCCTTTCCATTTCCAAAGCCATATCATTATCTTGTGACTTGTGATCTCCTATTGTCCCTCCCTCGCCCTTTTCCCTGGTCTCCTCTCACTTTCTTTGTTGCTTGAGTGTATCATTAATCTCTTCTTTAATACAGTTGACAAGTTAATTCTCATTTCATTATTTTTCCAAGTTCTCATTTTACCCTTCTTTTACCTCCTCTTGCAGTGCCCTCCCTTCACTTTCCTTTATTTATTTCTATTTCCACCTTTCTCCTTCCGTTGCTTTATTTTCCCTTTTTCTCTCCCCCTCCCTAACTGTTCATCCTTAAAGAGGCATTAATGCATTTCTTTGTTACAGCTGACAGCTTTATGATTATCCCTAAGTCAGGCCATGCACATGTCATGGATCTTGCTAACCAGCCCTTATAGCTGCTGGGCTGTAATTATTCCTCCTGTTCTGCAGGGGTTGAATTCTGTTGCATTGGTGATTATGCAATGATGGACTTACTGCTCAGAACTGTTTAACTGCAGCATTAATTACAGGGAGTGTAGCATGCAGGGAGAAAGAGGAAGAAGAAAGTTGGAGACTGAGTCCTCCAAACAGGTGAAATGTAGTGTGAAAGGTTTTGAATTCTGAGATACCCTTGACCCCTTTTCTCTATACCTTTTCCAGTTTTCTCCTCTGTCCTCTCCATTCTTATTGTCTCTTCAGATGTTGTTTTTCCTTCTTATGCTCTTCGTCTACTCCTTCTTTCCTTGTCCTCTCTCGTATTTGTCCAGTTTAAACTGAAGCTCCTTTCTTTTTCTTTCCTCAGGACCATCCAGCAATGGCTCAGTCGGGTGCAGTCATTACTCTACTGCAATGAGAATGGATTCTGGGGCACCTTCTTAGAGAGTCAACGAAGCTGCGTTTGCCATAGTAGCACCAGTCTGTGCCAGAGGCCCATCCCATGTATCATCGGGGGCAACAATAGTTGTGCCATGTGCAGCCTGGCCAACATCTCCCTCTGTGGCTCCTGCAACAAGGGCTACAAGCTATACCGGGGCCGGTGCGAGCCACAGAATGTGGACTCAGAGCGCAGTGAGCAATTTATCAGTTTTGAGACAGACCTGGATTTCCAAGACCTAGAGCTGCGATACCTGCTGCAGAAGATGGACTCGCGCCTTTATGTCCACACAACGTTCATCAGTAATGAGATCCGCCTGGACACTTTCTTTGATCCACGCTGGCGAAAGCGTATGTCACTCACTCTCAAGAGCAACAAAAACCGCATGGACTTTATCCACATGGCCATCGGTATCTCCATGCGGATCTGTCAGGTCAGGAACAGCAGTCTGGACCCTATGTTTTTTGTCTATGTTAACCCTTTCAGTGGCAGTCACTCTGAGGGTTGGAATATGCCCTTTGGTGAGTATGGCTACCCCCGCTGGGAGAAGGTGCGGCTTCAGAACAGCCAGTGCTATAACTGGACACTACTATTGGGTAACCGCTGGAAAACGTTCTTTGAGACAGTTCACATCTACCTTCGTAGCCGTACTCGGCTCCCCTCCCTACTGCGCAATGAGACTGCTCAAGGACCCATTGACCTTTCTGACCCTAGCAAGCGCCAGTTCTACATAAAGATCTCGGACATACAAGTTTATGGGTACAGCTTGCGTTTCAATGCTGACCTTCTGCGCAGTGCTGTGCAACAGGTGAATCAGTCATATACACAGGGTGGACAGTTTTACTCTTCCTCCTCCGTTATGCTTTTATTATTGGATATTAGGGACCGAATCAACAGGTTAGCTCCACCTGTAGCACCAGGGAAACCCCAGCTGGACCTCTTCTCTTGTATGCTGAAGCACCGGCTGAAATTGACCAACAGTGAGATTATCCGGGTGAATCACGCCTTGGATCTTTACAACACTGAAATCCTCAAACAATCAGACCAGATGACAGCTAAGCTGTGTTAGCAGAGACGTTTAACCAGCAAAAGACAAGTTCTTTTGGTTGTACATTAAAATTTGTAAAATGTAATTATAATAATTATACAAACAGAGATGAGAGAGATTCTCTTGAACACTAAAACCATTCTAGCTACTGTATAAAACTGCCGGGCATGTTTGTTAATTCTTTAATCAACCATAAAAATGCTCACACCTTATTTATTTGCTTTTCCGTTTGTTTGGGGTGGGAGTGGGGGGTCTCCATTCACTGCCGCAAAACACTTATCCGAAAAGCTGTATCTAACCATTGCGCAACAAGTGCAAATCCCAAAGGCTTCCAGTGGGAGTGAATGCAAAAACATAGGCACTGTCCGCAGATAAGATATATCAAGTTGGTCTTACTTCCATCCTCTGCCATAAATTGCCTTTATGTCTGTCCTATGCATGTCTGATTACTGCCGCTGATTTGACACCTACAAAGTCTGCTGGAAGTCTGTTGCAGGTAGGGTTAGTTTTACTTATTTTCTATATACGATTTATTAGCACTTCTATTTAAACAATTGAAAGCAATTTATGATCGACACATCAACCAACTGCCTCCTGGTTCCAGAGTTACTCAACAGAATTGATCCAATCTTGGATACACCTCATTGCATGCAGGGATACTGTACATAGTCTTGGTTTTCTTAGGAAATGCAGTTGGGAAATCTGAAATACAAGTCCCTGTATACACACGGGGTATATCCAGGGCTGGATCAGTCTTACTGGATGAATCTGGAGTCAGTTGGCAACTCTAGTTCCAGGTGTTCACCACCCTCTCGTATTCCTTTACAGCTTCATAAGATGACCCATTTTCAAGCTTTTCATTCCATTTAAAATGCTACTTTTTGATACTTTATTGAAGCCTGCTATATATTTGAATGTTTCTATATCTGACATCTTTTTTTCTTTCATCTTCTGAAGAGCTCTTTTCAGCTCCTTCAGTCGCTAAGAAGAGACAAGTGAAATCAATATTTCTCCTTTAAAGAATTATTATATGATCTTTTGTCTTAAAAGAAACACTGCCTGCATCCCTCCATTTTAGCATTAAGACTAGGGATATACATACATGAAATGTCTTTGGTTGGTTTGGGAGCCTAAAAATTAAAAGTGAGCACAAATCCCTTCTGCGTGCATATACCAACATGCTTACTGTATGTAGAATTTCGTGCTTAAAACTGTTCTGGCATGCATACAATATGCATGCACCAAGAACAAATGGGTGAAATAAATGTAGAAAAAAAGTTCCCCCAAACCAGGAAAAATGTGCTTATAACTAGCACAAACCTAATGTTCTTTGGCTATGCATGCTCCTAAGAAAAACTTCATCGCGTAACTAGTTAGGGCATAAAGACTGTTTTTCTCTACCCTCAACAACAAATAAAATATAAAATCCTAAAAATCTAACAATGGCATCAGAGACAGGCTGCAAAATCCCAGTCTTGGATTACAGTCCAAACCCACACCCAATCATCCAGACATCCAGACAGGGTTTACTGAATCCTAATCTCAGATCGGACAGGGGAGAGCAATTTCAAAAGGTATTGAGGGTGCTAGTTACTAAGCTGCAGTAAAATCCAGAAGGTTAGTGACTCCCAGGGTGAAGATATCTCAGCTTGCATTGAGTAGCACAAGCTGTGTTATTCGGAGGAGAAATCAAGCGGGCACTATATTTCTTGGTCGCATTATTTAATGGGTAGGTGGTAAGTAGCACCTTGGTGGTATAGTGGGACCCAGACAAGAGCAACCCCCACTTGCTTCCATCCTGGCCAGCACTAAGCTCAAAATGGCATTGTTGACCCCTAGCGAAAGTCTCATGGTACTATCTCTATGGGTCTACCCCAGGAGTAGTACCGTGAGAACACCACTAAAGGTCATGGGTGCCATTTTGAACTGGAAAGGAATGGGTGAGGATTTTTCCAGTCTGGGTCCCACTAAACCACCAGGGATAGTAAAGTTAGGCTCATGGCAGCCTTTGGAGGTAGAAGGGTGTTGAGTCAGGATTCGGAGGGATGGAGGGTCTTAACGAGGTACTTTTATTGTAATCTGGGGAGTATCTTTGGGGAAGGGGTGACTGACTATTTGCTGGTGCTGGGGGGTGTGATCCTCAGACCGCAGATTTTTTTTTTGTAATTTGCTAGCCCCTTTTAGAATTTGTTCTGGAGCACTGGGCCTCACGTTGGCTTTGAAATGGTGTTATATATATAAGAATAACTTGGCTTGTGTTGATCAATGCAAGCTGCGTTACTCTATTTGAATAATAGATGTTCTGCATTCATTCATATCTCATAATTATTTGCCATGAGATATAACACAACATTTTGCATTACGGTAAAATAATGCACATTTTTCCCTTCACTGTACGGTTGTTGTTGTTAAGTGCCATTGAATCGGTGTCGACTCATGGCGACCTTCTGGATAACTGTCCTTTACTGCACACTAAGGGGAAATATTGTGCATTATTCCCATAATGCACTTGAGTAACTACTTTCCTTAATGGATTAAAATGCTGAGACTGGAAACTGCCCTCCTCAAACATGGCTGTAAGTCTGCATGGCCTCCATAGCATGCATCTTTGTAGCTGCATTGAGAGGAGGCATTACCATCATTGGAATCCCATGGGCAAGTTTAGGTCAGGAATGCATAGGATTAACATAAGACCATAAGAGATGACATACTCAGTCAGACCAAGGTCCATCAAGCCCAGTATCCTGTTTCCAACAGTGGCCAATCCAGGTCACAAGTACCTGGCAGGTTCCCAAAAAGACACACAGGTTCCACAATGCTTGTATTGGGGCAAGCAGCAGATTTCCCAGGTCCTCTTTAATAATGGTTTATGGATCATTCCTCCAGTAACTTGTCCAAACCTTTTTTAAACCCAGCTGCACTAACAGCTTTTACTACATCCTCCAGTAACAAAATACAGAGTTTGATTAAACGCTGAGTGAAAAAAATATTTTCTCTTATTAGTCTTAAATAGGTTACCCTGCAGCTTCATTACATGCCCCCTAGTCTATATTTTGATGGTGTAAACAATCGATCTACGTTTACCTGTTCCACTCCATTCATTAATTTATAGGCCTCTATCATATCTCTCCTCAGCCATCTCTTTTGAGGTTGAAGATCCCTAACCTTTTAAGCCTCTCCTCATAGGGATGTCCTTAGAACAAAAGTATTGCCATAAGTATGTACACAATTTTGTCACCTTTTGGTCTCCTGTACAAATAACAGGTGCAAGGTACATGGGAAGCAAAGCTGGTAGAGTCCTTTTCAAAAGTGGCACAATGAACTTGGATTAAAATAGCACATATACTTTGCACACAGCACAGTCTATTTAAATTAATCGTGTGCACAAAAAAACCCAAAAACCTTTTTGTCTTGTTTTAAATTTTTTTTTTCTGATTTTCAGCAATATTTCACAAATTTATTCTTTAGGTGTATAATATGTGCATACCAAAATATTTTTAAGCATGTAAATTAATTGTATACTAGGAGTATGTAGACCAAAAATGCTTCTTTTGTTTCATTTCCTGTGCTGTTCATGGGATTTTTCATTTTGCTTTGTTTGTTTTTAAAACGTTTTCGCTATCGCTCAACAGAAAGCACTATTGATGAACAGTGAATGCTATTGCTCAAGTGTGCACTATTAAGTGATAGCTCACCCATGCACATACATGTACGCACTATTTGTGTATGCATGCAATATTGCTCAATAGTATGAATCCCCCCCAAGCAGACGCTATTGTGTAACAAATTTACTCGTTGCCAGAAATGTGCACTAATTATGACTAATGGACAGAGACAAAATTTTGAATTTTTTACTTCTGTTTCAGATTGAAAATGACACAAAACAATATAGAAAATGTCACTAGCATTCCCTGTGTCATTTTAAATGAAAGTACATCCATATTGAACATTCAAAGGTGTACACGTGCACAAGCCATTTGCACAGTCTTTACATTTTTAGGCACAAGTAAACTGAATGTACAGTGAATACACACCCCTATTTAAAATTGCCCTCAAGGAACTGTAAAGAATCAGGGGAAGGAGCAAAGAGCAGCATTTTTGCTTTTTTTTTTCCTCGATTCTTTTAAGATCTTTTTAATCAGACTTCAGTACATACTCTAATTAACTTCTCCCAAAAGTAACTGCCGAGGTAAGGGTCTGAGGTTTGCTTTAACCTAAGATGTGGATTTTTTAATTAAATTAAAACAGAAAGGTTGCTTGATTTTTGAGGGGAACGTGACTTCTTTCTCTTTGGGTCACTAACCGACTTGGTTTTCACAATGCAAAGAAATAATGCACCTGAATTAAAATTCACAAAGAATTGATCTGAGTGGGGCTAATGTGTACGCGGTTCTCTGAATTGCTGAGGTGTTTGTTCCATGCTCCATGATTATGCAAAGAGTTACCAAAATTTTAATAAAAGAAGAAGAAAAAATAAAAACAAGCCACATGAAATAAAAGAATCAAATACTGCTGAATCATGTCACGTACTGTGCAAATAAGAAGCATTCACTTTGGTAAGCACATGTCGCCTCCTCCCAGCCGTAATCGTTTTATTTCTTGGAGCTGAAAATATGAAAATGTAATTCTGGTTTTAGGTGTATCAGTCTGCTGGATTGCTTGCGATAGTCATGGGAAAGGAAAGGAAGGGAAGGTGTCACTTTTGCCTAGGGCAGTGATGCTCAAGCTGGTTGTCAGTCTCCCCCTCTTCCAGCCAATGCATTTTCATGATATTCCTAAAGGATGTCTGAGACATTTCTGCAGGCACCGCTTCTCCTGTATACAAAACCTTCTCATTTGAAGATTTGGTCAGGTTCATGTCGTCACTGATTTTTAGGGGCATGTTTACTAAACCCATTAGCTGCTAACACAGCAGATAGCACATGCTATCTGGCCGCAGCAGCAGGTAACATGAGACGACTGCAGATAATGCGGCGATTTTCTGTGCTATTTCCAGAATGTGAGTTATCTGCAGGAGTAGGAAAGATTAGTGTAGAGAGTAGGCGTGTCTCGAATGCTTGGTTATCACAGACCTCAGCAGCATGCGGCAACCACCAGATTTCCAGAACGTGCGGGTGTAGCTCGGTGGTGGCGTTTGCTATATCCACAATGCTGTCTGACTGCATTCTTTGCATTTCTGATGCAGTATCTGCTGGGGAAATACATGAACACCCCCAGCAGATAACGCCGGCTTTTACAGCAAATGAGTCATTATTTGTACTAACGCACGGCGTTAGCTGCAAAAGCCTATCGCGGCTTAGTAAACATTACCCTTAGAATCAGTTTTTTCTTTTACTTTTGCCCTGTTGTGTTTGGGTTATGCTTATGAAACTCTTGTTAAGGTTTTTTTTTTTTTTTAATGAACATGGGCCTCATTCCATTCTGGAAGTCCCGGCCTGCTGCGCACCCGGTTGGAACCGGATGCACAGAGGTAGACAGGATTCTGATCCCGCGGGCCATGTCTAGCCCCACGGGATCAGAATCATGTTTAGGCCTGTACATGCAGGCCGGGACCCGATTCCAGTTGCACTGCACTTACAGGCCTCTGCCTGGCTAAATCAGTCAAGGCTCCTCAATTGAGCCCTAGAGTCTGGTGTCCGATTGCCATGGCACCGTGGCTCCTAAATGGAGCTGCAATACCCAGCCGCCGACTTGTTCTTTCATTCTCTGCAGCCCGACCCTTGATCTGGCTTCCCTCCTGCACCCCCTCCTACCTTTCCTGCCGCTCGGGCCTGCCGTCCCCTGACGTCTAGGGGAACTTATTCCATCTCAGAGGTGGAATAAGTTCCTCCTTCAGTCTGTTGGCCCTGTATGCAGCAGAATTGGCCCTGTACATCCAGGGCCATGGACCACTCACTGCCCATCCTAACTCCGCCTCTGTACCGCCCCTTTCCCACCCCCGTATAGTCTCCCCTACCTTGTTCTTATGGGGAGGTTAGTCGGGGACGGCAGAGGGGGCCGAATAGCTCAGAATGACTCCGAGACTACCTTATATGTGATTGTTTTTGATGTTATGTTTTCTGTGCTTACAAATTATTTTGAATTTGTTGTTCAATTTATTTTAATGTTGATGCCTGAGTTTTTTCTTTTTTTGTGATTGCTTTTCTTTTATGTTTTTAAAATTGCAATCCACCTTGAACTTTCATGATAAAGGAAAAGTGGGATATAATGCCCTTTTAAATTAAATTAAATTAAATTAAATTTCAGGCATATTTGTTAGGGGTTTTTTGAAACTCCAACATGCTGCTGGTGGAGAAGGGGAGAAAAAAACCTAAGAACCAGTTGGTGCAATCAGGTTTTATTTACCCAGTACATCACTAGATTTTATTTTTCTTGTAGTTCAAAGAGTTCCAACAACTATATTGATCTCATAGAAAACAGGGATCTTTGTAGTATAAATGTAGGCAAGGTGTGAGTAGGAACTCCTCAGTGAAGGATCAGTGAGAAAAGCAACTGAACAAAAAGTACCACACAGCACTTGAACGCCTAAAAGAGAACATTGCCACCTAATGGTTGTAAAATAGATTGCACTATTTTTAATAGGTTTTAAAGTATAATTGTTGTACAGAGATACTGTAAATGTGATAACTGATAAAATACTACCAGGCTCTTCTAGCTTGTCCATCATTTTTTTCTATGTCAGTACTATAACATGTACTTAATAACTGGCTATGCTTTTCTCTCAGCTAACAGTCCTCTGTTTTTCTCTATGCTTTATTGAATTTGCTGATGTTACTGTCTCCATTGTAACCACCACTAATGGGAGGTGGTACTCCAGCCATATGCCATCCTTTCTGTGGAGAAATATTTTCTTATGTTACTCCTAATTATATAATGATGAACAGGACAACCCTAACACATGGGCTTACTTCCACATTTTGAATATAATTAAAGAGATTTAACTGCTTTTTCTCTGAAAGGACAGCTGCGAAACCGGCTGGTACTTGGTAGATCTCTCTCTTTTGCTTTAATAGATACCTAAGCTCCACGAACAGAACAATGGCTTGGAAAAATCGTATTGCTAAAGCTGTTGCCCCCCTTACAGCTTCTGCCTCGGTCCAGACAGAAGTCCTAATGCCAGTTGAAGGACCAGTTCCATGTGCAGGGTGCCTGCATGCTGAAGCTCTGAGGAAACAAGTGGAGGAACTCAGAGAGGAGGTGGCGAGGCTGAGGAGCATTCAAGACAGTGAGAAGTACATTGATGAGATGCTTCTTGCAGCAACCAAGCTCTCCAGCACAGGAGAAGATGGGTGCCAACAGAATGTCGATGGTTGGACACAAGTCACCAGGGCCTGCAAAATCACCAATCCAACTTCTCCAGCCCTTGAATTGAAGAACCACTATGCAGCCCTGGAAGTGGAGGAGGTGAAAGCATCCCTGGAAAGGAAAGAACCAGAGTTAAAGTACCCCAAAGTTGCAGAATCAGTGACCAGAAGGAAACGAAGGGTAGTGGTGGTTGGAGACTCTCTTCTGAGGGGTACTGAGGCGTCCATCTGCCAACCAGACTTGATGTCCAGAGAGGTATGCTGTCTGCCTGGTGCCAAAATCCAAGATGTTTCGGAGAATTTGCCGAGACTCATCAAGCCCACTATTACCCAATGTTGCTAATCCATGTTGGAACAAATGATACTGCCAGGTATACCTTGGAACATATCAAAAGTGACTTCATGGCTCTGGGACAGAGGGTGAAGCAGTTAGGTGCACAGGTGGTGTTCTCTTCAATCCTCCCTGTTGAGGGTAAAGGCCAAGGCAGAGAGGCTCGCATCCTGGAGATGAATGCATGGCTGCGTGGATGGTGTCCTCGAGAGCGTTTTGGTTTCCTAGACCATGGGATGCTGTTCCAAGGGTTGCAGAGCAGAGATGGCATCCATCTGTCCAAGAGGGCTTTAAACTAGATTCATTGGGGATAGGTGAAGAAAGCCCCCAGGTAAGTGAAAGCCCCCAGGTAGGTGATACATTAAATACCTTTATGGAAATGGGTAACAGGCTTAACATATGGAAAGCAGTGTGTATAAATGCCCGTAGCATGGGAAATAAGATCCCTGATGTTGAAGCTTTGGTGGGAGTGGCTGACTTGGATTTAGTGGCAGTTACAGAAACATGGTTCACAGAAAACCATGACTGGGATGTAACTATACCTGGCTATACTTTATTCAGAAAGGACAGGGTAGGAAGAAGGGGAGGAGGAGTGGCACTATATGTAAAAACTACTATTAAAGCTTTGGAATTACAGAGCTTAAAAGGGAGAGAGGAGGCATTGTGGGTTAAACTAGAAAGAGGGAAAGAGAAATCTATTTGCATTGGTGTGATATACAGACCTCCCTCACAAGAGGAAGAGGTGGACAGAGAGTTAATTGAAGACATACGCAGCATTGCTAGGAAAGGGGAAGTGCTACTGATAGGAGATTTCAATATGCCAGATGTTGATTGGCACATTCCTGCTGCAGTATCATCTAGATGGAAGGAGATCCTGGATTCTCTACAGGGAGAACTATTCAGGCAATTGGTAACAGACCCCACACGTAAAGGGACCATACTGGACTTGGTGCTTACCAATGGTGAAAGTGTTTCTGATGTTGTAGTGGGAGATCATTTTGCATCCAGTGATCACCAGATGTTGTGGTTCAGTATTAGGACTAGGGCTGTTAGAATCCATTCCAAGGTGAGGATCTTAGACTTTAGGAAGACTAACTTTGCGAAGATGGGTCAATACCTCAGGGAGTCGTTAATGGGATGGGAACAGCTGGGGGATGTTGAAAAACAGTGGGCAAAACTGAAAGGGGATATTTTAAGGTCAACCAACCTTTTTGTTAAAATGGTAAATAAAGGCAAAAGGAAAAGGAGACCGCTATGGTTTTCGAAGGAAGTAGCTGAAAAAGTGAAGAAAAAGAGGGAGGCCTTCATGAAATACAAGAGATCACAAAGAGAGGAAGACAGGCATCTGCATTTGGATAAACTTAGAGAAGCTAGCAAAGTAGTCAAGAAGGCAAAGATTCAAAAGGAGGAGGAAATAGCCAATGCAATAAAATGGGGGGATAAAACATTTTTCAGATATATTAGTGAGAAGAGGAAGGGCAAGAGTGGTATTGTCAGACTCAAGGGTGTAGGGGGGGAATATGTAGAAGCTGATAAGGATAAAGCGGAATTGCTTAACAAATATTTTTGTTCTGTGTTCACAGATGAAGAACCAGGAGCAGGACCTCAGAAAACACCCACAAATAGGAACAGAAGCGAGGGACATCTTGAACAATTTTCAGAAGACTGTGTTCGTGAGAAACTAGCTCAACTTAAAGTAGACAAAGCGATGGGACCGGATGGGATACACCCTAGAATACTGAGGGAACTTGGGGACGTTCTAGCAACTCCACTGACTGACCTTTTCAATGCCTCGTTGGAGTCGGGAGTGGTGCCAAAGGACTGGAGAGAGGCTCATGTGGTGCCTTTACACAAAAGCGGAAGTAAGGATATGGTTGAAAACTACAGGCCAGTTAGTTTAACTTCGGTGGTGAGTAAATTATTGGAAACGCTGCTGAAAGAGAAAATAGTGAGGTTTCTGGAGTCCAGCGGATTACAGGATCCGAGGCAGCATGGATTCAACAGAGGCAGGTCTTGTCAGACAAATCTGATTGATTTCTTTGACTGGATGACCAGGGAATTGGACCGAGGGAGAACTCTAGATGTGGTGTATTTAGATTTCAGTAAAGCCTTTGACACTGTTCCTCACAGGCGACTTATAAACAAACTGAGCACCCTAGGGAAGGACCCTAAAGTTACTGCTTGGGTTAGAAATTGGTTGAGTGGGAGGCGACAAAGAGTACAAGTAAATGGAGCTCACTCTGAGGAGAAGGATGTTACCAGTGGTGTGCCCCAGGGATCTGTCCTTGGTCCGATTCTTTTTAACATCTTTGTTAGTGATATAGTGGAAGGGCTGTCGGGTAAGGTTTACCTCTTTGCAGATGATACCAAAATCTGCAATAGAGTAGACACCCAGGAAGGTGTAGATAACATGAGGAGGGATCTAGCTAAGCTTGAAGAATGGTCTAGAATTTGGCAGCTGGGATTTAATGTTAAAAAATGTAAGGTCATGCATTTGGGCTGCAGCAATCCAAGGGAGCAATACAGTATAGGAGGTGAAGTACTTTTGTCCACTAAAGAAGAGTGGGACCTAGGCGTGGTTGTGTCTGATGATCTTAAAGTAGCTAAACAGGTAGAAAAGGCGATGGCAAAAGCTAGAAGGATGCTTGGGTGCATGCGGAGAGGAATGGCTAGCAGAAAAAAGGAAGTGATAATGCCTCTGTATAAGTCTTTGGTGCGACCTCATTTGGAGTATAGTGTGCAATTCTGGAGACCGCACCTTCAAAAGGATGTGAACAGGATGAACACAGAGGATCTCTAAAGGTAAAAAGTGGACTGTTGTAGTTGTTGATATGGAAGGACAGACTAGATAGGCCATGTGGTCTTTTTCTGTCATCATGTTTCTATGTTTCTATTGTGGTGGCATCAGGAGAACCTGCACTAAATGCAACATTGACAGCACCCAGATATGTCCTCCACCCCCACACTAACTGAAATGTGCTCCCCACACACACTCTCTGCCCCTAACCTGCCCATTCATCATCCTTATGCATGAGGGGCAGTTAGTGTGCAAATTAACAAGGGGTAACTGTCATGTCCCTGTGGAACAGTTACTGTGGGCCATCTCTGTGCTAATCTGTCTTTGACTAGGTACCATGTAGAGGTTTGCATTATAATGTGTAATAGTTGCACTGATTTCGCAGTAATCCTTTCCTTGGCCAACCACAGCATGTCAATAGCACCTGCCGTTGGGTAGCAGTGTACATACATATAGACGAGCTATGAAAGAGATGCATAATGGCTTCCCATTGAATGAAAGCTTTATTGTCACTACTTCTGAGCTGCACTATGGCAATCAAATGCAGTCAGAGATGAAAAAATGACTTTAAACTAGTGGTTCTCAATCCAGTCCTCAGGACACAT
Source organism: Ichthyophis bannanicus (assembly GCA_033557465.1). Lineage (NCBI taxonomy): Eukaryota > Metazoa > Chordata > Amphibia > Gymnophiona > Ichthyophiidae > Ichthyophis > Ichthyophis bannanicus. The sequence continues at coordinate 358,973,407 of CM066039.1, read as the reverse complement.
CTAACCAATCAGGTTTTTGCAATAAATACGCATAAGATAAATTTGCATGCACCACCTCAATTGTATGCAAATTTCTATCATGCATATTGTCACAGGGTGGACATAGGGCAGCCTGAGAAGGTGCAGAGCAGTGTGAATGATCACGGTGAAAGTGACAAAATAAACAGGAGAATGTTTATTGGTTGCCAGGGACAACCTAAGCACACGTGCACAGAGCCCAGAAAGACACACCCAGAGAGCAAAGCAAGGGAGTCTGCTTTACCTAATAGAGTGCACCTGAGGGAAGGTGGAGTCAGGAAATATGCAGATAAAACAGACTACCAAACATTTGGAGATAGGGAATCCTGGAGAGAGGAGCCAAGGAGGGAATCCTGGAGAGGGGAGCCAAGGAGGGAATCCTGGAGAGGGGAGCCAAGGAGGGAATCCTGGAGAGAGGAATTAAAGCAGCAGAGGTCACAAGCTGAAAGGCAACAGGGGAGCCGGTGTGAATGTTGGAAAGAGTCCAGAGACCTGTGTGGTTCTGGGAGAAGGCAACACCCTGACAGCGTGAATGTGTTTGGAAAGCAAGAAGAATACAGGAAGACTGCAACAGCAGGTACAGGGGCAAAAAGTGGATACAAGGGCTATTTGCCATTTGAAAGGGAAGGGCCCTGGAGGCTTAGAAATAGCCATATAAAGCCCAGATATTCAGAGGCTAATAATAGCTTTTCTCCTGATTATAGAAGTGTTAAAAGAAGAGGGCTTCACTTACCTAGAAAAGCTGAAGAAATCCCTTCTCACGGTGAGTTCCCAGCTTCTAAGGAAACACCGTTACACCGGCTGCAATCAGGCACAGTTGGGCCTGGAAAGCTAGGGCAGACCCGGCAGGGACCCTATCAAAATTACCCAGCTAGCAGGTCAAACCAGGACCTGAGCTGTGCATTGAGGCACCAGCGGGGGCAGGGCTCTGAAAGACATCACTCAGAGTTTGGTGATACTCCCCAGAGAAGCAGTGCAGCTCACAGGAAGAGAAACTTCTTGACTGAGGAGGCAAGCCTTCCATATTTTTATTCCACGTTGGAAGTGGATAGTGGAGATACCAATGAGCAAGAAATAATGGAATATGAGAATTCTGAAGTATTAACAAATACAGAATTGATGGACTGTTCTTTCTCTGTGATAGAGCCAGAGATATCATTAAGGTAAATGTGATTTGTGTAACCTTAAATTCCAGTATACAAGTGGCAGAGCTGCAACTCTCTCCCTCTCTCCAAGTCAAGCAGTCAGTTAGGCTGTTTATTATTTACTTTTGGTTTAAAGTTATCAGCTGAAGGGAACTACTTTTGTTACATAGTTATCTTTTGTTTGAAGCCAAGTGAGCTGTTAATTTCTGTTGTTTGAAAAGAAGAAACCTCAAGGGACGGGGAATAAAACCCTAAAAGAAAAGAAAGTTCTTCTGTGTGATTTATATATAGAAGCAAGGCACAACTACCACCCTCATAATAGCCCAGCAATACCAGCAGTCACGGCTGGGGCGGATGAGGTGTGACAATATTCATTGTGGTTATCATGAAAACCTGACTGGTTAGGTGTGTCTTGAGGCCTGGGTCAGAAACCCTGCTTTAAACAAACAACAACATTTTACTTTAATTCAGAAAAGTACGAGACTTTGTATACACAACAGGAAGCCATAGTCCTGCTTTGATTGACTCTATAAGAAGTATTAATGTTATTGGACAGCAGATCTGTAGTCTGGATTTGATCAATGCAATGAATGCAGGGAATGTGTCTGTTAAAGGACAAGATACATGCTCCTGGTTACTGCTACGGCTTTGCACCTTTTTGGTACAGAAGATACTAGATACCCGTTCCATGCGTTCTGGGGTTGCTTGAATCAGACAACTCTCTGCTCTTCCTCTTTTCAGTTTCTCCTCTCCTCGCAATGGTCATGGATCTGGGAGACTGGAAAGATGAGGTAGCAGGGAGGCCTGATATTGGTACTGTTCAAGCAACCCAAGCACCCATGGATGTGGTACCTAGGCAGAAGATCCCAACAGCGTTCGGTGGTTTTTGTTCTGTTCTTCACTGAACAATATATTGTCAGGATGAGTGAAAGGAAGATTCAGACCCAACTACCTCTGCCTTGCTGTTTCTTAACCCAGAGCAGTCCTGAAGAGAGATCACAGCATTTCAGTTCTCTTATTCTGTGCATCCCAGAAGAGAGAACACAGGTAAGAGAATCACACATCCTTGCAGAAGAGCAGAAGTGATGCCCATCCTGCAGCTCTCTCTCCCTCCTATTGCATGCCCCTGCAGAGAACTGATAGAGCCCATTCGGTGCAGAGGACTTTAGATTAAGGAATTCCTACATGATTAATGGGACTTCAGTCAATTCAAGTACTGCAGCAAGTTCAGCTTCAGATGTGCTGTGGGAGATGCTGCGAGCTCAGTGAAAAGACAGCAGAGGATAGGTGGTTTAAAATGAAAATTCGCTTTATGCCTCCCCCTATCCAGTCCAGAAGGTCAGGAGCTGATTAATATTCTGATGTGAAGACATGATGATATGTAACGAATGCCCACTTGGATCATTGTTAAGAGCAAGCATCGAGTTGTCATGGAAACGGCCTAGAAGGCCCTTAATTGACTATCAAATGAAATCATTTGCAAATCTGGACCTTGGCATTTCTGCCACAGTTACAGTCAGACAGCTGGGTACACTGGCAGTGCCATCTTCTGCTAATCTTTCCTTCCTGGTATTAATAGAAGGAGCTTTGAAAGTTCTCTCTGAGACAAAGGCACCTGGGTGATGAGCATCGAATCTTACAAGGTCTGTGTCATTTTTAATGCACTCTCACAAGGTCATCTTCCTCCATGCTGGCCCCTAAAGAGCACAGTCCCCCTGATGATAAGAAACCAAACAAAGGTAGTTGTCTAGAACTGGAAGCCTTAACCTAAAAATATTTTACAATTTAAGCTTTCAGGACCACTGAAATTCCTTCTTCATCCAATGATGCTATAAATCCCATAAGGGACTTTCCTCATACCATAACCATAATAAGCCAACATCTTTGCATTGTAAAATGCATGTTATAAGATAGCCTCTCTATCGAACTATTTTGTCCTCTGTCGACAATGTTTTGGGGAGAGGGTGGAAATAACATTGTACTTCTTTTTATTTTACACTTTTTGACTTCTTGCTCCAGGTTTTTCCTAGTGAAGACCATGATCTTGTCCAGTTAATGGCTCATCTGTTGCTGAAGGTCATGACCTCTGATGTCACATCTTTCTGAAGATCATGACCCTTATGGATGCACCAATAAGCTCATTTACTGCAAAGCTGCTTTCCTTTGTAAACACCATGAATGCATTGAAAAGCTCCTCTGCTACTAAAGGTTTTGACTTTGCTCGCCGACGATCTTAACTGTTTGAGATTGTTCAAGCAACTCAGATATTTACAGCTCTAACTACTGGAACCTTAGTCCACTGAGGGTGATGGTTTGGGCTGCAGATCCCAGAGGATACACAAAAAAATTGTAAGAGCTCAGTAATGAAGGTTTTGATGGGCAAGGGGAGGCAACAAGCCCCAATGCTTTTACTAGGTGACACTCAAAAATACTGAAAACTCCACTTCCAAGTAAATATCCACTCAATTCTGTGCTTTGAATAAAAAGATCATCTTTTGTAGTAGAATTTCCAATTTCAAAGTGCAGTGAAAATACAAAGATACAAAAACATTAGAAGAAAATTAAAGGTCAGTAACACTAACTTAATGCACATTTAGCACCAAAAGAAATGTGCATTAAGTGCAAAGCATCCTGTCGGGGTTGAGACCAGTGTTCCAGATCGTTAATGCATTGATGCATACCCTAACGCAAGACACAAGTACTATGGGTGCTGCTAACTCCACCTATGGTGCTAAGTGCAACAGTGACAGCCCCCCCCCTAACTGCAACGTGTTCACCACACATATTATCTGCCCCTACTCTGCACATGCATCACCCTTGAGTGACAGTTAGTGCACAAATTAGCATGTGGTAACTGTCATGCCCCTATAGTAATAGCTACCGTGGGCCCAAACAGGCAGTTACCATGGGCAAAAACACACTTCAGCTGTTTAGCATTCTTTAGTAAAAGAGACCCTAAGTCCTTTTCAAATTTCTTAAAATAAAATGGAAAAAAATCAATTCTCATTTATATTCTGTATCAGTACAGTTTACATTGAACAAACTGAAATTACATTGAACAGGGTATTATAACTTGGAGATAACTATTTTACAGGGAACATGGGCTATGGAGGGTTAAGTGGCTTGCCCAAGACCACAAGGAGCACCTGTGGGACTAGAAACCCTAGTCCTTCTGGCCCAAGGTTGCTGTCCTTGAGTGGGATTTGAACCCCTGACCTTCTAGCCTGAAGTACCTTGCCCCAACCACTAGGCCACTCCTCCACTCATTAAGTTGCATAGTCGAGTAAGTCACATAGATTTGCCTGGGTCACTTGCTGACTTCCATTGCTTCTCCATGGTCCCAGGCTGGATATTCGAGACCCCCTCACACTCTATGGTAAGATGCAGGAATGAATAAATAAACACACTCATAAAATACAATCCACAAAATACAGCATTTCTCTGGTACTTAGCTTAAGCTCTGAGTCTATGCCATGGATCTTCTATCAAAAAATCCTGAAATATTTTCTGTATATGCAAAGCTAGGGAAGAGTGGAGAAAGACAGCAAGGGAAACTATGCCACGTTCCCAAAACAAAATCAGGAAAATACTCAGTTTTCTGCTTACTGTTTGTTGTTGTTGTTAAGTGCCGTTGAGTCGGTGTCGACTTATGACGATCCTCTGGATAGTTGTCCTAAATTGTGCTCAGTCTTCAGTCAGGCGGCTCATTGTTGACAGACTGGTACCCATAGCTGCTGTTATTGTATCGATCCATCTCATTGCTGGCCTTCCTCTTTTGTGTTGATCTTCTATCTTGCCAAGCATGATGTTTAGGATGCACTAAAGTTTGGTTCCTCACATCACAGTCTGGACTTCTAAAGCTAGTAAGTGGGCCCACTGACCTCTCAAGGCATACAAAAACTAATCCTTGCAACTTGAATCCCTTTCTGGGGGCTCTAGCTGACCTGGGACTCCAAGGTCTTCATTCCTTCCAGCTCTTCTTCACTGGTTAGGCCATGCTACCCTAAGAACTCTTTATCTGGATTTCGTAGGCCTACTAAATCTATGGCTTACAGCATTTTTCCAGCTAATTTTAACTGGCTAGTGGCTGATTATCACCACTATCCAGTTAAAGTTTAAATCTCTCCTTACCATGTCTTTGAAAAGTAACTTTTGACTGAACATTGAGTTGTTCATTTAGTAGACCATTAAATTTAAAAACAAACATTTATCCAGTTAATGCCTGAAGTGAGACAAATAAATGCTTTTGATTATCCACACCAGGGATTTTATTCAAGTATCGGGGCTCTGGAGACACAGCTGGGATCCCCAAATGGCCCCTCCTCCCTCAAATCCTTCTGCTTTGACTAGGATAGGCAATGGGATCACAGCGACCCGTAAATCAGCTGATTCTCCAGCTTCCTCTCCTTTCCTTGCAGCTGGTAAACACGGCAGAGCAACGCCTCTCTCTGAGCTCCTCCTCGTCCTGTCCCTGCACATACTGCCTCTTGCTATAGGAGGCAGAAGAGCCTGGAGCAGAAACAGGCGCTATTTTGTATTCACAGGAGCCTGGACTCTGCTACTGAAAGGGAGAAAAGAGAGTCACCCTGGAGCTTCAGGCAGGTGAGCTGTGAGTGATTTGTGGGGAGGGAAAAGGAAGTCGTTACTGAAATGGAAATAAATGGAGAAGGCAAGAATGTGCTGAAAGACAGTAAGGGGAATGTTAAGGCTATGATTATCTATCTATAATACTCATATATGGTATGTGATAATTGTCCATGAGGTACAATAGAAGCATGCATTGATTCAAAACTTGTTATACATCACAATGCAGCATATGACAAGCTCTGCTGCCATCTGACCCAGACCGACCTTGACAAATTGTTCTAATCACATGTGTTTCATTCCATTCTAATGCTATTCTTGAACTTCTAGTCCTCTTTTTAATTACAAAAGTGCCAGATTGTAATAGCATGAAAACTAAGCTGTGAGGATTGATCAACATGTGAAAGCAGATCTACATCTGGTAGCAGCATTAGCTAAAGGACCCATCTCTAGAAAGAGCTCATAAAACAAAATGGCGTTAGTGGTCAATTTATTAACCCATTAAATTCTGGAGTGTTGTTACCGAACTGATGAATATTTGCCCTTGAAGTCAACAGTGAATTCCAGAAGGATCTCTACCAAAACCAGGAGTTGCTGGCAGTTTTAAATCATATAAATTCACCGCACAGGTTCTACAAGGCAATTCACATCACTGCTAAGCTTGTCATACCATGGGACCATTCGTGTGAAAGCAAGTGTGCAACTCTGTAGCTTCCACAAAGTGGGTTTTTTAGTTATTCTGGGTTTTGGAGCTGGGCTTTCCTTCCTTTGCTGTCATGTGGCATCCAAGAGTAATTTGGAGATAGCATGTGGTGCCCAAGGGCCCATAAGGCATTCTGAGATTGAATTTAGCTTCTGGCATCAGGAGGTAAGCTCTCAGAGAGCTTTCGGTTTACTCCTGTCTGCTCAATATTGGTTTCCTTGATTAATGGGCATATTTACTAACATTCACTAATGGTTAGTGCAGGGTTTGTTGCATGCTAAGCGTGCCATGCTAAAAATGCAGGACTCTGCAGTAAAACTCCCATGCTAATGCATTAGCATACGATTGGGTGGAGACTACATGGGTTAGGACTGGAACATGGCTGATGCAGTGCAGTGCAGTTAATGCTGGTGACTAACCTAAGCTGTTGCCATTAGTTCTGGTGCATTTAATGCCACCTCACTGCCCTGTGCCATTTAGCATGGTGCTTTGTGGTGCCACATGGCAGGGGGATGGACACCCATGCCCCCTGAGGTTAGTGTGGGTTGCTGCACTAGATTCACAGCTCAAATGTGCGCTAACTTAGTGCTCTTTAGTAAACATGCCCCGAACTGCCCGTTGGTGCTTGGTTGAAAAATGCAATCTGCAGATCAACTGCGTTTGGTAACAAGGCACACAGGCAAACAATTGTTGGTTCATTTTCATAATTTTTTGAAATGTTCTTGATTTTCAAGTCATTAGGTTTCATAAAACACATATTATTACGTTAGAACTTTTAATACACATAGATCAGCTTTACACATATTAATTTGTAGCTTAATGCACGATAAACTGCTTTTGGGCCCATTCAATTGTTTGGGTGGGTTTAGTGGATTTATATTCCTTGGGTATGAGAACCAGGAAGCAGTTTAGTGGATTTATATTCCTTGGTGCCAGGAACCAGGAAGCAGCACTGTGGCAATTATGCCATGTTCTTGTTAATTACCAACCAAAGCAGAAAACTTTCTTTAGTTCAGTGTTTCCAATATCTGGCCTCAGATAGGGGCAGATCATATGGTTCTCAGGATATCCATAATGAATATACATGACATACTGTACAGTAGCAAGCATTGCTTCCACAGGTTGCAAAATATATCATATGGATATTCATTGTGGGCTGGATATCCTGAAATCAGGGAATAGAAACATAGACAGCAGAAAAAGACCATATAGTCTATCTAGTCCATATCAACTACTATAGTCCCTTTTTAACTTTAGAGATCTTCTGTGTTTGTCCCATGTTTTCTTGAATTCAGATACTATCCTCATCTCTACTACCACCACTGGGAGATTATTCCTTGCAGGCCTGTACCCAGCCCTGTGTGAGTGATGCGGCCGCATAGAGCGCAAAGGCTTAAGTGGCGCATTTTAGCTGTCTTCCATTGCCTGCCGCCGCCTCTTTTTCTTCTCTCAGCGGCAGGAGGCAATAGCAGGACAGCTAAAATGCGCCCCTTAAACCTTCTCGCCGGCATACTAAGCAGATCTTTCCCTCCCTGCAAGAGCTGGGAGGGACAGATCTGCTTAGCATGCCGGCTACTTGCACATCGGGCGCGCCTCTTCTCTCCCGCTGCATGGGGCGGAGGCAGCGCGTCCAATGTGCAAGTTGCACTTCCTTCGGTACGGCCCTGATTCCATGCATCTATTGGAATGGAGGAGTAGCTTGGTAACCAAAAGACCAGGGTTCAATTCCCACTAGCACTCTTTGTGGCCTTGGGCAAGTCATTTAACCCTCTATTGCCTCAGAAAAAATCCAAGTTATCAATGTCCCTGTTTATTGTACTTTACCAACTTGCAATGTAAACAGCTTTGACTGAAATAATAACGCAGTATAAAAAACAGTTAAATAAATAAATACCACTTTTTCTGTAAAGAAATATTTACAAATATCACTCTTGAATCTATCCCCTTTCACCCTCATCCTATATACCCTTTTTGCAGAGCTTACTTTCAATCGAAAGAGGTTGTACTGTTGTGCATTTATGCCACAGAGGTATTTAAATGTCTCTCATAGCTCCTGGCTGAAAGTGAAGATGATCTGAAACATTTGCTTCTCACAATCAAAGAACATAGTCTCAAAATGGGCCTGCACCTTAATGTAAAGAAGACAAAGATCATGACAACTGGCATAATCAACAGGTTCATCGTTGAAGGAGAAGAAATTGAAATTGTGAACAACTTTAACCTACTTGGATCAACTATCAATAAAGAAGCAACAAGCAGTCAAGAAATCAGGCGACGCATTGCTCTTGGCAGAATGGCTATAAAAGACCTAGATAAGATTCTCAAGAGCAGAGATGTCTCTCTCCATGCAAAGATTTGACTTGTTCAAGCCATGGTATTTTCAATAACATCATATGGATGTGAAAGCTGGACAGTGAAAAAGAAAGACAGGAAGAAAATTGATGCCTTTGAATTATGGTGCTGGCGGCGAATACTGTGTATACCATGGACTGCCCGAAGAACAAACCAGTCGGTACTAGAGGAGATCAAGCCTAAGCTTTCTTTAGAAGCTCAGATGACAAGACTTCGACTTTCATACTTTGGACACATCATGCGAAGAGAGAGATCATTAGAGAAAGACATTATGCTTGGCAAGATAGAAGGTCAACGCAAAAGCGGAAGGCCAGCAATGAGATGGATCGATACAATAACAGCAGCTACGGGTACCAGTCTGTCAACAATGAGCCGCCTGACTGAAGACCGAACACAATTTAGGATAGCTATCCAGAGGGTCGCCATGAGTCGACTCCGACTCGACGGCACTTAACAACAACAACATAGCTCCTCTATCCCAACTATCCTCTAGCGCATACATATTAAAATCTTTAAGTCTGTCCTCATATGGTTTATAATGAAGACCACTGACCGTTTTAGTAGTCATCCTCCGCATCAGCTCCGGCCTGTTGATATCCTTTTCAAGGTGTGGTCTCCAGAATTGCAACAATACTCCAAATGAGGTTTCCCCAGAGACTTATATAGAGGCACTATCACCTCCTTTTTTCTGCTGGCCATTCCTCTTCCTATGCACCCAAGCATCCCTCTGGCTTTCACTCTCATCTTTTTCTACCTTTTTAGTCACTTTAAGATCATCAGAAACAATCATGCCCAGGTCCCGCTCTTCTTTTGAGGACAGAAGTATTTTGCCCCTACACTGTACCACTCCCTTGGATTTTTGCAGCCCAAATGCATGACCCTACATTTTTTAGCATTAAATCTCAGCTGCCAAATTCTTAACCATGCCTCAAGCTTAGCTAGATCCCTTCACATTTTATTTATTCTTTCCTGGGTGTCTATTCTCTTGTAGATTTTGGTATCATCAGAAAAGAGGCAAACCTTATCCGACAGCCCTTCTACAGTATCACTCAGAAAGATGTTAAAAAGTCCAAGAACAGATCCATGCAGTTCACCATTGGTAACATCCTTCTCCTCAGAGTGAGGTCCATTTACCTGTACACTTTGTCTCCTCCCACTCACCAATTTCTAGCTCAGTCATTCACTTTCGGGTCCATCCCTAGCGTGCTCAATTTATTTATAAGTCACCTGTACAGAACAGTGTCAAAGGCTTTACTGAAATATAAGAGCACAATATTTGGGCCCTCCCTCAGTCCAACTCTCTGGTTACCCAGTCAAAGAAATCAATCAGATTTATCTGACAAGATCTGCCTTTGGAAAATCTATGTTGCCTCAGAGTCTGCAATCCATTGGCCTTCAGACATCTCAGTTTCCACTGTTTTAGCAGTGTTTCCATTAATTTTCTCACCACAGAGGTCAGACTAACCGGCATGTAGTTCTCAACCTCATCCTTACTTCCGTTTTGTTTAAAGGGGGCACATGTGGCTTTGTCCAATCCTCTGGGACCACACTCAACTCTAAAGAAGCATTGAAAATGTCAGTCAGTTGAGCCGCTAGAATGTCTCCAAGTTCCTTCAATATTCTTGGATGTATTCCATCCGGCCCTGTCGCTTTGGATCAGGAACTGGTTAAAAGATAGAAAGCAGAGAGTAGGGCTAAATGGCCAATTTTCTCAATGGAGAAAGGTGAATAGTGGAGTACCCCAGGGATCTTTGCTGGTCCCACTGATTTATAAAATATTCATAAATGACTTGGAGATGGGAATAATGAGTGAAGTGATTAAATTTGCAGATGACACAAAATTATTCAAAGTTGTTAAAACGAAAGAGGATTGTGAAAAATTGCAAGAGGGCCTTTATATTGGTACTAGATATCCAAAAGGCAGATGAAGTTTTATGTGGACAAGTGCAAAGTTATGCACCCAGGAAAGAATAACCCAAACAGCGGATACACAATGCAAGGCTGCACATTAGCAAACACCACCGAGGAAAAAGATTTAGGAATCATTGTGGATAATACGTTGAAACCCTCCACCCAGTGTGCAGCGGCAGCCAAGAAAGCAAATAGAATGCTAGGACTCATAAGGAATGGAACAGAGAATAAAACAAAGGATATTATAATGACTCTGTATCTTTCCATGGTGAGACCGTACCTTGAATATTGTGTGCAATTCTGGTCACTATATCTTAAAAAGTATACAGCAGAATTAGAAAAGGTACAGAGAAGAGTCACCAAAATGGTAAAGGGGATGGAAGGATACTCTTATGAGGAAAGGCTTAAAAGGTTAGGGCTCTTAACATGGAATACTGATGACTGAGGGGAGATAGTCTATAAAGGAATGAATGGAATAGAATGGGTAAACGTAGACAGGTTGTTTAATCCATCAAAAAGTAGAAAGACTAGGGGACAAACAAAGAAAGCTACAATGCAATCCATTTAAGAGTAATAAGATATGCCATACTGGGTCAGACCAAGGTCCATCAAGCCCAGTATCCTTTTTCCAACAGTGGCCAATCTAGGTCATACGTACCTAGCAGTTTCTCCAAAAGGCACAGGTTCCACAATGCTTGTATTGGGTCAAGCAGTGATATCCGGGTCCCTTTTAATAATGGTTTATGGACCTTTCCTCCAGGAACTTGCCCAAACCTTTTTTAAACCCAGCTACACTAACAGCCTTTACTACATCCTCCGGTAACAAATTCCAGAGTTTGATTACACGTTGAGTGAAAAAAATATTTTCTCTTATTAGTCTTAAATAGGTTACCCTGTAGCTTCATTGCATGTCCCCTAGTCTTTCTATAGTCTGATGATGTAAACAATCGATCTACGTTTACCCGTTCCACTCCATTCATTAATTTATAGACCTCTATCATATTTCCCCTCAGCCATCTCTTTTCCAGGTTGAAAAACCCTAACCTTTTTAGCCTCTTTTCATAGGAGTATCCTTCCATCCCCTTTACCATTTTGTTGGCTCTTCTCTGTACCTTTTCCAATAACGCAATATTCTTTTTAAGATATGGTGACCAGAATTGCACACAATATTCAAGGTGCGGTCACAACATAGAATGGCACAGAGATATTATAATATCCTTTGTTTTATTTTTCATTCCTTTCCTTATGATACCTAGCATTCTATTTTTTTTTTAATTTCTAATTTTTATTATTATTTTTCAAACATTTACACATGTTACAGGCCATTACTTTTATTTTAACAAATATAAATATACATTTCCAACTCTACTATTAGAGAGGAAGGAGGGTTGGGAGCACCATGTTTGATGAAATATTTTGAAGTAGCACAATTGAGAGCCTTGTTTGCCTGGCGGGAAGGGGTAGAGGTTTTAAGCTGGGTACAAATGGAAGCAGGGGGAGAAGAACAAAAGGAGAGGAAAATTTGGGATCCAGGGGGATGGAGAGAGTGTGTAGGGCATGAAAATCCATTCCGGGAGCTTATGTTCCAAGTTTGGAGAAAGTGGAAAGGGTTTCTTTTGGGGGGGAAAAAGTATTCAAGATGTACACTTATTGGTGCAATAGGAAATAAGGGGCTGTGGTTGGATGTTAAGGTGATACCTAGCAGTCTATTTTAACAAAAAGGTTGGCTGCTATTAAAATATCCCCTTTCAGTTTTGCCCGCTGCTTTTCTACATCCCCCAGCTGTTCCCATCCTGCTAACGGCTCCCTGAGTTATCGGCCCATCTTGACAAAGTTAGTTTTCCTAACGTCTAAGACCCTCGCTTTTGAATGGATTTGCTCTATATAGCAAAAATCTTTACATGAGGTGGGCAGGAGCTAGGGTGGGGTGTGAAAAGGGAACCAAACACCTGATTAAGTCAGTGATTTCAAAGAGCTTGCTTACCTCTTTGAACTTGAAAACTAGAGGAGGAAATTAAGAACTCTAGCAGCCGAAAAATAGCTTTACCCAAGAACACAAAACAATTTTCTTTTTGCAATATAGTTACAATGCAGCAGAAAAAGAATTAGCTATTAAAAATGAAAAAAAGAAAAAAAAACCTTTAAGAGCTCTCAGACAGAGAGCTCGTATTCAAGAACCTCAAAGTACTACCTTGATTGCAATGGGGACCCTTTTAGGAATGGCAATACTTGAAAGGCAATGTAGACCCATATACATCACTCCACTGCCTAGCTCCACACGCAAGCTTATTAAGACCATTAATACCTGATGAGGTCAGTCACTTCAAAAAGCTTGCTTTCCACTTTCAACTTGAAGGCTAGAGGAGAAAAAAAAAGAGCTCTAGCAGCAGAAAAATAGCTTTACCGCTGTGCACATCCCTAACCCAAATGTATGTATTGAAAATAGGTCAGAACATAAAAAATAACAATTTAGAGCCACAAGATGCAGGCCATTAGTAAACTGCAGAAGATTTGCACAAAAATTGCAGCTATTTCATGTACTGAGAACACGGACTGCAGGCAGCTGATGTCTTTGAAATCAATTTATGTTCTTAGTGCCTTAGAACTGCCTTTTTTCTATGTATGGCACATGAATTTAAAAGAAAGCGTAAGATGTGTCATAATGAGTCTCTGGCTAGATTGCACTCTTACATTAAGGTGATGGATCCCTAAATTGTTCTGAAGTATCCTCAGCCATTCTACGTGGCTTTAGAATACTAGCTCTCTGTCTGAGAGCTCTTAAAGGGTTTTCTTTTTTCATTTATAATAGCTAATTCTTTTTTGCTTCACTGTAGCTGTATTGCAAAAGGCAAGATGGCCACCATGTAGAAGTTGCCATATACTTTGCTGGAAGTTAATGTCATGTTCAAAGATAGAGTTTGAAATTAAGAATTGTTGTGCAGTATTAGGTATGGATATTAGAGAGCCCTGATACAGAACTGAGTTATGTGGTTCGAAACGTAGTGCTGGGTTGGCAAAGATGATTTTGTCATGAATGCATGGAAAATTGCTGCACAATAAATTCTTCCTTGTATTGCATATATATTTAATAAAATAAAAAGGACTTATTGGGGATATTGGCTAAGTTTGTATAATGAGCTAGGTATAGAATATGGTCCAACAAATCTTTTTTTGATAGCAATTGGTTTTGGGGGATCATGGAGTTAAGTTTGACCTGAATGTTTGCTAACAAATGCATCATCCTAGTGTATCTATGAGTTTATGTGCATATATAAAATATATCTGTGAACCCATAAAAAATTCAGCAAAAAACAAATGCAACTCTAATAAACTCTATATTAATTGTAAGGCACAGTCCCACCCATTCTTTGCCCATTTCACGCACCAAAATAGCAAACATTCCCAACTATGACCTCTTCAACTACCCAATGACCACACAGAGGGGTGGAGGCATTTTCATACTAGCCAGAAGTGACCTAAAGCTCTACATCATAGAATCTGAAAGTGCGGATAGCTTAGATACAATAATAATAAATAAATAACTACTAAAAATGTGCCTAGTATACAGATCACCATTGGCGACCACCGACAACCTTCCCGCAATCCTCAAATTAGTGTGCAATCACACTACTCATAAGAAACATTTATGGTTACTGGGAAACTTCAACCTCCCATCATTGTCAACAAAGCAATCCAAGTCCTTCCACGACGCAATGGATGCTCTAGATTACAAGCAAATAATAAACATGCTCACCCATAAAAAGACAAACAAACTCAATATTATCTTTGCCCACAGATCATTGCTCAAATAAATTGTATTTATTTATTTATTTATTTATTTACAGTCTCTTTTATACCGCGCTATTCAACATCAGTGCGGTTTACATGAAAACATAAAACTTACACATTGCAGTGGCTGATCTGTGTTTACAAAGAACAAGTACTAAAACTTGGATAACCTGGGGAAACTATTTACATCTAGGCATTACGACAAGTTGTAAATGAATCATGGTTCACCAACAATATCCCCAATACCATGGTCAGACCATAATGACATCACTTTCCAAATCCCACACAAAACAAGCACACAAAGGGACAATCAAACCTCACCATTAACTCACCATTTTTGGATTTTTGAGAAACAAACATTTCTAGATGAAATTCTGCCAATGCTGACACAGATACCACAACATAAACATACTAATTGACACCTGGAAGAAAGCCATAAACACAGCAGCATGGCAATCACACCCCACAAGATGCTTCAAAAAACAACACACAGCCATTTGGTACACTGCGGAATTAAGGTACTCAAAAACAAAACTAAGAAAGCTGGAAAGAAAGTGGCATCAGACAAGTAGCATACAGGATCAAGCAACCTACATGACCAACCTTCAACTACACTGAAAAATGATAGATGAAGAATGAAAGGAATACCACAAGAGACTCCTCATGCACTCCCTAAATCGACCACGTGAACTATTTGAGATAGCCAAATACCTGTTAAAAGACCCCAGTGAAAACTCCAGCATCAATGCTCCACACCCACAAATCTTTGCAAGCTAATACCAGAATAAACAGAAAGGAAACCACAGCAACCCAACAAACACACAAAACATTGATGCCTCAATTTCCAACGTATTCTCTTTCAATTCAGTCACCAAGGTCCACATCAAAAACATCATTCAGGGTCTCAATACCACCACATCACTACTCGACTCATGTCTAACCAGCTGGATTAAGATAGCTTGAACTGAATTAAGCATCATCATCGCCAATATTGAAAATCTATCTCTGTCTCTTGGTATTGTACTGACAGCTCTCAAAATGGCCTCAATAAAACCATTACTAAAAAAACCGCAAATCTTGACCTTCTCAACTCAAGCTCATATAGACCCATATCCAGCCTGCCACATCTGGCAAAGATAGTAGATAAAATAGTCCTAAAACAACTCCAATTCCACATTGACACTCATGCCCCATAAGACCCACAACAGCACATATTCAGATGACACCATTAGTCAAAACACTCATGACCTCCCTACTTGACAGACTCATCTAAGACATTGAGAAATCAAAGCAAGGATTTATTTTGATCTTCATAGACTTGACCTCAGCATTTGACTCAATATCCCATAGCACCCTATTATGTCGCTTGCAGGAAATAGGAATACAACATACAGCCTTAAAATGAATTCACTCATACCTCACAGTACATCAACAACAAGTAAAAATAGGACCGCATACCTCAACCGTATATAAACAACCTCAAGGAGAGCCGCAGGAATCAGCATTATTCTCTCTACTTTTTAAGATCTCCATACAGTCAATATGCTCTATAATACAATCCTTCAATATCTACTAGTGTGTATGCAGATGACATAATGATATATGCACCTTTCTCTACAAACAGATCTGACCACATTTCAATAGTAGATTACTTATTTTTTATTTATTTATTTTATTTATTTACATTCTCTTATATACCGCACTATTCTGCATCAGTGCGGTTTACATTGAACAAACTGAAATTACATTGAACAGGGCATTATAACTTGGAGATAACTATTTTACAGGGAACATGGGCTATGGAGGGTTAAGTGGCTTGCCCAAGACCACAAGGAGCACCTATGGGACTAGAAACCCCAGTCCTTCTGGCCCAAGGTTCCTGTCCTCTAGTGGGATTTGAACCACCAACCTTCCGGCCTGAAGTACCTTGCCCCAACCACTAGGCTACTCCTCCACTCACTTGCCTTCAATGCAATCTCACAATGGCTCACAAACCACATCCTCACAGTCAACTACTAGAAGATGGAAGTAATGTACATAAGCAGAGACCTGACATTCACCATCCCATCAACTTTGAGAGTAAGAAATGCAGAACTAGAGGTAAAACCTGAAGCCCCTATCTGTGAATCACCCTTGACCAACGTTTAAGCATGCAACCCCACATCAGTAAAACCACCAAATCAGTATACCACCAAATCAGAACCTTATTTACCAAGGCCTCTCAAAACATACCCTTCAACCACTAGAACTGCCACAAAACACTGCCACCCGTGCCTTTCATAGAGCCTCGAAGTTGGACCACATCACACCAATACTTCCATTGGCTACCTATTATCCTCCACATAAAATAGAAAGCACTACTAGTGATATTTAAAATCCTACACAGCCTATCCGCAGACTCTCTCTCATCACTCATACATATGACACCCAACAGAAGTAGAAGGCAAAACATGCGAAATACCTTCAAGATCCCCATCACAAAAGTAAAAAGCAGCCAAGCAACCTGCAAGCGAGCACTTTCCTTATATGCACCAACCCTCTAAAATATACTCCCGGAACTGATTCGAACCAACCCAGACCTCACAAGCTTCTGTCGAGCACTAAAGACTCACTTACTCAAACAGTACTATGAAAACATACCATAGTAACCAGAAGGAACCACCAGCAGCCAATCCCAGCAACTACCTGTCCAGCACCTTATTAAACTTACCCCTTCCCACCATAAGGAACGTTGTTATATCACATTATACTACAAGTTACTCAAGTTCTGTTATAAATCATCTAAGTTAACCTTCCTGTTTAATGTATAAAGCTTTTCTGTTATGTAATGTTTTCTGTAAACCATTCTGCCTACAAAATAGAGCGGTATATAAACCCAGCTAATAAATAAATAAATATTTTAGTCAATGTTATCAGAGAAGTATGAGTCTTTGGCAATCACAGATTAGTGGTTAGTGGCTTTCGTTATAAAGCATATGCGGACGGATTTAAAGATCTTGATATGTATATTTTAGAGGGAAGGCGGGATAGAGGTGATATGGTAGAGATGTTTAAATACCTCCATGGCATAAATGCACAGGAGGAGAGTCTCTTTCAATTGAAAACTAGCTCTGCTATGAGGGGACACAGGAAGAGCATGAAAGGGGATAGACTCAGGAGTAATATGCGGAAATATTTCTTTATGGAAAGAGTGGTAGAGATGAGGACAGTATCGGAATTCAAGAAAACACGGGGACCAACACAGAGCTCTTAATGAAGAAAAGGAACTATAGCAGTTGGTATGGAAATGACAGACTGGATTGACCATGTGGTCTTTTTCTGCTGTCATGTTTCTATGTTTCTATACAGAGCAATGAGTTGTAATTTTAGATTTGATACTTTTTTTTTCAAATATACAACTTAAAGCACATGCAGAAATCTCCGGAAGGGCTCCCATGGCAGTCTTAGCCCTGCTTCTAATACTTAGGGGCATGTTTACTAAACTGCATTAAGTTATGGCAGCTACTGCGGCGCATTAGTACAGATAACACAACACTTGCTTCAAAAGCCGTGCAATATCTGTTGGGAGCGTGCATAGAATTCCCACAGAAGATTCCACTGGAAGGATTTAGAGAGAGTGGTTACTGAGCCTCCAGGACGCTGCTAAAGCCACCCACTGAGGTGGCGTTAGTTGCACCTACGCTGTCTGCAAAGCATGCAGTTACCATGTGCCATAGACGCTTGGGGTAACCATGTAGTTCAGGCATGCCCACTCTCTGTCTTTGCCCTTCCCACATGTGCAACTAATGCACGCTCTGCAGATGTCTCAGAAAATCCCTGTGCAGCTAATGCAGTTTAGTAAACATGCTCCTTAACCTGGATCACAAATTCATGAATAGGAAAAGGTAAAAGAAAATTATTATCAACCATGCAACTACAATTAGATAAAATTACAAAAAATATAACCATGCATCAAGTCTCACATAGTGAGTTTATTAGACCAGTTGCTTGCAAAGCAAGGGGCACAGGATCAACTGGAGGAAAAGGGAAAGGTTAGATGTTTAGCTTGATGTCTTTTGATTTAACTTCAATGCATTGTACTGAAATTCTAGAAATTCTATTTTTTTTATTATTTTGGGAAGCTGGATCTGTGGTTAAGATTAAAGTAGGAGTTAGGTGGGCTAATAGAGTGGTAAAAGTTTTACAGAGAAGAAAAAGAAAAATGTGAAACCTTAAATTTAGAAAGTCTATCTCATTAAAACATTTTTGGTTTTGTGTATTTCTTAGAAATGGACTTTTCTTTTTTTCTTTTGATGTTGATTTGAATCAGCCTTTGGCCTTTATGGTGGTCATTCTAGAACATGAATAAGGGATGTCCATGTGATGCGGGATGTCTAAGTGGCAAAAACGTCCCCCACCGTATTCCAAACCACCACTGACATGCACGTCCAGGGCAGTAGCACGGGGAGTTAAGAGCATGGGTGGGAGAGGGTGGAAAAGGGGTGTGATGGGCTGCAGAAACATAGAAAGCGTATTCTTGAAAGGGCCGTGTACGTATGAGGTGCGAACAGCGGCCTACAGCTGACCACCAAATGGGGTCTGCACCTCACCGGTACTGCAGTGTGGTAAGATGGACTGACAGCATGTGATACCGGCACAGAGTAGCTACAGACCATGCCATTGTGCAGGTTCCATGTTCACCCTGAGGGATAGGATGGGCATCCAGCACTAGGCCCACAGTACATGTGGTGCTAGAGATAGATCCTGCTGCACATCCCCATCACTACCAGTGTGTGATAGGTATTCCCACCAGTGCAACTGAAAGTACTTCTGTTGCCATCTGGGTTCTGCAGTCACATGTGGCCCTGTGGGACCGGACACCACTCAGATTAGTGTGTATGCAGTGTTAAGGTCTGGCTGCTATGGATACCTGTTATTAGGGCAGCAGTGGTGGGTTGGGTTTAGGTACCACTGCCTTGATGGGTCTAAGTGATATGCACTATATACCCCAAGGGGCCCACAATCACCCCTATTGTAGAAGGTGTGGTGGGACAGGTGCCTGCACCCTGCGGAATGGCTGTAATACTAGTAACCACAGTCCTGCTGGCCGATGACAGCCCTCCAGGGCTGATGGGCCAGAGCCATACATGTGACCATGGCAGACCAGCAGTGATGCTTGGGGTGGGCAGGGGAAGGCTCCACACCATAGCCTGCCATCCACCAACACAATCAGACTGTACCTGCAGCATCCTACAGGGTGGTCCCACCATGCACAGACAGCCCACTAGCCAGTCCATAGCACATGCTCATGGGGAACCCTGTGCACTCAGAGGTGGGATGCACAGCACAAACACCAAGCAGATATCTCTGTGATTGGGCCCCAGAAATAGGAACACACAGGTATTACTAGAAACAAATAATGTGTGGCACTAAGTGGGAACATGAGCATGCCATGGTCACTGCTCGGTCAGAGTGAGAGCAACCTACCAGCGTGACATGCTGTGACCACCCTGCCCATGCAGGTGGTGGTTGAGCACTACAGTGTACCAGCTATTGCCCTCCACCCTGTGCAGATGCATCCTGGCCAATCCGCCATGTCTGGGCAATACGCACAATACCTTGCTCCTCATTATGCACATTTGCAGGCTAACGCTGGAAACAGTGTGAGCAATGTGGGCTCAGTGAGGTGTTGGCAGACACAAAACAATGGATAGACATACGCACACTCCCACACCTATCTCAGCATTGTGCAGAGATAGAGGTGGTTGACAATCCTGACCACCACACTGGTCCTGAGCACAGTGCCGACATTGCTAAACTGTGCAGGGGGTAGTAGTAGTGCTCTGGTGATAACTGCAGCTCTGCGCTGGCGCCAACAGCCTGACACTCCATGAGGCTGTGGATAATGGAGCCCGTGTAAGTGGGTGTTTCTACCCCTGTGCACCGCTGCGTTGGGGTTTGCACATGTTGTTGTTGTGGTTGCATTGTGGGATAAAACTATGGTGTGATGCTCTGCAGGATCCGGAGATGTGACTTGAACCTTTTGCTTTTGGACATACTGGCTGAGTGTATTGCACCACACTGTTAAAAACCAGTACAGGCATGATAAAACGGAAAGTATTTATACATTTATGTTTTTAGTTTTATGCCTGGTTAGCCCCTGACAAAGGGTGATGAAACACGGCCTGTGTCGGGCTGTCAAAGGTTTAATAAAGAACCTTGTCTTTCCATTTTATCATGCCTGGACTGTTTTTTCTTTGTTTTGCGTGATTTTTTGCTTCTGTAGTGTTGCACCACACTGTTGCCACAGCAGCATAGTGGTCCCTGGGGCTACCCTTATGTTCCCAAGCCAGACCTATTCTGTTGCACTGCACACCACATACTGGTACAGGGCATGGGCTAGGTCCACTGCAGGTGGATGCCATTACTCCCTCCAGCACAACCCACCCCCCCACTGTGCCGCCATGACCATATGCTGTTGGTGCCTGTGGTGTGCATTCCTAGGCCATCCAGCGGGCAGGTAGGCAGCTGCCTAAGGTGTGGGCTCTGGGGTATGGGTGCCTACATAGCTGTCCACGCTTCCCCTGACACTGCCTGTCAATGTTATGTGCCCCTTGGGGTTCCTGCTGGGTAATGTCCCATAGATGGGACACTGTGGGACACAGACTCATGGGCATGTTTGACCCTGGTCTGTTGCTGTCTTGCTGGTGTCCATTTTCTGCGTTCCTATGTGCCACCTAGGCAACCGCCTAGTCCACCCCTTGCACCAGTTGCCCCCGCTGCATGTCCCGCCTTCAGTCCCCTATTCCTCATTTGCACCATCACCACAGTGGCCCTTCGTACATTGCCACTACGCTGTTGCTGCAGATGGAACACTACTATCACCTTTCTCAGGATCCCTGCCTATGCCCTACATTGCTGACACAGAAATGGTTTCTCTCTCCTGCAAATGTGCATCTAACGCCAGTTTTTCATTCGCGGTAGGATTCAGCCCTTCAGTTCAGCACGTTAGTATGCAGGGAGCCTCTCTACGCCCACTCCCTGCCCATTGACCCCAGCTCTCCGCCCTCTCTCTTCCCTCTGCAGTGTCTACCGCGCCGCGGAACGCTTCTGCGCGGGTTGTAATGTTACCGCACATTAACGTTACATTACCGTGTGTTAACGTTACCTACCATGCGTTAACGTTACCTACCGCACGGTCTGTAACGTTACGGCAGTTTAATAAACATATCCCTAAGACTGTCATGGGCATCACTTTCAAAACTGTAAATTCAGTTCGTGGAAAATCACATCAAAGACGGCTTTTCAATCTTACTCTTGAAGAAGGGGCAGTGGAAATCATTTTGCACACAGATGTAAGGTGGCTAAGTAGGCACAAATTTCTGCAAAGATTTCGTGATTTGCTGAATGAAATAAGAAGTTTTTGAAGGAGAGGGGAGATGACCAAGCAGAAATGGAGGTGAGGAGTGGTTATGTGATCTGGCATTTCTCGCTGACTTTACAGGCAAACTAAATGATATGAACCTTGAACTACAAGGTAAAAACAAATGCATTGGTGAGATGATGAGTACAGTTCATCCTACAAGAGCAAATTTGAGCTAATGATGACTGACCTTGCAAACAACACTTTTGATCATTTTCCTAATATGCAGGACCATCTGGGACAATATCCAAATTTTGTTTTTCAGAACGAGAAGTATGTGACAGAAATCTGTTGTGTTATCCAGGAATTTGTAAATAGATTCTGTGACTTCCAAAAAATTGGAACAGTTGTGGAGTACTTGTCATACCCATTCAAAGTAGATGTGGACATTCAAGAAACTGCAGCTGCTATCAGTAAAAATTACTCATTGAACAAGCCATTTCTTGAAAATGAAATATTACCCCTTAAAAATGACATTGTTCTCAAGACCCATGCTGAGCAAGAATCGTTTTGGAAGCTAGTGCCTAGAGACAAATTTCCCAACTTGAGAAGATGCAGTGAAGCTGTACACTCCTGTTTTGGTTCAACTTATTAGTGTGAATTTGCGTTTTCCCATCTGAAAATGACAAAGGGGTATGTTTCCTAAAGGGCGCTAATTGCGCTGCCGTGATGTTATCGCGTGACAATGGTGCTTTACCGGGCGAAGATGTCACGTATTGTGCGATAACGCGCGCAGCAGCGGAAACAAGTGCTGAGGGTGGAGAAAGGCTCCCCGGAGGGGGAAGGAAGGCTCCCCAAGGGCG
Organism: Ichthyophis bannanicus; assembly: GCA_033557465.1. Lineage (NCBI taxonomy): Eukaryota > Metazoa > Chordata > Amphibia > Gymnophiona > Ichthyophiidae > Ichthyophis > Ichthyophis bannanicus. The sequence goes on along the minus strand of CM066039.1, from coordinate 358,950,700 downwards.
GAGAGATGGTGTCAATGGGCGGAGAGTAGGCGTGGAGTGGCTCCCTGCACACTAACACCGTGAAATTCAGCTCCAAAAATTAGCGAGAGTGAAACCCTCTCACTAGGCACATGTGCAGGAAAGAGAAACCATTTCCGTCAGCAATGTACAGCAAAGCCAGGGAAACCTAAAAAAAGTGATAGTTGTGATACATGTGCACGGAACAAAAAGGCAAATAAACATTGAAAATGACCTGAACAAAATTTAAAATCAACATAACCAAGCTGGCCAATAGTGATATTAATGAGAAAAATAAAAAAAACACTACCAAGTAAGCTCATAAAAAAAGATATTAATTTTGGAAGGGTCTATGCTCTGTCCCCCTACAAGGTGAATGATCACACATTGAAATAGCGCCAATCAGGGTTCTCCCTTTTTATTGGAAAGGTTGCTTATGGCATGCACATGTGGCACAACAGCAGGGTGGGCATGTCGGAAAGGGCAACTGTACAGATGCTGGAAAATGGGATACAGAGGGCTGCAGGCGGCACATGCTGTGGTGCAGCTGGGGCATAGTGCGGACTAGGGAGATGCCCCGGTGGCACATAGGAATGCTGAAACTGTACAGCAGCCAGACAGCAACTGATGAGGGCCCAACATGGGCACGAGAGTGTATCTCTCAGTGTCACAGGGGATAGTACCCAGCAGATAACCCCAAGGGTACAGAACAACGGCAGGCGGTGGGGGGGGGGGGGAAGCACGGACGTCTATGCAGGCACCCCTACCCCAGATCACGCACCATAGGCAGCCGCCTACCGGCACACTGGATGGCCTGAGTGCGCACCACCAGCACCACCAGCATATGGGCATGTCAGCATGGTGGCAGAGGGGTACTGGTGGTAGAGGGGGCAGTGGCATCTGCCCCCAGCAGACCATGGCCTAGCCCTGTTTTAGTGGATGCCGTGCACTGCAACAGACAGGCTCTGTCTGATGAACAATCATGTTATCCCCAGGGAATAAACTGTCCCTGTGGCAACAGTGTGGTGCAGTACACACAGCCAGTGTGTTCAGGAGCAGACAGTCACAGGTTCAAGTCCCAGCTGTGGCACCTGCCAACCCAGTCCACATATTTTACCCAGTACCAAACAGCAGTAATAAAGACGGAACCATTATTGCAGATAACATAAACATGCCCGAAACGCCTATATTTTACCCTTCAGAGCACAGACACCATAAACATGTGCAATCCCTAGAACAGAGTTTCCCCAACTCCAGTCCTGGAGGGCCAAACACCATTCAGGTTTCATGCTGTCCCTAATAAATATGCCTGTGCTGCACTTCTATGCGCCGCTCCCATGGTATGCAAATGTATCTCATGCATATTCATTAGGGACAGCATGGCCCACCAGGACTGGAGTGGGGAACCTCTGCCCTAGAGCAGCGGCCAAAAGGGGCAGAAACACCCGCACCCACAGGTTCCATTATCCAAAGCCTCATGGAGAGGCAGGATGTTGAGCCCTGCGTGCAGCAGCATCTCCCAATACTAGCACTTGCATACCTTAGCAATGCCGCCCTAAACTTGGGAATACGTTACACATATATCAAAAGGTTGCTATGATTAGTGGCAGATAGCAATTCCTAAGTTAAGCACAATTTGCTAATTGAGCTGCATCATATCAACCTTTCTGATATCTGTGGAGTGTGTTTCAGTTCTGGTTTCTGACAGTGTTTACCACCCCAGGGAGTGACCCCAACAGTATTGTGTATCATAGCCATGCATGCACCGTGCCCAGGACTGGTGCGGTGGCCAGGGCTGCCAAAAGCCTCTATGTTAGCACAATGCTGGCATAGGTGTGGGAGTGTGTGTCTGTCTTTCCAGTGTGTGGTGGCTGCCAACACCTTACTCAGCCCACACTGCTTGCACTGTTTCCAGTGTTAGCCTGCCAATGTGCATAATTTATTTATTTATTTATTTATTTATTTATTTAACAGTTATTTATATACCGCTCTTTCCCTAGTATCAAGTGCGGTTTACATGGAACAGTAGGTTAATTGGTATGTAATATACCAAGTCAGTTTACATAGAACAGATAATTATAATTTACAAGGAATGTAAAGGAGCAAGGTACTGTGGGTATAGCTCGGACAGGGTGGCCTGGGCAGGATGCATCTGCACAGGGCATAGGGCAATCGCTGAGACATTGTAGTGCCCGGCCACCACCTGCACAGACAGGGTGGCCACAAAATGTCCTGCTGTGAGATCACACTCACCCTGACTGAGCAGTGCCCACAGCATGGCTAGGTTCCCCCATAGTGTTATGTAGCATTTTTTTAAGTGATGTTTGTGGTTCTTTGTTCTGGGGCCCAATCACTGACTTATCTGCTTGGTGGGTGTGTTCACATCTCAGTTCTGGGTGCACACATTTCCAGGAGCATGCACAATGGACTAGCTAGCAGACTGTCTGCAGTTATATGTGTATGGCTGGAACACTGTGCAGTGGCTGGAGAATGGGGCGGGGGCAGCAGCTGCGCAATATCCAGGCCTACTGTCTGTCTGCTATTGCTTTATGGATGTGTACATAACTGCAGTGACTGCCCTGTAGGGTATCTGTTCCCCAGCAGGACTGGGGTTGATGGTCCCCTCTACTGCCATCATTGCAGGGAGGGAGGTAGGTAGAATCTGGATCTGTTGGTGGGAGATCCTGTTTCTCACCCTGAGCCACAGCGAGTGGGTTGGGTGGTGGTACATAATCTGCCTATGGGTCCAAACACCCCTCCCCCCCTTCACCTACATCATGTGACCATGGCACAAACACAGGATATGCACTATTCTGGGTGCATTATAGCCCATAAGGGCTAGATGTGAATGAGAAATACAGATGGACACAGATGTATCCTATATGCATCTGCAGGAACTACCTATCACACACACTGGCACTGATGAGGACCTGCAGGATGGTCTAATTCAGCTATGAAAGGTGCTGTGGACCTGGTGCTGGGCGTCCCACCTCACCCTCAGGGTGAGCACAGTACCCGCAGAATGTGATGATCTGTAGCTACTCTGTGCCAGTAACACACACAGTCAGTACCCCCTACCAGGCTGAGGTGCTGTGGGGGTGCACACGGTCAGTTTCCCCTACCAGACCAAGCTGCTGTGGGGGTGCATACCCCATCTTGTGATCATCTGTAGACTGCTGATTTGCATGTGCAGTGCATCATGGGCACGGGTGGGTTAACCCTATCCAGGTAACCACAGCAGACAGTTTGTGTGGTGACCTGTAGTCCTTCTGTAGCCAGCCGGGGGTTTCTTAGTAGCTGTAGCCCACTGGTTACTTCACTGCCTATGGAGGCAGAGGTCATGGGTTTGATCCTACAGTGGAGTTATTTGATAGGGCTGTATGAGGCTTTTTGTTTTTCTAATTTAAATTGGTGCTGCCAGCAAAAACACACTCACAGTGCTGTAACCGTAAGGTGCCCCATAGGGCGCCCTATAAAGTGCCTTATAAAGAGCCTTATAAGGCGCCTCTGGAGTGCCTTATAGGGTGCCTTATGCAGCACCGTAGGTTACGGCACTTTGAGGGTGTGTTTGCTGACAGCACAGATTTAAAATTAAAAAGAGAATGCCTCAGACAGCCTTATTCATCAAGCCCACTGGGGAGTCAAACCTCATGACCCCTGTAGCATCAGTCAGTGCATTAACCATTGTGCTATTCCTCTGCTGCTATGTTTGTAGCTCAGCGCACCTACTTAAGACTAACGTGCGTTAACCTGCACGGCTCCCTCTATAGCCCGATAATGTGCGCAGCACACATTAGCATGCAATTTGCTTAACAGCTGATCACATCCAAGTAAATGACAGAAGGTTCATTAAAAATGGGGGGGGGGGGTGGAATTATCCATCTTTATTGGGTTAAAATTTAATTTGAAACTAATTTGAAACTTAATTTTCATGGTGGTAGATCACTGGCACTTTTGGCCGGAAAAAGTAGGTCATGACCTGTTCGAAGTTGGACATGCCTGGCATATATGAAGGGGATACAGGACATGGAGGGGGCTGGGCATATGCATACAACCTTTCTGTTCCATCAACGTTCCCTCAACTATGTGGCTGCACGGCATCACGTGTGCATGTGCCTGTGTATGTGTGCCTCTGCGCATGTGCCATGGACAAATCAGCACACCTCCCTCATGACACTCCATGGGGCCCCCCCCAGCCGCCATCCCTGTTATTCCACACACCACCTACACCAGGGGCTGGAGGATGAGAGGCTAGAGGTTGCCTCCTGTCTCCACAGTGCCTACGAATGGCACTGGTGGGACCTGGCTCCTGACCTGCTACACACTATTCCCCAAGTGTGCTGTGGGACATAGGCCCCCTTCCCACTGCCATCGTCTTCTCCCCCTTCATGAAAGCTGTAGGGGGAGAATGCTGCCTCCACTGCAGGGCTCTCCTCATCATACACAAATGGTGTTGGGCTGGATAGGAGGACGGGGCTTGGTGGTGCACTGCTGCTGCACCCACTGGTGGTCATGCTGCCACTCATGCTGGACTGGGGATGGTGTATCTGTGCCAGTGTCCTCCATTGTGTCAGGGGTGGAGCCATCAGTGGACAGGATGGGGACTCCTCCTCCTGCTGTACTGCCACTGTGGGGGACAAAGATCATGGTTAGCTGCACAGCTTTGGTGAATCCACTGCATGTCTGACAAGTTATCCATGGGCAGCTGGGTTCCTGGTATACCTGTGGCACAGGGTGCTGTTATTCTGGGTCCATGAATGGCCCACATCAGGTATGTGTTTCCTTTGTCACGCTCCAGACAGTGTTCCTGGTGGGGCAATGACAGGCCTCTTTGTGTTACCTTACCATGCTCCATGCCCATACTTCTCTGTGGGACATTGTGGTGGCTGCACCACACATGCCCAAACCTGCTCCTCCTGTTGCTGCACTACTGTGGTTGCTGGGGAGGCAGGCACACATACAGGGTGTTCCAGAATGTCCCAGTTCTGCAGGGGATGGGGCAGTGTGGGCCGGGTCTTTGTGTTGTGAGACCCTGGGGTGGGGGCATGCTGTTTATGTGGTGTCATTGTCACAGCGGTGTGTGCTCTTACATGCGGTACCCTGCTTCTGTGTTGGGGTGTCTGTTGGCCTGCTGCTCAAACTGGGTATCTGCATGGCTACTCACCCTCCTCCTCCTGTAGCTGCTGCTGGATACGCCCTATCAGCTGCAGGCACATGTGGTAAATTGTGTGGTATTGCACACGGTAGGTTTCTGTGTTGCTCAGGATCTGGAAACACTTGTGGGGTAGAGACATACCTCATCATTCCCCCATGCCAGGGCACAGACCTGCCTACTGGTTGGGGAGGTGCTGCTGGTACTGTGCACATGCACATCATGTGCCCTGTTGCTATCTGCTACCGGTGGTGCGTCACCCTGCCATATCATGCTGGGGGGGGGGGAGGGCTGCGTCTGGTCATTGCATTTGATGTACAAGCACAGGGCCCAGTTCACTTCTCTTATAGGTCCTTTGGGCATTCATAGCTCTAGGCTGCTGGTTCTGTGCTTGACCCATAGAGTTCATTGTGCAAAGTTTGATTCCTGCCTGGGCGCCTGTAATACTTCATTGTGTACCTGTACCATTCATACTGTGCCTCCCCTATGACTTGCTCTGATCTTACTTCTTAGGTCTTGGGAGCAATCGCATCTCTAACCTGCTGGTTCTGTGCCTAACCCAGGGTGCTGGGTTCAACTCCTGCCTGGGGGCATGTACAGAACCATTTTTTTTTGGGCTCCTCAGGGGGATCTGTGTGACCTGGGGCTGTGGCTGACATTCTGGGACTGCTCTCTGCTATGCATGTCCCTTCCATCTGTCTTGTGTCCCCCTGTGACTTCACTGTGGTCCTTCTTGCATCCTATTCTCCCTTGTTTCCTTGGCCCCTGCTGTGGGGCTGCTCTGTCTGTGTTGTGCTATGCTGTCACTGTGCAGCCTGTCTGCTTTCTGCCAGGGGCAGATCATGACTTTCCCTGCCCTTCCTCTCCACCTTGATGTATGCCTGTCTCTGTGCCAACCTGTATGCTGCTCCAGCCTGTCCACTTTTCTCTGCTTCCAGGTTTGTTGTGTGATGTACTTACTGAGCGAGGGTGGCCCTGATGTGCTCCCAACTACTGCATGCTGCGGTGTGGACTGGCCGCCTCTGCCTCCGGTTCCAGAACCATGGTCACCAGCAGCCACATCTCCGCCTCACTGAAATTAGGCTGCCTGGTAGCCATGTTGATGTGTGCATTATGATGGGGGGGGGGGGCTTCTTCCTGGTTCCGGTTGCATGTGGTTTGCAGGACATGGAGTTGGGGACATTTTCAGGGTCACAGGTGCATGGTGCAGCTGTGTAACATGGGCAGTGTGCGCACGGCCTACATGTGTACGTGGCTCAGGATGGAGCAATAGGCCGCCAGTTAGGCATGCTTCCCCAGGCACGGTCACATGCTGATTCTACATTCCCATGTGTGCACACGGCCTACATTTATTTATTTTTATTTATTTATTACAAATTCTTATATACCGCGCTATTTGGCATCAGCGCGGTTTACATTATAACACAACAACCATAACAACATGCTGTTTGGTTTTACATCGAACAGGGGTCCAAACTTGGATAACAGGGGTAACTATATACATGAGATTTTTACATAGTAAAGAGTAGCTTGGATAACAGGGTTGATTATATACATGAGATATTTACATGGCAATGAGTGGGTGAAATAACATAATGAACGTGAGGGTTCTTTCATAGAGTGGGTCATCTCTTCAGAGGGGTGTCATTGGAGTTTGGGTAGCATTGGAGGAATAAATGGTATTTGAGTGCCTTTCTGAACTGTGATAGGTCGGCAATCACCCTAATGTCAGTGGGTAGGGCATTCCAGCATTTAGGTACATAGTAGCGGAACGCCCTGTTTGTGGTTGATATGTTGCACTTTGATGATTCCTTTGGTTTTACTAGTAGGTTTATGGCTATTGCTCTTCTGGATCTGTTGGGGGGCACCATGTGAATAAGATCTGTGAGTGAAGGGGATGAAATACCTTTGATTGTTTTGAACGCTAGGAGAAGGGTTTTAAAGATGATTCTTCCATGAATAGGTAACCAGTGAAGTTGTTTGAGAATGGGGGTCACGTGGTCACTTTTGGCGGCTCCGTGTAGGACCCTTGCTGCAGCATTCATGGCCAGCTGTAAAGGGGCCAGCGTGGAGTGGGGGAGCCCTTGAAAGATGGCGTTTGCAAAGTCGAAGTGCGGCAGTATTAGCGCTTGGTATATGGTCCGGAAGTCATCTGGGTCCAGTAGGGAGCGCAGATGCCTGATTGTGCGGATTTTGAAGTATACAGCTTTGACAATGTTGTTTATGTGATGTTTCATATCCAGGCGTTGGTCCAATGTAACTCCGAGGTATCTTATTGTTTCTTTGGTTAGTAAGTCCGCTTCATTAACACTGACATGGGGTGGAGGAGTAAAGTTGGGGTCTCTGGAGATGAAAAGAACCTCTGTCTTTTTATGTTGAATGCGTAGATTCTGTGATTGAAGCCACGCTGAGACAGCATTGAAACAGTCTATTGCTGGTGTTAGGTCCATTTGGGCTGTGGAGAACGGCATGTATAAAAGAATGTCATCTGCATATATCAAACAGCTCACATTAAATGATCTTATGATGTTGCAGATGGGCTGCATGTAAATATTGAATAGTAGGGAGGACAAGGAGGAGCCTTGAGGTACACCTTGTTTTTGATGGAAGTGTTTCTCTGCCTCAGATCCAGACTTTACGTATTGCCATCTTGCTTCCAAATAGGATTTACACCACTCTAGTGCATTGTTGCAGATGCCCTTCTCTTTCAACCTTCCCAGGAGAATTTCGTGACTCACCGAGTCGAACGCAGCGGCGATGTCCAAGAAGATGAGCACAAAACCTTGATGGATGTTGTCTATGCCTGTGATTATTGCGTTGAATAGGCTGGTAAGTAGGGTCTCGACTCCATGATATTCTCTAAACCCATGTTGGCAGTGATCTAGGGGAGCTGCGGAGTCTATGTGATTTTGAATCTGCCGTTGTACCTCTTTCTCAGTTATCTTGGCTAGCAAGGGAATACTGGCTATTGGCCTATAAGAATCGGCCTTCTGCGGGTCAAGCTTGGGGTTTTTCAATAGTGGCCTAATGGATGTCTGCTTAAGTGTTGTGGGGAAGTATCCTGTTGTGAAGGAGAGGTTCATTAGGTTTGCGATGAATGGACTGAACACATCACGTAGTTCCTTAATCCAAAAGGCTGGGCATGGGTCAGTCTGTGCTGTGGAGGTGTTGAGGGATGTTATGATATCTTCAATGCATTTAGTGGATGGTGTAGAGAACTTGTCAAGTAGGGTTAGGCCTGTTGGTTCCTGAAACTGAATTGCTGAATCCTTTTTGGTTTGAATGATCTTGGATTGCAGGTAGTCTGCGTATTCTTGTGGGTGAATCACACTGTGCTGATCGGGTGATGGTTCTTTCGAGAGGGATTTGACCAAGTTGAAGAGGTCACGTGGTTTATTCAATGATCTCTTTAGTGTGTCGGTGTGATATTGTTTCATTTTGGTTGTGATTGCTTCACGATGAATTGAGAGGTGAGTTTGGTAGGCGGTCTGATCTTCAATAGAGAGTGATCGGCGCCATCGGCGCTCAAGTCTACGTAGTTGGGTGAGAGAAGATCGCAGTTCAGGAGAGAACCACGGGGCAGAGCTTCTCTTCAACTTTGCTGAGTTGTTGGCGTCCGGGCATTGTGCGATGGCACTTAAATTGGAGTTCCAGGATGATATCAGTTCTTCAAGGTCGAGCGTGGTATTGTTGAGGAGGGATTGGGTCTCTGATAGAATGTGTTCCCTGTTAAATGGGCGAAAGCTTCTTGAGGCTGCTCGTGGTGTGTTCTGATTTTGGCTTCTGTGCAGCTGCTCATTGTTGTTGGGTATCTGGATAATGATCAGTTTGTGGTCTGACCAAGGTACATCAATCACTGATATTGGTAGATTACGGTTTTGCTCGATGATTGGCTGAGGAGCAAATACCATGTCAAGTAAATTCCCTTTTATATGTGTGGGTTGATTGATGATTTGTTTGAGAGCGAGTTCTTCCATAGCACCAAGGAAGGCATTGGCGTGGTTTTGGGGTAGCGATGGGAGATTGAAATCACCCATTATCCAATTTGGTTTATTGGGGCTGAGGGTGTTGGCCGCAAGGTCAATAATGGTTGGGAGGTCATCTGGGCAAGCCGAAGGCGTTCTGTATAACAGGTTGAGAGAGCAATGTTGGTTTGCAATAGAGAGGATGTCTAGACTACTTGTGCTAGAGGAGTCTGTTATATGGAAGTCGAGGTCTGTTTTGGTGATTATAAGCACCCCACCTCCTTTTTTGTTTTCTCTGTGTCTTGTGTATATGGAGAAATTGGGGGGTAGGAGCTGATTGAGGATAACGTTGTCCTCTGATGATAACCAGGTTTCAGTGATCATAAGTATTTCTAGGTTGTAAAGTGAGATTGTGTCTAGTACAACAGGCCATTTTTTGCGAATAGAGCGTGCGTTAATGATGGCACATTTCAGTGGTCGGCAGTTCAGAGGTTTTTGCTGGCTGGGTGTATTGGATAATTGGAGTGCTACATGGATAAGGTGGGAGTGCTACATGGATAATTGGAGTGCTACATGTGTACGTGGCTCAGGATGGAGCAATAGGCCGCTAGTTAGGCATGCTTCCCCAGGCACGGTCACATGCTGATTCTACATTCCCATGTGTGCGTCTACGTGGGGTTCTGGAATAGGTGCTGTGCATGCACTCCTCTCTGGAGATGTGCACAGGGCATGGATATGCCCCTTTCTGAATCGGGCTCCACACCTTTTAAAATGGCACCTATTGAAGCATTATATTAGACCATCTGTCTCTGATGTGACTTGTCTACTGTGCATACAGTAGTAAAGGGGTTAGAATTTCCTCATAATATTAAAGAACACAAGATGTGCCTTTCTAGGTCCTACCAAAGGTCCTCATTCCCAGCATCTTGTCTCTTCTAGTGGCTCATCCAGATCATATAAGGAGAAAATCCATTCTTATTGTTTACACTCAGGATTAGGCGGTGACTTTCCCAAGACTACCTGGCCTTTCTTGTTTAAACTCGTTCTAAATTCACCTAGGCCAGTGCTTCTCAGCCCAATTCTAGTGTACCCCTTAGCAGTCTGGTTTTCAGGATATCCAACCCCCTTAGTGGTGATATTCTGCTACCAGCTGGATATCCAAAACCGTGCCAAATTAGACAGTAAATGGCTGACCTAACTTAATGTGATTCTTGCTGAATATTACCACTGATGACAGGACAGCAACACCAATTTCTTGTGAAACTGGATATCCAGCATCAGATGCCAGATACACTCCAATGGTGAATATCCAGTGTTAGTTTCAGAGGCGATAGCCAGGTGCTTTAACGATGTTAACCACTGCTTCTGACTATTGGCCCCATAGTTTTACCTGATTTACCCAGTAAATCTTACTATTTAATGGAGTAATTTCATATTGGCCCATTTCCATAGGTAATACACAGTTTAACCCATAAGAATGCAAAAATGCAATGAGCACCTTTTGAGTTAATGTGACTCCTGATGACCAGCAGCTCCTGGTTTTTCCAACAGAGTGACCGGAAGTACATTGCCAGGCCTTTCTCCCAATGGAGAGTTAAATGACTTGCACAAGGCATACTAGTGGGAATCAGACCCCGGTCTCTTGATTACCAAACCAGTGTGCTAACCGTTAGGCTGCTATACTTCCACACCTATCCATAACAATGATTTTGGACAATTGCCCACTTTTCTGCAGGTAAAGATATGTGCATTGTTCAAAAAGGTGACTATTTTCATCCGCATTGATAAAAGGTGGGTCATAGTAGAAAGGATAGCTCAAGATATGCAACAATACATCTGGAACAATATTTATTGAAAAACGTGAATATTGAATTAAATCTAATAAATAAGTAAAATACGTTCGCGTTTTTAAAATTATCCATAGAAAAAGGAGGTGCAAGCTGTTGTCATAAAAGCTGAGCAAAAGGCCATCGGTCTCTCACAGGATGCATAGCAGTAAAGAGTGAGGGGGGAGGACTAAATTATTCATAGGTCAACCTGGAGTGGAGCATAAAGAAGGAACAAAATCTGGATCTGGGGAGCCAGGAGTAGAGCAGGAACAATGAGACACTCTGGATTCAAAGAGTCAAGCATAGAACAAAGAGATTGGTCTCCATTCTTCCTATTTATTTTGGAATGCCTATGATTGAGCCAGTGGGCTTGCCTCACACTTTGAAAAACTGAAGAGTAAGTATCATGACTTCTTCCTTCTTCTGTCTTCTGTAGCTCATCCGTTGCTTCCCTGGCATCCTGCCTTTAACATCATCAATTCAAACCTCTTTGCATCCAACATATTCTGTGATCCAAATGCTATACTACTAGTGTAATCTCATATCATTATTAAATCAACCTTCAGATCAAAGAGAGAATAAAAGAGGAAGTCAGGGAAGGTACAAAAGAAGAAGGTTGGAGGATGGAAAGGGAACAAAGCAGGAGAGGCCAGAAAGAGCGAAGAGGAAGGTAGAACAGGTAGTAGGGGGAATATAAGAGTGAAACAGGAAAGGGAAGAAAGGGGACAAGATGGCAGCATGTTAGGACACTCTCACTGCACACTAAGCTCCCGGTTTGACTGCTACTCTGTGTGGCTGACATTTTCCCTGATGTGCCATCTCGGAAACGCAAATCCAAGAAGCTCACCTCAGTGTTATTGGAGCAGTTGGTGCAGTGGTCCTTGAATGCTTTTGTCTGCCGAGAAGATGGCTGCGTTCCTACAGCTGGTCCAGATGAACCAGCCTTGATGGATTCGAGCATCAAAAGGGTGTCTCTGAAAACACTGTGGGGCATGGAGCAGTTCCGGATGAGCCTCGTTTCAGACACTCCAATGCATGTTGAGGGAACTGCAGTTTTATCCCCAAAAGCAGCTGGGGTTTTCTGTGCCAGAGAAACAGCTGATGGTGGCCTGGTTGAAGAAGCAGTTTGTTCTTGGGGACCAGGCAAGAGGCGTTTCGGTTCCCCGCCTAGCAGAGAGACCCATGCTAGTGACACTAGATCCACTTTGGGATGCCATCACTGGCTTGAGTGCTTCCCTCATTTTAAATACTGCTAAAGTTAAAGAGGACTTTTCTGCAATATCTGGGACTATGGATACCCTGGTTCATGAACAGGTTCAGTTGAGCCTCTTGGAGGTCTGGTCTACTGAACAGGTAGACGTCAATACTTGGTGGTAAAGGAGAGAATGTTAGTGGCTCGGAAGCTGAAGAGGTTGGAAAATCAGAGTGCAATAATTTGCACTTTCTGAATTTTACAGTCTCCGGTGATTGCACCTATTGATATGCTGCACAGGTATGTGGTGGAGGAGTTAAAGATCCCCATGGAATCATGTCCTCTGGTAGTTCAAGCCCAATATTTGTTTCTGAAGTCTTTGGGAAAATGGGCCAGTGGTTCTGCAATGGTGTAGGAATCACTGGATTTGACAGGGTTTCTCAAGGTAGTGACAGAAAGAACTAGACTCCTTGCGACCTTTGTACTTGAACTGGATATGAACATGGTCCTTCGACTGTATTTCTGTAATATGGATGTTTTGTTTTTTGGTTCAAAAATTCACGTTTTTTCCAGACTTTTCTCTAGCGACTCAGCTGCGGCTCCAGGAGTTTTTGGCCTTAAAACCGAGGACCCTGACACTGGGAGCCATTTTTATATTAAAATTTCCCTGTCTTTGTATAATTTCTTTTGAGGCTAAAGATTACCTATTTTTTGAGCCTAAACAATTTTTGGAATTTTTGTCATGGAAGGAGGGTAGCAAGTCATGTGATGTTGCTGCCTTGGACGTGTAAATCTCTTATGTATCCTAGCTGTATATGATTTTTCTGTGCTTGTGGTATTTGTAATTTCCTGTATCTTGCCCCTGACGTTTGTGGGCTGACGAGATGTCTTGATTTCTTTCGTGTTTATGGAGAATATTGCTTTGCATAAATTTAAAAAAAAAACAGGAAAGGGAAAGCAGAGGTAGAGGAAAATGGGGGAATGGGGGAATGGGAGAGGGGGAGGGAAAGGGAGAGAGAGAGAGAGAGAGAGAGAGAAAGGATAGAAAATGATGAGAGAAAGGAAGAAATAGATGAAGCAGCAAAGGAAGATGGTCCAGGAAAGAGGAGGAGAGTGAGAACAAAAGGAAAATGAGAGTGAGAGATAGCAAGGGAGGGGGTCTGATGAAGATAAATGACAGACTACAGCAAAGAGAAGAAGGACCAAGACCCTGTACCACTGCAAGGAGGAAACATTGGTCCCTTTACTGTGTATAGGAAGAAGGAAGAGGAAGATAGTCAGTCAAAGTGAGTAAGAGATGTTGCAAAAGGAAGTAGGATATAATGGGAAATAATGCCAGACATTGCTCAACATTAGTCGCAAAAATAAAGCCTGTAAAATGTTGGCAGAGTAGCTTGACTGTCAACCCTGACTGGGTGTCCAAGGAGATATTCTTGAAGAGAATGCAGTACAGCCTCCGGTTATTTCTCATAAAGTCTAGAGCAGATGAGGGTGTTGGCATTGGAACTTGCTGAATCAAATCCAAGCTTGACACTTGGAGAACAAATTGAAAAACACTAGATAGTGTAAGACAGTCAATGAAAATTTTTTGTTTGCTGTTCATCTCCTGTTCCATTGTCTCCTTCGCTCTGATTCTATTTTCTCACAGCTCGTGTGGTCGAAATGACTCATTACTGTACCATATGACCTCTGTACTGAAGAGGTTCTATTAATCCTAGCTGTTCACAGAGCCGTTTGGACACACTTTCAGGGAATATCTGATTGCCTTTGGAATCAGTAGCTTAGCTGAAGGTGAACAAAAACATTGCCTTTAAAAGGAGGGTCTGAACTTTTGCTTTGAAGGAAAAAGAAGCTTTCATAAGAGGGACAATCAAACTAAGGAGGACATAAGCACAAGCAGTAAGATGAACAGGCTCCTGGATTTATTTATTTGACTAGGCTTTTATACCGCTTTTCTCCAGTCAAAGCGGTGTACATTCGGGTACTGTATATTTATGTTTCCCTTGTCCCTGAAGGGCTCACAATCTGTTTTTTGTACCTGAGGCAACGGAGAATTACGTGGCTTGCCCAAGGCCACAAGGAGCACCTGTGGGACATGCATGCTCAACAGCACTTAACAACAACAACAATAACAAGTCCATCAATCTACGAAATCTTCTGAGGCTAAAATGGCATCCATCATGCATTTCGATGATAGTGTGAGCTTCCAAATCAGCGCAATGTAACATGGTCACCTACAGAGTCCATTGCATAGTCCTGACATTTTTCACTGAAGAGGTGACTGGGAGTGGTGGGTTCCCAGAATTTTTAGATGCAAAGTTAAATCCATACAGTATTCTGGAGCACCAGATGTTTTCCATTTTTATTTATTTATGTATTTATTTACACTTGCATAGGTGCTAAACATATTCAAAGGCATTTACATGGTTTGCAGACCTGCAAACTGTAAATTCCATTAAGCGGGATATTCAGCCGCACTAACATGATTAGCGATGCTGAATATCCACAGGTGCTGCTGCTACATGCCCCATTGTTAACCAGTTAGCATCGGAGCATTCTGAGGGCATTCCGTGAGTAACAGCCAGGGATAACCAATCAGCGGCGATATTCAACTGTTGCCTCATAATCGATTGGCAGCAACAGTTACTCACATTAAAGGCTGTCCTAACTTTCACTGCCAAAGCTAACTGGGCAGTAACTGAATATCGCCACTTCCCAGTTAGCTTCCTGCTTAGACGGATGATCCAGACAGGACCGTACCTAGCCCTATGCGAGCAATACGGCTGCACTGGGGCAAAGGCTTCAGAGGCGCATTTCAGCTGCCTGCCATTGCTTGCCACCGCCGCTTTTTCTTCTCTCAGCAGCGGCAGGCAATAGCAGACAGCTGATATGTGCCCCTTAAGCCTTCTCGTGGCATGCTAAGCAGGTCTGGTCCCTCCCTCCTCTGACACGGCGTCAGAGCATGGAGGGGCAGATCTGCTTCACGTTTCAGCGACTTGCACATCGGGCGCACCTCTTCTCTCCTGCTGCCGTCCAGAAAGTGGCTAGATGGAGGTGTGGGGGGAGGCACGCACCCAATGCACAAGTCGCACAGGGCGCAATTCACGCTTGGTATGGCCCTGGTTCCAAATATTTAATGCCGGTGGCTGGATATGGAAAGTTGACATTCAGTAGTGATGGTTAGCCGCTGTAATTGTGCTAGCTACCACCGCTGAATATCGAGCCCATCCATGTTTAAGTAGCTTACTGAAATAAAAATTCATATGAATATTAAAAGACATTTAAAATGAATTTCCTTTCCAAAACCATAAATATTCTTTCTCCTCATGCAATTGCAATGGCAGAGTATTCCTCAACATAGGGCCACAATAGCAAAAGGCTTGATTTCTAGTTGATATATGCTTAATTTCTGATAAAAAAAATGCAACTTGTTGCAATAGTTGGTTTTGTAAGTGCAACAATCTGTTAGGTAGATAATATTCCAACTGGGAACCTGGACTGTTGACAACTCTCTGTGAACCTTAATAATACTGAGCCCGATTCACTAAAGCTTTTCTCTGATTTATGTATTTGTTCATCTATTCTGAGCCTCTAGAAAACCTGTGAATCAGGCCCATTATTCATATAAGACCAGTAGGTTCAGCAGTAATGCATAAGATATAGTAGCTTTATGCTCTGGTAATTTAACAAGACATACTGCTGAGTTTTCTATGACATACCGCATTAAAAACCCTTTCTTTGAAATTGAACATCTTAACTCCCCCACATTGTGAGGTTGACATCATCACAGGAAGATGTTCTCCAGTCTATCTATTCTTTAGGGTTGAGCAGCATTGCTCTTAAATATCAGAATTATTCTAGTATAGCTAATGGAAATCATTTGATTTCTCTATTAGTGACTTAGTAGGTAGAAAGAGTTAAATTATATAATACTGTAGTAACCTTATGTGTTGAGAAATGTAAAATTAATGCACGTCCTTACTGTAATTAACAAGACTATTGTTGTTGTGTGTCATTGCGCAAGAAGATTGACTGTCTTGATTGGCATCCTACAATGGTTGGTAGAGAGTAAATCTGTTGGTAAAACCTGTAGTTTATGGTGATGACGGTGCCTGATAATCTGGATTTTCTTTATAGAGTTGGTCCTCACTTTGTTGGGTACCTTGATATGAAGAAGTCCACATCTCTCTCCATTAGGTAAATGGTAACTCAAATTTAATAGCAACTCAATGGGTTCAGCAGGATTTAGCAGTACATCAGTCAAGATGTTTCACAACTATGTACGTAATGAGACATCCCTAAATCTGGAAGATCTAATCTCCTGCTGGAACAACAGTCTCAACGTGATAGCACTTCGACCACCACTCAGCAGGCCGCTAAAGAAAAGAACTTCTGCTCCATGGTACACGGAGTCTTGAGAAACGCTGGCGTCGGTCACGCTCCATTGTAGACCAGACAGCTTACACCTATCAACTCTCCGTTCACCGCAAGGCCATCACAGAGAGAATAAAACAATACCATACAAACACCTTGAAGCGTTCATTAAACATACCTCAAGATTTGTTCAATTTGGTCAAGAATCTCTCTAAAGAACCAGCTACTGGAAAGCAATTTGAGATCCACCCTCAGGAGTTTGCACTTTACCTACAATCCAAGATTGCACAGACAAACAAACCTTCAATGGAAGTTGCCTCCACAGTCCAAGATTGCCCAACACCGCTATCCAATTTTTCTACTCCTGCTAAAAAGCGCATTGAAGACCTGATCATGACGCTCAATACCACCACTGCACAGACAGACCCTTGCCCAGTTTTTTGGATAAATGAACTGCGCAGTGAATTCAGCACAATAATATCCAGAATAATGAACCTGTCATTCACCTCTGGTACGTTCCCCTCTGCTCTCAAGCAAACATCGATCAGACCCCTGCTAAAAAATAGTAAGTTAGACCCCCAAAGGGTAGACTCCTACAGACCTATCTCAAGTATTCCTTTTCTTGCAAAGTGGAGTGGAGGAGTGGCCTAGTGGTTGGGGCAAGGTACTTCGGGCCGGAAGGTCAGGGGTTCAAATCCCACTAGAGGACAGCAACCTTGGGCCAGAAGGACTGGGGTTTCTAGTCCCACAGGTGCTCCTTGTGGTCTTGGGCAAGCCACTTAACCCTCCATAGCCCATGTTCCCTGTAAAATAGTTCTCTGTGTGCTGTGCTTTCCTGTCTAATCAATGTGTTTATACCTCAAAAATTTCCTGTCATGATTTGACAATTTCCAATCTGTAATCAAAAACTGCTGCTGATCGCTGGAAGTAGCGGTATACAAATGTATACTAAATAAATAAATAAATAAAGTTAATTGAAAAAGAGGTTCAAAGTCAATTACAAGACCATATAGATGTTGCTGCTCCACTGGATCCTTGCCAGCATGGCTTCAGAGAGTCACACGGTGTAGAAACACTCCTTACCACCCTCCTTAACAATGTAATCTCTGGTATTGACAACAGCTCACCATCCTGCTCCTGCATCTATAACTGGCAACAGAGGTGGCACACAGGTCTCAATGAGCTATACCAAGCAGTGCAACCCCCGCCATCCAACATACTGAGCATTGAATATGTGGTCTGGATTGTCATACGCTTATATTATGGTAACCTGCTGTTCCCTTTCTTTGCCTATCCTTTTGACTGTTTCTGTCCTCTACTCTTTCCTATCTTACAAATGGCGTTCCTTTCATGTTTCCACAAATAATATATTATTGTAAACCGCTCTAATGCTTCGGCCTGAGCGGTATATCAAATTCAAATAAACATAAACATAAACATACAGCAGGGTTTTGCACTAATTTTCCTGGACATAGCCGCAGCTTTCGACTCCGTAAGTCAAGAGATCCTCCTAATACGGCTAAAAGAGAAGGGTGTCAGTGGAACTGAACTGGAATGGTGCAGATCATACTTGTCCGGAAGATGGCAACATGTTCGATCTGGTGGAGCAATTTCAGAACCATTTCACCAAGGTCAGGGGGTTCCACAGGGATCCTCCCTCTCCGCTTTGTTGTTCAATATATATATGCAACCGATCTGTAAGATCATCCGGTCCTTCAATGTAAGTTACATGATTTATGCGGATGATGTACTCCTTTATACGCCTTTCGACCTAAACAAATTAGACCTATCCCCCCTGACCAATTGCTTTAATGCCATATCGGAATGGCTCACGTCACAAAACCTCAGGATCCAACATAAGAAGACAGAAGTGCTCTTCATATCGAAGAATCCGAACTTTATCCCCCCACAATACTTGAAGGTGAGAGAAACTGAACTACAAACAAAGCCCACAATAAGGTACCTAGGTGTCACACTAGATCAAAACCTCGACATGAAGGAACATATAGCCAATACTGTAAGATCAATATACTACAAGTTCCGTTCACTCAGACATCTTCGTCCCATACTTGAACCAGAAGATTTCCATACCATCTTCTAGGCTCTGATCATTATGCAAATGTCATTTTACTAGGCCTTCTTCAAGCCACCTTGAACCCCATACAGCTCGCAATGCATAGCGCAGCAAGGGTTCTACATGGGGCATCTAGGAGTGACCATGTGACACCCCTTTTGATGCAGTTACACTGGCTTCCTATTCACGCTAGGATCATCTTCAAGACATTGTTAATGACCTTCAAGGCTGTAAACAATCTCTCCTCCACATCTTTAACCGACCTCATCAAACCCATAATCCTGAACAGATCAAGAAGATCAATAGCTGTAAATATGCTCACGATGCCTCGAGAACTCACAAGATGTACCACAACGGCAGCAAACAGGGCTTTCAGTCTCCGTGCTCCAAAACTCTGGAACGCCTTGCCAACAAACATTAGAGCAATTACTAGCCTAATGCAATTTAGAAAGGCCCTCAAACACTATTTATTCCTCAGATACTTCCCAACGATCTCAGAAACATGCCCCCTCTCCAAGACCGATAGTGACACCAAATCACCTAGTGAGCCATGATACCGCACGTAGCAAGGTGCCTTATGTCCACTAATTATACATTTTATCTTCTGTAACCTGATGATGTAAATAGTTATATTCACATGCCAAGTTGGCTATCCTGTTAAGTGTAATTCCCTGTTTTATCCAAGTTTGTAATCCTGTTTTATTGTAAAATCAGATACATGTTTATGTTCTGAATTTTTTTGTTCCATGTAAACCGCGCTGATGTCAAATAGTGTGGTATATAAGAAATGTAAAATAAATAAATAAAATAAATGTACAGTTGTGGTAGATACAGTTCTTTTGGTAGTTACAGCTTCTTCTGAAAATATGCTTACTTTCCTCCTACCACACTTCCCGGTTCTTTCACTCATTTACTCTCCTCCAGAGTTTGACAGACTGAATTCCTGGACCCTTCTGCTATGTCAGCTGTGATTGGATCCTCTCTCCAAAGGGCAATGGGAATATTTTCTGGAGAACTCTCTGCCTATATCATTCTCTTACTTCCTTCTTGGATATTAGAGGATGCCTTGCAGACCTCTTCTGTCATTTTAATTTTGCATCCAGTTTCCTGCGAGCTTGAAGCCCCTACTGACTTGGGTTAGTCCAGCATTGCAGGCCATATTCGCAGAAAAGGGACCCTTCCATGTGACTGCTTCCTCACTCTACCAGGACAGGCTATGCATTATTCCTCAGTGAACTCATTTGTATAATATTTCAGCTCGCTCGACAACTATGTATAAAATATGCAAAGAGGATTGCCTATGGAAAATAACACATGTTATGCTGGGAAAATACAACAGTGGATGTTATTTTCATTTGTGTAAACCTTATATTCTGGATTTTCAGTTGTGATCCTTAGGCATGTGCAGGCAAATGAACTGAGGGTTGTTGTGTTTTTAAAATTCTCATTGTAATTATTCATCATCTACATGCGCTGCAGCTTTTTTGCTTATCCAAATCGATTTTGTTAATTCTTAGGTATACATGTGCACGAGCAATTTGCACGCATTATTAATTTTTAGGTAACCAAACAAATCCAAAATACACATGTCTTGTGATCCTATTTGAAGGTAAATACATTGACCCCTCATTCTGAATATATCATTTTGAACTCTAATTTGTGTGAAACCCAAATCCACTCCATACTTCTCTCTGATTTGGGGCACAGATTAATCTGGTTTTTGATGCCTGGTAAGCAGCTGGATATCTCTCTGTCCAGCAAAACCAGATAGTCTGAACCAGGCGCCAGATAAGCTTCGGTACTGAATGTCCAGTTTAAATTAAAGCAGCGCCGGTCTGGCACTTTAAAGGTACTGATTGCTACTGCTAAATATCACCCCCCCCCCCCCCCGGACCTGAAAACATCACACTGCTTTGGCATGTCAATTTGAAACCAAGATTGGCTTAAAGTGTCCTTACTGGGACTGGGTAAATTGGCAACGATGCCGCAGTGTTGTAAAATGTTGTGCCTGTTGATGCATTGACCATTTTGCTTTCATACCACAGAAGCTGGCAGCTCTTTAATGACCAGAAAGATGTAGAGTGGTGTTCCTTTGTAAAAACACCCAAGAGATTTTATTAAATGTTTCTTTAAGTAGAATGCTTTTATAGTAGAAATTATGACCACATGAAGCATCACACTAGTAAAAGATTCCATGCTCTCAGAAGACGAAGGCCCCTGGAGCAGAAAGTATTGCCGCAGGAAAGCATGGATATGGATGCACAAGCTTCATATAGAAGGAGGTTGTTAAGGGAAATACAAGGACATGAAAGCTGCAGCTAAAATTGCTTTGAAGACCTTGTCCCTGCAGGTTCATTTTCTACTAAGGCGGCAATTAAGTCTTTTTTCCTCAAGCAAACGTCTACTTTTTGGAATGTAGCTGTAAAATACTCAGAATAGTACATCTTTATTCCTGTCATGTTTTTCCAGACTGATGCAGTATTTTCAATCTCTAGTTACTTTCTACAAACTCTGTAGGTGACACATTCCCGGAATATTATCTGTTGATCTTTCAGGTACCTGTAATGGGTTGGCCCAGTGGCTCATGTAGAGGGATCTGGGGTGGATTTCTGGCTCTGGTCTTCTGCTCCCTGAGTCATCCAGGCCTCAGAATACCACAATGGCAGTGTTCACAAGCTTGCAAGGGAGCAGGAGTCATTCTTATTGTGAAACAACAACATCAAGTGGTCAGATTTAGGGCCGATGATTGCAGAGTACTGGAAGGCATGGTCCCTGTCCAAGAGTTGCCACTGCAATGACCAGGCTGAAGATATGTGGAAAGGGATATGAAATAGGTGACAAATCCCAGATAGTTGCAAGTAAGGGTTTATTCATAACATCAGATCTCTTCCCCTGAAGCTCAACGATGCAATAGGAAACCGCTGGCTCAAAGAAAATGAAAACCTTATGGAGTACATTCTGACCAGCGTTTAGCGGGGATCTATATCCGGTTTGGACATACAACCCCACTAAATGCTTGCTCCCAATGCCAGATCCTAAGCTCCCTGCACAAATAGAGGAGATGTGCGAGGAGCGCTAGGAGGGGGTGGGCTGGAGGAAGACCGTGGATGGGCCAGAGTTGTGACCCTGACCCCGGAAATACAGGGCTGATTCCAGTTGCTGCTCTGTATGTCCAGGGGAGCCGAGTTAGATGAGGGACTTATTCCACCTCGGAGTTGGAATAAGTCCTCCTGACATTGCCGGACAGCCATGGAGGGGACAACAGGACAGGTATGCAGCACCATTAGATTCTGCGTGGTCCGAACCTGGCCTTGGCAGGCCTGATCAGGAATCGGGCGGTGGGGAAAGGGAATGTTACAAGGCTTGCCGGCAATCAGGGCTCCTGCATGGCGTCCTGGTACTATGGTGATAGGATGCCACGGCACCCGGGCTCCATTCAGGCACCTCGGGTGATTTGAATGGGGAGGAGGCTAGATATGCAGTAGGCCAGAATTGGGGCATGCCCTGCCCATCCAGGCCCAGTGCATCTGATTCTGCTCCTGCGGGTACAGAATTGGGTACACAATTGGCCTGTCCAGATTTTGGACATCCGGACGGGCCAGATGGGCTCCATGTGGAATTGGCCTCCACATGTATTGAGTCTCAAGGAATCTGAATATCTTCACACAGTGTAGATGTATCAAAGCTGCATATATATACAAGTATATATATATAGATATACATACGCATACACACATGCATGTATGTACTGGAATGTACTGTATGTACTGGAATGTACTGTATGACCACGTGATGTAAAATACCAGAGGAAGGGGATCAACGTCCGCTGCCCGCTGAACCCAGGTGAGGAGGAGCAGCCGGGGTTCCCCATTGCCCGATCCCGGCCTAGGTAGGCTGCTCTGGGGGTTGGACAGCGGGGAAAAGGGACATTTGTAGGCATTCTGGCAATTGGGGCTCCTGCATGGCATCCCAGTGCCATGGAGATGAGACAGGGCTCCATGCAGGGGCCTTGGGAAGCTTAGACAGGGAATGCACCAAATTTACAGCAAGCCAGAATTGGGGCATGTCCTGCCCATCCATGTCCGGTGCACCCGATTCTGCTACTGGAGCATCTAGTTCCCATGGGTGCAGAATCGGGTACACAGTCGGCCCATCCAGATTTTGGACATCCTTGTGGCATTAGCATCTAGATGTGAACATGGAGGCAGATGGAGGGTATTTTACAAAAGGTTCTGCCAAAGGTGCCTTTAATAAAAGACATATAAGAAGATATATAAATGTGCACATGAATTTGCCACAATGCAAAGGAGAACGAGCCATTTTACAAATCTATGGCTTCACTGCCCTGAATGAGTTGGATCTTAGAAGCTAAGCATGAATGGGCCTGGTTAGTACTTGGATGGGAGACCACCTTGGAAATGCCAGGTGCTATAGGCTTACTGTTCTGAAGAAAGGTCTGGCAAAGAAGTCCTAGGTTGCCAGGATTCTGCATTGACTCAACAGCACACATGCATGTGGGAAAACCGAGTATCACAAATATGGCAGCTTCTACATGAAAGTGTTAGACCCTCCATGCAGGGGCGGCCCAAGGGGGGTGCGGGGCCATGTGCGGAGACTCGGTGCGGGGCCTCATTTGCATAAATATTTGCATAATGTTACCATACACTAACTTTTAGTAAACATGCCTCTTAATGAGCGTATGGATAAAGAAAGACTAAAAGATTTCTACATTACTATAATCCAGTGCCAACCACCAGGCACATTAGGAACTACTACAAACACTGCCCATTTAGAACCCATAGCAAACCCGCCGTATCCTAACAGCACTACCAGGACTCATAAAGCACCATACCCTAACTATCAAAAGGAAACGCTGCAAATATTAAACCAATACATTTCAGAGAACAACAATACATGACCTACTGGGGAAAGAGAACAAGTGACAATGTCAAATAGGAATTACATAAACAGAATACCTCAGCTCAGTTACACATGCAGAACATAGACCATCACCAAACAAGGAATCACAATTTAGAAACAGGAGGACAATAATTAAACTGGGAATCCCAAAAGCCAAACTTGGAATGTACAACACTGTAGAAATAAAACTATATATTAATTTGCTCTTGTACTAAACAAAGCGCAGACGTTAATGATGCACATTTCCCAGAACTGACATATTCCAATTAATAAATTCAAAATAAAGAGATATTTTTCTACCTTTTGTGCATTTTTTTTCAGCTGCAATTGCTCCAGTCACTTTCTTCTGGTTTCTTTGTGTCTTCCGCTAACTCGTCTGCTGTCCATTTGTCTTTTCTTCTCTCTTCTAGTTTTTTTCCATTCTCTCTCTACATCTGCTTTAACATACTAATCTTTCTCCTTTTGCTCTTTCCTCATTCCTATTTCATCTACTCAAATTTTACCCCTCCATTCTCAATCCCCACTTACTCTCCCAATATCCGGCCAATTGTAGATTTGTCTTCCCTCCCACACAAAATATTTTTCCCTCTCCATTTCCCTCTCCCAGCTCCATCCCATTCTAATCCTCCCCCAACATCAGCTCCATTCTAGTTCCAGTCCCACCCAGCATCCGCTCCCTTCTAGTCCCCGCATCAGCCCATTTCCAGTCCTAGCCCCCCATAAGCCCATTTCCAGTCCTATCCTAGACCCACCATCAGCCTATTTCCAGTCCTAGCTCCCCCATCTATTTCCAGTCCCATCCGAGTCCTTCCATCAGCTCATTTCCAATCCCAGCCCCCCATGAGCCCATCAGCCCATGTCAAATCCTAGCTCCCCTCCACTCAGCCCATTTCCAATCCAAGCCCCCCATGAGCCTACTTCCAGTTCTAGCCCCTTCATGAGTCCATTTCAATCCAAACCCCCACCACAGCACATTTCCAATCTTAGCACCCCCCCAACAGCCAATTTCCAGTCCTATTCTAGCCCCTCCATCAGCCCATTTCCTGTCCTAGCCCCCCCCCCCACTCACCCATTTTCAGTCCTAGCTCCCTCCCTCTCACAACCCATTTCCACTCCAAGCCCCCGTCCCCATCAGCTATTTGCAGTTCAAGCCCTCCTTCCACTCAGCCCATTTCCAGTCCTAGCAACCCCCAGCCCATTAAGTCTTAGCCCCCCCCCAGCCCATTACCAGTCCTAACCCCCCATCAGCCCATTTCCAGTCCTAGCCCCCCCCCATAGCCCATTACTAGTCCTAACCCCCCCATCAGCCCATTACATCCTAACCCCCCCATCACCCTATTTCCAGGCCTAGCCCCCCATCTGCCTATTTCCAGTCTTAGCCCCACATAGCCTATTACCAGTCCTAATCCCCCATCAGCCCATTCCCAGTCCTAACCCCTCCCATAGCCCATTAACAGTCCTAACCCCCATCAGCCCATTTCCAGTCTTAGCTCCCCCCATAGCCCATTACCAGTTCTAAACCTCCCCATCAGCCCACTTCCAGTCTTAGCATTCCCCCATGGCCCATTACTAGTCCTAACCTTCCCCCATCAGCCCACTTCCAGTCTTAGCCCCCCCCCCCATAACCCATTACCAGTCCCAAACCTCCCCATCAGCCCATTACGTCCTAACTCCCCCATCACCCTATTTCCAGTCCTAGCCCCCATCAGCCTATTTCCAGTCCTAGCCCCCCATAGCCCATTACCAGTCCTAATCCCCCATCAGCCCATTACCAGTCCTAACCCCTCCCATAGCCAATTACCAGTCCTAACCCCCATCAGCCCATTTCCAGTCTTAGCCCCCCCCATAACCCATTACCAGTCCTAAACCTCCCCATCAGCCCACTTCCAATCTTAGCACCCCCTCCCATGGGCCATTACTAGTCCTACCCCTCCCCCATAAGCCCACTTCCAGTCTTAGCCCCCCCATAACCCATTACCAGTCCTAAACCTCCCCATCAGCCCACTTCCAGTCTTAGCACCCCCCCATGGCCCATTACTAGTCCGAACCCGCGCCATCAGCCCACTTCCATTCTTAGCCCCCCCCCCTAACCCCGTACCAGTCCTCAACCGCCCCATCCGCCCATGTCCAGTCTTAGCCCCCCCCATAGCCAATCAGTCCTAACCACCCCCTCAGCCCACTTCCAGTCTTAGCACACCCCCCATAACCCATTACCAGTCCTAAACCTCCCCATCAGCCCATTTCCAGTCTTAGCCCCCCCCATAGCCAATTACCAGTCCTAACCCCCCCATCAGCCCATTTCCAGTCAGCCCCCCCATAGCCCAGTACCAGTCCTAACCCCCCCCATCAGCCCACTTCCAGTCTTAGCACCCCCCCATATGGCCCATTACTAGTCCTAACCCTCCCCTATCAGCCCACTTCCAGTCTTAGCCTCCCCCCCCCATAGCCCATTACCAGTCCTAGACCCCCTTCCCCCCTATCATCCCAAATTAAAAAATAAAAGAAACCATCTGCTTCTGCCGCGGCAGCATCAAGAGTGCCGCCGCGGGGCCCCCCCCTGCTCGGCAGAGCCTCCCTGCATCATAGGCTAGCGTCAAATCCCCGAACGCGGGCTTCTTTCAGAGCCGCAAGAGTTTCCTTTCTCGCGGCTCATCAGCCCCGGCGGGATTAACAGAGCCGCGAGAAAGAAAACTCTCGCGGCTCTGAAAGAAGCCCACGTTTGGGGATTCGACGCTAGCTTACGATGCAGGGAGGTTCTGCCGGGCAGGGGGGGCCCCACGGCGGCACTCTTGATGCTGCCGTGGCAGAAGCAGCTGTTTTTTTTTTTTTTTTTTTAAACTTGGGATGAAGAATGTTTTTTGCGCGGGGCCCCCTGAAACGCGGGGCCCTGTGCAAAAAACATTCTTGCTCAATGGATGGGCCGGCCCTGCCTCCATGTGGAAATAACAGCTTCTCAACTTCAGTGTGTAACTGTCAGCACCATTGTTCCCTCTAACCAGCTTGAAGCTGTGCTGGAGTCCTCTGCTGACGTTCCCGCTGGTGGAGGAGGTGCAAAGTGATTGTGCTTAGGATCACAGGGCATCAGCCAGTCCCTATGCTGTGTGATCCTAAGCATGATTGCTTTCCACCTCCCCCCACTGGCAGGAATGCTAGTAGAGGACTCCAGTACAGCTTCAAGCTGCTTAGAGGGAACATTAGTCAGCACTTCCACTAGTAATCACGACATTTTGCAAACTTGCATGGATAAATACCACCAATTTATTTAGCAGGTTTTTGATACAGCTTTATCATTTCAGTCAAAGCGGTTTACTTTGTAACTTAAACTTGTTAATGTACATTAAACAGGGACGTTGATAACTTAGATTTTTTTTCCTGGAGGGTTAAGTGACTTGCCCAAGTCCACAAGAGGTGCTGTGGGAAATGAATCTTGGTCCCTTGGTTTCCAAGTCAGTGCTCTAACCATTAGGCTACTCCTCCACCTCTGATTAAGTACTGAGGTCTCAATTATTTTTTATTTTCATTTTGGAGGAGGCAATAAACAAAAGAGGATTAAGAGGACTAACTCCCTTATTCCCTCTTATAAAAACCAGGCATAAATGAGCACTTTTTAAAAATCAGTGCATGTTTCAGAGTCAATGTAATAGTCAACACAGATATTTCTTGCCATATACGTGCATTCCCTTTGTAAAATGGAGAATGCACTTGCAGATGTTTGGCCCACCAAGCCATGCCCATACCATGCCTCCACTACACCCCTTGAAATTTCTAGGTGGCAAAGATCTCCATCTGCAAATAGCAGCTTTCTGAATTTACATATTTATTCCAATCTACATGTGTTAATGCAGCTATTTGCAGGTGGAGATGCTTCTAAAATAACCTCTATATCTCTTAGAATTATAGAAGAAAGGTCTAGAACATAAGACCATTAAAAATGTGATGGACAAGACCAATGATACACTGAACCTAGTATCCTGTCTCCAACAGTAACCAGTCTTGGTCAATTGGAAGCACCCATCAGATCCCATTAGGAAATCCCATTTCATGTTGTTCCCTACTAGCAGTAAGAGTCCCTCAAGGCTATCTGGCTAAATAATGGTTAATAGACCTGTCCTCTAGAAACCTGTCCAGTTTATTTTGTTAAACTCAGCTGAATATCTATGCCTGGCTACATTCCCTGGCAGCAACTTCCATTACTTAATTAGATGTTGCTGAAAAAATACTTCCTAGAGTTCTTTTTACATTTTCAAATGTGGTCTGTTGTGCTCCCTGCCTTCAGGCAAAATCCACTCTGTAGCTAAATCATCCCAGACAGATGTTTATCTAATCTTAAAAATCTCCAGTGATGGAGATTCCATTAGCATATGGAAGATATTAGTCAAAGGTGCATTAAGGGAAAAATAAGTCAGAAGCTTCAGGAGCCACCAAGCCAAGAATAAGTCTTTGGAAGGTCTTTGAGGGAACATATAGTAGATACTGCCAGACTTGTACTTCTTAAGGATTCATAGAAATACGTTTCTTGCTTATGGTTCCTTCTGCTCCCAAGTCTCAGAAGGACTGGTCTTCAAAGCTACTGCCTCTTAGAAGATTGATAAGCAGCAGAAGCCCAAAGTGATGAGAGGGCCCTACGAACCTCCAAGAGATCTTTGCTGATTAGTGAACAGTAAAGAATCAAGGTGCTAAACTCCAGGATTAGTGAATCAGAAAGGAGAAAGAAAGATGTAGGCACCCAAAAGTAGCTCGTTGCCAAACATACTCAAAGAAAACAAAGACCAAGGATCAGCGAGATGGTACTCCTGTTCTCAAAGCAGTTTTAAAGCTAGTCCATGGCTTCTAATCTCCAAAGGCGACAAACAGAGGACAAGGCAGAGAGAAGACAGAAAGATAAGGATGGGTGGGAAGGAGAAAATAGAACTAGAGAAAAGAATACCGGAAAGATTGCAGCATAAGTGCTTCTCAAGCCTCCTTCTCTCCTCACTGACAAATCTGAATGTCAGTTTTAGCCCATTTTCCAGCCTGTTGCTTAGCAACACACTTAAAGCTGCAAAGAGTGATGGCTTTGCCATTATTTTAATTGCTGTTATTGCAGTCCTGTGACAAACCTAACTTAGGCTTATAATTCTAACTCTAAAAGACTTTTTTTTTAAACTAAAGATAGGACTTAGTGCTTCAGTTGACAGAAAGAAAAGGAATCAAGTTGGTGGTATTAAGCTGTAAGCAGGGAGGGGATTAAAAACTAGTTTAGTTTTATGAGCGATGTCAATGTAGTTGTGAAGACCTGTGATGCTAGCTAAAGGCACTGAGCGTGTTGGATCATTCCCCATTTGGCCAATGTTTTAAGCTAAAACCAGTTGATTTTGTATTGTATGTCCATTAAGAGGCTACGGTAAATGAAACAAGATTCCCTTTTTCCTAGTCGTAACGGCTCATGTCTTTAAAACAAGCATGCCCCTTTCCCTCAACACATGTATTTTTCTGTGACTCACCCTAGAAAAGTCTTTTGCTGTGAATGGTCATCACAACACAGAGGACACATCATCTTTCAATGTGCTAGAGTCCAGAGTCCAAGGTAAAAATGAGAATTTTAATTTAGTGGGTTCTGTGCAGGGACAGTGCACAATGATTAATTCCATTTTGTTTAAGAACAATACTATTGGGTATGCCCTTGTGGACTATGATGCACCCAGAATAGTGCATATCCTGTGTGGGTGCCATGGTCACATGTTTATAAGTGAAGGGCGGTGTTTGGACCCCAAAGCAGATTATGTAGCACCACCCAACCTGCCCTCTGTGGCTCAGGGTGGGGGACAGGAAACCCCACCAGCAGATCCACATTCTACATCTCTGCCAAGGGGGCAGTAGAGGGGACCATCAACCCTAGTCCGGCTGGGGAATGGGCATCCTACAGGGCGATCAATGCAGATCTGTATGCATCACATAGGGCAGTAGGCCTGGAAAAGCTCAGCTGCCCCCAGCCCTATTTGACATTCACCAGCAGAGAGCACAGTCAGTCTCCACCTGCTGCACCCTGCAAAGTGTTCCAGCCATGCACATGCTAACTGCAGACAGTCTGCTAGCTAATACATAGTGCATGTTCCTGAAAGAACTGTGCACACCCAAAAATGGAATGTGAGCACATGCACCAAGTAAGTATGTTAGTGATTGGGCCCCAAAAAGAAAACCCACAGATATCATAGGTAGGTGAAAAAGCAAAAACGGCCAAAATGGATGATGGAGGAAACTCTGAAAATTGTCCAGAAATGCAGAGAAACTGAAGCCAGAGGAGAAAGAAAGACAATCTCAGAACTCAACAGAGATTTCCAACGTGCAGCAAGACAGGACAAGGAAAAGTACTACAATGACACTTGCAAGGAAATAGAAGCAGAAACTATTAGAGGAAGAACAAGATCGGCTTTCCTAAAGCTAAGAGAGTTAAAGAAAAAGTTCCAGCCTCGAATTGGAATGTTACAAGATGCTCAAGGTTCTATGTTGAATGATGCTGAGAAGATCAAGAAAAGGTGGAAGGAATATAGAAGCTCAGATGACAAGACTTCGACTTTCATACTTTGGACACATCATTCGAAGAGAGAGATCATTAGAGAAAGACATCATGCTTGGCAAGATAGAAGGTCAACGCAAAAGAGGAAGGCCAGCAATGACATGGATCGATACAATAACAGCAGCTATGGGTACCAGTCTGTCAACAATGAGCCGCCTGACTGAAGACCGAACACAATTTAGGGTAGCTATCCAGAGGATCACCATGAGTCGACTCCTACTCGATGGCACTTAACAACAATATCACTTGAGAAAAAGACTGCATAGCACTATGGGGGAACCTTGCCATGCCGTGGTCACTGCTCAGTCAGAGTGAGAGTGACCTCCCAGTATGACATGCTGTGGCCACCCTGTCCGTGCAGGTGGTGGCCGGGCACTACAGCCATTGCCCTATGCCCTGTGCAAATGCATCCTGCTCAGGCCGCCGTGTCCGTGCCTTACCCACAGTACCTTGCACTTCATTATGCACATTGGCAGGCTAACACTGGAAACAGTGCAAGCATTGTGGGCTCAGTAAGGTGTAGGCAGCCACATAACACTGGATAGACATACACACACTCCCACACCTATTTCAGCATTGTGCAAATATAGAGATGGTTGGCAGCCCTGGCAGCCACACCAGTCCTGGGCACAGTGCAGGCATTGCTTTGGTACTCAATACTCTTAGGGTCACTCCGCGGGGTGTTAAACAGTGTCAGAAACAAAACCTGAAACACACTCCACAGATATCAGAACATTGCTATGATGAATCTCTGTCAACAAATTGTGTTTAACTTAGGATTTGTTATTTGACATTATTCATAGCAACCTTTTGATATATGTGGAATGTGTTTCCATGTTTAAGACGGCATTGCTAAGGTATGCAGGTGCTAGTATTGGTAGATGCTGCTCCGCGCAGGGCCCAACAGTCTGATTCTCCATGAGTCGCTGCATAGTGGAGCCTCTGTGTGTGGGTGTTTGTGTCCCTGTTGGCCGCTGCTCTAGGGCAGAGGTTCCCAACTCCGGTCCTGGTGGGCCAAACACGGTTCAAGTTTTCATGCTGTCCCTAATGAATATGCATGGATACATTTGCATACAATGGGGGCAGTGCATGCAAATACACCTCATGCATATTTATTAGGGACATCCTCCCAACCTGAATGGTGTTTGGCCCTCCATGATTGGAGATGGGAAACTGCTCTAGGGATTGCACATGTTTATGGTGTATGTGCTCTGTAGAGTACAGTATAGGCGTTTATGGCGTTTATGGCGTGTTTCTTTTATCAGCAATAAAGATTCCGTCTTTATTACCACGGTTTAGTACTGGGTAAAATGTGGGGACCTGGTCTGCAGGGGCCACAGCTGGGACTTGAACCTGTGGTCTTCTGACCTTGAATATACTGGCTGTGTGTACTGCACCAAACTGTTGCCACAGAGGTACATCATTCCCTGGGGATACCAGGACTGTTCGTCAGACAGACCTTGTCTGTTGCAGTGCATGGCACCCACCTGAACAGGGTTTGGCCTTGGTGTGTTGTGGGCAAATGCCACTGCCCCCTCCACCACCAGCACCCCTCCGCCACCATGCTGACATGCCCTTATGCCGGTGGTGCTGGTGGTGCGCAGTCCCAGGCCATCCAGTGTGCGGGTAGGTGGCTGCCTATGGTGTGGGATCTGGGGTAGGGGTGCCTACATAGACATCTGTGCTTCCCCCCGGCACCGCCTGTCACTGTTATGTGCCCTTTGGGATACCTGCTGGGTGATGTCCCCTGGGACACTGTGGGACACACACTTGTTGGCATGTTTGACCTTGGTCAGTTGCTGGCTTGCTGATTTAAAGTTTCTGTTTTCCTATGTAAGGAATTCTCACCAATCTATGCCAAACTGGTCAGATGGAGCATCCACTTTACATTGGCATATCCTGTGTTGCTCCGAGTATATCATGAGGGAACCACCCATGCCTTTGAGCACACTAGAGCCGCAAAGAAGTTTCTTGAATCTCTGTTTGGCATGAACGGTGCGAATGATACCCGATGACATGCCAGAGTACTGGCAGTCATTGGATGTCTATTGTGGTTGCTATTTGCAACCTTGGCTTGGTGGGGATCATTGTCCACACACTGAAGGGAGTGAGAGTTTACTTGCAGGACTATGAGACCTGGACTTATTTGCATATTACTGGGTCCTACTTTGAGGAGATCCATATTGGGTCTCTAAGAAAATTGGGAGTGCTCTATTTTGTTGGGGGAGAGGGGTGGCCCCGGGACACTCTGATATGTGGCCTGCCCCAAGATAGTGAGGCATGCAATTGTTGAGGTTGTTACTGTGTTAGGTTGTGTGTATGGGGAGTATAGTCTTGGTTCTTTTGGGGTGTCAGCAAATGTGTGTTGGTGTGGTTGTGAAGTGGCTATATCATTGCACAAGAAGGGCAGCCGGAGCTTGAGTGTTTGGATGCACGCTGAGGGTGTGTGTGTAAGGGTGTTGAGGTTTTGAGGGGGGTACTACTGTAAGTGTATAAGGGAAGGGAATAGGGGAGATTGGAAGGGTTGCCCATGGTCTGAGTCTAAGGGGGGTTTTGTTTGCTTTGTTTTGCTACTGGGGAGTCGAGGCTGAGCAGCTCCTAGGCAGGTATAGCTTTCAACGAATCTGGTACTCTAGCTTAAGGAAAAGGGATGTCACATAGCATCTGTGTTACCACCAGGAACGTGGGGGGTATAACTTCCTCAGTGAAATGCACTAAGAGAGATGAGAGGGGAGGTTTGTGCAATCAACCTACACAAATTGCAGAGGTGTTTCATACCTTTTATTGCACCCTATGTACGGCAGATGTCGAAGGGCCTGATACAGGCAAGGTGTTTCTCTGGGGTTTGCAGTTCCCACAGTTGCAAAGTTGAATGCACAAATGGGTCCAGGTTTTATACAATACTCTGCAGGCAGTGGTAGAGGTTATTGGGGGTATTTTGGAACTTTTTGCCTTGGCTCATTGGACACATCAAGGTTGCCCCCTGTCCCCCTTACTGTTTATGTATTCTTTGGAATCTCTTCTTCCGGCTTTGTTGAACAATGGTGTGATACAAGGGGTGGGAGAAGGGTCGATTGTGTTTAAGCTTAGTGCTTTTACAGATGACCTCCTCCTGTGTCTACGGGACCCGTTGTACTCACCTCCGATGGCTTTACAGCTAATTGAGGACTTTGGTATCTTCTCAGGGTTGCAAATTAATAAAACTAAGATGATGACTTTGGATGGGGGGGGGGGGGTGAGACCATGTTGGCAAGGGACATTTCCTTTAGTGTTGTCTGAGGGAACAATCTGGTATTTGGGAATCCAGCTGCCGGATGATCTTGCTAAATATACTCGGTGAATATCCCAACTCTTCTGGCCAATTCTCTGTGAAATTTGAAAGGTTGGAGTGGCCTCCCTCTTTCCCTGATGGGATGTATTGCTCTATACAAGATGATGGAGCTTCCACAATGTCTTTATGTTCTTCGCCACCTGCTGTTGTGGGTGACTCGCAAGGACTGCCATCAATTGGAGGGCTGTTTGGATTGGTTTCTTTGGGCAAAGGTGAGAGGAAGGATATTCATTTATTTATTTATTTTATTTCTTGTAAAGTTTTGCATTGTCTAGCATGACACATTCTGGACTTGGTGTCAGACATGTAAGATTGTGTCCCTTTGCCCTTCCTGGAATGACTGCTTGCTCTGAGACATTGCCTGCACGTCTTACATGCCAAACGCTATCAAGAGGTTGAGCCCATAGTGTTTTTTTGCAGATGCTGCAGTCAGCATGGAGGGTGTTATGCTTGTGCTGTGTTGCCTCCTGGAGGTGTACCAGTTTAGTGCCTTTAGTTAGAAAACCTGATTTTTTACCAGGTCTCTCCACGTCAGCACCTAGACGATTGGCCTCGATGGGTTTGAAGCGGATAGGAGATTTGTGAATGACAATTAATTCAACCATGGGCTCATTTACAGGCTTGCAATAATGTCTTGGATTAGAGAGTCAAGACATTTTTTGCTACCTACAGGTGCGCCATTACGTAGATGGACTTTTGCGCTTGGATCCCAGGCTTTTTCAGGATGGAGCACTCTTTGAAGTACTTCAAGCTCTGACACTGCAAGGTAGGGTGAGGAGTATTAAAAAATTGCTAAAACTTGTTCCACAACTCAACAAACCCCCAATACAGCGGTAACTATTATTAATTCAACAAAAAAAACACCAAAACACCCCTGTGAGAACATGCAAAAACACTTTTTGTCGGATGTTACAGGAAAGGAACATGTACTAAACCTATGTCCACCACTCAGTTACATCCTTTTAATAAATATTTATAAAAACAAAAAAACTCCGCTACTTAGCTGGATCAGAAGCAATGAGACTCAAAATGTTGGGCACGACGTGCACGTTTCGGGTCTGTAGCCCTGTTTCAAGTGCTGCCATCACCATGTAATTCAGATGGCGGTTGTTCTGAATTACATGGTGATGGCAGCACTTGAAACAGGGCTACAGACCCGAAACGTGCACGTCGTGCCCAACATTTTGAGTCTCATTGCTTCTGATCCAGCTAAGTAGCGGAGTTTTTTTGTTTTTATAAATATTTATTAAAAGGATGTAACTGAGTGGTGGACATAGTTTTAGTACATGTTCCTTTCCTGTAACATCCGACAAAACTTGTTCCACAGCAGAGGTATTTTGAGCTCCTGGCAAATCACTGGATTGCTGACAGGCTTCACTGGATGTCCCCAGCTTTGCTGAAATCAGCATTTTTGAAATGCTCCACTCTTTCAAAATCTGCATATCTTCAGGCACTACAGTATAAGTTTTTGTGGAGGGCCTATGTTCATGATGTTTGGGCATTTAAGGTCGGCTTGCATTGAGTAGACCTCGGCAGATGGTGCCAGCAAGACAATGGTACACTTCTTCATTGC
Organism: Ichthyophis bannanicus; assembly: GCA_033557465.1. Lineage (NCBI taxonomy): Eukaryota > Metazoa > Chordata > Amphibia > Gymnophiona > Ichthyophiidae > Ichthyophis > Ichthyophis bannanicus. The sequence continues at coordinate 358,915,737 of CM066039.1, read as the reverse complement.
TTTTGGGCATGTCTCAGGTTGCAACCTCTGAGGGAGCATACTTGTAGGCAATTAGGCTCCTGGTTTTCTAAGACATTAGCTCTTTCTGTGAAAATGTGTCTCTTTGGTCACTATCTAGTGGAGTGGGCCACACAGCCTACCAGCATCTTTTATGTGATAGTTTTTTTGATGGGTAAACATGCCATTTTGAGACAGTGGATGTCCGAGAAGGCACCAGGGTTGAGACAATGGGAACATGCTATTGTGGAGCTTATGGAAATGGAGCAAAGGACAGCAAAATTGCTGGGTGCTTCCCTCTAGCTCACTTTTTGTCTATATGGGAGCCATATATAGACTCTAGAACCCCTGTAGTGAAGGCTGCTCTGCTTAACTTGTGATTGCTGGAAAGATGAAGCGGCTGTGGTGTTTGCCATACCTGCTGTGTGAATGTTTGAGAGGATGTATGGTGGTAGGAGACACTCTTCTTGGATTCGACCATGGGAGGGAGGGGTGGTAGCAAGGGGTGTTATGAAGGGTGGGGGGTTAGGGGAGCAAGAATAGGGAGTTTAGGGCCATAGGGAGTTTACAAGTGATTCTGCCTTACTTTGGGATCTCAATGCTATATGGTGCATAGTTACATTTTTGTGCTATATCCCTTAGAGTGCAGGGGGGGAACTCTTTGTTGTCATTGTTGCTGTGGATGTCTTCATGTTCTGTTCCTCCTTTATACAAAAGTAATATGCAATGCAATGGGAATATTTTATTTATTTATTTAGACAGTTTTGTATACCGCCTTATCCTTCAATCAAAGTGGTCACAACCCAAGTGGGGGATACATTTAACACGCGGGGATATGAGACACATACACTAATACTTACAGGGAACATGGGCAATGGAGGGTTAAGTGGCTTGCCCAAGACCACAAGGAGCATCTGTGGGACTAGAAACCCCAGTCCTTCCGGCCCAAGGTTGTTGTCCTCTAATGGGATTTGAACCCCTGACCTTCCAGCCTGAAGTACCTTGCCCCAACCACTAAGCTACTCCTCCGTACATTTTGTTTTGTTTGTTTAAGGCACCTAATAAAAAGTTTTGCAACTAATTTCCCAAACAAAGATAATGTGGTTTTGCTGAAGAGATATCTTCATGAGGCTCTAAATTATGTTGGTATTATTGATTTTGATATGGTTTATATTAATTTAATTATATTTTTAGTTCATTATAAATGTGATGTTTTATTGAGGTATTTTATGGCTTGCATTGAGTGTAGGTGTTTTGCTCTAGAAAGGCATGACCCAAACCAAAATGAAACCAAAGAAACCTAAGGCAGTTATGTCTACAACAGCTAAAGCCTATTATTTATTGGCATCACCCATTTCCTGGAATTTTATCAGATGAGGAATTTGCAAGGGCTACATTGTTGTTACTTATGCTTTATAACTTGATAGTGATCAGACTCACACTCTTTCTTACAATAGGTTTATATATTTTCTAGATTTCAAAGTGAGGGTTTTCTGGATTTTTCTGGAGCCACTCAACAGTGATGTAGGAAATATTTGGAAATGCACCAAAAACTATGCTTCTGGGATGCTGATGGCTTGATTTTATAACAGGATGCCTATGTGAGACATCCAAAAAGGCATACAATTTGTCTATTTTATAAAGGCAACATTGGCACCTATGTGCCTTTATAAAATAGGTTCTCAAGAACATGCTACCTACTGGGAAGTCCAAGATGGTAGATAGCTGGTCTTTCTGAACTGGTCGCTTTCCTTTTTGTCTCTTATCTTGATATGGTGAAGTTCAAAGGAAAGTCCTGGGTCTCAGCTTCCCCCTCCCCCACCAGGTCCCATTGAGTGATGCATTCAATGTGCAGTAGATGTCTGGCACTAATATGTTTACTGATATGTTCACTGATTTGGCATTGGAGACAGGCAGTTCAGGGGTCTTTTCAGGGCTGGAGATCTCTTTTAACCCAGAGCAGCGTTTACCTTCAGTACAGACAAAAGTGGAAGCGTTAGAGGACTTTTACTCTCTGAGCATGCTGGTTGGTGAGGTCAGCATGACATAGAAGGTAGTAGCAACAAGAACGTTGGGTGAGCAACAATCAACCACTCTCAATGGAGGTGAGCACAGTCTGTGTATGACTACTGAGTAGGGATGTGCAAAGCTACAAAATATTTACTTAGTCTTCATTTTGCAATGAAGTTTTTATGATTTTCATGCTTTTACACACATTTATCTTAAATGTGATCCCACTATGCATGTTAAAACTTTTTGGGAGACACAAATCAATTGTACTCACATTTGTTCATAGAAAGGGGTTCTCAAAGCAGTTCTTGGGACATACCAAGCCAGTCAGGATTTTAAAATAACCACAATGAATATGCATGAGATAAAGAATGGTATGCAATAGAGGCAGTGCATGCAAAGCTATCATGCTTAGTCATTGTGGTTATCCCGAAAACTTAACTGGATAGATGTGTGGGACCTAGTGGCAGATAGCACGGGTTAACTGTTAGCCCTGTTAATAAACATACCCCTGTATCTGTGGTTTTCATCTTTGCTGGTTGACGAGTCCTGAAGCAGCTTTGTAAAACTTCTTTGGCGAAACTCGAGTTGACTATTCGTCTCTCAGACTTCAAACGCTTTGGTGTTCTTTCAGCTTTTGCCTTTCAGCATCCAGCATTCAGCTAAGTGTTTTTTGAACTTTTTAATTTATTTGGAAAATTGAAAACTCTTTGCATTTGGGCCTATGAATGATAATGGTGAGGGTGTTATCCATGGTTTTATTAGCACTGGTTTAAAAGAACTAATCAGAGCCAGGTCCCCTCATCTAAGGCCCTTTATAGTCATATATTTACTGAAAGCCGAACACTGAAGCTTACACACCCATTGTGTGTGTTTACAAGTTGTCACAGCTGCTTTGGGAGTTTAAATTTAGTTAATATTGTTGAGCGGTCCCATTTTTGGCCATAAATGTTACTGCAGTTGGTAGGGTTGGTCTTTCATATGCTTGTTTTCCACTTTGAAAGGTTCCTAGTTTTCCCTCTCTAAATAAAACAATTGGATCTTCTTGACTATGGACTTGAGATAATCGAAGATGTTATCATTTTCTTACGTTTTTTTTTCCATTGTACCGGCTTTTTTTTCTTTGCTTTTTTCACTGTTTGTAAAACATTTCTCCAAAATTACATATAGAAAAAAATTTGGTTCCCAGGTCCATCTCCAATAACGTGTAAATATTGATGCATATATTTACACCTGCACATCACATCTCTACCCCTGCTCCACCCAAACTATGCTCCTCGGAATTCTTCCACATATGGCGCATATCAGTGTGGGCCAAAGGGCCATCTTGTTAGTCTGCAAACTTATATGCAGAATAGCATGGGACAATTTTACAAAAGGCCTTTTCCGTTTGGTAAAACTCTAGGGAACCTGTTATGTACTTGTGGTGCTCATCCATTGAGAGTTTATGGTAAGTACAGGGAGTATGTTCCGCATGGTTTAATATCTAATTTCAATTTGTCCTGGGGAAATATTATAGCAATTTGTTGATAGGTATTATATGTGTATAATTAGATGCTGGTGTAAATGCTCATGTCAAGGTTTGTAAAGAACACATATAAATGATAGTATTTTATAATTTATGCATGTAATCTCATTCTCCGCCCATGATATACCCAGATTCTCCCGCTGGATATGCCCACAGTGAAAGTATGCACAATCAGCTCTGTGCATATACTTTTGGAATAATGACTGCCTAACGTATGCACATAACATTTTGAGGCTCTTTAGGAAATTACCCCTTGTCTTTTAGGCTTATGCATTATTTTCTCGGTGAACTACCATCATGGTTTGATATGTTTGAATTTCCCATTCCTTGGGACCTCCTCTGGATCCTTAACCAACAGAGCGCTCAGCCGTCTTAGACAGCCACTGATCCAGTGTATCCTGCACATTGCACCAGTAATCAATGACATAAGAACATAAGATATGCCATACTGGGTCAGACCAAGGTCCATCAAGCCCAGTATCCTGTTTCCAACAGTGGCCAATCTAGGTCATACGTACCTAGCAGTCTCCCCAAATTCTGCAAATGGCCGTAATGCACATGTGACACTATATGGAGGGCAGAATTCAAGGGACAGCACTACAGTAGAAATTCCCTCATGTGGAAAAGATTTAGGGTCATGTTTACTAAACCCAGCACTGGTAATACAGGCACGGGCCAAGTTTCAGGCACAGGGCTGTGAGCTAACCGCAGGGGGGCAGACACACTGCACTAAACTGGCCATGGATGCAATAATGCCACCCTTTGAGGTGGCATTAGTTGCACTAAGATCCAAATACCCACACTAGCTGCACTGTGGTGGAAATGCCCCTGTCCTGCCGCGTTGCCGCTAAGATGCATGCTGCAAAGGTAGTGTGGAGTTCTTAGTGTGGGGCCCAGTGCTACATTTTAGTGTGCCACCAGTACCATGCTCTAACCCCCTGCTACCTTGGCAGTGCATGTTAGTAAGCATTGGTATTCTGTAAGTTGTACTGGGGAGAAGTTATCAGGATATTCTCACTCTCATTAGACAGCAGACTTCTTCTTCCACCAGAGAAACCAATGTCAGTAACCTCATAACTATTTGACGTGCTAATGAAAAAAAGCCCCATAAAATCAGTCCACTAAATAAGCAAGTTTAGAGTTACGAGGGAAAAAAATATCCACAGAATGTCACAGTGATTGCACTGAATAGAAATATTCAAGAACTCTATCAGCAAGAGCTATGTGTCGTGCCCGTTCTTCCTACTCATCCCCTTTTTAAGAGTGACATCCTCAATGAAAGGCAATTATCCTCTTCTCTATACCATTTGTCTTCATACACTTCACTAACATCACTCTCATTAACAGCAGAATTAGCCCATATTAAACTATGAAATTATATCTTTCTGACTGTCAATCTGCCAATTCTACCCTTCAATGAATTAGTATGGTAAAGGTTTGCTAAAGGTCATGGGTTATTTGCTGCAATAGCCCACACCTTTTTTGCTACAAGGTTTATTTTCTCCCTCCCCACTGCCTATTTGGAGTCCTCTCCTCCTCCAGTCTAGACCAGTTATTACTGTGATAGTCCTCAGTCTAGGGCCATACACTGAGGTAGCTTGCAAGACATGGTACTTTTGAACGCCAAGTGTGGTCACTAGGTGCAACATACCTGGAGGAATTCTGCACAAAATAAATGTAAACTTTGTGCAAAAATTTAGAAAATCCGGTATGTATTATTAATACATTTTTTGTACAGAAAGCATAACTTCTCCCCTAGACCTGTAATTCCCCCTGCCTTTTCCCTCCTTAATTCTCCCCCCTCCCCCCTCCCCCCCCCCCATTCTCTCTCCCTCTAATTGTTGGGAAGATCCTGTTCCTAAGGTCTTCATGCACATACTCACTCCTCACCTCTTTTCTCCCCTCTGCATGCATCAAACCTTACCTTTCCATTACCTCTCCTTCTTTCTTCCTAGGCACATACAGAACCTCCACCTTTTTTCTCACCCCCCCAGACATTTAGCAATATCTAGCCCCCTGACTCACCGGCAGCCCACCTCTAGCCCCCAGCCACCCCGTGACTCACAAGCAGCCTTTCTGCTGCCTCCAGCCATCATCTGACTCACCAGCTGCCCATTTTAAGCCCCCAGCCATACCCCCAACTGACCAGCTGCCCTTATCCTACCCAACCCACAGTGGCTTTTTAAAACATCCGTGGGAACATTTCGTTTTGCTCCTGTGGCTGATCTAGATTTGTGATGCGACTCTGCATGTTTTAAAACGGTAAACAGAGTTGCTTCCTGTCTCAAGCCAGGAACAGGAAGTGTTTCTGGTTACCTTTATAAAGCGCTGCGTACCAGCATTGGATGTCTAGTGCGGCTGCAGGAGCAAAAAGAAATGCTCCCGCGGCAGTGAAAAGATGAACAGTGGGGCAAAATAGGGCACCCTTAAAGCTCGTGCACCTGAGCCTGTCTCACTGGCTCGTCAATGACAGTTTCTGTACAGAAATCTACACAGCAAATGCTGAATTCTGCACAAAATCTGTATTGCGCAGTTGCACAAAATTCCCCAAGGAGAAAACACTTTGCAGTCACTGCCTTGGGGTTACCTCCATACCACTCTCATCTGCCCCATCTATTCCTAGGGCTGTGAACACTGCCTCCCACAGCATCCTCAGACCCTGTTGGTCTGAGGAACAGAAGCCGGTCCCTGAGCCATCAAGTTGCCTCATGTTGTTTTTAATTAGAATTTCAGAGATATTTTATTCCAAAGGAGTGTACAATGTTGCAGAAAATCACCAAAGTAGAGAATGTGCTCCTATGGATGAAAACAAATTTGCATTCAGGAGGCAGTAATAAAAAGAAAATGAGACCAAAAAGCGTGAAGTGATAGCCCGGTGGTTAGAAAAGCAGGCTGAAAACCAGGGCATCCAGGACTCAAATCCCTCTGTTGCTCCTTGTGAATTGAGTAAGACACTTAACCCTGCATTGCCTCAGGTACAGACTTAGGGGTATGTTTACTAAACTGCGGTAATGTTACCCGTGTTAGATACCGTGGTAATGGTACAGATGCCCATATAAAGGCGTGGAAGGTGCATCGTTACGGCAAGCCGTATCAGCTAACGCGCATTACAAGGCGCCTTAGACTAACTCGCATTACAAGGCGCATTATAAGGCACCTTACTTATAAAGCACCTAACAAGGCGCCTTGTAAGGTGCCTTATAAGATGCCCTGATAGGTGCCTTATAACGTGCCTTGTAAGGTGCCTCATAAGGCACTTTGTAAGGTGCCCTATAGGGCTCCTTAGGCTAAGCGCCATATTAGGCACCCCTGGACCAGGCACCATAGAAGGCACCCTGGGTTACCGAACCATAGGTTAAGGTGGCCTAACAAGGTTATGGTGCCCTAGGTCAGTGTACCCTAAGGGCTGCAAGGTGCTTCAGGATGACATGCATGACCTGTGAGGCATAGAGACAGATGTAGCTCTAACACTAGATAGAGCACCGAGGAAAGGCAATGAACAGGTGAGTGAAGGAGGAAACTGGGAGCTGCTGGACCTGCCATATCTGCGAGCATCCCATGTGGCTGCCAGTACTGTTGACAAACATGGTGGGGGCAACTGTACCACAGCACAGGGTGTTGGCAATGTAAAGTACTGAAAAGACCGTGGGTGTCAGACAATGGGAATACGTGTTCCCCAGTGGAGGCGGAGGTGGCAGGATAGTTACAATGATGGGTGGACAGAGGAGTGGTGGTGCCATGCAGATCAGGCACAGGCGAGGCAAGCACGAAGAGGCACAATGCAGGAAAGGGTAGCAGTGCAGGACATGGGGTGACAGCCTGCACAGGCAGACAGGACTCTACACAGCTGACAGACGCAGATAGACGGACCGAAGTAATGTTGGCAACTGTGGGGAGGGTATTATGGGCTGGCAGCACAGCTCTGCAAAAACATGACTGTTAAAGGCATACAAACGATTTGAGTAGGATAGGCATGAAAGGATGGAACAATACGGAATAAAACCCATGAACACTGCTGAAAATAGCATTGTACTAACCAGTAGGCTATACTTCCATGGTGTATGTCACAGTAATGGCTGAGTACAGAAGGACTGCAAGTCACTGCACAAACTGTCTGCTCTGAGTGCCAGGATAGGGTAACCCCACCAGTACCCATGATGCAATGCACATGCTGAATAGCTGTCTACAGCTGATCATCAAATGGGGTCTTGCCCTCTCCGGTACCTCAGGTTGGAAAGACGAACTGACAGTGCGTGATACTGGCACAGAGTAGCTACAGACCATGCCATTGTGCAGGTTCTGTGTTCACCCTGAAGGATAGGATGGGTGCCCAGCACTAAGTCTGCAGTACATGTGGTGCTAGAGATAGGTCCTGCTGTACATCCCCATCACTATCAGTGTGTGATAGGTTTTCCTTGCAGTGAATCTGAAGGTAATTTGGTGTCCATCTGTGTTTTGCAGTCACATGTGGTCCTCAGGGACCAGGCACCACCCAGATTAGTGCGTACCCAATGTTAGGGTCTGGCTGACATGGGCACCTGTTATCAAGGCAGAGGAGTTTCTGGACTTGCATGAGGTTTGTGTAGCAGTGCCTCTACGGGTCAAAGTGGTATACACTATATATGCCAAAGGGTCCACAATCACTCTTTTTGTAGGTATGTCACAGGTGCCTGAGCCCCGGTGAAGCAAATTCCACCCTCCTGGTAAAAAACAGCCCACCAAGGTTTGTGGGCTAGAACCATACATGTGACTGGGGCAGACCAGCAGTAATGCTGGGGTTAGGTCTGGAAAACCTCAACTGCCTCACACCACACTCTGCCAGTTACCAGCAGATAGCATAGTCAGACTGCACCTGCAACACCCTACAAGGTGTTCCAACCATGCACAGACTAACTACAGATAGTCCACTAGCCAGTTCATAGTGCATGCTCATAGAAAAACTACATGCACCAAGCAGGTATCTCAGTGACAGGGTCCTAACACTGGGAACACTCAGATATCATTACAGGCAGATAGTGTAGAGTGCTATGTGGGAACCTAAACATGCCATGGTCACTGCTCGGTCAGAGTGAGAGTGTCCTCCCAGCATACCATGCTGTGGCCACCCTGTCCATGCAGGAGGTGGACGGGTACTACAGTGTCCCAGCCATTGCCCCACACCCTGTGAAGATGCATCCTGGCCAATCTGTCCTGTCCGGGCCATACCCACAATACCTTGCTCCTCATTATGCAAATATTCAGGCTAACACTGGTAACAGTGGGACATTGTGGGCCCAATGAGGTGTGGGCAGCCACAAAACAATGGATAGACATACACACACACACACCTCTATTGCAGCATTCTGCAAAGTTAGGGGTGGTTGGCAGCCCTGCCTGCCACACTGGTCCGGATCACAGTGACGACATTGCTAAACTGTGCAGGAGGTAGTAGTAGTGCTCTGGTGATAACTGCAGCTCTGTGCTGGGGCCAACAGCCTGACTCTCCATGAAGCTTTGGATTGTGGAGCCTGTGTGAGTGGGTGTTTGTACCCCTGTTCACCGCTGCTTTGGGCTTTGCACATGTTGCTGTTGTATCTGCATTGTAGGGTAAAATATAGGGACATGCTCTGCAGGATCCGCAGCTGGGACTTGAAGCTGTGATCCTCTGTTTCTGGACACACTGGCTGCGTGTACTGCACCTCACTGTTGCCAAAGAAGCACAATAGTCCCTGGAGCTATCTGTACTTTTCTTCAGCCAGACCTTTTATGTTGCACTGCACACCACGTACTGGTACATGGCATGACCTAGGTCCACTGCAGGCAGGTGCCACTGTCCCCTCCAGCACGGGCACACATCCCCCTGCCATGCTGACATGACCATATGCTGTCGGTGCTGGTAGTGCATAGTCCCAGGCCATCCACTGTGTGGGTAGGTGGTTACCTAGGGAGCAGGGTCTAGGGTGGGGAGGCATACATGGGCATCCTCACATCCGCCCCATCACCGCCTGCCAATACTATGTCCCTTCCGCTTGGGGAGGGTTGGCTGGGGGGATGTCAGGTCAGTGCCCTGGCAACTGTTAGCTAGGGTGGACCAGATAGATGTAAATGGATTGTGTTTGGCCTTTGTCAGCTGCTGTCTTGCTGATGTCTGGTTTCTATGTTCCGATGTGCCACCTAGGCAACTGCCTAGTCTACCCTGTGCCCCAGCTGCCCCCACTACATGTCCCGCCTGCAGCCCCCTATGCCCCATTTGCACCATCATCATAGTGGCCTTTCATACTTGGGCACTATGCTGTTGCTGCAAATGGAGCACTACTATCACTGGTCTTGGGCTCCCTGCCTACGCTGTACATTGCTGACACTTAAATGGTTTCTCTCTCTTGCAACTGTCTGCTAACACCATGTTTTCAGTCGCGGTAAGATTCAGCCCTTCAGTTCCCCACATTAGTGTGGAAGGGGCCTCTCCTTGCCCACTCCCTGCCCATTGTCCCCTTCTCTCCGCCCTCTCTCCACCCTCTGCGGCACTTACGCGGCCGGGAACGCTAACGCTTATTATGTAACGTTAACGCGCATTAGGTAACATTTACGCACGTTAACATTACCTAACGTGCGTTAATGTAACATCTGCTACGTTAACATGGTTTAGTAAACATACCTCTTAGATTCAGGGCTGGCACCTCTTTTGTGCAGGAATGTTGTTCTCACAGGACCCTACGCTTCAGGGGGTCCCGCGCCAACTTCATTCCACACATGGTGTTTGGTTTGTAGGGCCGGCTTCAGAGGGAGCTGGGGAGGCCTGAGGCCCCAGCTCACCTCTGCACAGCCGCTGAAGCAAAGAGCGGCATGTTCCTTCACTTGGCAGCTGTGTTCTCATGAAACACGCTGAGTGCCAAGAAATGCCCATTAACCTCCAGCATGCCAACGGGCTTCATGAGAACACAGCCGGAGTGAAGGAACATGCCTCTCTTCACTCTGGCAGCTGTGTAGAGGTAAGCCGGGGCTTCAGGCCTCCTTGGCTCCTTCTGAAGCCAGTCAGACAATCACAGGACTCTTCGGGGGTAGAAGGAGCTAGGATTGGAAATGAGATGATGGAGAAGCTAGGATTGGAAATGGTCTGATGGGGGGCTTGACTGGAAATAGACTGATGGGGGCTAGGAGAGGATTGGAAATGGGCTGATGAGTGGGCTAGGATTGGAAATGGGCTGATGAGGGGGCTAGGACTGGAAATGGCTGATGGGGGGCTAGGCTTGATAATGGGCTGATGGGAGGTTAGGGTGGGACTGGAAATGAGCTGATGCGGGAGGATGGGAGAATGGGACTAGAAGGGAGTGGATGCTGTGTAGGGCTGGAGTTAGAAGAGAGTTGATGTGGGGGAGGACTAGAAGGGGATGTGGCTGGGGAAGTGGGGATGGAGAGGGGAAAATATATTTTGTGGGGGGGGGGGGGGAAGAAAAATCTATGATTGGCCGGGTATTGGGAGAATAAGTGGGGATTGAGGATGGAAGGATGAAATTTGAGAGGATGAGAAAGAAATAAAGAAAGAAATGGAGGAAAGAGAAAAAGGGGAAGATCAGTATGTTAAAGCAGATATAGAGAAAACATGGAAAAAAACTAGAAGAGAGAAGAAAGGACAAATGGACAGCAGACAATGGAGAGTTAGCAGAAGACTAACTAAAAGGGGTTTCTGTGGATACAGAATATATGTTAAAAAAAATCAAGCAAGAACTATACCGCAATTAATAACAAAATGAGTTATAATTTTATAATTTGGTGTTATAAACTGCGCTCGGGTTCTTACTTTTTCTTTTTAGTTCCTTGGAGTGCAAGCATCTTGCCTTTCTTTTTTTTAATTTCAGAATATATATATTTATATTAACACCAAGCTGATCCAGTGTGCAGTTTCAGAGGAGCTATGTTGGGGTTGCCAAGCCCCTCTGGTTGTTTGGCATCATGCAAAAAGAGTTCAGAAAGGAGTTTGGGGGAAAGGGGGTGGGGGGTTGGGGGGGGGTGAGGTGTAGTCAACGTTAATAGTAATGAGGCAGGGGGCGCCGATCTATAGGTTACAGGTGTGCATCAGAAGCCCTAGCACCGGCCCTGTTTCTCAGCTGTGTAACTCTAGGTACATCAGGGAAGATCATAATTTTCTGCCCACAAGACATAAAGGGCCCAATATTTGAAAGGCATTTACACGATATGCATCCCAGTAAACCATGTAAATGCCTTAAATGGAAAAATTCAACGGCACTTACATGGTTAGTGCCTTTGAATATCCCTGTCTATGTCCCCTAAGTGCTCCGATTAGCATTGGGGCATATTGGGGCGTTCCAGGGCGGAGCAGGGATGGAGATTGCTGCTAACCAGGTAGCAACTACCACCTAACTTCCTAAATAGTGTCCCACCAAAATACACACCCCAAAACTCCTCAATATGATGTAATTTTTGTCGGATCGTTCACCGTGAAAAGAAACCTTTCCTTTCTCGAAGTGAACCCTCCATTTTAATCAATTTAAACATGGCCTAATATCGGCCTAAAAACCCGACCAAACAGCACTTACTGCCGTCAGTATTAATTAAGGTAAAGTCCAGTATCGTTCCGATCTCAGGGCTGAAAAGGACACAAACAGCCTTCAAACATCTCAGTCCTTCTCAATGATATTAGCAAAAATACAGAGAGAAAAAAGCACTTAGCTGGACCGATAATAAGGAGGAGATGCCTCATCAATAACCGGCTTCACTGCCATTCTTCCAAACCGGGATCCGCAATCTCCTCATAAACGACATGGCAACCACATGATGATGGTAAATATCCTCCAACAAAAGAGAGACAGGGTTCACGTGACACTAGTAGTGTTTCAAGCCGCACACCCGCTTCACAGCTCTTCCTCCGGCAGATGAACCCCGTATGAAGCAGTTCCACTTCCTGAGGTTCATCTGCCTGATTTAGAGCTGTGAAGCGGGTGTGCGGCTTGAAACACTACTAGTGTCGCGTGAACCCTGTCTCTATTTTGTTGGAGGAGATGTTAATGTGCACAAAGTGCAGTATCACCCATTTATTTCTATTGGCGCAGTGGCACTTAATGCACAGTAATCACCCAACTGCCACTGCCTCCTCCACCACCAGTACCCCTCTGCCACCCTGCTGACATGCCCGTCTGCTGGTGGTGCTGGTGGAGCGCAGTCTCAGGCCACCCATTGTGCGGGTAGGCGGCCGCCTATGGTGCAAGTTCTGGGATAGGGGTGCCTGCATAGATGTCCACGCTTCCCCCCAGCACTGCCTGCCAATGTTCCGTGCCCTTGGGGGTACTGCAGTGCCAGGCCCCACAGTACCTGTTGGGTACTATCCCCTGTGACACTGTGGGAAGCACACTCGTGCCCATGCTGGGCCCTCATCAGTTGCTGTCTGGCTGCTCTACTGGTTCAGCATTCCTATGGGCCACGTAGGCATCACCCTAGTCCGCACTGTGGCCCAGCTGCAGCACAGCATGTGCCGTCTGCAGCCCTCTGTGTCCCCTTTCCCAGCATCTGTCCAGTTGCCCATTCCGACATGCCAGCCCTGCTGTTGTGGAACATGTGCATGCCATAGGAAACCTGTCCAATGGAGAGGGAAACCCTGATCAGCGCTATTTCACTGTGGGATCATTCACCTTGTATGGGGATGGAGCGTAGACCCTTCCAAAAGTCATATCATTTTTTTGGAGCTTTCTTGGGAGTGTTTTTGAATGTTTCCCATTAATATCACTATTGCCCAGCTTGGTTATGTTTTTTTTATATTTTGTTGGGGTCATTTTCAATGTTTATTTGCCCTTTTGTTCCGTGCACATGTATCACACTTATCACTTTTTTGTAGGTTTCCCTGGTTTTCCTGTACATTGCTGACCGAAATGGTTTCTCTTCCTTTTAAATCAGCTCTAACGCGAGGGTTTCACTGGCGTTAGTTTTGAGCTTTGGATTTCACAGCGTTAGTGTGCAGAGAGCCTCTCCCCTCCCACTCTCCACCCATTGACCCCTTATCTCCGCCCCTGGGGAGCCTTCCTCCGCCCTCTGGGAGCCTTTCCCCGCCTTCAGCGCTCGTTTGCACCGCTGCATGCATTAGCGCACGATAAGGTACCTGTGCGCCTGATAAAGCGCCCTTATCGCGCAATAGCATCACAGAGTGCACATTAAGATGGTTTAGTAAACATACCCTTATGACTAACAGTTTACACTCTTTCTGGGTCTCTGGGAAAAACGTGCAGAGTATTGCACTTCTGGAATCCATGAATGCCTGAACAAAGTTTTCTAAACCTCTGATTTTACACAAATCTTCCTTGACGCTTTCGGCATTTTTCTACTGAGAAGATTTAAATTCGAGACTTGGAATAATTTAGGAAGGAAGCTTGAAATTTTGAACTAGCTAAATATAACCCAATGTTCTCATCTACTCACAGAAAACTAGAAGGATAAAAGCCAGAAATAAGATTTTAAATGTAAGGTGAACTGAGAGCGAATGTGATAATTATATGGATTACGGAGGAGTGACTTCTGGCACTTCCTAAGGGAACTTTAAGTCCAGAGTACAGAGACACACAGACTCAGGAGATAGCTATAAGCTATGCCTGTTTTATTTTAATGGGTTTAATATCACAAAGTTCTTTTCCTGGCTCCACTGAGACTCATCCTTCTGATCTATAGTATAGTAGTCAAACCAGAAACATGGGAAAACAATGTTGTATTTCGTTTTCCATGTATTTTGTTTTCAAAAGCATAATATTTTTTAGCATGTGTCATTTTTTGCAATACACCCTATTCCTTACGACAAACATACTCGTATTTTGTGTTCAGTGTGTAGCTGAACGACTTTTTTTTTTTTTTTTTCCGGCACTAGAAGGTAGCATGCACCATTTTTTTTTTTTTTACTTCTGCACCAACCTCTGGGCCTTTGAAGTCACAGGATGGGAGGGGTTGGATTAGAGAGCAGAGACCTTCTTTGCCCTTTTCTGTCTGCTCCAGTCTCTCTTTCCCCTCCTCTTCTAATCTCTTCAGGCTACTGCAATACTAAACAGTCTCAGAGCCACAAATGACCTTACAGACTTCAGGAAAAACCAACCCCCCCCCCCCCCCTAAAAGCACACTTATTTTTGGAACACTTTACTGATGATAAAAAATAGGCATATATCTTGCTATGAGCCACCAATAAAACGGTCACAACCCAGCTCCCCCTTTCCCAGCTCACCCTCCCCCCAGCCCTAACTTCACCATCCTCACCTCCATTAAATATCATTCTAATATTTTAGATATTTGATGTTCTATTTCTCTACCTCATGTTATACTACAATTGTTTATTGTTCCATGCAATTCGTTCAGTTTTACTGTTCCATGTAAGTCACTAGAGGCCATGTTTTTGTTGTTTTTGTTTTTTTGTTGTTTTTGTTGTTGTTGTTGTTTTTTTCTTTTTTTTTCAGTTCTTTTTGAAAATATTCTTTATTGGGATCCATAATATAAACATTGCATCCCTTCTCCATAAACATTAAAACAACACAGACTTGTAAACCAACAGAACTTTTCTGCAAAATGTTTTATGTAAACCGCTTGGCGATATACAAACACAGTTAAATAAATAAAAAGTAAATACTGCCTTGGAGGGGAGGGGTTTGTATGGAGCAGGTGCAGAATGCTGTTCTTTTGTAAAATGCTTATAAGTCCATTGAAAGCATACCTATATTTTCTTAAATGTGCAGTGGGAGCCAACATTTATTAAAAATATATATTCAAAAAATAGAAACGTTTATTATAAACTGCCTTTCAAGATATCAAGGCAGTTTACATTGAACAAACTAAAATTACATTGAACAGGGCATTATAAATTGGAGATAACTATTTTACAGGGAACAGGGGCAATGGAGGTGGTAGAGATGAGGACAGTAACTGAATTCAAAAAAGCATGGGACAAACACAGAGGATCTCTAAAGGTAAAAAGGGGACTGTTGTAGTTGTTATGGAAGGACAGACTAGATAGGCCATGTGGTCTTTTTCTGTTGTCATATGTCTATGTTTCTAAGTGGCTTGCCCAGGACCACAAAGAGCACCTGTGGGAGTAGAAACCCCAGTCCTTCCAGCTCAAGGTAGCTTGTCCTCTAATGGGATTTAAACCCCTGATCTTCTGGCCTGAGGTATTTTGCCCCAACCACTCCTCCACATTGGTTATCAGTTTCTATGTGCAAGTGTTGCCAATTATATGTGTAAATGCCGATATTTGAAGTCTGCATATAAGACACTCCAAACTTGATGTTGTTATCCACTTGGGCACAAATGACCTGGCTAGAAACAGTGCCTCTACAGTCCAAAGGACTTCCAATCTCTGGGAGAGAAACTCAAGTCCACTGTTTACACCAGGGGTCTGCAACCTTTAAGACATAAAGAGCCACTTGGACCCGTTTCTGAAGGGAAAAAAAAAACTGGGAGCCGCAAAACCATTGAGACATTTAAAACAAATCTAACACTGCATATATTGTTTCTTACCTTAATGCTATATACGACCCCCTACTTTTCCTGTTAAAATATAGGTGTTTGGCCTATACTCGCCGTATAAGACTACCCCTCTTCCTTCGCACACCAAAAAAAATACGCCAGAAAATATCACAACAAGAAGTAACAATATTTGATTTCAAAATTATGATGATTTTGTAGTCAAATCACTAATATGAAATAAAAATATTTTTTCTACCTTTGTTGTCTGACCAATTTATTCTTTGATCATGCTGGTCCCGATCTGAGGCTTCTGCTTTCCTGTCTTCTCTTAGTTCTCTTTCTGTGGTCTATGGTCCATCTGCCATTTCTTATCTCTTCTTTCGTTTTCTTCACTTCTTTCCATCAGCCTATTTCCAGTCCCAGTAACCCTCCCCAATATCAGCCCCTTTCCAGTCCTCACTCACAGTACCTTCCAATGTCAACTTGCATTCCCATAATTGCCACTGGTGTCCATTTCCTTCCAGTCCCCCTCCTTCCCCACTGACCAGTCCCTTCTAGTACAAATACCATGGCAGCCCCTCTCAGATCCAGTTCCATTCTCCCATCCCCTCATATCAGCCCATTTGTAGCCTTAGCCCCCAGTTATCTTCCAGGGCCAGCAGCTCTATCCTCCCCTCCCCACAATCAGTCCATGCCCAGTCAAAGCCCCCCAATCAGCTCGCTTCCAGTGCTAATCCCCCTCAACCCCATTACCAGTGCTAGCCTCCCCTAATCAGCCCAATACCAGTCCTACCCCCCATCAGCTCATTACCAGTCCTAGCCTCCCCTAATCAGCTCATTTCCAGTGCTAGTCCCCTCAACCCCATTACCAGTGCTCCATCCCTCCCTGTCAGCCCCCTCCCTCCCTCCATCCATATCAGCTCCCTCCCTCCATGTCAGCCCACCTCCCCAATCCCTCCATGTCAGCCCCCTCCATCACTCCATGTCAGCCCCCCTCCCTCCATCCATATCAGCTCCCTCCCTCCATGTCAGCCCCCTCCATCCCTCCATGTCAGCCCCCCTCCCTCCATCCATCCATATAAGCTACCTCCCTCCATGTCAGCCCCCACCATCCCTCCATGTCAGCCCCCCTCCCTCCATCCATATCAGCTCCCTCCCTCCATGTCAGCCCCCTCCATCCCTCCATGTCAGCCCCCCTCCCTCCATCCATATCAGCTCCCTCCCTCCATGTCAGCCCCCTCCATCCCTCCATCCATCCATATCAGCTCCCTCCCTCCATGTCAGCCCCCCTCCCTCCATGTCAGCCCCCTCCATCCCTCCATGTCAGCCCCCCTCCCTCCATCCATATCAGCTCCCTCCCTCCATGTCAGCCCCCTCCCTCCATCCATCCATATCAGCTCCCTCCATGTCAGCCCCCCTCCCTCCATCCATATCAGCTCCCTCCCTCCATGTCAGCCCCCCTCCCTCCATCCATCCATATCTGCTCCCTCCCTCCATGTCAGCCCCCCTCCCTCCATGTCAGCTCCCTCCCTTCTTCTGCAGCCGCGGCTCCCTGCCTCTTAGGGAACCGCGGCTGTGCTTTTACAATCATCTCGGAGCCCTTCCTGTCTTGACGGGCTCCGTGCAGCATTGTCCCGCCTCCAAAACTTCCTTTAGAGGCGGGACAATGCTGCACGGAGCCCGTCAAGACAGGAAGGGCTCCGAGATGATTTTAAAAGCACAGCCGCGGTTCCCTAAGAGGCAGGGAGCCGCGGCTGCAGAAGAAGGGAGGGAGCTGACATGGAGGGAGCCCATAACGCCACGTTTAAATGCATCTTTACAACACTTTTGCCTGTCACCGGGCGGGCAGTGTGCTCCGGAGCCGCGGCAAAGGTGAGAAAGAGCCGCATGCGGCTCCGGAGCCGCGGGTTGCCGACCCCTGGTTTACACTGTTGCATTCTCAGAGATTCTGCCTGTTCTTGGTAAGGGGACAAAAAGGCTGCATCGCATTAACAGCTTTAATACATGGCTCCAGACCTGGTGCAAACAAGAAGGATTCAAGTTTATTGGCGACTGGGGAAATAGATGGACCAACAAGAGACTATATTGTGCTGATGGACTACATCTCTCTGTCGCAGGGAAAAGAATCCTAAGTGAAAAATTCAGGCAGTATGTGGATATGCATTTAAACAAGGAAAAGGGGGGACAGATGTGGAAGGTCAAGACCTGCACGCCACCACCTGCAAAAGCAGAATAACATCAGAAACAGTCACACTTTTAAACCACACATCAAGAACAAGTGGGAAAATGTTGGCAGAACAAAATCAATGCAAAATACACACAAGCCAGGTAAATGCTGGAAAGCAATGAGCACAAATGCTCGAAGCTTAGCCGACAAAGTTTCGGACCTGGAAGCCCTAATGATGGAAATGGATTTGGACATTTTGGCCATTACAGAAACATGGTTTAATGGATCGCATGATTGGGATATAGCCATAGCTGGCTATAATCTATTCAGAAGAGACAGAAAAAATGGAAAAGGAGGAGGTGTAGCCTTGTATGTCAAAAGCAATATTAAAGCTACTGAAATGCAGGGGACATGGGGAAAAGAAGAAGCGCTCTGGATTGCGTTGGAAAGAGGAGATGGCACTGTCATCCATACTGCTGTAGTCTACAGACCTCAGACTCAAACTGAAGAGATAGATAACGAATTGATTATAGATATTGCCAAGACAGCCACAAAGGGGGAAGTGATCATTTTGGGTGACTTTAATCTACCTGATGTGGATTGGATTACTCCTTCTGCACATCTGGAAAGAAGCAAAAAAATTGTAGATGTTCTCCAAAATGCATCACTTAGGGGTATGTTTACTAAACTGCGCTCATGTGCACGGCGCACATTAGCGTGCGCTAAGGTATCTTAGCGCATGCTAATGATGCGTATTTGTGCCCCACACAGGTGCGCGCCGCACTAAAGTGCCCGCTGATGTGCGCGGTGCGCTGATGTGCGATAAAGGCGTGGAAAGGCTCCCAGGGGCAGAGAGAAGGGGTCAATGGGTGGAGAGCACTGTTCCCTCTAAGCTGTGCGCGTGTGCGCGCGCACACACCTCGCCGAGTGAGCGCACATACTTTACAACAGAGCGCACAAAAATTACGGTTCTGATTCTGATAGAAAACAACACAGACATCTTAAAATTTAAAAGTTGTGATTGTAATTGCTAGAAATGTTCCGCTTCATTTAGTAATCGTCTATTTTCATTTAATTTGATTAAAATCAATGTGGTGTACATACTGTATTCTGACGAGTAATCAAATTTTAAAGTATATAACTCCGAGTGTCGTTATGTGGTGCACAAAAATTTTACCTTCCTTCAAAAGCTGCACTGCTGATATTTTATGCGCACACAGCCTACAGAAAATTAGAGGGAACATTGGTGGAGAGTGGGAGGGGAGAGGCTCCCCGCACACGAGCGGGGCTGAAATTCAAGTAAAAAAATACCGCGAGTGAAAACCTCGTGGTAGAGCCAATTTAAAGGGAAGAGAAACCATTTCTGTCAGCAATGTACAGCAAAACCAGGGAAACCTATAAAACAGTGATAAGTGTGATACATGTGCACGGTACAAAAATACAAATAAACATTGAAAAGGACCCCAACAAAATGTAAAAAAATTATAATCAAGCTGGGCAATAGTGATAGTAATGGGAAACATCAAAAAACACTCCCAAGAAAGCCACAAAAAATAAATATGAATTTTAGAAGGGGCTACGCTCCGTCCCCATACAAGTTTGAGTCATTTATTGTGCAATTCAACAATGTTATAGGAATTTTACCTCATGTATATAGCATATTTCATGTAAATAGTTCATGTATATAGTTCAGCCCCTGTTATCCAAGTTTATATTCCTGTTCGATGTAAAACCAAACAGAATGTGTGTATTGGTCACTTTGTTATACTGTAAACCGCGCTGATACCGAATAGTGCGGTATATAAGCAACTGTAATAAATAAATAAATAAATAAATAAAAGTTGAATGATCCCACAGTGAATAGCACTGATCAAGGTTTCTCTCTCCATTGGACAGGTTACCTATGGCATGCACATGTTCCACAACAGCAGGGCGGGCAGATCTGAATGGGCAACTGGACAGATGCTGGGAAAGGGGATACAGAGGGCTGCAGGCGGCACATGCTGTGGTGCAGCTGGGGCACAGTGCGGACTAGGCAGATGCCTAGATGGCACTTAGGAATGCTGAAACTGAACAGCATCCAGACAGCAACTGATGAGGGCCCAACATGGGCATGAGAGTGTTTAGCACAGTGTCACAGGGGATAGTACCCAGCAGGTACCCCCAAGAGCACAGAACATTGGCAGGCGGTGATTGGGGGACATGCGGACAGATATGCAGGCACCCCTACCCCAGAACCCGCACCATAGGCAGCCGCCTACCCGCACACAGGATGGCCTGAGACTGCGTACCACCAGCACCACCAGCAGAAGGGCATGTCAGCATGGTGGCACAGGGGTACTGGAGGTGGAGGGGGGCAGTGGCAGCTGCCCAGAGCAGACCATGGCCTAGCCCTGTGTAGGTGGGTGCAATGCACTGCAACAGACAGGCCCTGCCGGACAAACAGTCATGGTATCACCAGGGAATGCACTGTCTCTGTGGCAACACGGTCGTGCAGTGCACACAACCAGCGTGTTTGGAGACAGAATGTCACAGGTTCAAGCTCCAGCTGGGGCTTCTGCCAATCCAGTCCCCATATTTTACCCACAACTAACTAGTGATAGTAAAGATGAACCTTTATTGCAGAGAACATAAACATGGCTCAAACACCTCTATTTTACCCTACAGAGCACTGACACCAGAAACATGCACATTACCTAGAGCAGATTCCCCCAAATGCAGTCCTGGAGGGCCACAAATCCTACAGGGTTTATGCTGTCTCCAATCTAAGGATGGAGCGGTACTGGTGGTGGAGGTGGCAGCAGCTGGTGGCCACAGCAGACAATAGCCTAGCCCTGTCCAGGTGGGTGCCGTGTACTCCAACAAACAGGCCCTGACGGATGTACAGTCATGGACTCCCCAGGGAATGCAGCATATCTGTGGCAACACGGTGGTGCAGTGCACACAGACAGTGTGTGTAAGAACAAAAGGCCACAGGTTCAAAGCTCAGCTGGGGCTACTGCCAATCCAGTCCACATATTTTTCCCACAACTAAACCGTGATAGTAAGGACAAACCTTTATTGCAGAGAACATACGCATGGTTAATATGCCTATATTTTACCCCACTGAGCACAGACACCATAAACAGGCGCATTACCTAGAGCAGAGTCTCCCAAATGCAGTCCTGGAGGGCCAAACACCATTCAGGTTCCATGCTGCCTCTAATAAAGATGCCTGTGCTGCATATCTATGCACCACCCCCATGGTATGCAGATGTATCTCATGCACATTCATGAGGGACAGCATGAAAACCAGAACAGTGTTTGGCACACCAGGACTGGAGTTGGGAACCTCTGCCGTAAAGCAGCAGCCAACAGGGGCAGAAACACCCACACCTACACCCACAGGCCCCATTAGCCAATGCCTCCTGGAGAGGCAGGACATTGGGCCCTGCGTGCATCTCCCAATACTAGCACTTGCATACCTTAGCAATGCCACCCTACACCTGGGTATACGGTACACAGCTATCAAATGTTTGCTATGATTACTGGCAGATAGCAATTCCTACGTTAAGCACAGTTTGCTCATTGAGCTCCATCATAACAATCTTTCTGATGTCTGTGGTGTGTGCTTCAGGTCTGGTCTCTGACAGTGTTTACCACCCTGGCGAGTGACCCCCAACAGTATTGCGTACCATATCCATGCCTGTACTGTGCCCAGGACTGGTGTGGTGGCCAGGGCTGCTAAACTCCTCTATAGTAGCGCAATGCTGGCATAGGTGTGGGGGTGTGTGTCTGTCTATCCAGTGTGTGGTGGCTGCAAACACCCTCCACAGCCCACACTGCCAGCACTGTTGCCAGTATTGGCCTGCCAATGTGCATAATGAGGAGCAAGGTACCATGGGTATAGCCCGGACAGGGTGGCCTGGCCAGGATGCATCTGCACAGGGCATAGGGCACTGGCTGGGACATTTTAGTGCCCGGCCACCACCTACACAGACAGTGTGGCCTCAGCTTGTCCTGCTGGGAGACCACTCTCATCCTGACTGTGCAGTGACCACAGCATGGCTAGGCACCCCCATAGTGCTATATAGCATTTCTTTCATGTGATATTTATGGGTTTCCTTTTGGGGCCCAGTCACTGACTTATCTGCTTGTTGTGTATGCTGACATCCCAGTTCTGGGTGCATGTATTTCCACCAGGAACATGCACTATGGACTAGCTAGCAGACTGTTTACAGCTGGTATGTGTCTTGATGGAGTGACTCCCAAATACAAAAATGGGAATGAAATAGATACCACACCATTCACAGAAGACGAGGTGTTGGAACAACTTGCTAAACTGAAAGTGGACAAAGCCATCGGACCGGATGGGATACATTCCAGGATACTGAAAGAGCTCAGAGAGATTCTTGCAGGGCCGTTAAAGGATGTATTCAACAGATCCTTGGAAAAAGGAGAGGTTCCTCAGGACTGGAGAATGGCTGATGTTGTATCTCTACACAAAAGTGGTGACAGGGAAGAAGTGTCAAACTACAGACCCGTGAGCCTTACCTCGGTGGCGGGAAAAGTAATGGAGGTGCTCCTGAAAGAGTGAATAGTGAACTTTCTCAAAACCAACAGATTTCAAGATCTGAGGCAACATGGTTTTACTGAAGGATGGTCTTGCCAAACAAATCTGATTGAGTTCTTTGACTGGGTGACCAAGGAACTAGATCAGGGGCATGCAATGGATGTCATCTACCTGGATTTCAGCAAAGCCTTTGCTACTGTTCCTCATAGGAGGCTTGTCAATAAACTCAGTAGCTTGGGGATGGGTCCCAAGATGGTAAACTGGATTAGAAATTGGTTGACTGACAGACGACAGAAGGTGATGGTACATGGAGCTCACTCGGATGAAAGGAAGGTGATTAGCGGGGTGCCCCAGGGTTCAATGTATTTGTGAGTGATATTGCTGAAGGACTGAATGGAAGGGTCTGTCTTTTTGCAGATGAAACAAAAATTTGCAACAGAGTGGACTCCCCTGAGGGAGTGGATAACATGAGGAAAGATCTACAAAAGCTGGAAGAATGGTCTAATGCTTGGCAATTACGATTTAATGCGAAAATGTGCAGTGTCATGCACTTGGGTAGCAGAAATCCAATGGAAATGTATGCAATAGGGGGCGAGACGTTGGTGTGCATGGTTCAGGAGAAAGACCTTGGTGTGATTATCTCTGATGATCTCAAGGTGGCAAAACAGTGCGACAAGACGGTGGCAAAAGCCAGGAGGATGTTGGGCTGCATACAAAGAGGGATTACCAGCAGAAAGGAAGAGGTACTTATGTCACTGTACAGGTCGCTAGTGAGGCCTCACTTGGAATACTGTATTCAGTTTTGGAGGCCATATCTTGCAAAAGATGTAAAAAGACTGTAAACTGTTCAGAGGAAGGCAACCAAAATGATTTGGAGCCTGCGTAAGAAACCTTATGAGAAGAGACTTGAAGACCTAAATATGTACACTTTGGAGGAGAGGAGGGATAGGGGAGATATGATTCAGACCTTTAAATGCTTAAAGAGGAACGATGAACAAACAAACCTCTTCCAAAGACGGGGAAGCTGCAAAACTAGAGGGCATAACATGAAGCTGCAAGGTGGTAAATTGAAAGGCAATGTCAGGAAATATTTTTTCACTGAAAGGGTGGTGGAGCTTGGAATGCTCTCCTGATGGAAGTGGTGGGGGCAAACACGGTGACGGAATTCAAAACAGCATGGGACAAGCACAGCAGATCCCTTTATGGCAACAGGATAAAAACAAAATAAACTGAGCCATCTAACTTCTCAATAAATAGGGGTGTCCTACATGGAGTGGTGGGTCCACCCCTTAACAAAGACATGGGGAGGGGTAGCCTGCACAGAGCGACAGGTGCACCTACTCTTGCTGTATTGCTGGGCAGACTGGATGGACCATGCTGGTCTTTATCTGCCGTCGTTTACTATGTTACTATATTTGGAAAAACTTAGAGAAGCTAGCAAAGTAGTCAGGAAAGCAAAGATTCAAAAAGAGGAGGAAATAGCCAATGCAATAAAATGGGGGGATAAGACATTTTTCAGATATGTTAGTGAGAAGAGGAAGGGCAAAAGTGGTATTGTCAGACTCAAGGGCGAAGGGGAGGAATATGTAGAAGCTGATGAGGATAAAGTGGAATTGCTTAACAAATATTTCTGTTCTGTGTTCACAGATGTTGAACCAAGAGCAGGACCTCAGAAAAAAGCGAGGGGCATCTTGAACAATTTTCAGAAGACAGTGGTCATGAGAAACTAGCTAAACTTAAAGTAGACAAAGCGATGGGACCAGATGGCATACACCCTAGAATACTGAGGGAATTTAGGGACGTTCTAGCAGCTCCACTGACTGACCTTCTCAATGCCTCATTGGAGTCGGGAGTGATGCCAAATTACTGGAGAGAGGCACATGTGGTCCCTTTACAAAAAAGCGGAAGTAAAGATGTGGTTGAAAACTATAGGCTGCTTAGTTTAACTTCGGTGGTGAGTAAATTATTAGAAACATTGTTGAAAGATAAAATAGTGAGGTTTCTGGAGTCCAGCGAATTACAGGATCCGAGGCAGCATGGATTCACCAGAGGCAAGACTTGTCAGACAAATCTTATTGATTTCTTTGACTTGGTGACCAGGGAGTTGGACCGAAGTAGAGCTCTAGTTATGGTGTATTTAGATTTCAGTAAAGCCTTTGACACTGTTCCTCAGAGGCGACTTATAAACAAACTGAGCACTCTAGGAATGGAAAGTTACTGCTTGGGTTAGAAATTGGTTGAGTGGGAGGCAACAAAGGATACAGGTAAAAGGAGCTCACTCTGAGGAGAAGGAAGTTACCAGTGGTGTGCCCCAGGGATCTGTCCTTGGTCCGATTCTTTTTAACATCTTTGTTAGTGGTATAGCAGAAGGGCTGTTAGGTAAGGTTTGCCTCTTTGCGGATGATACCAAAATCTGCAGTAGACACCCAGGAAGGTGTAGATAACATGAGGAGAGATATAGCTAAGCTTGAAGAATGGTCTAGAATTTGGCAGCTGAAATTTAATGTTAAAAATTGCAAGGTCATGCATTTGGACTGCAGCAGTCCAAAGAAGCAGTATAGTAGAGGGGGTGAAGTACTTTTGTCGCTAAAGAAGAGCAGCACCTAGGCGTGATTGTGTCTGATGATTTTAAAGTAGCTAAACAGGTAGAAAAGGCAACAACAAAAGGTAGAAGGATGCTTGGGTGCATAGGGAGAGGAATGGCCAGCAGAAGAAAGGAGGTGATCGTGCCTCTGTATAAGTCTTTGGTGCAACCTCATTTGGAGTATTGTGTGCAGTTCTGGAGACTGCACCTTCAAAAGGTTATAAACAGACTGGAGTCAGTACAGGGGGTGGCTACTAAAATGGTTAGTGGTCTTCAGTATAAATCATATGAGGACAGACTTAAGGATCTTAATATGTACACCTTAGAGGAAAAGCAAGATAGAGGTGATATGATTGAGATGTTTAAATACCTCCATGGTATAAATCTTCAGAAGGAGAGCCTCTTTCAATTGGAAGCAAGATCTGATACGAGGAGACATGGGATGAGTGTGAAAGGGGATAGATTCAGGAGTGATATGCAAAAATATTTTTTTTTACAGAAAGAGTGGTGGATCCGTGGAATAGTCTCCCAGTGGAGGTGGTAGAGATGAGGGCCGTATCTGAATTCAAAGAAGCATGGGACAAACACAGAGGATCGCTAAAGGAAAAAAGTGGAATGTTGTAGTGGTTGATAGGGAAGGGCAGACTAGATAGGCCATGTGGTCTTTTTCTGTCTTCGTGTTTCTAAGGGGCATTTTTACTAAACTGAGTTAACGTAGCAGCTGCGCCTTAACGTTACATAACGCGCCTTAACGTTCCCGGATGCGGTAAGTCCCACAGAGGGTGGAGAGAGGGCGGAGAGAAGGGGTCAATGGGCGGGGAGTGGGCGGGGAGAGGCCACTTCCACACTAACGTGGGGAAATGAAGGGCTGAGTCCTAACGCAACTGAAAACCTGGCATTACATGCACATTTGCAGGAGAGAGAAACCATTTAAGTGTCAGCAATGTATAGCATAGGCAGGGAGCCCAAGATAGGTGATAGTAGTGCGCCATTGGCAGCAACAGCATTGTGCCCAGGTATGAAATGCCACTATGGTGATGGCGCAAATGGGGCATGGGGGCTGTAGGCGGGACATGCAGTGGGGGCTACTGGGGCACAGTGTGGACTAGATGGTTGCCAAGGTGGCACATAGGAATGCAGAAAATGGAAACCAGCAAGACAGCAACTGACCAGGGTCAAACATGCCCATGAGTCTGTGTCCCACAGTGTCCCATCCAGGGGACATTACCCAGCAGGTACCCCAAGGGGCACATAACAGTGACAGGCAGTGCCGGGGGAAGCGTGGACATCTATGTAGGCACCCCTACCCCAGAACCCACACCTTAGGCAGCCACCTACCTGCCCCCTGGATGGCCTGGGATGGCACACCACCAGCACAGACAGCATATGGTCATGGTGGCATGGGAGAGGGGGTGGGTGATTGTGCTGGAGGGAACAGTGGCGCCCACCTGCAGTGGATCTAGGCCATGCCCTGTACCAGTACGTGGTGTGCAGTGCAACAGAAGAGGTCTGGCCGAGGAATGTAAGGGTAGCCCCAGGGACCACTATGCTGCTGTGGCAACAGTGTGGTGCAGTACACTCAGCCAGCATGTCAAAGAACTGAGGTTCACGTCCCATCTGTGGATCCTGCAGAGCATCTCCCCATAGTTTTAGCCCACAATGCAGCCACAACAACAACATGGGCAAACCCCAACACAGTGGTGCACAGGGGTACGGACACCCACTCACAAGGGCTCCACTATCCACAGCTTCATGGAGTGTCAGGCTGTTGGCACCAGCACAGAGCTGCAGTTATCACCAGGACACTACTACTACCCCATGCACAGATTAGCAATATCGGCACTGTAATCAGGACCAGTGTGGCGGGTAGGGTTGTCAACCACCTCCATATCTGCACAATGCTGAGATAGGTGTGGGGGTGTATATGTATCTCTCCATTATTTTGTGTCTGCCAACACCTCACTGAGCCCACATTGCTCACACTGCTTCCAGCGTTAGCCTGCAAATGTGCATATTGAGGAGCAAGGTATTGTGGGTATGGCCCAAACAGGGCGGATTGGCCAGGATGCATCTGCACAGGGTGGAGGGCAATGGCTGGGACATTGTAATGCTCGACCACCACCTGCATGGACAGGGTGGCCACAGCATGTCACGCTGGGTGGGGGGGGGGGTCACTCTCACTCTGACTGAGCAGTGACCATGGCATGTCTATGTTCCCACATAGTGCCACACATTACCTGTTTCTAGTGATACCTGTCTGTTCCTGGTTTTGGGGTCTAATAACGGAGTTGCCTGCTTGGTGACTGTGCTGTGTATTCCACTTCTGGGTGCACAGGGTTCCCCTGTGAGCATGCGCTATGAACTGGTTAGTGGGCTGTCTGCAGTTCACTTGTACATGGTAGGAACACCTTGTAGGATGCTGCAGGTACAGTCTGACTGTGCTGTTTGTTAATGAATAGCAGACTGTGGCGTGGGGCAGTTGAGCCTTCCCCTGCCTATCCCAAGCATCACTGCTAGTCTGCGATGGTCACAGGTATGGCACTGGCCCAGCAGCCCTGGAGGGCTGTCATCCGCCAACAGGACTGTGGTTGCTGGTACTGCAGCCATTCTGCAGGGTGCAGGCACCTGTCCCACCGCTCCCTCATCTACAAAAGGGGTGATTAAGACTCCTTGGGGTATATAGTGCATATCACTTAGACCCATAGGGGCAGTGCTACATAGCCCTCATGCGAGTCTAGACACTCCTCTGCCCTGATAACAGGTACCCATGTCAGCCAGACCTTAACACCAGGTATGCACTAATCTGCAGAACACAGCTGGAACAGATGTACCTTCAATTGCACTGCTGGGGGACACCTGTCACACACTGGCAGTGCTGGGGATATGCAGCAGGACTTATCTCTAGCACCACATGTACTGTGGACCTAGTGCTGGGCGCCCATCCTATCCCTCAGGGTGAACACGGAACCTGCACAATGGCATGGTTTGTAGCTACTCTGTGCCAGTATCATGCACTGTCAGTCCATCTTACCACGCTGCAGTACCAGAGAGGTGCAGACCCCATTTGGTGGTCAGCTGTAGGCCGCTGTTCTGCATGTGCAATGCATCATGGGTGCTGGTGGGGTTACCCTATCCTGGCACTCAGAGCAGATGGTTTGTGTGGTGACCTGCAGTCCTTCTGTACCCAGCCATTTCTATGCAACAAGCCATAGAGGTATAGCCTACTGGTTTGTATACTAACGTTCTAGGTGGAGGTCATGGGTTTGATTCCTTGTTGTTCCCTCCTGTCCAAGGCAGATATTTTGCTTGCCTGTGACAGTCATATCTTTGCAGATCCATGCTGCCAGCCCATAGTACCCACACCACAGTTGCCAACAATCCTTATAAGGCGTTATAAGGATCCTAATTAGGCACAGTACAAGGCACCTT
The DNA here is from genome assembly GCA_033557465.1 of Ichthyophis bannanicus. Lineage (NCBI taxonomy): Eukaryota > Metazoa > Chordata > Amphibia > Gymnophiona > Ichthyophiidae > Ichthyophis > Ichthyophis bannanicus. The sequence continues at coordinate 358,887,044 of CM066039.1, read as the reverse complement.
ATGAGGCACAGTACAAGGCATGTTACAAGGCACCTTATTAGGCACAGTACAATGCACATTAAGGCACGTGCCTTGTACTGTGCCTAATAAGGTGCCTTGTAACATGCCTTATAATGTGCCTTATAACATGCCTTATAACGCGCGTTACCTGACACGGCTTGCCATAATGATGCCCCGCCCACGCCTTTATATGGGCATCTGTACCTTTACCGCGGAATCTAACGCGAATGACATTACCACAGTTTAGTAAACATGCCCCTATGTTTTTATAACAAACAATATTTCATTGGCATGCTAGAAAGCACATTTCTAGCCATGTGACAAACTTTGTGAGAATTGAGATTCTTTTTGCCTTAACACACCGAAAAAAGCATTTTATTATCCAGTGATCTGTAAGCAGGAATGGCACAGTATATAAAATAATAGTGGTGTGCATCTGATTGATTAGTGCACCTTAAAAAGTTTAAAGTGGCATTTTAGAAAGGGCGTCCAAGTGCAATCTGGGACATCCAGGGCAAAACATGCAGAAAATTGTCAGGGATATCTATTTTTCACCCTGATTATATAAACATAGGGAAGCATTTTCAAAGGCATTTACACAGGTACTCATAGTTACCCATGTAAATGCTTTATCTGGGATTTTTCAAAAGGCACCTACAACATGGGTAGTGCCTTTCAAAAATCCTGGATAAGTCCAAAACACACCCAGATGCTATGTGGTTAGCATTGGGGCATGTCGGGGGCGTTCCGGAGCAGAGTGGGGGCACAGGAAAGGATTAAACGGGTACCAGCGATTTTTGAAGCTACCCACTTAGCCCTCTGTGTCTTAAAGATAGCCAAATATGTCATGCTTATGCACATTTCTAGATACGTTCTCAGTATGCCGTGTGACTATGGAGCATGTTTATTAAGATACATGCGGCAGTACATGTTCGTGGCCCACATTAATTTTAGGGTGTGTGTGCATCTGTCTCCCTGTTCTTAGCACATATTAACAGGAATGTGGGTATACTTATCGACACTCCTTGAAGTGGCATTAAGTGCATCCATGCTAATAGCAGCAATTGCAATTAATGTGTGCCCAAAATGCCCAATCTAACCGTGATGCGCCATCAATGCCCACATTCCACCGCTAATCCACCCAGTCCTCACCTAATTGCGTGCTGCCTAATTGGCGGAAGCATTTCAGTACTGGACTCATACTAAAGGAGGGAGGAGTGGCCTGGTGGTTGGGGGGCAAGGTACCACAGGCCAGAAGGTCAGGGGTTCAAATCCCACTAGAGGACAGCAACCTTGGGACAGAAGGACTGGGGGTTTCTAGTCCCACAGGTGCTCCCTGTGGTCTTGGGCAAGCCACTTAACTCTCCATTACCTATGTTCCCTGTAAGTGTTAGTATATGTGTCTCATATCCCCTCATGTTAAGTGTATCCCCCAATTGTGTTGTGACCACTTTGATTGAAGGATAAGGTGGTATACAAAACTGTCTATATAAACCCTGTGCTAATGGTTAATCCATGTTATTAATATGCCCCCTTGCAATCTATATATGCACAATACACAAGGGAGGAGTGGTCTAGTGGTTAGGACAAGGTACTTCAGGCTGGAGGGCCGGGGGTTCAAGTCCCACCTGGGGACAGCAATCTCAGGCCGGAGGGACTGGGATTTCTAGTCCTATAGGCACTCCTTGTGGTCTTGGGCAAGCCACTTAACCCTCCATTGCCCATGTTCCCTGTAAGTATTAGCGTATGTGTCTCATATCCCCTCGCGTTAAATGTATCCCCCAATTGACTGCTTTGACCCGGTGAAAAGCGGGATATAAATACAGCTAAATAAATAAATAAATAAATAAGTGTAATACCTTAATGTGAAGGATAATCAGGTTAATACATTCTGGTTATTCCATCACAGGAGTAGCATATGCTCTCTGGGCTGTCAAATGGACTTGGAATTATTTATCTATTCAGTCTCGCAATATAATTTGTTACATTTTTTTGCTATTCCCATGGATGTACGACTCATTTGGAACTAAGACTGATATCCAGCCCCATGAGACTTCTTTCGCAGTTATCCAGTGATTTTCATATCTCTTCCCAGCTTATCTTAGTATGGTCCCTGCAGTGAAAGTCCTGAGTCAGCAACCAGGCACCACAGCTCCTTCTGACACAATTCCAAAATGGGCCCTAAATCCCGCCACCAGATGTTACTGTTGCACAATACCTGTGAGTCACTCCCTCCATGGCATCTCTATCCTCAGTCACCCCACGGAGCACAAGCCCTGACCTGGGAAGCAATCTAAGGTTCTCCCTATCTGTGCACAGCTCCACCATGGAATCAGCACACCAACCTCAGATCTTTATTGAGAGGGACCATGGCTTGGGAAATTATTATGTTTGATTTCTCAGCTGTGTCCTAAATACCATGATCTGAATGGCCCAAAAAGAGCATGGTTTGTGCTTATTTTACACAAATTATTTCAGATGTGTGGGTATTTTTTTTTAGTGTTTTTCTTCATCTATTTGTTTTTTTGTGTATATGTTGTGTGTAGCTTGGTTTGCAGCTTGTCGTGCTGTGAGGGCTTGTGTGCATCAGTGATGCTGAGAGCTAAACTATCGGTAGTTTAACTACTGGCAGGGTCTCCCAAGATGGACAGGTCTCAGCTGAGATGCCAGACCAAGACAAATCACCCATCTGGGCAGCAGCAGAATGGGATAGTGTTGACGGCGGAGGATCACATTTCTGTGACAACGGCAACAACACCAAACTTAAACTGCACAGAAGAAAGGCCCGGCAATCCACTTCTGTATCTTGCCATGAAAACCCAATGGATAGTTACAACAAAACAAATTGTGCTGTAATGCTGGAAGATGAGACCCCCAGGTTGGAAGGCACTCAACTAGCTACTGGGGAAGAGCTGAAGACTTTTCAGAGTAAAGCCAGCATTTATGTTGTGGTTGGATCAAAGCCCTCGGGACGTCTGACTGCTGATGTAGCTGCGCAGGAAATGAGAGTCAGAAGCTGTAAAGATATCTTACACATTGGAACATGGAATGTATGAAGCATGAACCAAGGGAAGTTGGAGGTGGTCAAGAATGAAATGGAACGTGCACAACTTGATCTGTTGGGTGTCAGCGAACTGAAATGGACTGGCATCGGGCACTTTGCATCAGATGATCACATGGTCTACTATGCTGGAAATGAAAGACAAAGAAGAAATGGTGTTGCATTTATAATAAAGAAGAAACTTGCAAGAACTGTAATGAAATACAATGCAGTCAGCGAACGCTTAATCTCTGTTCGTCTACAAGGAATACCTATCAACACAACTATAATTCAAGTATGTGCCCCAACAACAGCTGCAGAAGAGAATGAAATTGAAGAGTTCTATGAACAAGTACAAGCTGAAATTGACAGAACATGCAAACAGGATATCCTGATAGTCATGGGTGATTGGAACGCAAAGGTTGGCAACAAAGAAGAAGACGACAAAGTAGTTGGAAAATATGGACTTGGCAACAGAAATGAAGTTGGATGAAGACTGATAGAATTCTGCAAGACCAACGATCTATTCATCTCGAACACCTTCTTCCAGCAACACAAGCGGCGACTGTACACATGGACTTCACCCAATGGATTGTATAAAAATCAAATTGACTACATCTGTGGAAGTCAACGATGGAAAAGCTCTATAACATCAACAAAGACAAAACCTGGAGCTGACTGTGGTACAGATCATCAACTACTAGTATGCAAACTCAAGCTAAAGCTGAAAAAGAGCAAACCACTCATGAATGCAGCAAAATATGACCTTGAGAATATACCACTGGAATTTAAAGACTGCCTGCAAAATCGATTTGCTGCTTTAGATACAAATGATAGAGTTCCAGAAGAGTTATGGAATGACATCAAGAAGGTTGTGTTAGAAGAAAGTGAGAAGTCTCAACAAAAGGTAAAAAAAAAAACCGGCCAAAATAGATGACGGAAGAAACTCTGAAAATTGCCCAGAAACGCAGAGAAGCTAAAGCCAGAGGAGAAAGAAAGACAATCACAGAACTCAACAGAGATTTCCAACGTGCAGCAAGACAGGACAAGGAAAAGTACTACAATGACGCATGCAAGGAAATAGAAGCAGAAACTATTAGAGGAAGAACAAGATCAGCTTTCCTAAAGCTACAAGAGTTAAAGAAAAAGTTCCAGCCTCGAATTGGAATGTTACAAGATGCTCAAGGTTCTATGTTGAATGATGCTGAGAAGATCAAGAAAAGATGGAAGGAATATACAGAGTTTTTATATGATAAAGATCAAGTGGACCAACAGCCGTTTCAACCTGTACCTTATGATCTGGAACCATTGGTGATGAAAGAAGAAGTTGAAGCAGCATTGAAAGCCTTATCAAAGAACAAAGCACCAGGTATTGATTGCATTCCCATAGAAGTAGTACAGCAATCTGATGCAGCTGTTACCATACTTACAAGGGTCTGCCAAGAAATATGGAAGACAGCATCATGGCCAACTGACTGGAAAAGATCTGTGTTTATACCAATACTAAAGAAAGGTGATCCAACTGACTGTGGAAATTATCACACAATTGCTCTGATCCCACATGCCAGCAAGATTCTACTGAAGATTATTCAAAAGAGACTACAATCATACCTGGAAGAAGAACTACCTGAAGTGCAAGCAGGGTTCAGAAAAGGGCAAGGAACGAGAGACATCATTGCGGATGTGAGATGGATCCTTGAAAAGACTAAAGAATACCAAAAGGATATCTATTTGTGCTTTATCGACTATAGCAAAGCTTTTGACTGTGTAAACCATGAGAAACACTGGGCCACATTAAGAAGCATGGGTATACCAGAACACCTGATCGTTCTCTTGCACAATCTGTACATTGATCAAGAAGCAACAGTTCAAACAGAACAAGGAGAAACAGAATGGTTTAAAATAAGCAAAGGTGTAAGACAAGGCTGCATACTTTCCCCCTACCTGTTTAATTTATATGCAGAACAAATCATCAGAGAAGCAGGATTGTATGAAGATAACAGAGGTGTGAAGATTGGTGGAAGACTCATCAACAACCTTCGCTATGCTGATGATACCACATTACTGGCGGAAAGTGAAGATGATCTGAAACATTTGCTTCTCACAATAAAGAACATTGTCTCAAAATGGGCCTGCACCTTAATGTAAAGAAGACAAAGATCATGACAACTGGCATAATCAACAGGTTCATCGTCGAAGGAGAAGAAATTGAAATCGTGAATAACTTTAACCTACTTGGATCAACTATCAATAAAGAAGCAACAAGCAGTCAAGAAATCAGACGACGCATTGCTCTTGGCAGAATGGCTATGAAAGACCTAGATAAGATTCTCAAGAGTAGAGATGTCTCTCTCCATACAAAGATTTGACTTGTTCAAGCCATGGTATTTTCAATAACATCATATGGATGTGAAAGCTGGACAGTGAAAAAGATAGACAGGAAGAAAATTGATGCCTTTGAATTATGGTGCTGGCGGCGAATACTGTGTATACCATGGACTGCCCGAAGAACAAACCAGTCTGTACTAGAGGAGATCAAACCTAAGCTTTCTTTAGAAGCTCAGATGACAAGACTTCGACTTTCATACTTTGGACACATCATGCGGAGAGAGAGATTATTAGAGAAAGACATCATGCTTGGCAAGATAGAAGGTCAACGCAAAAGAGGAAGGCCAGCAATGAGATGGATCGATACAATAACAGCAGCTACGGGTACCAGTCTGTCAACAATAAGCCGCCTGACTGAAGACCGAACACAATTTAGGATAGCTATCCAAAGGGTCGCCATGAGTCGACTCCGACTCGACGGCACTTAACAACAACAACAACATGTTGTGTGCATTCTAGAACTCTTTTAAACACACAAATCAATGACATGATTTGCATGTGCTTTCCATTTTTAGGCACCCAAACAAATGTGCACTCATGAATGCACAAGCCTATAGATCCGGAGTCTCAAACACGCGGCCCGCGACGGAGGGAAACAAACAAAAAAAACCCCTGGTTCTGCTGCTGCTGCTGCAGCCGTGGCAGCAGCAGAATCAGCTGTCCCGCAGCCCCTTCCCCTCTGTCCGGAAGAGCCCTGAGTCTGCTCCTTTAGCGGCGGGCTTTTCAAGCCGCGAAGAGAGTATTTCCCTCTCGCGCGGCTTGAAAAGTGAATAGGCTTAAGCCGCGCGAAAGGGAAATACTCTCTTCGCGGCTTAAAAAGCCCGCCGCTGATGGAGCAGACTCAGGGCTCTTCCAGACAGAGGGGAAGGGGCCGCAGGACAGCTGATTCTGCTGCTGCCACGGCTGCAGCAGCAGCAGCAGAAGCCAGGGTTTTTTAATTTTATTTTATTTACGTGGGCTGATGGGGGGGGGGGGTTAGGACTGGAAATGGGCTGATGGGGGTTATGAAGGATTGGAGGTGGGCTGATGGGTGGGAGTTAGGACTGGTAATGAGCTACGGAGGGGCTAAGACTGAAATGGGGTAATGGGGGGTTAGGACTGGAAGTGGGCTAATGGCATGGGGGGGGGGTTAGGACTGGTAATGGGCTATGGTGGGGGCTAGGACTGGAAATGGGCAGATGGGGGTTAGGGCTGGAGGTGGACTGATTGGTGGGTTAGGACTGGTAATGGGCTATTGTGGGGCTAAGAATGGGGTGATGGGAGGGTTAGGACTGGAAGTGGGCTGTTGGGGGGCTTAGGACTGGTAATGGGCTATGGGGGGGCTAGAAATGGTAATGGACTGGGGGGGTTGCTAGGACTGGAAATAGGCTTAGTGAGGGGAGCTAGGACAGGAAATGGGCTGATGGTGGGGCTAGGATAGGATTGGAAATGGGCTGATGGTGGGGCTAGGATAGGACTGGAAATGGGCTAATGTGGGGATAGGACTGGAAATGGGCTGATGCGGGGACTAGAAGGGAGCGGATGCTGGGTGGGGCTGGAACTAGAAGGGAGCTGATGTTGGGGGAGGATTAGAATGGGATGGGGCTGGGAGAGTGAAATGGAGAGGGGAAAAATATCTGTGTGGGAGGGAAGACAAATCTACAATTGGCCGGGTATTGGGAGAGTAAGTGGTGATTGAGGATGGAGGGGTAAAATTTGAGTGGATGAAATAGGAATGAGGAAGGGGCAAAAGGAGAAAGATTAGTATGTTAAAGCAGATGTAGAGAGAGAATGGAAAAAAAACTAGAAGAGAGAAGAAAGGACAAATGGACAGCAGACGATGGAGAGTTAGCAGAAGACACGAAGAAACCAGAAGAAAGTGGCTGGAACAATTGCAACTAAAAAAAATGCACAAAAGGTAGAAAAATATCTATTTTGAATTTATTAACTGGAATATGTCAGCTCTGGGAAATGTGCATCATTAACGCTACGCTTTGTATGGTAACATTATGCAAATATTTATGCAAATGAGGCCCCGCGTCTTATGCGGCCCGCGGGTTACTTTACAAGTCCTCATTTAGCCCTCAAAGCAATTTGAGTTTGAGACCCCTGCTATAGATCAACAGCCGCACGGCGGTATTAATCAGTTTAAAGAGGAAGATCTGCAAAAGCTCTTAGTAATTTAGCAATGCACAAGATTAGCATAATCTTATGGAAAGAGGATTTTCACACCCTCTTCTCTAGGTGTTCCAAATAACTACCTGTCAAATTCTGACTGCATGGGATAATCAATAGCATCCTATTACCCACACTACAGTATAAACATTTGCCCCTGTTAGCGCTGAGGAGGGATGGGGGGTTGTCAGAGTATGACAGCATCAAAGGAAGAATAGAAATAACAAGCCGAGGATTAGTACTAAACACCATCAAAAAATTCAGCTTGTATTTTTTGTATTTCGAATTTTTTCCAGATTTTTCATGTTTTTGGACTTGTTTCTCCCCACAGATTCATTTTAAATACCCACATTATATTCAAGATAGAACTTTTTAAAGCACATAAATCAATTCTACGTGTGTTATTTCATAGGTTTATGTGCACGCGAACCATATTTTAGGTACCCAAACAATCCAAATACGTACTAACAAATGCATACCCCTACCACATAATTCTCATTCAGAGTCCTGTGCAGAATCTTGCTTACACTGCAGAACCAGAATATCGGACACCAGTTAGACCTGTAACATAGCTCGAGAGATTAGTGCAAGAGTTTGCATGTCTGGGCATGGTGCTTTTCAAGTGATTTCACCCACAGAGACTATTTGCATAAAATAATTTAACAAGGTACGTTCCTTCTCACACTTCCCTGAGGGAGTCATGACTCATGCATGTAGGACAAAAACAAAATAATCAAATCAATGGTGAGCTATTTTGTGTGCTGCTATATAGACAGATGTGTTTAGTTGTTATGAATCATGTTGTACTAAGAAAATAAAACATGTGTAATAACTGTGCAGCGTGTTTGCATATCTGGATATGTTTATGCACAAAGCATTCATAAATATTTGAATCTCCCCAGTGCTGTGTATCTTCTTGAACAACTCTGGGTGTTTCTATGTTGAAGCAAGTTGGGCAGACTGGATGGGTCTTATAGTCCTTATCAGCCATCATAATGGCTGTTTCCATGAGTATATGGTATACGAGGTGTGATCAAAAGTATCGGGACTTGTTGTGTAGCTATAGAACAATACATTGCACCACGATGCTATTAAGCATACAGTGACCTAGTTATGTGCTCTTCTATGCAGAGTGTAGCGTGGCTGCAGCACACTTGGACTTTGTTTAATCACATGATGTTTGGTATCGCGTAAAAGCAGTTCATCAGATTTACGGTGACTGAAAAAATTGAACAGCGAATTTGCATTAAATTCTGCCAGAAATTTGGAGATTCGTGCAAAGAGACTTATGACAATTAGTCTCTTTGCACGACAGTTAAAGACCCACTTATTCAGACAACACTTTGGCACAGATCCGAGCACCACCCAATGAATACATGACCACGTTGATTATCGGATAAGTTTGAGACCGAGAGACGAAGAAGAATTGTACATAAGTTAGGAAAGCCTGATACATATCCAATCAGGCATGTAGATAAGTTGAGCCCAGGTTGAATGTATAACCCTCTGTAAATATGTTATGACCTGTTCGATGTATCTCTTGTTGTTTATTATAAACCGCTTTGACCCAGTGAAAAGCGGTAAGCACAGCTAAATAAATAAATAAATTACAAGTTACAGCAAGCGTATGGTGATAAATGCATGAGTCTGCTTGAGTTTATGACTAGTACAAAAATTTCCAAGAGGGCCGCCAAAGTAATACCTAAAGATTGGAGGATGGCCATTGTAATGGCAATTTTTGAAAAGGGTTCCAGGGGTGATCCAGGAAATTACAGACCGGTGAGCCTCACGTCAGTACCAGGAAAAATGGTAGAAACCATAATAGAGAACAAAATTGCTGAACATGTAGGTAGTCATGGCTTAAAGGGAGACAGCCAACATGGCTTTAGACAAGGAAGATCTTGTGTTACTAATCTGTTATGTTTTTTGAAGGTGTGAATAAACAGATAGACAAAGGTCGGTTGATATAGTGTATCTGGACTTTCAGAAACGCTTTGACAAGGTCCCTCATCAGAGACTTTTTGGGGATAGGAGGCAGTGTACTATTGTGGAGCAGAAACTGGTTAAAAGATAGAAAGCAGAGTGTAGGGCTAAATGGCCAATTTTCCCAATGGAGAAAGGTGAATAGTGGAGTACCCCAGGGATCTGTGCTGGGTCCGTTGCTTTTTGACATATTCATAAATGACCTGGAAAAGGGAAAAATGAGTGAGGTAATCAAATTTGCAGATGACACAAAACTATTTAAAGTAATTAAAACCCATGAGGATTGTGGAAAATTGCAAGAGGATCTTGATAAATTGGAAGACTGGGCATCCAAATGGCAGATGAAATTTAATGTGGACAAGTGCAAAGTTATGCACCTAGGAAAGAACAAACCAAACTATGATTACATGATGCAAGGTTTCACATTAGGAACCACCACCCAGGAAAAAGATTTAGGCGTCATTGTGGATACCATGTTAAAACCCTCGGCCCAGTGTGCAGCGGCAGCTAAGAGAGCAAATAGAATGCTAGGTATCATAAGGAAAGGAATGGAAAATAAAACAAAGGATATTATAATGCCTCTGTATCATTCCATGGTGCGAACACACCTTGAATAGTGTCTGCAATTCTGGTCGCCGTATCTTAAAAAGGATGTAGCATTATTAGAAAAGGTTCAGAGAAGAGCCACCAAAATGGTAAAGGGGATGGAAGAATACCCCTATGAAGAAAGGCTAAAAAGGTTAGGGCTCTTTAACCTGGAAAAGAGACGGCTGAGGGGAGATATAATAGAAGTCTATAAATTAATGAATGGAGTGGAACGGAAAAACGTAGCTTGATTGTTTATGTCATCAGAATATAGAAAGACTAGGGGACATGCAATGAAGCTACAAGGTAAATTTATTTAAGACTAATAAGAGAAAATATTTTTTCACTCAACGTGTAATCAAACTCTGGAATTTGTTACCGGAGGATGTAGTAAAGGCCAGTATCCTGTTTCCAACAGTGGCCAATCTAGGTCATAAGTACCCAGCAGTTTCCAGGTTCCACAATGCTTGTATTGGGTCAAGCATTGATATCCTGGGTCCCTTTTAATAATGGTTTATGGACCTTTCCTCCAGGAACTTGTCCAAACCTTTTTTAAACCCAGCTACACTAAGCCTTTACTACATCCTCCGGTAACAAATTCCAGAGTTTGATTACACGTTGAGTGAAAAAATATTTTCTCTTGTCTGTCTTAAATAGTTTACCCTGTAGCTTCAAAGGAAAGAAATTTGACGACTTGGAGAGCATTAAGCAAAATTCGACACAGCAGCTTCACAGCATAATGAAAGAGGCATTTCAAAATTGCTTCCAGCAGTGGCAGGAACTCTGGAGGAAGTGTGTTTTATCGGAAGGGGGCTACTTTGAAGGAGACCGAGTGCAATAGCTGTCAGTGTTATACTTCTTGTGTTATCGAACAAGTCTCAATACTTTTTGATCACACCTCGTATAGCAGAGGTGCACAAGGGTCACAAACAGGCCAGGATCAGGATATCCCTAATGAATATGCATACAACTGATTTGCATAAAAGTGAGATAGTAGGAGGAGTAGCCTAGTGATCAGAGCCTTGGCTTGGTAACCAAGAGACCGGTGTTTGATCCCCACTGGTACTCCCTGTGGCCTTGGGCAAACCACTTAACCCTCCACGTTGCAGTTTTTGAGATACATCTGCATGCCTACCATCTCATGCATACTACCTGAACTGCATGCAAATCTTGGACTACACTGGTTGCAACAAGAACAACAGCCTGGCTGGTCCCATGGCAGGATGGGGGACTTAATCAATTGCAATACGTTTGAAGTTGATTGAAAATCAAAAGAATAAAGATAAAGAAGTGCACTGGGCAGACTCTGTAGACCATGTTGATCTTTATCTGCTTCCATCCATGATGTTAATATATGCATATTCATTAGCGCTATCCTGAAAACCTGTTTGCAGCCCTGAAGGACTGAACTTGTGTATCCATGTTGTATAGGCATCTTTGTGTTTTTGAGTGCCATGTAACACTAGCCTGTGCAGTTGTAAATGTGCTCTCATTGAAGCACAGAAATCACTTCTGCATTTCATGGGCATATTTTCTCTCTGATCAGTAGAATCCTTCTATTTCCTCTTGCTCAGGTAAAGGAACCATAAACTTACATTAAATAGAAAACTACTAAAGACCGCATACAGAGCAAGGTTCATGACTGTGATGGAATGTGCAAAACTAACCAGCTTGGAGAAATTGCCCCCTGGTAAAGCAGCCTTGTCTGAGCTCGCAGACTCTTTGCTCCATCCCCCTCCCGCTGTCAGCCTTATAGAGTGAAGCTATTTCTTATTGTTTCTGCATAGGTCACGAGATACTGTTTCTCAAAGATTGTCTGAGGGAAAACAAATAAGTGCAAACATAATAAATTGCTGGAGAAATGCTCTATGGTAGCTGCTACGAATCCTGAGATGACGTTTGGAAAATTGTATGTAGTTTATCCACCAGGAGCCTGGCTTTAATCATTTCACAGGAGAACCAAACTCAAGAGTGGGTGTATAGAATTTACTTTGATGAGGTTAATAGTGGGTCAACCACAAGGCACTCGGAATATTCTGTAACTACATGGAATAGTGTCCTTGAGGAGTTACAAAGGGTCAGAACTGGGCCTGAAAGCTGGTGAACACAAGTCTCTTTAAGGTATTGTTTTGCCAAGGGGGAGAGGAAGGAGAGTTTTCAAATGATGTTACCTGGGTTACTAAACAATTACCTGGGTAAAACATACAGATTCCATTGTGAACAGCCATCTGCCAATGGGTGAAAGCAAAGAAGGAGAGAGAGAAAATGCCTGGCTAACATAGTGACTATGCTTCAGGAATTATGTTTGCTTTTCAGTATCCATCAGCCCTTAATGTCTGTCTGTCAACTAGCCTGTAAGCTCCAGAAAACAGAGGTTATCTCTTCCGTGTGCCTGCACAATGCTGTGTCCGCCATCTAGCACCACATCAATGGTTATTAGCAGCACTAGTAGACCAGGATGCTGAAAATGGTTCTTCCCTTGGTGAGTGAAAGTTCCCTTGTGGAAAAGGAGCAGGTCTAGGGGCAGGTGTAAGGTGGAGCTGGCCAGCAGCATGCAGGGATTTAGTTCTGAAATTCTTGCACATAGTTCAATAGCAAAGGCCGCCCCCTCGCTACAAAGAGGTGTGAAGCCCACCAGCCCATTTTCAGATGAGACTTCCATGGGGTTTCCCTTTGACTGAGGGAAGCTACGTTCCTGCAGACTGCACTCGGCACACTGTGCAGTTTCCAAATTTCCTCTTTCGGAGGTAATTTTATAAAGCTGCTCTCCCAGGTAAAGCTTATTTTACATGTGGAAAACGGCTGTTATAAAATAGTGTGCAGAAATGGGCAAGGAAAATGTAGAGATGCCGTGAGACCTTGCCTACGTTTGTGCAACTGTGCATAGGCTTTCTTTGGGGGTGTAGCTTTTGCAGAGCAGAGGAGGATTTGCAGTGTGCATGTGCACTTATAAAATACACATGTACACACATAGGGTTATTCTGAGCAATGAATAGCCGGGATGGACAGCCCAACAGGATGTCCATACCTGCTATTCGTGGTTTCACCTGCCCCTGAATAACTTCCCCACCGCCACAGAGGCAGAGAGTAGATGGGCATTTGGTGGTTGCCGGCACTTGATGTGCCGGGATGATTCTAATGCTGACCCTGTACGACCGGGACCGACGAAATGTCTGGGGAAGTTATTCCACCTCCGAGATGGAATAACTTCCCTGGACATTTGATCTTGGAAAGCCCGGGGCACGGATAGGGCAGGGGGTGTTAGGGCAGGGGGTAGGAGGGCCAGATTGGGGGTCGGGCTGTGGGAAATAAACTCTTTTTCGTGGCGGCTGGCATCGCGGCTTTTAAATGGAGCCTTGGTACCATGGCAGCAGGACACCATGGCGCCATGGCTCCATTTAAAAGCCCTGACTGAGTTAGTCGGGCTACCAATGTATATGCAGGTCAGACTGAATCGCAGTCTCGGCCTGCTCATACATTGCTCTTCGCGATTCTGATCCCACGGGGCTAGACATGCCCTGCAGGATCAGAATCGCAATCCCTTTTGTATGTCCAGCTCAGCCCAGACGTACAAAGGGGATGGACGTGCGGGACAGAATCGGGCCCATAGGGAGTGTTTCTATAAGGGTGTCTGCAGAAAGATACGTACCTCATATGTGCACAAGTCCCTGCAGGAACTTTGATTGGTCACTATTCATAAACATGCACGGAGGTGCCCATTGCACGTATGTTTGGTAGGGGCATGCATGGGTATGGGGTGTGATTGGAGTATAGGCAAGGCCTTGAAGGACATGAATACATTATAGAATACTATGACATATACACGTTCCTGTGTCAATCCAGGTGCGGTCAACCAAGCCTGCTCCAGGGCAGGTGTAACTGCCGCAACTAGGGTTCGGTATGTTTGCACTATTTTATAAAGTGAGGCACTCACGTGTGTTACAGATACATACACACAGTCATGCACATTGCCTGTGTGGGCGTTTACAAAATTACCCTCATAGAGTCCATAGTTTATTCAGAGCAAGTGTAAATTGGTGCACAAGCTGTTGTGTCTTAGGGATAATTCTGAGATCCTATTTTGTAAAGGCACATAGGTGCCTATGTTACCTTCCTGGAATATCACAACAGAATAAAACCAATATCCAATAACACAATAATACTCCCATATACTGTACCTTTAAATTTACAGTATAATTCATTAAAAGTTTACAGCTGGCACAGGTATCACAGAAAAAAAATCAGCACCTAAATCTATTGAATATTAAATATTAAAAAATGGAGAGACCATCAGACACCCATGGGGCTTATCAGTGGGTGTCATATCCTTTCTTGAGGCCCATATATATCATTCATTAGTCTCCTCTATTCATCACTTTTTTTATTTTAAAATGCATCTAAAACATTTAAATAGCAGAAAGGTTTGAAAGCTTCACTTAGGGGCATGTTTACTAAACTGCGTTAGTGTGATTCGAGTTAGGATCCTCGGTACAGGCAGAAATCCCAAATAAGGACATGGGTGGTACATCGTTATCGATAACGCGCATTACCAGGCGCCATAGCCTAACGAGCGCTAAAAAACATCGTGTAGAGCGCCACGCAACGTGCGCCCATAAGGCGTCTGATAAGGTGTCTAGCAAAGCATCTAGAACAGTAGCACAATGGTTAATATACTGACTAATGGTGCAGGGGATGTGAATTCAATCCCCCTGTGGGTCTAATGAGTAAAGCTGGCTGAGACATCACCTTTTACTCAAAATCAGTGCTGTTTGAAGCATTTTGTTTGTTAATTTTAATTAGTGCTGCCAGCAAACACACCCTCACAGGGCCGTAACCTAAGGTGCCGCATAAGGCACCCTATAAGGCACCCAAGAGGGCACATTATAAAGTGCACTGTCCACAAAGGCACCCTAGAATGTCCCCTATGGGCCACCCCACAGGGCGCAGTATAGGGTCCCGCATTGGGCACTGTATAGGGCTCCTGATGAGGCACCGTAAGGAGACAGCACTGTGAGGGTTTGTTGCTGGCAGCACCAATTTAAATTAAAAAAAGAAAATGCCTCAGACAGCCCTACCAAATAACCCCACTGTGGGATTAAACCCATGACCCCTGGCTCCACAGGCAGTGAAGTAACTAGTGGGCCACATCACTAGTGCTACTAACAAATCCCTGGCTGGCAGCTGAAGGATGTCAGGTCACCACACAAACTGTCTGCTGTGGTGGCCAGGATTTGGGTTAACCCACTCATACCCATGGTGCACAGCACATGCAGATCTGCAGTCTATAGATGAACACAAGATTGGGTATGCACCCCCACAGCACCTCGGCCTGGTTGTGTGTCCTGACCATGTGCAACCCCACAGCACCTCATCCTGGTGGGGGTTCTGACCGTGTGTGTTACTGCCACAGAGTGGCTACTGTCCATCACAGTGGACGGGTCCTGTGTTCACCCTGAGGGTGAGGTGGGGTGCCCAGCACCATTTCCGCTGCACCTGGCATTTCTGCGATGGGCTATGCTACAGGTCCCCATCGGTGCCTCTGTGTGATAGGTGGCCCCTGCAGATACCCTTAGAATTTACCTGTGTCCATCTGTACATCACGTCTTGCCCGTGTGGACTATGATGCACCCTGAATAGTTCATACACTGTGTGGGTGCAATGGTCACATGATTTCAGGTCCAGGGGCGGCAGGGGGGGGGGGGGGTTGGACCCATAGGCAGTTTACATACCAACACCCAACCCACCTTCTGTGGCTCAGAGTGGGAAACATGGTTTCCAACTAACAGTTGACATTTTACCCCCCTACACTGGTGACAGGAGAGGGTACCATTCGCCCCAGTCCTGCCGGGGAATGGACACCCCACCAGGGCAGTCTATGCAGATCTGTACGCCTCAATACATTGGGCAGTGACAGACAGACAGTAGACCTTGTACTGCACAGCTGTCCCACACCACTATATGACATCCTCCAGCAGCAAGCAAAGTGAGTCACCAGCCGCTGCATCCTGCAAGGTGCTCCAGCCACACACATACAAACTGCAGACAGCCTGCTTGCTAGTCCATAGTACATGTTCCTGGAGGTGATGTGCACACACCCACCAAACAGATGGGTCAGTAATAGGGCTCCAGAGGACAAAGCCCATATATCTCACTTCAGAAAGGCACTATGTAGCACTATGGGGGAACCCAGCCATGCCGTGGTCACTGCACAGTCAGGGTGTGCATGACCACACAGCAGAACATGCCGTGGCCACCCTGTCCGTGTAGGTGGTGGGCAAGTCCTACAATGTCCCAGCCATTGCCCTGGGCCCTGTGCAGATGCATCCTGCTCAGGCCGCCCTCTCCGGCTATACCCACAGTACCTTGCTCCTCATTATGCACATTGGCAGGCCAATACTAGCAACAGTGCTAGCGGTGTGTGCTGCAGAGGGTGTTAGCAAACGCAACACACTGGATAGACTGACGCACACCCCCACACCTATGCCAGTATAGTGCACCAATATAGGCTTTTGGAAACCCAGGACACCGCACCAGTCCTGGACACAGTGCAGGCATGGCTATGGTATGCTGTACTGTTGGGGTCTCTTCCCAAGGTGGTAGACACTGTCAGGTTCCAGACGTGACACACACTCCACAGACATCTCAGAGGTTGGTATGGTACAGCACACTGGGCCGCTTGTGCTAACATTAGGGATTGCTATGTGCCAGTTATCATAGCAACATTTTGCTATCTGTGTACCGTATTCCCTGGTTTTGGGTGTCATTGCTAGGGTATGCATGTGCTAGTATTGGGGGATGCACACAGGGCCCAACATCCTGCCTCTCCAGGGTGCAGTGGCTAATGGGGCCTGTGGGTGCGGGTGTTTCCGCCCCTGTGGATCAATGCTCTTGGACAGGGGTTCCCAACTCCAGTCCTGGTGGGCCGCACCATGTTCGTGTATTCATGCTGTTCCTGATGAATATGCATGAGATACATCTGCATACCATGGGGGCGGCGCATCGACATACAGCACAGGCATCTTTATTGCAGACAGCATGGAACCTGAATGTTGTTTGGACCTCGATGACTGCCTTTGGGAGACTCTGCTCTCGGTAATGCGCCTGTTTGTGGTGTCTGTGCTCTGTACGGTAAAATGTAGGTGTTTGAAGCATGTTTATTCTATCAGCAATACAAGGTTCCATCTTACCAGTTTATTAAATGGTTATTGGTCTTTGTTATAAAGCATATGAGGACAGACTTAAACATCTTAATATGCATACTTTAAAATGGTTATTGGTCTTTGTTATAAAGCATATGAGGACAGACTTAAACATCTTAATATGCATACTTTAAAGGAAAGAAAAGATAGAGGAGATATGATAGAGATGTTTAAATATTTCTGGGGCATAAATGCACAGGATGAGAGTCTTTTTCGATTGAAAGCAAGCTGTTACAAGGGGATATAGGATGAGGTTGAAAGGGGATAAACTCAGGAGTAATATGCAGAAATATCTCTTTACGGAAAGAGTGGTAGATGCATGGAATAGTCTCCCAGTGGAGGTGGTAGAGATGAGGACAGTATCTAAATTTTAAAAAAGCATGGGACAAACACAGAGGATCTCTAAAGGTAAAAAGAGGACTATTGTAGTTGATATGGAAGGGCAGACTAGATAGGCCATATGGTCTTTGTCTGCTGTCATGTTTCTATGTTTCTAATTCTGAAGTCATTGTGATGAAGTAGAGGGCAAAGATTTTGTAGTATCTTCTTTTTATGATATGTAGACTTTATGACTTTTTAATGTGAGATTGAAGATTTAACCTTTGGTCAAGAGTTATTCCTAGGTATTTGACTTCATCTTTAACTTCAAGATCGATATCTGATAATGTTAGCGTAGTTGGTGGCATAGATGTTGGATCTCTTGTAGTGTGAAGGACCTCCGTTTTTCTTAAATTGATGGATAGGTTATGTTTGTATAGCTATTGTATCATTGCCTTGAAGCATCTTCCTAGAATTGTGTAATCGGTGTTAACTATGGAGAATGGGTATAAATCAGGATGTCACCCACATATAAGTGATAAAGAGTGTTATGTTTCTGAATTATTGTGCACAGTGGCTATATAAAAATATTGAGTAAGAGAGATGATAGGGCAGATCCCTGTGGTAGATCTTGTTGTTGCTTGTAAGAATGGGAATTGAGATGACCTAATTTAACTTGTTGGTGCTGATACTTTAACTTGTCGGTGCTGATCATTTAGGTATGATCTAAACCATTCCAGATTTGGGTATTGTAGTCCAATTGTCCGTAGTTGGGATATAAGATTATTTATTTATTTATTTAGTTGTATTTATATCCCGCTTTTCACTGGGTCAAAGCGGTCAATTGGGGGATACATTTAACATGAGAGGATATGAGACACATATGCTAATACTTACAGGGAACATGGGCAATGGAGGGTTAAATGGCTTGCCCAAGACCACAAGGAGTGCCTATAGGACTAGAAATCCCAGTCCCTCCGGCCTGAGATTGCTGTCCCAGGTGGGACTTGAACCCCCGGCCCTCCGGCCTGAAGTACCTTGTCCTAACCACTAGACCAGTGTTTTTCAACCTTTTTTGTGCAAAGGCACACTTTTTTCATGAAAAAAATCACGAGGCACACCACCATTAGAAAATGTTAAAAAAATTTACCTCTGTGCCTATATTGACTATATATAAAGTAATTCTCTTGAATAGGAATCAAACACTCACACCAACCCCCTCCCCTGCTGGTTAACACCAACCCCCCTCCCCTGCTGGTTCACTCACACCACCCCCCTCCACTGCTGGTTCACTCACCCACCCCCCTGTCACTTACTCACCCCTCCTGCTGGGTCACTCACTCACTTCCCCCCCCTCCCCTGCTGGTTCACTCACACCATCGCCCCCCCCCCCTTGCTGGTTCACTCACACCACCCCCCCCTCCACTGCTGGTTCACGCACACTCCCCCCCCCTTGCTGGTTCACTCACACTCCCCCCCCCTTGCTGGTTCACTCACACACACACCCCCCTCTGCCCAAGCCGCTGCTTCTGCTTTGTACAGAGCAGCGGCTGCACTACACTTACATTGAAAAGTAAGTGCAGCTAAAGTTAATTTGAAAAGGAAAGACAGCCTGTGAGGAGCCCGCCCCCATGACATCACTTCCTCGGGCTCTGCATGATCGGAGGGCTCCTGACACAGTTTCTCTTTACTTTTCAATGTAAGTGTAGTGCAGCCGCTGCTCTGTACAAAGCAGAACCAGTGGCTGCACTGCTATAGGGAATCGCGATCGCGTTCGCGCCGCGGACTTCGGCACAAAAGCCGTTTTTTTTGCTCTGGCCGCTCCCGATCTTGCGGCCAGAGCAAAAAACCGGCTTTTCAATGGCCGGTTTTACAACTGTGCTGGCAGCCGGCCTGGCCATGGAAAAACCGGCCAGGCCGGCTGAAAACCGGCCGGTTGGCAACCCTAATTTGTGAGCCGAGGCCACATGTTACGGATGAAATTGGAATTTTTCCCACGGCACACCAGACAATATCTCACGGCACACTAGTGTGCCGCGGCACAGTGGTTGAAAAACGCTGCACTAGTCCACTCCTCCCTCTTATGATTATGATGGTTAATTGAATCCAAAGCCACCAATATGTCAAGGAAAATGAACACAAAACCTTGTCCTAGTATTCTTATCCCTTTTACTAATCTGTCTAGCAGAGTGGTACTTAAGATCTCAGCACAATGGTTTGGTATGAAACTGTGTTGTTGTCGATCAAGGGGTGCATAGGCTTCTATATGGTCTTGCATTTGGAGTTGTAATGCATTTTCAATGATTTTGGTGATGAAAAATATACTAGAGATGGCTCTTTAGGAACTTGGGGGCTTCATGTCCAGTGTGAAGCTTTTTAATAAAGATCTGATTGAAGTATGCTTGAGATTGTTGGCCATATACCCTTGTGTGAATGATAACTGAACAACAGAAACATAGAAACATGATGACAGAAAAAGATCACATGGCCTATCTAGTCTGTCCTTCCATATCAACAACTACAACAGTCCACTTTTTTCCTTTAGAGATCCTCTGTGTTTGTCCCATGCTTTTTTGAATTCAGTTACTGTCCTCATCTCTACCACCTCCACTGGGAGACTATTCCACGGATCCACCACTCTTTCCATAAAGAAATATTTCCGCATATCACTCCTGAATCTATCCCCCTTCACCCTCATCCTATGTCCCCTCGCAGCAGAACTTGCTTTCAATTGAAAGAGGCTCTCCCCCTGTACATTGAGCCACGGAGGTATTTAAACATCTCAATCATATCACCTCTATCCTGCCTTTCCTCCAAGGTGTACATATTAAGATCCTCAAGTCTGTCCTCATATGCTTTATAATGAAGACCACTAACCATTTTAGTAGCCACCCTCTGTACTGACTCCCTCCTGTTTATATCCTTTTGAAGGTGTGGTCTCCAGGATTGCACACTATACTCCAAATGAAGTCACACCAAAGACTTATACAGAGGCACTATCACCTCCTTTTTTCTGCTAGCAATTCCTCTCCGTATACACCCAAGTATCCTTCTAGCTTTTGCCGTCGCCTTTTCTGCCTGTTTAGCTACTTTAAGATCATTAGACACAACCACGCCTAGGTCCCGCTCTTCTTTAGTGGACAAAAGTACTTCACCCCCTATACTATTTTTTATTTATTTATTTATTTAACAGTTTTTATATACCACACTATTCATCATCAGTGCAGTTTACATTAAACAACAACATACCTGCCAATATATAACTGATCTAGGTTTACAGATAACAGGGAAGGTAAACTTGGTGCGATCTGGGGATAACTATATACAATTAAATATGTTACATCAAGGTTTGGTATTTGACGAAATTGCTCCCTTGGATTGCTGCAGCCCAAATGCATGACCTTACATTTTTTAACTTTAAATCCCAGCTGACAAATTCTAGACCATTATTGATTTTACTTTGGAGAATTTTGCCCATTTCATGTGGGCATAAAGTAGTGTCTGCCTTCTTTGTACTAGGATCTTTTGACATAGGTTTTGCTATGTCAAATAGCTCTCTAGGATAGTTGAGTGAAGTCCTAAAGAGTTTTTTGTGGTACTCCCTTTTGCGCATGTTGATCAGGGAACACTATTCATTTTCCTTAGTAGAGTATGCAGCATGGTGGTGAGGGTCCTTCCTGAGTCTCCATTTGTGTTCAAGCTGTTGAAGTTTACGCTTAAACTCTTATATGTCAGGGCAGTACCATATGGCCATTTGAAGTCCTTTGGTGGACTTTGTAGTGTGTGATGTTAGGGCGACAGAGGATATAGTATTGTTCCAGTTATTGATAAGTGAGTCGAAGTCCATTGTTTCAAAATCCACAAGTGGGAATACTTCATTTAAGAAAGATTGTTTGTCAAAGTGCAAAATCTGCGCATATTATGTGGTAGGCTTTCATCAGGAATTTGGAGAAAGTGACCAAGGTACAGGAGTAATCAGTGGGGATGGTAATGGATGATGAGTCAGCATATCGGTAGGAGTGAAGAAGAAATCCAGGATACATCCCTTTTTGAGTGGTGGGTCTTTAATGAGTTGTTTATAATGGAGAGCTTCTATAGCATCAAGGAAGGAGATGGATTATTTGGAGGAAGTGTAAGGTAAGTTTAAGTCACCAGAAGAATGAATCATTTTTTATTAGTACTGTTCGAGCATGCTTCTTCGAGTAGGACTGATAATTCATTAGATTTTGTGGATAGAGATCTATATGCTAGACATATTATCGAGTGCTTGCCATAGATAGTGAGGATATCTAGGTCATCTATAGAGCTGGCTTTGATAGTTTTGAATTTAAGATGATTTCTTGCTATTATGCATACTCTTCCTCCCCTCCTAGTTGCTCTAGGGCAGTTAAATGACCATGTGTTGGCGTGATAAGCTGGTTGAATAAAACATTGTCAGCTCTGTTGAATCATGATTTTGTTATGCCCATTATGTCAATGTGGTGGTCTTTGAAAAAATCCGCTATTGTAGGTATCATATATTGATTAATGTGCATTTCAGATATTGGTTGTGGTGTAGTCCTGAATGTTGATGGACTTCCATGAGGAGAAACTTAATCATAATTAGGTTGCATGAGTCCCTATTCCATGGCTTGTATGAGTGAGTCCAAGTACTGGTGCTTTTGATTCCTTGTATAACTGGGATCATACCGGAAGAGGTGAGTGTTGAGGTAGTGGAGGATAGTAGCATAGCAATTTTTTATTTATTTATTTAACAGTTTTTCTATACGGCTTTCTCCTACGGTCAAAGCGGTTTACATTGCAACAAAACATTATACAATAAACAGGGAAGTCAACTTGGAGGCAACATTTAACAATTTGCTTAGGTCTGGAAAGTCATTAAAGAAGTAAGTGGTCAGGGGAGGGGTGAGTAAGGGGCGAGTAAACTTAGAAGGGGGAAGGGAGAGGGAAAGGGGTTATGTGGTTGAGTTAGTGGCTGACTGTGTGAGGTTGTCAGAGAAGAAGTCTTTGAATATGGATGTCTTTAAGGTTTTTCTGAAGGTTGCTGTGTCTGTTGTGGTCCGTAGTTTCTCAGGAATAGAGTTCCATAATTGTGGAGCATAGAGTGAGAAGGCTCTCTTTGAGGTTGTAGAGCTGTTTTTTGTAAATAGTGCTGGTGTGCATAACATGTTCTGTGAGCCAATTATATCTTTCTATTATCAGGTATGACTTGAAGTAGGGACTGCAAGTGTAGCGCAAAACAGTTGTTGATTATCTTGAAGGGTGTGAGAATAGACTTATAGTTTATGCGCTCTATTATAGGTAGCCAGTGTAGTTGAGTAAGGGTGTTATGTGCTCCGTTTTCCATGAGTTGAAGAGGGTTCATGCTGCAGTGTTAAGTGCAAGTTGGAGTGGGTGGACAGCTGCTTTTGGAAGGCCTTGAAAGATAATATTGCAGTAGTTGAAATGCAGGAAGATGGTTGCCTGGAATACTGACCAAAAGTCGTGGTTGGTTAGCAGAGATTTAAGGTGTTTGATTGTTTTGAGCTTGAAGTGGATGCTCCTTGTAATATTCCATATGTGTCCTGTGAAGGTGAGATATTGATCTAATGTGACTCCAAGGAATTGTACATCTTGTTTTACTTGGATTTGGGTCCTATTGATGGTAATGGAGCTTGGTGGTTTGAAGCTTTTGTTTCTGGTGATGTACAGAGTCTCTGTCTTCTTGAAGATTATGGTCATATTATGTTTTCTGATCCATTGGCTAACCGGGGAGAAGCATCTTGTCATGGGTGTGATATCTGGGTTTGATGTATTGATAGGTGTGTAGAACATCACGCCATCAGCAAAGAAATGGTATAGGATGTCAAATCCTTTTATCACAGTGCAAATTCATTGAAGGAAAATGTTGAATAATAGCGATGAGAAGGTGGAGCCTTGTTGGACTCCTTGAGATTGGATGTATGCGGTGGATTTTTCAGAGCCTGACCTTTCTTGTAGTCGCTGGACTGTTACTCATGAAGACCACTTCTCTGGAGGATCGTCCACTAACCCGGCATATGGACAGAGGACATTTTGCTTGTGGTGCTTGCACATATTGTTCATTGGCTCTTGTTGGCCCGGATTGGAAGGATGGTCATACTTCCCGAATTTTTTTCAACTAGATGGCATACGGACTGTTCATCTACATTTGTGGTGTACTTAATAGTATGTCCTTGCTCACTTTATTATGTTGGTCGCACTAAACGAGCAATCAGACCGGCTTTCTGAACATACTTCGCGACTACAGACTAAGTCCCTCTCGGCTCCCCTAGTGGATCATTGTTTATCAACTGGTCATGATTTTGATACTTTACGCTGGAGAGTGCTTGATTTCATACCGGCAGATCCGAGAGGTGGGGACCGGGAGCAGAAACTACAGTGGCAAGAACAGCGTTGGATTCATTCATTAGATTCAGTTGCCCCTCGGGGCTTGAATCTTCAAATTGATTGGTACACCATTATTTAGTACTACCTTTAAGCTCTTGAGCTCCCATAGAGGGATTCCCTGTTTGGTGGGAGTTCCCTTGTTTCTTGGGGGTGGAGCCTTTTGATTGGTTTCCTGTAATCCTCAGTTACTAATGACGTCAGACGCCGAAGAGTGAAAGGCAAGACACATCCCTGTCTGATTGCTTGCTGCACATTTGCCAACTGCCGCTTATGGATGGACCTGAAGCAGGGTTTTTTGTGAGACAGATACAAACCCGAAACGGGCGCTACATCATCTTCTTGGTGCTATTGGCAGCATTTTGGCTTTGAAGCTTGGACACAAAAGTTAAGTTTGAATTTTTAAATTCTAACATACATATTTAATAAAAGGAGAAGTCACAATGGTGTTATGAACGTTTTCACTACACTGAGCTGACTGATTCCGACAAAAAGAAATTAAAACCTCATGGAGATTTTTCATTATCAGAATTTTGAATATTTTGGGCTATTTGGTAATTCTGATAGGGTTCTGTTCTTTCTACTTTTGGACTGTTAGGTAAACCAGGAGAGGTGTGTGTCTGATAGTCCAACGGCTTGAAACCAGAGTCAAATGCTGCCTTGATGTCTAGAAAAATGAGTATGAAGCCAGTTTTGGGTTTGTCAGTGCCTTTGAGTAGATTGTCAAGAAGGGCAGTGATTAGGGATTCAACTCCATGGTAAGGTTCTGAAACCATATTGTTGATGGTCAAGTGGGTGATGTGCATCTATGTGATCCCGAAGCTGTGGGTAGACAATTTTTTTCCAGTATTTTAGCCATGAAAGGGGGGGGGGGGGGGCGCTGGCTATAGGCCTATAGGAGGTTGGTTGGTTGATGTTGTTTGAGGTCCCTTTCCTCACAGGGTGGATGGAGGCAGTTTTGAGTTCAAGGGATACATGTCCTTCTTGCAGTGATACCTGGATGACTTTTAGTATTGTGGGGATGAGTTCCTGTCTTGCTGGTCTGATCCAACTGACTGGGCAGGGGTCGAGTGGTGAAGTGGTTGTGTTGATGCTTGTGATGATTTTCTCCAAGTAGCCAGATATAATAGTAATGAATAAGCGCCATGTGGTCAGGTATGTGGTTACTTGCTGTTTAGTTGTGGTGATGAGTGAGTTGGTGCTGTTAGCATGAGCTGAAGTCAGGGTCTGGAAGTAGTTTGCCATCATTTGTGGAGAGAGGTTGTTTTTTTTTCTGGTTTGTTATGTTGTGTCCTTGCTTAGAGATTTCACTATGTGAAGAGCTCTCATGGGTGATTGAGAGAGCTTTGGATACGTTTTGCATAGTATTCCTTCTTTGCTTGAGATGTCGCCAAGATGTAGCTTGAGATGTATGTCGGTAGTTTGTGCTTAAAATTGTTGAGACTGTCACTTGTTCTGGTGTTTTTCCATTTTCTTTCTGCGATGCATAGGTTTTGCTTCATGTCTTTTAGTTGAGGCATGCACCAGGTTGCTGTTCTTTGTCTTACATGGTGGCTGGATGTAGGTGGTTTTGTTGCAACATCTGCGATGGCTTTGTTCCAGATTTGTATTATGGAGTTTATGTCGTTGGGGTGTTTTTCAGTTTTGGTAGTATGTTTGTGAGAAAATCTTCTTTTTCCAGTTTGTGAAATCTGTGTGTAGTGTGGTTGGAGATGCGTTGCTTGAACTTGCATAGGTTGGATGTTATGCTGATTGAGATCATCTTGCGATCTGACCAGAGGATATTGATCGTGATGGCAGGAGGTATATTGAGTGTTCATTGAGTAGGTTTTATGGCAAGAAGATCGTGTTGAGGGATTCCTTTTGCTGATTGATGATTTGTGTGTAGTCCAGGGATTCTATGACTTCCAGGAAGTTTCTTGCTTTGCTTGCTGATATGGAGGCAAGGTTGAGGTTGCCTAGTAACATGAGGTAGCTTTTTTTCAAGTTGTTGTTGCAGATAGTTTCTAGGATTGTGTTCAGTTGTTCAGGGTCAGCGTTTGGGGATCTGTAGGTGATGAAGATG
Source organism: Ichthyophis bannanicus (assembly GCA_033557465.1). Classification (NCBI taxonomy): domain Eukaryota; kingdom Metazoa; phylum Chordata; class Amphibia; order Gymnophiona; family Ichthyophiidae; genus Ichthyophis; species Ichthyophis bannanicus. The sequence continues at coordinate 358,860,907 of CM066039.1, read as the reverse complement.
GTTAAGCTGTTGTTTGTTATCATCAATGTGTCCAGACCTTTATCAGATGTTTTTGAGAGCATACAGAACTCCAAGTGTTTTCTTGTGAGTATGCAGATGCCACCATCATGGTGTTTAGTCCTCGGGAGCTGAAGAGATGGTTGTCTTGTGGGGTAACTTGGTTTAGTAAGACTGTGTCAGTTTCAGTGAACCATGATTCTGTTGTGTTGAGAATATCAATGTAGTTATCGAGTAGTATATCCGAAAGGAGCTGTGTCTTGTTTCTTGTGGATCTGTCATTTAGAAGAGTGCATTTTAAAGGGTTGGTTTCCCTCACTTGTGATAATGGGAGAGGTTTATTTGTGGGTGTTAGAGGTTTGATTTGAATGTTATGCTGAGTGTGTCTGGGTTTGCTTTTGTGATGGTAGGGAGAATTATGGTGAAAGGAGGTATATGAATGATGGAAATGTATTGATGTATGTAGGTTGGGGTTGAGAGTGAGGGGGAGGTGAGGGTGAGTGTGAGGAGTGGGAAGAGGCTTAGTAGAATGGCAAGCAGAGTTGCTATTGTCTGTGAGTATAGTAGGCTGCCTGGTTGCGATCTTGAGTGTCCTTTCTTTTACTAATGTGCCTGGTTGTTGCGATTCCGTGGTGTTTTTGGCTGCTATGTTGATGTGCCGGGTTGGGAGGATTCACAAGTAATAGAAGGTCCAATTGCAGTTGTTGGTGTGTTGTTCTTCTGATGTCCCTGCATTTGTTCAGGCTGTTGTCGTTGGATTATGGCAGTCTGTGGGCGTTGCTGTGCCAAGGTGCCAGTTTTTAGTTACATCAGGGTCAGTGTCAGCTGTCAGTGGTCTGCCTTCTGTAGATTCAGTTGTCGGTGTGTTGCTCCAGTGGTGGAGATGCTTATGCAGTCTTTCCTTGTTCGTTTCATCAGGTCTCTGCCTAAGGGCCATGCCAAAGGGACTTCCAGTGCGGGCACACCCGGTGAGCTTGTCCTTTTGAGTTTGGTGCATTAGGGCCCAATTAACCTTTGCGGTGGGGAGCGAGGTGGGGTTATGTAGCCCACTCCCTGCTGCTGATGCCGATCGGGCTGGTGGAGGCAATGAGTAAGAGAGAGACTAGAGAGCTGTGCCAGAGCATGGTGGACAAATTAAAATCGGGAGTAACGTACTAATAGACTGATGTAATATATGGTCAAGTGGCATTTGGTCGGGCTTTTATATAATATAATCCACCATCAGCGTGGAGTTTTGTAAAGCTATGTTTAAAACTTCATATATTCTGGGGTTTCAATCCAAAACTTTGTATGGATTTAAAATTGGAAGCTTACCTCGGCTTTGAATTTAAATAGAGTGCATCTATTGAATCAGAATAGATGGCCTGTCAAGAAATTACCTCTTCAATGTGTATATATCATGTAGACCAGAGGTTCCCAATTCCAGTCCTGGAGGGTCAAACACCATTCAGGTTTTCAGGCTGCCCTAATAAATATGTATGAGATACATTTGAGTACAATGGGGGCAGTGCATGCAAATGCATCTCATGCATATTTATTAGGGGCAGCCTGAAAACCTGAATGGTGTTTGGCCCTCCAGGACTGGAGTTGGGAACCTATGATGTAGACAATGGTGGTGGTGATGGTGGTAGTGGGAGGGTAAGGAACTGATATGTATTAAATTTGAGAGAGACCTTGGCGTGATCAGGAACAGCATTTGAAAATATTTCTTAATGGAAAGAGTGATGGGTGCATGGACTGGCCTCTGAAGGGAAATTGGCTGATAGGTATGTCTAGTATGGCTACATCCTTGCTTGAGGCTGTAATACATCATGATGGCACGAAAAAACACGTGGGCTAAGAAAATGAGTACCCAGAGCCCAGCACAACAAGAGTAAAGCCAGGGAACCATACTCTGAACAGAAGTGCACAGAAAATGGACCCGGCTAAGAAAAGCTAAGTCAGGCCTGAACAGATTGAACAGGCCTGAGCAAGTTGGCTGGACAAGTTAAACAGGCCAAACAAAGCTGGTGATACAAAGTATTCATAAGCCCTGAAGACTACAGTGCTGAAAGCTACAGTGATTAATGAAACAAAAGGAATGGCAGGGTGTAGCCAGAATGACTCAACACTAGCAAGAATAAAAGCCATTAATATGCTAATAAGGGTGGATCCCAAAGGAAAGAGGCCTCTGCAAACTTTTTGCACATGGCCCTCCTTTGTCCCAAAGGAAAGAGGCCTCTGCAGACTTTTTGCCCACGGCCCTCCTTTGTCCCAAAGGAAGGAGGCCTCTACAGGCCCTACAACCTTTTACAGACAGTATAGCAACTTTTGCACACGGAACAAAACTCTTGTGTATGAGTTGCTACAGAGGGTATAGAGTATATAAGGATGCAATTACAGAGCTCAGGGCGGCCTTCTCTGTCTCATCACTGTGGAGATAGGGAACGCTGCCTGTACTCAGATCCCTCAGATAGACACTTGTGTATCTGTGCTTACAGCTTTTGCTTATGCCAAATAAAAGAGTTATTTTTACTGACAAATAATTGTGATCTGAGTTCTTTTTATTTTCTGGTGCACGACTCCCATGTGCCCAGGCAATTGGAAATATTGGTGATATTTGAGGAACTTTTGTGGGAAAACCAGGCCCACACCTCCTGGGAGAGGTGGAGGAGACAGAAACAGTAGCAGAATTTAAGAAAATCTGCGATAAACCCTGATGATCCTAGTTATGAAGTAAGATGAATGTCAATGATCAGCTGGAGTGGACAGTCCAGTAGCTGCACAGTCAAGAATCATCTTGAGGTGTTTATCTACCATCATATTTTATTCCAACCTGACCTGCTCATGGGGGCTAATGCATGTGTTCAGAAATCATTTCTATTATCTCAGACACTAGAGGTATCCAACTGGATCCTATGAATGTCGAACAGTACCCTTTCTTTAGTAGAGGGAAAACAGTGGCCAATTAGTATAGCGTGTTTCCTATTTCGGAGCCGGGGGGGGGGGGGGGCCTGTGTCCCTGTGCATTAGGAGGTTGGGTGATTCTCTGAGTTCACTGCAGTGCTCCACGGAGTCATGATCAATATGTTCTGCTATTAGAAACATAGAAACACAGAAATATGACGACAGAAAAAGACCACATGGCCTATCTAGTCTGTCCTTCCATAACAACTACAACAGTCCCCTTTTTTCCTTTAGAGATCCTGTGTGTTTGTCCCAAGCTTCTTTGAATTCAGTTACTGTCCTCATCTCTACCACCTCCACTGGCAGACTATTCCATGGATCCACTACTCTTTCTGTAAAGAAATATTTCCGCATATCACTCCTGAATATATCTCCCTTCACCCTCATCCCATGTCCCCTCGTAGCAGAACTTGCTTTCAATTGAAAGAGGCTCTCTCCCCGAACATTTATGCCATGGAGGTATTTAAATATCTCAGTGATATCACCTCTATCCCGCCTTTCTTTAAGGTGTACATATTAAGATCCTTCAGTCTGTCCTCATATGCTTTATAATGAAGACCACTAATCATTTTAGTAGCCACCCTCTGCAACGACTCCATCCTGTTCACATCCTTTTGAAGGTGCGGTCTCCAGAATTGCACACTATACTCCAAATGAGGTTGCACCAAAGACTTATACAGAGGCATTATCACCTCCTTTTTTCTGCTAGCCATTCCTCTCCGTATGCACCCAAGCATCCTTCTAATGTTTGCCGTCGCCTTTTCTACCTGTTTAGCTACTTTAAGATCATCAGATACAACCACGCCTAGGTCCCGCTCTTCTTTAGTGGACAAAAGTACTTCACCCCCTATACTATATTGCTTCCTTGGATTGCTGCAGCCCAAATGCATGGCCTTACATTTTTTAACATTAAATCCCAGTTGCCAAATTCTAGACCATTCTTCAAGCTTAGCTAGATCCCTCCTCATGTTATCTACCCCTTCCTGGGTGTCTGCTCTATTGCCGATTTTGGTATCATCCGCAAAGAGGCAAACCTTACCTGAAAGCCCTTCTGCTATATCACTAACAAAGATGTTAAAAAGAATCGGACCAAGGACAGATCCCTGGGGCACACCACTGATAACATCCTTCTCCTCAGAGTGAACTCCATTTACTTGTACTCTTTGTCGCCTCCCACCCAACCAATTTCTAACCCAAGCAGTAACTTTAGGGTCCATCCCTAGTTGCTCAGTTTGTTTATAAGTCGCCTGTGAGGAACAGTGTCAAAGACTTTACTGAAATCTAAATACACCACATCTAGGGCTCTCCCTCAGTCCAACTCCCTGGTCACCCAGTCAAAGAAATCAATCAGATTTGTCTGACAAGACCTGCCTCTGGTGAATCCATGCTGCCTTGGATCCTGTAATCCGCTGGACTCCAGAAACCTCACTATTTTCTCTTTCAGCAGCATTTCCAATAGTTTACTCACCACTGAAGTTAAACTAACCGGCCTTTAGTTTTCAACCACATCCTTACTTTCGCTTTTGTGTAAAGGCCCCACATGAGCCTCTCTCCAGTCCTTTGGCACCACTCCCATTGAAAAGGTCAGTCAGTAGAGCTGCTAGAACGTCCCCAAGTTCCCTCAGTATTCTCGGGTGTATCCCATCCGGTCCCATCGCTTTGTCTACTTTAAGTTGAGATAGTTTCTCACGAACACAGTCTTTTGAAAATTGTTCAAGATGTCCTTTGCTTCTGTTCCTATTTGTGGGTGTTTTCTGAGGTCCTGCTCCTGGTTCTTCATCTGTGAACACAGAACAAAAATATTTGTTAAGCAGTTCCGCTTTATCCTTATCAGCTTCTACATATTCCTCCCCTGCACCCTTGAGTCTGACAATACCACTCTTGCCCTTCCTCTTCTCACTAATATATCAGAAAAATGGTTATTTTATAAAGCAAATTTGTGACTACTAACCAGCAATGACACTTCTAAAGCAGTTAACCAGAGAAGAACAATGCATGCTTTATTCATAGGTCTGCTACAAATAAGGAAGGCCAGGTCTCAGAGTGCTTTATGCTGGTAAAAAGCCTTTTCCTAAATAAGATGTCTGAAAATGGCCCAGCCTCAGTGAATTACAGACTGTATGCTGACTAATATGTATGCTGTTAGTTGCATTAAGGAGGCATGTGCAGAGCTGTATTTAGGTCGGGGAAGATAATATGTACATAGATTTGCATTTATTTTTCTCTTGCCAAAGGAGCATTACATGAATCAAGTTTTTATTTTGTTGGCTTCCGTGTACAGATCACCAGCCCATACACCACAGTAGCTCCTAGGACAGGAGTAGCAATCCAGTGCAGTCTTGAAGGTCTGTATCCAGTCAGGTTTTCAGGATATTTCTAATGAATATGCATGAGATTATTTGCACACTTTACAAAGGACATCCAAGTGTATTCTGGAATGTCCCAGCTAGAACGTCTGGAAAACAAGCAGGCACATCTAAGTTCAGGCACAATTTCACAAATGTGGATGTGCCCGATATGGACTTCTATAGGGACAACTAAATAGTCATCTCTAGAATAGTATTTGAAAACAGGGACATCTAAAAGCTAATGATTAGAGTAGTGGGCTAGGACCAGGGAAGCCAGGGTTCGAATCCCACTGCTGCTTATTGTGATCTTAGGCAAGTCACTTAACCTTCCATCTTCTTTACACTTTGGGGTATGTTTACTAAATGCGGTAATGTTACAGACTGCGCGTTAGGGAACAGACTGCGCGTTAGGTAATGATCGTTAACGTTCCCGGCCGCGGTAAACATCGCAGAGGGCAGAGAGAAGGGGTCAATGGGCGGGGAGTGGGCGGGGAGAGGCTCCCTGCACACTAACACACTGAACTGAAGGGCTGAATCCTACCGCGAATGAAAACCTGCCGTTAGATGCACATTTGCAGGAGAGAGAAACCATTTGAGTGTCAGCAATGTACAGCATAGGCAGGGAGCCCAAGGAACGTGATAGTAGTGCTACATTTTCAGCAACAAAATAGTGCCCAAGTATGAAAGGCCACTATGGCGATGGTGCAAATGGGGCATAAGATGCTGCAGGCAGGACATGTAGCGGGGGCAGCTGGGGCACAGGGTGGACTAAGCGGGCGCATAGGCGGCACATAGGAACATAGAAACCGGAAATCAGCATGACAGCAGCTGACAAAGGCCAAAGAGAATCCACTTACATCTAGCTGGTCCACCCGAGCTAACAGTTGCCAGGGCACTGACCTAACATCCCCCCAGCCAACCCTCCCCCAAGCAGAAGGGACATACTATTGGTAGGTGGTGATGGGGGGGGATGTGAGGATGCTCATGTATGCCCCCTGCCCCAGACCCTGCTCCCTAGGTGACCATCTCCCCACACAGTGGATGGCCTGGGACTGCGCACTACCAGCACCGACAGCATATGGTCATGTCAGCATGGCAGGGGGTGTGTGCCCATGCTGGAGGGGGCAGTGGCACCTGCCTGCAGTGGACCTAGGCCATGACCTGTACCAGAATGTGGTGTGCAGTGTAACATAAAAGGTCTGGCTGAGGAAAAGTACATGGAGCCCCAGGGACTACCATGCATGTGTGGTGCAGTGCAAACAGCCAATATTTTATTTATTTATTTTACTTCTCTTATATACTGCGCTATTACATATCAGTGCGGTTTACAATAAACAGGACAATATACTGTGCGGAGGGGCCACAGAGTATTTACATCGAACAGGGATTAAAACTTGGATTTAACTGGGGTAACATATCTACACATTATTACAGTAATGCCTATGTTTTCAGGTTGTGGACTTGATCTATTCGGTATTGGCCAGTTTGGACCGGCTATCTTTTGACTTGCAGGGTATGTTGTTGGATGTTCTGAGTGTTTGATGTGATTATTCGTTGATTGGTTTCTATAGCTAGGTTCAGGGTAGTGTCTTATGAACAAATAATATGTCCAGAAGCAGAGAGTCACAGGTTCAAGTCCCAGTTGTGGTTCCTGAAGAGCATGTCCCTATATTTTACCCTACAATGCAGATACAACAGCAACATGTGCAAAGCCCAGAGCAGCGGCAAACAGGGGTACAAACACCCACTCACACAGGCTCCACAATCCAAAGATGCATGGAGAGTCGGGCTGTTGGCCCCAGCATTGAGCTGCAGTTATCACCAGAGCACTACTACTACCTCCTGCACAGTTTAGCAATGTCGGCACTGTGATCAGGACCAGTGTGGCGGGCAGGGTTACCAACCACCCCTATCTTTGCACAATGCTGCAATAGGAGAGTGTGTGTGTGTGTGTGTGTGTGTGTGTGTGTGTGTGTGTGTGTGTGTGTGTGTGTATGCCAATCCATTGTTCTGTGGCTGCCCACCCCTCTCTGGGTCCAAAATGTCCCACTGTTACCAGCATTAGCCTGAATATGTGCATAATGAGGAGCAAGGTGGTCTGGATATGGCCCAGACAAGGCGGATTGGCCAGGATGCTTCTTCACAGGGCAATGGCTGGGACACTGTAGTGCATCTTCACAGGGTGGCTACAGCATGTCATGCTGGGAGGGCACTCACTCTAACCGAGCTGTGACCATGGCATGTCTAGGTTCGCACATAACACTCTACACTATTTGCCTCCAGTGATACTTTTGTGCTCCCTGTGCTGGGGTCCCAATCACTGAGATAGCTGCTTAGTGCACATAGTTCCTCTGTGAGCATGCACTATAGACTGGCTAGTAGACTGTCTGCAGTTAGAGTGTGCATGGTTGGAACACCTATAAGGTGCAGTCTAACTGTGCTGTCTGCTGGTGACTGTCAGACAGTGGTGTGAGGTAGTTGTGGTTTTCCAGACCTAACCCCAACATTGCTGCTGGTCTGCCACTGCCCCAGTCTCAGGTATAGCTCTGGCCCCCAACCCTGGAAGGCTGTCTTATACCAGCAGGATGGAGGTTGCTTCACCAGGGCTGGGGTACCTGTCCCATACCTACATACTAAAAGGGTGATGTGGGCCCTTTGGGGTATGTAGTGTATACCACTGTGCCCTATAAAGGCACTGCTACACAAACCTCATGCAAGTCTAGAAACCCTTCTGCCCTGAAAACAGGTGCCCATGTCAGCCAGACTCTAACACAGGGTACACACTAATCTGGGTGGTGTCTGGTCCCACAGGACCACATGTGACTGCAGGATATAGATGGACACCAAATTACCTTCATCTGCACTGTAAGGAACACCTGTCACACATTGGTAATAATGGAGATGTTCAGCAGGGCCTATCTCTGTCACCACATGTACTGCGGACCTAGTGTTGGGCACCCATCCTATCCCTCAGGGGGAACACAGAACCTGCACAATGGTGTGGTCTTTAGCTACACTGTTCCAGTATCACGTACTGTCAGTTCGTCTTTCCAAACTGAGGTACCGGAGAGGTGCAGACCCCATTTGGTGATCAGCTGTAGACAGCTATTCAGCATGTGCATTGCATCATGGGTACTGATGGGGTTACCCTATCCTGGCATTCAGAGCAGACAGTTTGTGCGGTGACCTGCAGTCCTTCTATACCCAGCCATTGCCATGACATACACTACAGAGGTATAGCCTACTGGTTAATACATTGCCATTCTCAGCAGTGTTCATGGGTTCAATTCCTCATTGCTCCCTCCTCTTATGCCTGTTTTACTCAAATAGTGTGCATGGCTGTAACAGTCATATTTTTGTAGATCTATGCTGCCAGCCCATAATACCCTCGCCACAATTGCCAACATTCCCTCAGTCCGTCTATCTGCGTCTGTCAGCTGTGTAGAGTCCTGTCTGCCTGTGCAGGCTGCCACCCCATGTCCTGCACTGCTACCCTTTCCTGCATTGCGCCTCATTGTGCTTTCCTCACCTGTGCCTGATCTTCATGGCACCACCACTCCTCTGTCCACCCATCATTGTAACTATCCTGCCACCTCCGCCTCCACTGGGGGACACGTATTCCCATCGTCTGCCACCAACTGTCTTTCCAGTACTTTACATTGCCAATACCCTGTGCTGTGGAACAGTTGCCCCCACCATGTTTGTCATCAGTACTGGCAGCCACATGGGATGCCCGCAGATATGGCGGGTCCAGCGGCTCCCAGCTCTCCCTCCTTCACTCACCTGTCAATTGCCTTTCCTGAGTGCTCTATCTAGTGTTAGGGCTACATCTGTCTCTGTTCCTCACAGATCATGCATGTCATCCTTTGGCACCTTGCAGCCCTTAGAGCACACTAACCTAGGGCACTGTAATCTTGTTAGGCCATCTTAACCTATGATTCCATAGCCCAGGATGCCTTCTACAGTGCCTTGTCCAGGGGTGCCTAATACGGCACTTAGCCTAAGGAGCCCTATAGGGTGCCTTATGGGGCACCTTAAAAGGCACATTACAAGGCACCTTATAATGCACCTTACAAGACACCTTATAAGGCACCTTATAATGTACCTTACAAGGCACCTTGGCACATTGGCACCTAACCTTATAAGGCGCCTTGTAATGTGCCTTGTAAGGTGCCTTGTAAGGTGCCTTATAAGGCGCCTTGTAAGGCGTCTTATATGGTGCCTTACAAGGCACCTTACAAGGCACATTACAAGGTGCCTTATAAGGTTGGTTGCCAAGGTGCCTTGTAAGGTGCCTTGTAACGCATGTTAGTCTAAGGCGCCTTGTAACATGCGTTAGCTGATATGGCTTGCTTTAACGATGCACCGCCCACGCCTTTATATGAGCATCTGTACCTTTACTGTGGAACCTAACGCGAGTGACATTACCGCAGTTTAGTAAACATACTCCTTTGTTTGTGCCTGGAGCAGCTCTAAATTTGGATGTGCTTGACATTTCTGAGATTGCGTGAGGACATCTAGGTCCACTGCACCATCCAGACATGCCTCCACCACTCCCACTACCTACTTGGATGTCCCTGCACTAGAGACATCTTTAGGTATTCAAATCATGACTAAAGCTTTTAAAATGACCCCCATTGCCTCCATTATATGAAAATGCATTTCAAGCATATTCATTAGGGATAATCAGAAAACGTCACTGGTTTGCAGTCCTTCAGAATTGCAATTTGACATTCCTGCCCTAGTATATAACATTTGCATCGGATACAGTTCTATGTAGATTTGGCACGGTTGCAGTAATTTCGACTTCTAAGAAACAGTTATGGCCTTACTCACCTGCTCTTAGGAGGCATACCAAAAATGAATCACCAACACACCATTTCTTACTCCAATGGAAAATTTTCTCCATTGGTTGCCACCAACTTCTTCCAGTCCCATCCTAGTTCTAATATCTTCACACTTACAGAAAATTCTCCATGTATAGCAATCTGTTCCACTGTACCTCTAACAAAAAGTCTAATGCCACTAGACAACCAAATCATTTATTTTCTAGTTCTTGTATGGATATCTCTAGAGAGGGACCTTAACAAAGACCTTCATGTAACTCTTTGTGTACCTTCCTATAAGCAGTGCTATTTCTGGTGAACGGAGCTGGGGTTTCAAGGGGTTAAAAACTATCAGGAGTCTCTGTTCCTTTGAATAGCCATAGCTGATACAATCCATCTCCTCACGTGACTCCTGTGCAGTCTGCTTCTCATTCAACAGAGGATTCCTTTCTCCCCTCATTTAGCTTTGACTGCTGAAGTTCGGTCGCTTCATCTGCCCTCTGTTCTCTTTTGATATGAGAGATATGAAATAGACAGGGAAACAAAAAGTAAAATAAAATGAAATATAAAAAAGAAAGACAGCCTCAAGGAGAGGCCATGAAAAATGAGAGAAGGGGGAAAAATCCTTTTGAAACAGTCAGTGAATGCATTCCGAGGCCTGATAAATGTGGTCTTGATTTTCATTTTGAAGTTTTAAAATAATATTAATAAGAAAAGGAATTAAGCTGAGAAATAAAAAATGAAGCGAAGGAAGAAACATACATCAAATTTTGGAATTAGCCAAATCAGCCCAGCTCCAGCCTGCAGATAACCACAAGCACAATGTGAGCTGAAATTAATGAGTGGGATGGATCACCACCATTAGTATTGTCATTAGTAAGAGGGGAATGAATTGTACCCTGCTGGCTCTGAAGAAACTTGTAACCAGGTTTGGATTTTTAGAATGGGTTCAGGTTTTGCAGCACCTTTCAACGTTAACTAAAACAATGCCAAGAATTATAATAACAAATTGCACACAAGTGAGAAATCACTCAAACTCTTCTCTACCTGATCCCCCAAAGCTCCAGCCGACTTGAAAAATGTATCTCATAAAATTTGATTTGAACCTAATAAGCGTATGATTCTTTGTGTGGATTTCTCTTGCCACTCTCTTCTCCTTTGGTTCCCTTCATCTTCCCATGCATTAGTTTTCTATCTTGTGTCTATCCATCTATATGTATAAAGAAACAGAGAGAGTGAACGAGTATCGGTATATTCATCCTTCCCCTGTGCTCTTTGACTCCCATCTCTTTGTGTTTCTGACTTCTTTTCTCTCTCTTATTGTTTTTCCCCTTGCTGGGTTCTGTCATGTTTCGCACATCTCTACTGCATGGATTGAGGAAACCTTTCTCGCTGATGTCCAGTTCATTATAGATGCGGATCTGGTGGCTAAAGAGAATCTGTTGGTTTTAATGCAGATGCATAGAAAGTGACAGCAGTAAGGACCAACTAACCTACCCATTCTGCTCAAATGTCTTTCTCCTTTTTTTCAGTACTTTGGGGTATGTTTACTAAAGCGTCTTAATGTTACCGGCGTTAGTTGCAGTCTTACTGTGACGAATGCCATATAAGGTAGTGGGCGTTCCGGTCTTAAGGTAGCATTTCGGGTTATCGCACGATAAAGTCCGTTATCGCGCGATAGAGGGAGCTGTGGCACATTAACATGCATTAGCCTTAATTAGGCGCACTGACCTGCAAACACAACAGCAGAGGTGTAGCACAATGGTTAATGCATTGACTGCTGATACAGTGGTCATGAGTTTGATCCCCCAGTGGGCTCAGTTAAAAGATTGTTTGAGGCAATCCCTCTTCCTGCTTGTAACAGTCAGACACATCCCAACAATTTGCACTGCCAGCCAAAAAAAAGCCTCACCCCAATGCAGCAACTTTTAGGGCGCATCATAAAGCACTACATCATCCAAAGCAGGTCATAATGTGGGCGGCAGGAAAGGTTGGCACCCTCCAAGGCAGCAGCATATAAGGTGCCCCATAAGCTGGCCAAACCTAAGGTGCTGCAAAAGATGCTCCAGGGATGCCAAGGTGACACAGGAGATGGTGCCCAGGGGCACAAAGGTGCCCCAAAGTCACAAGCATGAAATGTATGGCTCAAACACAGATGTAACCATAATACTGCACAGATCACCAAGGAAAGGCAATGAACAAGTGATGGAAGGAAGCAGATGACGGAGCTCATGGACCAGCCAAATCTGCGTGCAGCCCATGTGGCAGCAGGTAAAGTGGACAAACATATTGGGGGCAGCTGTACTGATGTACAGGGTGATGGTAATGTACAGTGCAATAATGACAGTGTGTAGCATAGGATGGGGATATGTGTCCACTAGAGGAGGTAGAGGTGGCAGGATAAGTGCAATGACAGGAGGACAGAGGAGAGCAGTGCCATGCAGAGCTGACACAAGAGAACAAGCATGAAGAGCCGCAATGCAGAAAAGTGTGCCAGTGCAGGACATGGGGTAGCAGCCTGCACATTAGGGCAGGACGCCACACAGCTGGCACACACACATAGATGGACAGAAGGATGGATGGCAACAGTGGTGAGGGTATAATGTGGCGGCAGCACAGATCTGCACAGATATGACTGTTACACGAATGAAATGTAGTTGTGTAGGACAGCCATAAAAATAGTGGAACAGAGAGGAATAGAACCCATGACGTCTATTACTGAAGTCATTGCATTAACCATTGTGCTACATCACTATGGGAGCTAGCATGTCAATGGCTGGCTACAGAAAGAGTGCACGTCACCATAAAACTGTCTGCTGTGGCTACAGGGATAGGATAGAATCAACAGTACCCACAATGCAATTCACATACATAACAGCAGTCTACATCTGCTCACCAGATGGGGTATGCACCTCTACAGCACGTCAGCTTTGTAGGGGGGGAATTACTGTGCGTGCTACTGGCACAGAGTACCCACAGGCCATGCCAATGTGCGTGTTCTGTGCTCACTTTGAGGTTGAGGTGGAGTGGCCAGCACCAGGTCCGCAGTACCCGGGTTGGTTGAGGTGGGCTGTGCTGTAGGTCTCCATCATTGCTAGTGTAAGACAGGTATTTGTTGCAGACACCCTTAGGAGGTCTCTGTCTCTATTTGTAATTGCCAGTCATGTCTGGCTCTTGTGGACCATGATGCACACAACATAGTGCATATCCACTGTGCTTGCTATAGCTACCTGTTTAAGAAGCAGGGGTGTGTCAGGGCTCACATGGTGACAATGTACTAAGCAACCCCCCCTCTCTGGGCTGGGGACAAGATCTGCCCCAACAGACCCACACTCTCACCCTTTGCAAGGGGGGGGGGGCAGTGAAGGTACATGCAGACAGGCTGTGGGACCAGCAACGCCAGTCCTGGTGGTGAACAGATAGCTGATGAAGATCTGAACTTGGGAGATAGGTAGTGGGCCCAGTCACCTCATCTGCCCCCCACTACAATCTGACATTCACCAGCAGAGGGCAGTCAGCATGCACCTGCTACACCCTGCAAGGTGGTGCAGCCATACAGATGCTAACTGCAGACAGTCTGATAGCTAGTACATAGTGCATGTTCCTGGAGGAACTATGTGCACCCAAAACTGGGATGTCAACACACACACAACACAGGTATATCAGTGATTGGGCCCCAGAAAAGAGAACCCATAAATAACACTTGAGGGAAATACTGTATAGCATTATGGGGGAACCTAGCCATGCCATGGTCACTGCTCAGTCAGGGTGAGAGCGACCTCCCAGCATGACATGCTGTGGCCACCCTGTCCTGGGCACAGTGCGGGCATTGCTATGGTACTCAATACTGTTACAGTCACTCCCCGGGGTGGTAAACACAGTCAGAATCAATAACTGAAACACTCCACAGATATCAGAAAGGTTGCTATGATGAATCTCTATCAACAAATTGTGTTTAACTTAGGATTTGTTAGCTGACATTAATCATAGCAACCTTTTGATATATGTGGAAAGTGTTCCCAAGTTTAGGACGGCATTGCTAAGGTATGCAGGTGCCAGTATTGGGAGATGCTGCTCTGCGCAGGGCCCAACAGCCTGACTCTCCATGAGGCTTTGGATAGAGGAGCCTGTGTGTGTGGGTGTGGGTGTTTATGCCCCTGTTGGCCGCTGCTCTAGGGCAGAGGTTCCCAACTCCGGTCCTCGTGGGCCAAACACTGTTCAGGTTTTTATGCTGTCCCTAATGAATATGCATGAGATACATTTGCATACAATGGGGACAGCACATACAAATACAGCACAGGCATATTTATTAGGGTCAGCATGAAACCTGAATGGTGTTTGGCCCTCCAGGACTGCCGTTGGGAACTCTGCTCTAGGGATTGCACATGTTTATGGTGTCTGTGCTCTGTAGGGTAAAATATAGGCATTTCAGGCATGTTTATTTTATCTGCAATAATGGTTCCATCTTTATTACCACGGTTTAGTACTGGGTAAAATATGGAGACAGAGTTGGCAGGAGCCACAGCTGGGACTTCAACTTGTGACCTTCTGCTCCTGAACACACTGGCTGTGTGTACTGCACCACACTGTTGCCACAGGGACAGATTATTCCCTGGGGATACCATGACTGTTCGTCAGACAGACCCTGGGTTGCAGTGCACAGCACCCACCTAAACATGGCTTGGCCATGGTCTGCTGTGGGCAGATGCCACTGCCCCCTCTGCCACCAGCACCCCTCCGCCACCTTTCGGCCATGCCATAATGCCAGTGGTGCTGGTGGTGTGCAGTCCCAGGCCACCCAGTGTGCCGGTAGGCAGCTGCCTATGGTGTGGGTTCTCGGGTAGGGGTGCCTACTTGGACATGCGTGCTTTCCCCCGGCACCGCCTGCCAATGTTATGTGCCCTTGGGAGTACCTGCTGGGTAGTATCCCCTGTGACACTGTGGGACACACACTTGTGCCCATGTTGGACCCTCATCAGTTCCTGTCTTGCTGCTTTACAGTTTCGGCATTCCTATGTGCCACCTAGGCATCTTCCTAGTCTGCACTGTGCCCCAGCTGGACCACAGCATGTGCCGCCTGCAGCCCCCTGTATCCCATTTACAGCATCAGTACAGTTGCCCTTTCCTACATGCCCACTCTGCTGTTGCTGCACATGTGCATGCCATAACAAACCTGCCCAATCTAAATGACAGAAACCCTGATCAGCGCATTTTCAATGTGGGATCATTCACTTTGTAGGGGGACAGAGCATAGACCCTTCCAAACACGATATCTTAATTTATACGCTTTATCAGTAGTGTTGCTTTATGTTTATAATTAATATCACTAGTGGCCAGCTTGGTTATTGGGATTTTAGATGTGGCTCTGGTTCTTTTATATATTTATTTGCCTTTTTGGTCCCTACACATGTATCACAACTATCACTTTCCTGGGTTTCCCTGCCTTTGCTGCACATAGGTGACTGAAACAGCTTCTTTCTTCTGCAAACGTGCCTAACACGATACCACTGCCCCTCCGCCACCAGCACCCCTCTTTTAGACAATGTTTTGGTGGTGGTGAGAATCGAGGAGTAATGTGACACATTCTATATATGGTTTTGATGTCTAGGACTTCTGCACCTTGCCCACTAACAATCTTAAACGACAGAGGTGTAAGGCAGGGGTCTCCAAATCCAGCCCTGGAGGGTCACAAACCAGTCAGGTTGGCAGGATATCTCTAATGCATATATATCTCATGCATATTCATTATGGATATCCCAAAAACCTGACTGGTCTGCAGCCCTCCAGGACCGGAGTTGCCCACCCCCGGGGTTAGTGGGCTGTAGGATGCTACAGGTGCAGTCTGACTGTGCTGTCTGTTGATGAATGGCAGACCATGGCATGGGGCAGTGGAGCCTTCCCCTGCCTACCCCAAGAATCACTGCTGGTCTGCAATGGTCACAGGTATGGCACTGGCCCAGCAGGCCTGGAGGACTGTAATCCAACAGAAGGACTGTGGTTGCTGGTACTACAGCCATTCTTCAGGGTGCAGGCACCTGTCCCACCACACCCTCATCTAGGGTTGCCAATTTTTTGAAAAAGAAAAACCTGCCATCTGTGGCTAGTCACGCTCCGTCCCTGCCCTGCCCCTGCCCTGCCCCTTCTCCACCACCTGCCCCACCCCACCCCACCCCCACCCCTACTCCACCTCTTGTCCCCCAAAAAATTGCAGAGAGGGCAATGTGCAAACTAAACAAGCAAGACTTCTACAAATTCTTAAGTAGAAATTCTATACTGACAGAAAACGCAGCATTGGTTGTACACACACACACACACACACACACACAATACAGACAGGTCTTCATCAATAAATGAGCACAAAACAAAAAGAGAAATATATAGACACATATTAAACTGAAACCCCAAGAAGACAGACTCTGCATGCAGTACAATATCAGATAAATAAAGAGATGCAGTTCCCCATACTGTGTAAAATATAAAGGTAATACAAGGTCCAATCATTAAATTGAAAATAAAATTATTTTTTCTACCTTTATTGTCTGACCATTTTATTCTCTGATCATGCTGGTTCCAATCTGAGGCTTCCGTTTTTCCATCTTCTCTTAACTCGTTTTCTATGGTCTATAGTCCATTTGCCATTTCTTGTCTCTTCTTTTCTTTTCTTTTCTTCACTTCCTTCCATCAGCCTATTTCCAGTCCCAGTGCCCCCTCTCCATTACCCAGTCACTTTCCACTACCATTCCCAGGTGTCAGCTCCCTTTGAACCCCCTCCTTACCTCCTCTGTCAGCTCCTTTCGAGCCACCTTGTTCCCCCCTTTCAGCTCTCTTCCAGCCACCTCCTTCCCCCCTCTTCCAGCCCTCACCTTCCACCTGTCAGTTCCTTCTGCCATCTCGTTCCCCTTGCAGCCGCTGCTGCTGCTGCTTCACCCCCCCTTAGTGCTGATTCCCCCCCCTTAGTGCTGCTTCACCCCCCCTTAGTGCTGCTTCACCCCCTCCCCTTAGTGCTGCTTCATCCCCTCCCCCCCCCCCCCCTTAGTGCTGCTTCACCCCTTAGTGTTGCTTCATCCCCCCTTAGTTCTGCTTCACCGGCCTCTTAGTGCTGCTTCACCACTTAGTGCTGCTTTCCCCCCTTAGTCCAGCTTCCCTGGTGCTGCTTCACCCCCCTTAGTGCTGCTTCACCCCTTAGTGTTGTTTCACCCCCCTTAGTGCTGCTTCACCCCCTTAGTGTTGCTTCTCCCCCCTTAGTGGTGCTGCTTCACAATGTTGCGTCACTTCCCCCCTTAGTGCTGCTTCTCCCTTTTTTGTTGCTTCACCCTCCCCCCTTAGTGTTGCTTCACCCCCCTTAGTGTTGCTTCACCCCTACCCCCTTAGTGTTGTTTCACCACACCCCTTAGTGCTGCTTCAAGCCCCCTAGTGCTACTTCAACCCCCCTCCTAGTGCTGCTTCAAACCCCCCCCCCCACCATGCAGCCACTGCTTCTGCTTTTCACAGAGCAGCAGCTGCAATAAACTTAATTTGAAAAGAAAAGACAACCTGTGAGGAGCCCAGCCCTCCGGTCGTCCTTCTGCAGCCCGAGAGGAAGTGATGTCAGAGGGGGCGGGTTTTTCACAGGTTTCACTTTCTTCCTTTTCAAATTAACTTTATTGCAGCTGCTGCTCTGTGAAAAGCAGAAGCAGCGACTGCACGGATGATCAATCGCGTTCGCGTTTGCGCCGCGGGAGTAAGGAGAAAAGCCGTTTTTTTGCTTTTGCTGCTCCCGATCTCGCGGCCAGAGCAAAAAAACGGCTTTTCAAGGGTCGGTTTTACATCTGTGCCGGCAGCCGGCCTGGTCACTAAAAAACAGGCCAGGCCGGCTGAAAACTGGCTGGTTGGCAACCCTACCCTCATCTACAAAAGGGGTGGTTGAGGCCTCTTGGGGTATATAGTGCATACCACTTAGACCCACAGTGACAATGCTATATAACCCTTATGCAAGTCTAGACACCCCTCTGCTCTGATAACAGGTACCCATAGCAGCCAGAACTTAACACCAGGTATGCACTAATCTGGGTGGTGTTCAGTCCCACAGGGCCACATGTGACTGCAGAACACAGCTGGAACAGATATACCTTCAATTGCACTACTGGGAACACCTGTCATGCAGTGATGGGGACGTGCAGTAGGCCCTAATTCTAGTACCACATGTACTGTGGACCTAGTGCTGGGCACCCATCCTATCCCTCAGGGTAAACATGGAGCCTGCACAATGGCATAGTATGTAGCTACTCTGTGCCAGTATCACGCACTGTCAGTCCGTCTTACCACGCTGCAGTACTGGAGAGGTGCAGACCCCATTTGGTGGGCAGCTATAGGCCGCTGTTCTGCATGTGCAATGCATCATGGGTGCTGGTGGGGTTACCCTATCCTGGCACACAGAGCAGATGGTTTGTGCAGTGAACTGCAGTCCTTCTGTACCCAGCCATTGCAATGCAACAAGCCATAGAGGTACACCCTACTGGTTAGTACACTGATGTTCTAGGCAGAGGTCATGGGTTTGATTCCTCGTTGTTCCCTCCTGTCCAAGGCAGATATTGCTTGCCTGTGACATTCATATCTTTGCAGATCCATGCTGCCAGCCCATAGTACTCTCACCACAGTTGCCAACAATCCTTATAAGGTGTTATAAGGTTCCTAATTAGGCACAGTACAAGGCACGTTACAAATCACCTTATTAGGCAGAGTACAAGGCATGTTATAAGGCACGTTACAAGGCACCTTATTAGGCACAGTACAAGGCACGTTATAAGGCACGTTACAAGGCACCTTATTAGGCACAGTACAAGGCATGTTAAGGCACGTGCCTTGTATTGTGCCTAATATGGTGCCTTGTAATGTGCCTTATGTTGTTGTTGTTAAGTGCCGTCGAGTCGGAGTCGACTCATGGCAACCCTCTGGATACCTATCCTAAATTGTGTTCGGTCTTCAGTCAGGCGGCTCATTGTTGACAGACTGGTACCCGTAGCTGCTGTTATTGTCTCATTGCTGGTCTTCCTCTTTTGCATTGACCTTCTATCTTGCCAAGCATGATGTCTTTCTCTAATGATCTCTCTTGTCGCATGATGTGTCCAAAGTATGAAAGGCGAAGTCTTGTCATCTGAGCTTCTAAAGAAAGCTTAGGTTTGATCTCCTCTAATACCGATTGGTTTGTTCTTCGGGCAGTCCATGGTATACACAATATTTGCCGCCAGCATCATAATTCAAAGGCATCAATTTTCTTCCTGTCTATCTTTTTCACTGTCCAGCTTTCACATCCATATGATGTTATTGAAAATACCATGGCTTGAACAAGTCGAATCTTTGTATGGAGAGAGACATCTCTACTCTTGAGAATCTTATCTAGGTCTTTCATAGCCATTCTGCCAAGAGCAATGCGTCGTCTGATTTCTTGACTGCTTGTTGCTTCTTTATAGACTGGAAAAGATCTGTGTTTATACCAATACTAAAGAAAGGTGATCCAACTGACTGTGGAACGTGCCTTATAACGTGCCTTATAACGCGACTTATATCTCGCATTACCTGACATGGCTTGCCATAATGATGCCCCACCCACTCCCTTGTATGGGCATCTGTATCATCACCGTGGAACATAGCGTGAGTTATGTTAACGCAGTTTAGTAAACATACCCCCATATGTCCCATATGTCCTATTCACACCTCTTGTTCACTTCTACAATCTTTCTTTTCTGCTTGTCCTATACTTTCTCAAATTAAGACATGGTCCTTGCCTCTATCACCTCCATACATCCACCACCCTTTCTGTGTGAAAACCTGTCCTTCGATTACTTCCAAATCTTTCACCCTCATCCCATAGCCCCTTCAGAAGCTTCCTTCCCATTGAAAGAGGCCTGCCTCCTGTGCACTTATGTCCTTTAGATATTTAAATGTCTCTAGTGGTCCTCATTCAGATTCTTCTCTCTTAATCACTTCTGTCTCTATATACAAATCTGAAGGCCTTTGTTAAAGGGAAAATATTTAGGGGCATGTTTACTAAATTGCACTAACCGTTAGCATGAGGTTTAGCATGTGGTAAGCATGAGGTTTAGCATGTGGTAAGCATGCTGTGCTAAAAATCCCCTGCTAACCAGTTGGTGTGTGCTTGCATGGGGACTAGGTGGGTTATGGCGTAACATGTGCACTGATGGTGTAGTATGGTTAGTGAAGGTGTGTTTGGTGCACGCTAACCATGGCTGTTGCCATTAGCACAGGTACACATAATGCCACCTCAGTGGATGGCATTAAGGGGTATGTTTACTAAACTGTGTTAGTGTGATTCGCGTTAGGAGCCGCGTTAGTGGAAGAAATGCCAAAAAAGGACATGGGCGGTACATCGTTAGTGATAATGCACGCTATAACGCGCCGTGCAGCAACGATCATTACAGGGTGCGTTACTGCGCGTTAAGCGTAAGAAGGCGCGCAGACACCAAATACAGAAACAGAGCTGTAGCACAATGGTTACAACACAGACCGATGGCACAAGGGTCATGGGTTTGATTCCCCAGTGTGCCTAATGAATAAGGCTGGCTGAGGCATCATGTGTAACCCTTTGAAGGCCTACTATAATATTATAATCCACAGTCTGCAGCCAGGTTAAAGTTTGCATATGTCAGGAAAATTGTACCCATCTTATTCAATATGTTCCAATAGTGACGTTCCCTCTGCCATGGTCATGTATTATATACCATTTGATAGGAATATTTAGGCAGAAGTGTGGATCCTGAAAGTGTTGGGCTTGGCCTGGAAAGGGTTAGGTATTGGGCTGTGAGGAAGTTTAGGTGTACTGTAATAGTGCTGCCAGCAAACACACCCTCTCAGTGGCGTAACCTAAGGTGCCACATAAGGCACCCTAGAAGGCACTCCATAGGGCACATTATAAAGTGCGCTGTCTGCCAAGGCACCCTATAATATACCATATAAGGCACCTTATAAGACGCTTTATAGGGCACCGTATAAGGCCTTATGAGCCACCCTAAGGTGACAGTTCCCTGAGGGTGGTTCTGCCGGCAGCACTAATACACAATAAAAATAGACAATGCCTAAGACAGCCCTATCAATGAACCCCACTGTGGGTTGTGAACCCATGTCCGCTGGCTCAGTAACCAGTGGGCTAGAGATGCTAATAAACACCTGGCTGGCTAAAGGAGGACTGCACAGCCCCACACACACATTCTGCTGTAGTTACCAGGGAGATTACATACCACCACCCAATGCACCCTCTGGGGCTCAGGGTGGGGGACAGGATCTCACGCCAACAGATCCAATAGTGGCAGTAGAGGGGACCATCACCCCAGTCCTGCTAGGGATCAAACGCCCTACAGCGCAGGCAATGCAGAGCAGTACATATCCATAACGCAATAGCAGCCAGACGGCAGGTCTGGAAATGCTCAGCTGCCCCCCACCATTATCTGGCATTCTCCAGCAGCAAGCCTCCAGCCGCTGCACCCTGCACAGTGTTCCAGCAAGACACATACTAGCTGCAGACAGTCCGCCAGCTAGTCCATAGTGCATGGTCCTGGAGGAGATGCATGTACCCAGAACGAGGATATCAGCATACACACCAAGAAAATAAGTCAGTGATTGGGCCCCAAAAGGAAACCCATAAATATCACATATAAGAAATGCTATATAGCACTATGGGGGAACCTAACCATGCCATGGTCACTGCTCAGTCAGGGTGAGAGTGACCTCCCAGCAGGACGTGCTATGGCCACCATGTCCGTGCAGGTGGTACCGGGCACTACAATGTCCGGCCATTGCCCTATGCCCTGTGCAGATGCGGCCAGGCCAGGCCACCCTATCCAGACTATTCCCACAGTACCTTGCTCCTCGATTATGCACATTGGCAGGCCAATACTGGCAACAGTGCTAGCAGTGTGGGCTGTGGAGGGTGTTGGCAGCCACCACACACTGGATAGACAGACACACACTCCCCACACCTATGCCAGCATTGTGCAACTATAGAGGTGTTGGGCAGTCCAGGCAACCACACCAGTCCTGAGCACAGTGCAGGCATGGCTATGGTACGCAATACTGTAGGAGTCACTCCCCAGATTGGTAAACACTGTCAGACACAAGACCTGTAGCACACTCCACAGACATCAGAAAGGTTGCTATGATGCAGCTCACTCCGAAAATTGTACCTAACCTAGGAATTGCTATCTGCCAGTACTCATAGCAACTTTTTTATAGCTGTGTACCATATTCCCAGGTTTAGGGTGGCATTACTAAGGTATGCAAGTGCTAGTATTGGGAGATGCACGCAGAGCCCAAAGTCCTGCCTCTCCAGGAGGCTTTGGATAATGGGGCCTGTGGGTGTGGGTGTGTCTGCCCCTGTTGGCTGCTGCTTTACGGCAGAGGTTCCCAACTCCAGTCCTGCGGTGCAAAACACTGTTCGGGTTTTCATGCTGTCCCTCATGAATATGCATGAGATACATCTGCATACCATGGGGGTGGCACATAGAAATGCAGCACAGGCATCTTTATCAGATGCAGCATGGAACCTGAATGGTGTTTGGCCCTCCAGGACTGCATTTGGGAGGCTCTGCTCTAGGTAATGTGCATGTTTATGGTGTCTGTGCTCTGTAGGGTAAAATGTAGGTGTTTTGGGCATGTTCACGTCATCTGCACGAAAGGTTCTGTCTGTATTAGCAGGTTATAGTAGTGGGTAAAATATGAGGACTGGGTTGACGGAAACCACAGCTGGGACTTGAACCTGTGACCTTCTGCTTCTGAATACACTGGTTTTGTGCACTGCACCACCATGTTATCACAGAGATGGTGTATTCCCTAGTGATACCATGACTGTTGGTCAGACAGGGCCTGTCTGTTGCAGTGCATGGCACCCACCTACACAGGGCTAGGCCACGGTCTGCTCTGGGCAGCTGCCACTTCCCCCTCCACCACCAGTATCCCTCAGCCACCATGCTGACATGCCCTTCTGCTGGTGGAGCTGGTGGTGCGCAGTCTCAGGCCATCCAGTGTGCAGGTAGGTGGCTGCCTATGGTGCATGTTCTGGGGTAGGGGTGCCTGCATAGACGTCCACGCTCCCCCCCCCAGCCCCGCCTGTCAATGTTCCGTGCCCTTGGGGGTAGCTGTTGGGTACTATCCCCTGTGACACTTTGGGAAACCCACTCGTGCCCATGTTGGACCTTCAGCAGTTGCTGTCTGGCTGCTCCGCTGTTTCAGCATTCGTATGGGCCACCTAGGCATCACCCTAGTCCGCACTGTGGCCCAGCTCCACCACAGCATGTGCCGCCTGCGGCCCTCTGTATCCCCTTCTCCGGCATCTGTCAAGTTGCCGTTCTGACATGCCCGCCCTGCTGTTGCGGGACATGTGCACACCATAGGAACCCTGTCTGATGGTGGAGAAAACCCTGAGCAGCGCTATTTCACTGTGGGCCCATTCACCTTGTATGGGGATGGAGTATAGACCCTTCCACGATTTATATCTGTTCTATGGAGCTTACTTGGGGGGAGGAGGGGTTGATGTTTCTCATTGATACCACTATTGGCCAGCTTGGTTATTGTTTCTTTCCAGTTTGTTGGGGTCATTTTCAGTGTTTCTGTGCCCTTTTGTTCTGTGCACATGTATCACACATATCACTTTTTTTGGTTTCCCTGCCTGGGCTGTACATTGCTGACACTTAAATGGTTTCTCTCCCCTTTAATATGCCTTTAACGGCAGGTTTTCATTCGCATTGGAATTCAGCTCTGAAAATCATCGCGTTAGTGTGAAGGGAGCCTCTCCCCGCCCACTCTCCGCCCATTGACCCCCTTCTCTCCGCCCTCTCTTCACCTTCTGCGGTGTTTTACTGCGCCGCGGGGTATTACAATCGTTAGCGCGTCATAACTCGCGTTATGACGCGTTAACGATCGTTAACATTACATAACGCGCGTTATTCACGATTACCGTAGTTTAGTAAACATACCCCTAAGTGAACTTACATGCTGGTTAGTAGGGTTGCTATGTGCTAATAGCAGAGGGACAGACACACATGTCCTCTGAGGTCAGTGTAGGTCTCCATGCTAGATTTGTGGCCGAATTGTGTGCTAAACTTACTTTAGTAAATATGCCACTTACAGTGAACAAGGTGACTTTTCCAGTCTATCTCTCCCCTCCCCTTTGCTTCAAAACTACTTGAATGAGCTGTTCCCCATCACTGTCTTGACTTTCTTTTCTCTCAGGTCCTTCTGGATCCATTGCAGTCTAGCTTTCATCTTCTACATTCCACAGAAATGACTCTTGCCAAAGTCTCCAGTGACTTGCTCCTTGCCAAAATCCATGAGCCCTTACTCAATCTCATCCTTCTTGACCTTTCTACTGATTTTGACAGTTTTGATCATCACCTTCTCCTCGATACCCTGTCCTCAGATTTAGGGACACTGTTCTATCCTGGTTTTCTTCTTATCTCTCCCATCATACTTTTAGTGTATGTTCTGGTGGACCTGCTCTACTGCCATCCTGCAATCAGTTGGTGTACCCCACAACTCTGCTTAGGGACCTTTCTCTCTACACTCAGTCCCTTGGTGCACTAATTTCTTCATGGATTCCAGTACCATCTTTATGCTGATGGCTTTCAGACTTCTCTCTCTGCTCTTGAAATATCTCCAGGAATTCAGTCCCAGATCTCTGCCTGCTTATCTGACATTGCTGCCTGGATGTCTCACTGCCATCTGAAATTGAACATAGACAATCTGAGCTCTTATTTTTCTCCCTAATCCACTCACCCTTCCTCCCTTTTCTATTTCTGTGGATGATACTAGGCTCTTCCCTGTTTTCTCAGTTTGCAGCCTTGGGATCATCTTTGACTCTACTCTCCCTTTCTATGCATACATCCAACAGATTTATTTATTTATTTATTTATTTACATTCTCTTATATACGTGCTATTCTGCATCAGTGCGGTTTACATTGAACAAACTGAAATTACATTGAACAGGGTATTATAACTTGGAGATAACTATTTTACAGGGAACATGGGCTAAAACCTGACGATTCTTTCTCTAGAACATCAGCAAGATGTGTCCCTTCCTTTTTATTCACACTACTAAGACCCTTATCCACTCACTAGTTACTTCCCATCTTGACTATACTAACCTGTTCCTCTCTGTCTCTCTCTGAATCATCTTTCTCCCCTTCATGGAAACATAGAAAGATGATGGCAGAAAAAGACCATGTGGCCTATCTAGTCTTCCCTTCCTTATCAACTACAATAGTCCCCATTTTTCCTTTAGAGATCTTCTGTTTGTCTCATGCTTTGTTGAATTCAGATACTGCCTTCATCTCTACTACCTCCTCTGGGAGACCATTCCACACATCTACCACTCCTTCCAGAAAGAAATATTTCCACATATTACTCCTGAATCTATCCCCTTTCACCCTCATCCTATGTCCCTCCATAGCAGAGCTTGTTTTCAATTGAAAGAGGCTCTCACCTTGTGCATTTATGCCATGGACGTATTTAAACATCTCCATTATATCTCCATTATCCTGCCTTTCCTCTAACGTATACATACAAATTTGAGCTGGGTGGTGCTATGCACCCTGTCAGCACATAGTCTGCCCACCTCCTGCCTAACTCTGATTTTCCTTGCTGGGGTTATATGCAGCACCGAAATCGAAAATCCGGGTGTTGCCACACAGACAGGAAGCCGCAGGAGCTACCTGTGTAGCACTAATTTTCAATACTACATGGTTAGCCCCAGCACCTTAAAGATAGCGAGGTTTTCCCATGCCTATCTTTAAGGTGCAGAGTGCTAACCATGTATCATCAAAAATTGGTGCTACCCGGGTAGCACCGTGGCCCACCTACGTTATACCACAGAACGCCCCCAACACGCCCCGAACACGCGGATAGCATCTGGGCACAATAGGGACATATCTGGGATTTTTGAAGGGCACTACCCATGTAGGTGCCTTTCAAAAATCCTGTGTAAGGCCTTTACACAGGTAACTAGGGAAGTTACCTGTGTAAAGGCCTTCGAAAATCGTGCCCTTTAAGTCTGTGCCCATATGCTTTATAACAAAGGGGTATGTTTACTAAACTGCGGTAATGTCACTCGCGTTAGGTTCTGAGGTAAAGGTACAGATGCCCATATAAAGACGTGGGCGGTGCATCGTTACAGCAAGCCGTATCAGCTAACGCATGTTACAAGGCACCTTAGACTAACGCGCGTTACAAGTCGCCTTATAAGGCACCTTACAAGGCACCTTGTAAGGTGCCTTGTAAGGTGCCCCATAAGGCGCCCTATAGGGCTCCTTAGGCTAAGCGCCGTATTAGGCACCCCTGGACAAGGCACCGTAGAAGGCACCCTGGTCAATGGAACCATAGGTTAAAGTGGCCTAACAAGGTTATGGTGCCCTAGGTTAGTGTTCCCTAAGGACTGCAAGGTGTCTCAGGATGAAATGCATGACCTGTGAGGAACAGAGACAGATGTAGCCCTAACACTAGATAGAGCACTCAGGAAAGGCAATTAACAGGTGGGTGAAGGAGGGAGAGCTGGGAGCCGCTGGACCTACCATATCTGAGGGCATCCCATGTGGCAGCCAGTACTGATGACAAACATGGTGGGGGCAACTGTACCACTGCACAGGGTGTTGACAATGTAAAATACTGGAAAGACAGTTTGTGGCAGACGATAGGAATACGTGTCCCCCAGCGAAGGCGGAGGTGGCAGGATAGTTACAATGATGGGTGGACAGAGGAGTGGTGGTGCCATGCAGATCAGGCACAGGCGAGGCAAGCATGAAGAGGCACAATGCAGGAAAGTGTAGCAGTGCAGGACATGGGGTGACAGCCTGCACAGGCAGACAGGACTCTACACAGCTGACAGATGCAGATAGACGGACCGAAGTAATGTTGGCAACTGTGGGGAGGGTATTATGGGCTGGCAGCACAAATCTGCCTGTTACAGGCATGCACACTATTTGAGTAGAACAGGCATGAGAGGAGGGAACAATGAGGAATTGAACCCATGAACATTGCCGAGAATGGCATTGTATTAACCAGTAGGCTATACCTCTTTGGTGTATGTCACAGCAATGGCTGGGTACAGAAGGACTGCAGGTCACTGCACAAACCATCTGCTCTGAGTGCCAGGACAGGGTATCCCCACCAATACCCATGATGCAATGCACATGCTGAATAGCTGTCTACAGCTGATCACCAAATGGGGTCTGCACCTCTCCGGTACCTCAGCTTGGAAAGACGAACTGACAGTGCATGATCCTGGCACAGAGTAACTACAGACCATGCCATTGTGCAGGTTCTGTGTTCCCCCTGAGGGATAGGATGGGTGCCCAGCACTAGGTCCGCAGTACATGTGGTGATAGAGATAGGCCCTGCTGAACATCCCCATCACTGCCAGTGTGTGACAGGTGTTCCTTGCAATGCAGCTGAAGGTAATTTGGTGTCCATCTGTATCCTGCAGTCACATATGGCCCTCTGGGACCAGACACCACCCAGATTAGTGTGTACCCTGTGTTACAGTCTGGCTGACTTGGGCACCTGTTTTCAGGGCAGAGGGATTTGTGCAGCAGTGCCTTTATACGTCAATGTGGTATACCAGGGGTGTCCAAACCTGTCCTGGAGGGCCGCAATCCTGGCAGACTTTTGGGATAGCCCTAATGAATATGCATGATATATATATGCATTAGAGATATCCTGCCAACCTGACTGGTTTGTGGCCCTCCAGGACTGAATTTGGAGACCCCTGCTTTACACCTCTGTCATTTAAGATTGTGAGTGGGCAAGGTACAGATGTCCTAGACATCAAAAGGGTAGATAGACTTTGTCACATTCCTCCTCACTTCTCACCACCACCAAAATGTGGTCTATTAGACAACTTTTTGGTGGTGGTGGGAATCGAGAAGGAATGTGAGCAATTCTATCTACCCTTTTGATGTCTAGGACATCTGTACCTTGCCCACTCACAATCTTAAATGACAGAGGTGTACGGCAGGGGTCTCCAAATCCAGTCCTGTAGGGCCACAAACCAGTCAGGTTGGCAGGATATCTCTAATGCATATATATATCATGCATATTCATTAGGGCTATCCCAAAAGCCTGCCAGGATTGCGGCCCTCCAGGACAGGTTTGGACACCCCTGTGGTATACACTACATACCCCAAAAGACTCACATCACCATTTTTGTAGATAAGGAAGTGGTGCCCTAGCCCCACTGAAGCAATCACCATCCGGCTGGTATAAGACAGCCCTCCATGGTTGGTGAACCAGACCAATACCTGTGGAAGACAAACAGTAAAGCTGGGGTTAGGTCTGGAAAACCCCAACTGCCTCACAGCACTGTCTGCCAGTCACCAGTAGACAACACAGTCAGACTGCACCTTATAGATGCTCGAACCATACACAATCTAACTACAAACAGTCCACAATACATGCTTATAGAAAAACTAAGTGCATCAAGAAGGCATATCAGTGATTGGAACCCCAACACTGGGATCACAAAAATATCACTAAAAACAGATAGTATGGAGCGCTATGTGGGAACCTAGATATTCCATGGTCACTGCTCGGTCAGAGTGAGTGCCCTCCCAGCATGACATGCTGTGGCCACCCTGTCCATGCAGGTGGAGGCTGGGCACTACAGTGTCCCAGCCATTGCCCCACACCCTGTGAAGATGCATCCTGGCCAATCCGCCCTGTCCGGGCCATACCCACAACACCTTGCTCCTCATTATGCACATATTCAGGCTGACGCTGATAACAGTGGGACATTTTGGGCCCAGAGAGGGGTGGGCAGCCACAGAACAATGGATAGACATACACACACACACACACACTCCTATTGCAACCTTGTGCAAAGATAGGGGTGGTTGGCAACCATGCCCGCCACACTGATCCTGATCACAGTGCCGACATTGTTAAACTGTGCAGGAGGTAGTAGTAGTGCTCTGGTGATAACTACAGCTCAATGCTAGAGCCAACAGTCTGACTCTCCATGCATCTTTGGATTATGGAGCCTGTGTGAGTGGGTGTTTGTACCCCTGTTTGCCGCTTCTTTGGGCTTTGCACATGTTGCTTTTGTATCTGCATTGTAGGGTAAAATATAGGGACATGCTCTGCTGGAACCACAGCTGGGACTTGAACCTGTGACCCTCTGCTTCTGGACACACTGGCTGGGTGTACCACACCACACTATTGTCACAGATTCATGGTAGTCCCTGGGGCTACCTGTACTTTTCCTCAGCCAGACCTTTTATGTTGCACTGCACACCACGTACTGGTACAGGGC
Organism: Ichthyophis bannanicus; assembly: GCA_033557465.1. NCBI lineage: Eukaryota > Metazoa > Chordata > Amphibia > Gymnophiona > Ichthyophiidae > Ichthyophis > Ichthyophis bannanicus. The sequence goes on along the minus strand of CM066039.1, from coordinate 358,831,501 downwards.
ATGGCCTAGGTCCACTTCAGGCAGGTGCCACTGCCCCCTCCAGCACAGGCACCCCCCCCTGCCATGCTGACATAATCATATGCTGTTGGTGCTGGTAGCACCCAGTCCCAGGCCATCCACTGTGTGGGTAGGTGGTCGCCTAGGGAGCAGGGTCTGGGGCAGGGGGCATACATGAGCATCCTCACATCCCCCCCATCACCACCTACCAATAGTATGTCCCTTCTGCTTGGGGGAGGGTTGGCTGGGTGGATGTTAGGTCAGTGCCCTGGCAACTGTTAGCTCGGGTGCACCAGGTAGATGTAGGTGGATTATGTTTGGCCTTTGTCAGCTGCTGTCATGCTGATTTCTGGTTTCTATGTTCCTATGTGCCACCTAGGCACCTGCCTAGTCCACCCTGTGCCCCAGTTGCCCCCGCTATGCCCCATTTGCACCATCACCATAGTGGCCTTTCTTACTTGGGCACTATGCTGTTGCTGCAAATGGAGCACTACTGTCACTGTTCTTTGGCTCCCTGCCTATGCTGTAGATTGCTGACAATGAAATGGTTTTTCTCTCCTGCAAATGTGCATCTAACGGCAGATTTTCATTCACGGTAGGATTCAGCTCTTCAGTTCAGCGCGTTAGTGTGCAGGGATGCTCTCCCCGCCCACTCCCCACCCATTGACCCCTTCTCTCCGCCCTCTCTCCACCCTCTGTGGTGTTTACCACGGCCGGGCACGTTAACGATCGTTAGGTAACATTAACACGCATTAACATTACATACTGCCCGTTAACGTTACCTTACGATCAGTAACGTTACCTAACGTGCGGTCTGTAACGTTACAGCAGTTTAGTAAACATACCCCAAAGACCATTAACCAATTTAGTAGCCACCCTCTGCACCAACGCCATCCTGTTTGTATCTTTTAAAGGTGTGGTCTCCAGAATTGCATGCCATACTCCAAATGAGGTTGTACCAGATACTTATACAGAGGTACTATCACCTCCTTTTTTTGCTGGCCATTCCTTTCCCTGTGCATCAAAGCATCCTTCTGGCTTTTGTCATCATCTTTTCTACTTGTTTAGCCACTTTAAAATCATCAGAAACAATTACACCCAGGTCCCACTCTTCTTTTGTGGACAGAAGTACTTTTTCCCCTACACTGTACCACTCCCTTGGACTTTTGCAGCCCAAATGCATGACCCTGCATTTTTTAGCATTAAATGTCAGCTGCCAAATTCTTGACCATTCTTCAAGCTTAGCTAGATCCCTTCTCATGTCATCTGCTCCTTCCTAAGTATCTACTCTATTGCAGATTTTGGCAAACCAACAGCCCTTCCGCAATATCACTAACCAAGATGTTAAAAAGAATCAGACTAAGGACAGATCCCTGTGGCACACCACTGGTAATATCCTTCTCCTCAGAGTGAGCTCCATCTACCTGTACCCTTTGTCGCCTCCCACTCAACCAATTTCTAATGCAGTCAATTTGTTTATAAGTCATCAGTGTGGAACAGTGTTAAAGGCTTTACTGAAATCTAAGTATATCACATCTTGGGCTCTCCCTGATTACCCAGTCAATGAAATCAATCAGATTTGTCTGGTAAACCCTGCTTCTTCAGTCACAGGATCGATTTGAACTGGTTCCTGATTGGATCGAATCCCACTACTGGGTAGACGGAAGACAGCTCCAAAGAGTGGGGTGACAACATGAAATGAGGAGGAACATGCTAAGGATGAGCTGACAAGGTGTTAGCCAGGTACTTCAAAAAGACTTTGGGATGCAGATCAAACAGCACGTTGGGAGTGTAAAGAGATAAGAGGTGCGAAAGGAATGATGGGTTGCCGGAGTGTTCAACACAGTGCGTGATTATGAGAACTTTGTATTTCATACAAAAGGATACTAGGAGACAGTGTTCAGTGAGGAAAACGGGGGGGGGGGGGGGTGGGGGGGGTGACATGATCAAATTTGCAGGCATCGTGAAGGATTTTGAGGGCAGTATTTTCAATTAGTTGTAAATGATGGATGTAATACTGAGGAAGAACGGAGAAAAGGGAATTGGCATAGTAGGTAGGTGATGACCAGGGAAAGAAGCTTGATCGAGGAGCTTAGAGTTGGAGCAGATCTAACGCAGGGCCGTGAAACAGTGCTGGACAGTAGAGGAAATGTGATGGGAGAAGGAGAGCTGACAGTCAAAGGAGACACCAAGGATTTTGACCATATTTTGGAAGTGAAATGGGGTACCATGGATGGTGGGGGCAGGAAGAGAGAGGGGAACAGGAGTAGCAAAGAGAAGGCAAGCAGTTTTGGAGATATTGAGTTTTATTCCATGATCAGAAAGCCATCAGCAATGGAGTTAAGCTTACGAGAAATCTGGGAGGTGACAGCTGGGGAATGCATGAAGAATTAGAAAAGGAGCTGGATATCATCAACGTAAATGAAAAATGTAGGGCCTGATATTCAAAGGCATTTACATGGTTTACAGACCTGTAAACCATGTAACTGCCACCAAATGGGATATTCAGTGGCACTAGCACAGTTAGTGCCACAGAATATCCCCAATTAATGCCACTACACACCTTGATGCTAGCTGCTTAGCATCGGGATGTGTTGTGGGTGTTCCAGCATGTTCCAGTTGCTAACCAGGCAGCAACAATATTGCACTGCTACCTGGTTAGCACTCATAGGCAAAAGATAGGCACCACAAAATCTGGTCTATCTTTACCTGTGGGAGCTAACTGGACAGCAACTCGATATTACCGCTGCTCGGTTAGCTTCTGCAGGCTTGTGGACTGTGCAGCAACTTCGGATATTCAACACCGGGGCAGCATATGACCCTTGCATTGAATATCTGGGGTTAAAGTTCAGCAGCAATGGCTATGCACTATAGCAGCTCATAGCCATCCCAAAAGAATACCATAATTTCTAAAGATGCAATGAGAAAAGCCAAAGGAGCCATAAAAATGTTTAAAAAAATGGGACTGAGGACAGAGCTCTGAGGAACACCACAGTGAAGGATTTAAGTTGTACAGAGCTGTGAAGACCAAGAAACCCTATAAGAATGGCTTAGCAAGTATGAGCGAAACAAATCTAGAGCAGAACCTGTAATACCAATGGAAGAAAGTTTAGAAAGAAGGAGAGAGTGGTCAACCAAATCAAATGCTGCGGTGAGATCAAGAGAAACAAGGAGGACCTAGTGATGGGAATCCAAGGCAGTACGAAGGTAGTCAGTAATAGCTAGCAGAGAATGTTCAGTGGACAGATGGGGATGAAAGCCAATCTGAACAGAGTGGAAGCCATGAGAAGAAAGAAGGAAGTCCCGTAGTTGGCATACAACCAAATGCTCAGCGACTTTAGAGAGAAAGGATAGAAGAAAAATGGGTCGTAATTGAGAGTGTCGGAGGAATCATTGGCAGCTGGTTTGAGGATAGGAAGGAAAATAGCTTCTTTCCAGGGAGAAGGAAAGATACTAAGGGGTATGTTTACTAAGCAGTCTTAACGTGCGCCCGGCGATAGTGTGCAGGATGCCATAAAAGAAGTGGGCGTTTCGGTCTTAATGTAGCAAAATGGGATTATGGCACGATAACGCATGCTGCGCACATTATTCGGGCGAAACACCGCTAAGCATGTTAACGCGTGATAATCTTACATAGGCACGCAGACATGCAAACATAGAAGCAGAGGTATAGCACAATGGTTAATACACTGACTGCTGATACAGGGGTCATGAGTTTGATCCCCCAGTGTGCCTAATGCATAAGGCTGGCTGAGGCATCACCCCTTATGTTTAAGTAGTGCTTTTTGAGGCATTTTACTTTTATTTTAATTAGTGCTGCCAGCAAACACACCCTCACGGTGGCGTAACCTAAGGTGCCGCATAAGGCACCCCATAACGCACTCCATAGGGCACATTGCAAAGTGCACTGTCCGCCAAGGCACCCTATAAGGTCCACTATAGGACACCTTATAAGGAGCTTGATAGGGCGCCTTATGAGACACCTTAAGGGTACAGCACTCTGAGGGTGTTTTTGATGGCAGCACTAATGTACATTAAAAATAGACAACACCTCAGACAGCCCTATCAAATAACCCCACAATGGGTTTGAACCCATAACCTCTGGCTTCACAGGCAGTGAAGTAACCAGTGGGCTACAGCTCTATAGCTGCTAACAAACCCCTGGCTGGCTGAAGAAGGACTGCACGTCACCACACAAACTGTCTGCTGTGGTTACCAGGATAGGGTTAACCCACCCATACCTATGATGCACTGCACTGCACTGCACATGCAAATCAGCAGTCGACAGATGGGCACAAGATGCGGTATGCACCCCCACAGCACCTCGGTCTGGTAGGAGGAACTGACCGTGTGTGGTACTGGCACAGAGTAGCCACAGGGGGAGGGAGGGGGGGCGGAGGAGGGCGGGAGGGGTGTTTGGACCCATAGGCAGATTATGTACCACCACACAACCCACCCTCTGGGGCTCAGGGTGGGAAACCGGATCGCCCACCAATAGATCCACATTCTACCTCCCTGCAATGGTAGCAGTAGAGGGGACCATCAACTCCAGTCCTGTTGGGGAACAGACACCCTACAGGGCAGGCAATGCAGAGTTGTACACATCCATAAAGCAATAGCAGACAGATAGTAGGCCTGGAAATGCTCAGTTGCCCCCACCATTATCTGACATTCTCCAGCAGCAAGCCTCCAGCCGCTGCACTCTGCAAGGTGTTCCAGCAAGACACATACTAGCTGCAGACAGTCTGCTAGCTAGTCCATAGTGCATGGTCCTGGAGGAGATGCGTGTAACCAGAACTGGGATGTCAGCATACACACCGAGCAGATAATTCAGTGATTGGGCCCCAAAAGGGACACATAAATATCACGAGAGAAATGCTATATAGCACTATGGGGGAACCTAGCTATGCTGTGGTCACTGCTCAGTCAGGGTGAGAGTGACCTCCCAGCAGGCATGCTGTGGCCACACTGTCCGTGCAGGTGGTGGCCAGTGTGATAAGGAAGCTTATCATAGTTCAGGAGGGAGCTATAAAAGAGGTGAATTGGCTTTGAACAAGCAACCTGTCTTTGCTGGTAGAAATACTAAAACAGAATGTTTTCATAAAAGACTACCAGTCCCAGAATGCACCAGGTTTCAAACAGCCTCTAGGAGGGCTGAAGTGGGGAAACGTGTGTTCAATCAGGAGAGCTATGAGGTAATCCCCAATCACTCATCTCCAAGGGCAGGGCTTGATTCAGCACACCTGGGCTGTGCTAGGGTGGAGTGTCCCTCTAAGCACTTTAAAAGTAAAAGATATTCTACATAGGGACAGATCGAGAATAAGGAGCACAGGCAGATTGTGAACGGTGAGCACAGGGAGAACCGGATCTCACAGAACAGAGAGAAAGAAGAGAGGACTACAACAGCAGAAGCAACGTGGAAGGAAGAAGAGAAAGACATCTTGGAGGTCTAAAGAAGGAGTCCACAGCAGTACGTGTGTTAGGAGTGATTCCAGAGGCAAGCATACTCCATTGGACTGGAGGAAGCCAGAGGAGTGGGGTTATAGAGCCAGGAATTCCCAGATGGCACCTTTGAAGGAGACGGCTGCATTTGGAAGGGTCCCTAAGACCGGTGCAAGAAGGTATGTGAAGAGAGACCCAGTGTCCAGGGATCTTGATTGGAAGGCTGGACATAAAAGCTGGACTACTTACTGGCCGGGATACCTGGAGAGGAAACCTAACTGCAAAGGAAGCTCAGGTATGAACTTTGATCTATGCCCTAGCTCTTCATCAGGAAGACAGCAGGGAAACAAATATTATCCTGAGAGTGATCAATTAAGGAATTCCTCTGAGCCAGACCATGATATTGATTCCATGATATTTGAGGAAGAAGGAGATATATCAAATGATCAATTGGAATACATGGATTGCTCTCTGTCTAGGCTGCTGTTTTAAAGTAGTTTCTCACTAATACAACAACCACCAAAAGGAACTGTAACTTGTTCTTTTATCTACCCAGAAAAGTCTCTGCAAGAAAGCTTTAGGGTAGGATTGAGTCACGTAGAGAGAGTGAACCAGCAAAGGGGTTTGCAGCTGGCTAATTATTTGTAATTGAGCCAGGCACAAGTGCACGTGAGCTCTAGAAGGAAACTTCTTTCTTGTGTGTGTGAATAGAAGAAAGTTATCCTTGATAAAGAACAGTTTTTTTTGTTACTTTTGGGTTTTGTTTTTGCCTTTTGGAGCACTGCTAAGAAGGTCATTAGCAGGAGCCATCAAAAGACCTTTTCTGTTTCCTATCAAGGTCTTTATTGATTTATTGCTTAAGACGTTCAGTTACCTTATAACATGTTTTGTTTTTCCTGAGTACAATACTGAAGCAAGTGTCCTAGTAAATCTGTGTGGGAGAATTAACCCCATGAATAAAATCTGTTTTTCTTTGCTTACACTCGAGCATCACAACTCATTATTTTGTGAACGGCTGATTCTGGTATGAATGAACTGAAACCCCCACAATCCTTTGCAAGTCATAATAATATTTTTGCCTTTGCCAAGACTGTGGAATTTCACGACCAGCGCCCCCGTTTACACCAGGCACTACAATGTCCGAGCCATTGCCCTATGCCCTGTGCAGATGCAGCCAGGCCAGGCCAGGCCACCCTATCCAGGCTATTCCCACAGTACCTTGCTCCTCATTATACACATTGGCAGGCAAATACTGGCAACAGTGCTAGCAGTGTGGGCTGTGGAGGGTGTTGGCAGCCACCACACACTGGATAGACAGACACACACTCCACACACCTATGCCAGCATTGTGCAACTATAGAGGTGTTTGGCAGCTCTGGCCACCACACCAGTCCTGGGCACAGTGCAGGCATGGCTATGGTACACAATACTGTTGGGGTAACTCTGTCAGACACCAGACCTGAGGCACACTCCACAGACATCAGAAAGGTTGCTATGATGCAGCTCAATCAGCCAATTGTGCTTAACGTAGGAATTGCCATCTTCCAGTTATCATAGCAACCTTTTGATAGCTGTGTACAGTTTACCAATGTTTAGGGTGGCATTGCTAAGGTATGCAAGTGCTAGTATGGGGAGATGCACGCAGGGCCCAACATCCTGCCTCTCCAGGAGGCTTGGAATAATGGAGCTTGTGGGTGCGGATGTGTCTGCCCCTGTTGGCCGCTGCTCTAGGGCAGAGGTTCCCAACTCCAGTCCTGGAGGGCCAAACACTGTTCGGGTTTTCATGCTGTCCCTAAAGAATATGCATAAGATACATCTTGTGATGTAGCAGACTCTTATGAGGCAATGGAAACTGATAGAGATCCGGTGGAGAGAGCCGGTACTGCAGCGGAATGCAGGATTTTCTCTGATGAAAGAAAAAAATGCAGAGCTAATCAGGAACCACTCCTCACTTCAAGGCAGGTGAAAAGCCAAGTCCCTGATTGGGCACGCCCAAGCAGGAGGAGGGCAGTGCAGTACTCAGCTAGCTTGTTAAAAACCCAGAAACAGTTAGACAAGCATCGTGACAAGCAAGGAGTTTGGGAAGAAGGACACAAGCACCTGGACGAGGATAGGTCAGATGACCAGGAACAGGAACCGTGGGAGAGAGAACCACTAAGCAGCTGTGATCCAAGAAGGAGCAGACAGAAGCTGGGAGACTCAGGGGCAGAGAGAGATTTCTGGAAGCAGAAGAATTCTAAGGCACTGAGAGACCCAAGGCTGACGCTCAGGAGTTTAAAGGACACAGAAGAACCTTGGAATAGGAGGCAAAGGGATAAGAATTTACCCTGGAAGAAGCCCAAGCACGAGGTATCTGGTGGGTGTGGCACAGCTAGCAAACCTAACAGTGGAAAGCCAGAAAGAGTGAATTTTAATTGTGAAAGACAGGATAAAGGCAGAAAGTTTGATACTAACTGGTTAAGTCAAGAAAAGCCTGACTGTTTTCCTTTTAACACTCTGAGAGACTCTCTAGACCCAGCAGGAGCGTTTTACCCTGCACTGCCATGTGGAGATAGGTGGGGGAAGGGAAATGCTTGCACGCTGAAATGTTGTCCATGTAAAAGCACTGATAATTGCTTAGAGATAAGAAATATAAACAAGCATTTACCCGAAGGAGGATTTGCTCAGCCTAGCACAGAAAATACACAGGCTGAATTACTTCTCACTGAATTCAGAGAGTTCCTTAAAAGCAGAGCAGTTTCTACTCAGAACGTAGCAAAGCCATTGATCAGCTGGCAAGAAGAAATGCCTTTAATTTCTTTGCCATCTACGGAACAGGAAGTCCCGATGGATTGCTCTACTTGTATGATTCCAAAGGACATTTAAGGGATTTGCTTGCCAGTGTTGTTTGTAAGAAAATAGCAAAGTTACCTCACTGTTTGCTGTAATAAAAGAGCTTCTGTGAAGAAAATAAGTGGAAGCATATTCTGTGCAATTCAGGAGCAGTGCTGGTATCAGAGTTTTCTGTTACCTTAATGAAAAGGAGATCACATGACAGGTGAATGTGATCAGTAATGGACATTCAGTTAAGCAGTGAAAAAAGCCTTGTTTAAGTTCAGTTTCTCCATCTTGTTTTGTGCCCTATTATTTCATTAACGTCTGCTGCATTTGAACTGCATAAGCGGGAAATAAACCTCATAAAAAAGAAATATTCTTTGCCTTGCCTTATCACTTGAGCACCAACACAACTACAACATTAACCCTCAAGGGCATTCAAGGCCAGCCCCTCCCTTAACCCTCAAGGTCCAGGGAGTGGGTGGGTGGCAAAGTGGCGTAGTATTGAGGATACTGCGCAGGCGCAAGAAATAACTACAGCAAGAAACTGCAGAAGCTGACTTCCAGGAGGTGCCCAGCCGAAGAGCTGACCAACGCAGACAAGGAAGGAGACTGCAGGACTACAGGATCTTCTGTTCCTGACGTGCTTGTATACCACCTGAGCCAGGTAAAGGGTATCCACCCCGGGTAACCAGGATACCAGGGCAAGGGTGAAGCCTAGTGGTGACTAGGGAGAAAAAGAAAAAAAAAAAAAAAAGCAGATAGCCAAAGTGTACTGTGTTTTCCGCACTTGGGTCTCTCTTTTTTTTATTTCTTTCAGGTATCCCAAGATGGCGATGGACGCCAAAGAAATTTTTGAATGGATGGCGACGCAGATGGAGCACCAGACAGACCTTGCGTTAGAGGCCCAGGAGAAAGCCAACGCAAGCATGCGTGAACAGCAGCAGCCTCTTCTCACTCTCATGGAGGAGTGGATGAAAGAGATGAAGCAAGCCGCTGGACAATCATCTACTACAGGTTCCATTTTAACCGGTCCTGTACAACCTGTGGGTTTACAGGCGGGAACTGTGTTTAATTTTGGACAGCTTACTAATCAAGATGACGTTGATGACTATCTTGAGAGCTTTGAAAGAGTAGCTCGCCTTAGCTCATGGCCTTAGGAGCATTGGGCACTAAGACTGGCAGCAGCCCTTACTGGGGAAGCGATGGCCGCTTACCGCGCCATGCCTGCTGCCATGGCTGGCAATTATGATGAAGTAAAAAAGGTGATCAGGGAGAGATTAGGACTCACTCCTTTAGTCTACCTCACAGTTTGAGGAGTGTGAGACTGAGGCCGAGTGAGACGTCTAAGTCATTATGTCATAGGATTCAAAGCTTGCTTGATAAATGGTTAGCTCCAGAAGGGAGTCTGTGGAGTCAATACTGGATGCTTTGATTTTAGAGCAGTACATGAACGCTCTACCACAGGGAATCCGCACCTTCCTAATCTTGCAGAATTGCAAAACTCCCCAAGAAGCTGTTGCACTCTCTGAGAGATATATAGAGGCAGAGCTAACTGCCCAGAGAGCTGGCATTACTTCCCAGGAGTCACGCAGCCGCTGATCAGAAAGGGACGGAAGGGTGCTAGAAGACCCTATAACAATGTGCATGCCTTTATGGAAAAGCTCTAAGAATAGGCTAAAATGTTACAGATGTGGGCAAGAGGGACATTTGAAAAAGCACTGTATTGTAAAAACTGCTTTGATAGCGGATAGTCATGTGGAAGATAGACAGGGATTTCTTCTGTCTATTGAAATACAGGGAATTACCACTCAAGCTTTTCTGGATTCAGGAGCTGAGGTAAGCATGCTCTCTGCAGAGTTGTGGCAGAGAATAAAAAGACATGCAGGGCCTGGAAGTAATTCAGCCTGTGAGTTCTGCTCCAATAAGATGCGTTCATGGAGGAACTTTCACTTATCCGGTATATAAATTACACATAACTGGGTTAGGTACACGAAGGACTATCCCCTTAGCAGTGGTCCCGAGTCTTCCCCATGCAGTAATTTTAGGCAAGGACTGGCCACAATTCCACAGAGGGCTAGTACAAGGTTTGCAGGAGAGAGAGGGGTCCCGCGCAGGAAAAGTCTCTGAGGAAGCACAAGCTCTGGCCACAGAGAAAGTGAGGTCAGTTCCTCGACCCTTACTGGCCCAGGCCAGCAAAGGTAGCCAGAGGAAGGAAGTTCCAAGGGCAGACAGCGCAGGAAAACCTAAGTTTGTCCTAAGGTTTTGTAAGATGACCCCGAACGCTCAGCCACCCCAGAGAGCCACGCCTAGTGCAGCCGGATTTGATCTTACCAGCGCCGAAGATATGGTAGTCCCAGCTGGCGGAAAGGCACTGGTGGACACGGCGCTACAAATAGAATTACCTGCTGGATGTTATGGGCTACTAGCTCCACGGTCGGGCCTAGCCCTGAAACATTTTATAGACATTGGTGCGGGCATAATAGACCCAGACTACCGTGGCTCGGTAAAGGTACTCCTTTTTAACTTTGGAAAAAGCGACTTCAGAGTGAAGACGGGAGACCGCATTGCGCAACTAATTTGTGAACGCGTCGGTCTTCCCCCTTTGGAAGAGGTACCTGTTTTGTCCACAACGGTGCGCGGCACGCAGGGTTTCGGGTCTACAGGGACCAACAGCTTGCAAGGGTTGTCAGCTTCAGTGGAGAGGGAGGAGGCCGAAGAGGAGGACCTTGGACCCCAGCTGACTGACTGCAAGGAAAATCCTGTACCTCGACTTGATGAGGGACTCTCGTGGGCACAGAAACAGGAACTTACCCAAGTGCTGTCAAGGTACAAAGATGTTCTTACGCCTGTACCTGGAGAAACGAGATTGATAGCACACAACATAATAACATCCCCGGGCGAAGTGATAAGGCAGCGCCCTTACCGACTACCGGAGGCGAAAAAGAACGAGGTAATACGACAGGTGGGAGAGATGCTAGCCATGGGGATAATCGAAGAATCCCGGAGCCCATGGAATAGTCCCATCGTCATGGTACCCAAACTGGATGGCTCGATCCGGTTTTGTATTGATTTTCGGAAGATTAACTCAATATCCCGGTTTGATTCATATCCGATGCCGCGGATTGAGGAATTGCTTGATCGACTGGGACAAGCAAAATATCCGACGACGCTGGACATGTCAAAAGGGTATTGGCAAGTGCCCCTTACTAGAGATGCCAGGCCAAAGACGGCGTTTAGTACACCTATTGGCCTCTATCAATTCAAGAGGATGCCCTTTGGCCTGCATGGCGCTGCGGCCACTTGTCAACGCCTTATGGACATGGTCTTTCATCCACATCAGTCTTACGCAGTCGCCTACATGGATAATGTCGTCATCCATAGTGAGACATGGACACAGCATGTACAAAGAGTGGAAGCTGTTCTACAAGCAATCCGGGATGCGGGCCTCACGTTGAACCCTGCTAAGTGTCTCTTCGGGGGACAGGAAGTTAAATACTTGGGTCATGTCGTGGGCCATGGGGTAGTAAAACCCTTGCTCAGCAAAGTCGCAAGTGTACAGGCCTTCCCAAAACCTGCCAATAAAAAACAATTGTGCAGCTTTTTGGGATTGGTAGGGTACTACCGAAGATTTATTCCACACTTTTCGGAAAAGACCGCCTTCCTAACCGACATGTTGCGAAAGAATGCTCCTAATGCACTCAAGTGGAGTGAAGACGCCGAAGGAGTGTTTGAACTTTTGAAACATCAACTTTGTGAAGCACCGGTTTTGAGGGGAGTGGACTTCTCAAAACCATTTATACTACAGACAGACGCCTCAGATACAGGCCTGGGCGCTGTTTTGTCCCAGCGACATGAGGGTACGGAACACCCAGTCCTATTCCTGAGTAGGAAATTGGCACCCGCGGAGAAGAATTACTCCACCATTGAGTGCGAGTGTTTGGCCATCAAGTGGGCTATTGATACGCTGCACTTCTATCTAGTAGGGAGAAGATTCATTCTGATCACGGACCACGCACCATTGAAATGGTTGAACCAGATGCACAACCATAACTCCCGGCTAACCCGTTGGTTTATGGCCCTACAGGCTTTCGAGTTCCAGGTGGAGCACAGGGCTGGAAAGCTCCATCAAAACGCTGATGCCTTAAGTAGAATCACGTGCTGTGCGGGCGAGCCTACGCCAGCCCGTGATATCTTAAGGGGGGGGGGATCTGTGATGTAGCAGACTCTTATGAGGCAATGGAAACTGATAGTGATCCGGTGGAGAGAGCCAGTACTGCAGGGGAATGCAGGATTTTCTCTGATGAAAGAAAAAAAATGCAGAGCTAATCAGGAACCACTCCTCACTTCAAGGCAGGTGAAAAGCCAAGTCCCTGATTGGGCACGCCCAAGCAGGAGGAGGGCAGTGCAGTACTCAACTAGCTTGTTAAAAACCCAGAAACAGATAGACAAGCATCGTGACAAGCAAGGAGTTTGGGAAGAAGGACACAAGCATCTGGACGAGGATAGGTCAGATGACCAGGAACAGGAACCGTGGGAGAGAGAACCACTAAGCAGCTGTGATCCAAGAAGGAGCAGACAGAAGCTGGGAGACTCAGGGGCAGAGAGAGATTTCTGGAAGCAGAAGAATTCTAAGGCACTGAGAGACCCAAGGCTGCCGCTCAGGAGTTTAAAGGACACAGAAGAACCTTGGAATAGGAGGCAAAGGGATAAGGATTTACCCTGGAAGAAGCCCAAGCACGAGGTATCTGGTGGGTGTGGCACAGCTAGCAAACTTAACAGTGGAAAGCCAGAAAGAGTGAATTTTAATTGTGAAAGACAGGATAAAGGCAGAAAGTTTGATACTAACTGGTTAAGTCAAGAAAAGCCTGACTGTTTTCCTTTTAACACTCTGAGAGACTCTCTAGACCCAGCTGGAGCGTTTTACCCTGCACTGCCATGTGGAGATAGGTGGGGGAAGGGAAATGCTTGCACGCTGAAATGTTGTCCATGTAAAAGCACTGATAATTGCTTAGAGATAAGAAATATAAACAAGCATTTACCTGAAGGAGGATTTGCTCAGCCTAGCTCAGAAAATACACAGGCTGAATTACTTCTCGGTGAATTCAGAGAGTTCCTTAAAAGCAAAACAGTTTCTACTCAGAACGTAGCAAAGCCATTGATCAGCTGGCAAGAAGAAATGTCGTTAATTTCCTTGCCATCTACGGAACAGGAAGTCCCGATGGATTGCTCTACTTGTATGATTCCAAAGGACATTTATGGGATTTGCTTGCCAGTGTTGTTTGTAAGAAAATAGCAAAGTTACCTCACTGTTTGCTGTGATAAAAGAGCTTCTGTGAAGAAAATAAGTGGAAGCATATTCTGTGCAATTCAGGAGCAGTGCTGGTATCAGAGTTTTCTGTTACCTTAATGAAAAGGAGATCACATGCCAGGTGAATGTGATCAGTAATGGACATTCAGTTAAGCAGTGAAAAAAGCCTTGTTTAAGTTCAGTTTCTCCATCTTGTTTTGTGCCCTATTATTTCATTAACGTCTGCTGCATTTGAACTGCGTAAGCGGGAAATAAACCTCACAAAAAAGAAATATTCTTTGCCTTGCCTTATCACTTGAGCACCAACACAACTACAACATTAACCCTCAAGGGCATTCAAGGCCGGCCCCTCCCTTAACCCTCAAGGTCCAGGGAGTGGGTGGGTGGCAATCTGCATACCATGGGGGCGGTGCATAGCAATGTAGCACAGCCACATTTATTAGAGGCAGCATGGAACCTGAATGGTGTTTGGCCCTCTAGGTCTGCATTTGGGAGACTCTGCTCTAGGTAATGCACATGTTTATGTGCTCTGTAGGGTAAAATGCAGGTGTCTGGGGCATGTCTACATCGTCTGCACTACAGGTTCTGTCTGTATTAGCATGTTGTAGTAGTGGGTAAAATATGGGGGCAGGGTTGGCAGGAACCACAGCTGGGACTTAAACCTGTGCCCTTCTGCTCCTAAACACACTGGCTGTGTGCACTGCGCCTCCATGTTGCTGCAGGGACAGTGCATTCCCTGGGGATACCATGACTGTTTGTCAGACAGGGCCTGTCTGTTTCAGTGCATGGCACCCACCTACACAGGGCTAGGCCACGGTCTGCTCTGGGCAGCTGCCACTGCCCCCTCCACCACCAGTACCCCTCTGCCACCCTGCTGACATGCCCGTCTGCTGGTGGTGCTGGTGGAGCGCAGTCTCAGGCCATCCACTGTACATTGTACATAGCTCAAACTAATCTCGCACACAACACAACATACACTCAAGTCGAAGTTTCACCCTCACTGCATGAATAACACGCTCACTTTACCCGATTGTTTGCTGTGATACCACCTTGATTAATAAGATAAGGCGGTTTAGAAATACTGTTAAATAAATAAATAAATTGTGTGGGTACGTGGCTGCCTATGGTGCCGGTTCTGGGGTAGGGGTGCCTGCATAGATGTCCATGCTTCCCCCCAGCACCGCCTGCCAATGTTCTGTGCCCTTGGGGGTAATGCAGTGCCAGGCCCCATAGTACCTGCTGGGTACTATCCCCTGTGACACTGTGGGGAGCACACTCGTGCCCATGCTGGGCCCTCATCAGTTGCTGTCTGGCTGCTCTACTGTTTCAGCATTCCTATGGGCACCTAGGCATCACCCTAGTCCGCAGCATGTGCCGCCTGCAGCCCTCTGTGTCCCCTTTCCCAGCATCTGTCCAGTTGCCCATTCCGACATGCCCGCCCTGCTGTTGTGGAACATGTGCACACCATAGGAAACCTGTCCAATGGAGAGGGAAACCCTGATCAGCGCTATTTCACTGTGGGATCATTCACCTTGTATGGGGACGGAGCGTAGACCCTTCCAAAATTCATATCATTTTTTTGGAGCTTTCTTGGGAATGTTTTTCGATGTTTCCCATTAATATCACTATTGCCCAGCTTGGTTATGGTTTTTTTATATTTTGTTTTGGTCATTTTCAATGTTTATTTGCCCTTTTGTTCTGTGCACATGTATCACACTTATCACTTTTTTGTAGGTTTCCCTGCTTTTGCTGTACATTGCTGACAGAAATGGTTTCTCTTCCCTTTAAATCAGCTCTAACGCCAGGGTTTCACTGGCGTTAGTTTTCAGCCTCGGATTTCACAGCGTTAGTGTGCAGAGAGCCTCTCCCCTCCCACTCTCCGCCCATTGACCCCTTCTCTCCGCCCCTGGGGAGCCTTCCTCCACCCTCTGGGAGCTTTTCCTGCCTTCAGCGCTTGTTTGCGCCACTGCGCGCGTTATTGCACGATAAGGTACCTGTGCGCCTGATAAAGCGCCATTATCGTGCGATAAGGTACCTTATCGCGTGATAACATCACAGAGCACACATTAAGACGGTTTAGTAAACATGCCCCTAAAAGAGAAAGATGAAATGATAATGGAAGAGATTTGAGAAAGAAGAGAATCGCTGAGTAACTTAAACATTGGGTAAGACGGGACAGTAGTAGAGCGAGATGAAGTGATAACACATGACAGCTCATTGAAAGTTGGGGCAGTAAGGGTATAGACACCAGCTGCAGAGGTGGAAGATGTGGGACCAGAGGGAGGAGGAGCTGTAGAGAGAGGCAAGGAAGATTAGATGGTGAGTGTTGACAAGATCAGAAAAATAGGACACAGTGTTTGAAAAAGTCTCCAATTATATTTACAACCCACTTCCAGTCTGTCAGACTTTCAAAATCTTGTACGTGATTCACACTCTGTCCAACAAACCTTTATATACATGCATCTTTTACGCCATCTTTTCTCTCTTTCCTCCTTCCTTCCTCATTTTCATACTGTCTGGAAACTTTGCATGACAACTCCTTATTGACAAATTGCCGATAGCATGAATCATATTGCTGTTAAACCCACTCACATCTCCTTGGAAATCACCCTGCCATTTTCTGTGATGGGATGAGAACTTTACAAATCTTTCAGTTGCCTAGTTACCAGGTTAATATTAATCTGTGATGTTGGATGGAAAGTATAATCAGAAGTGATTTCCGTTGCATCAAGACTTTTGCCTGTGCTTTTCACCCGTTCCAGTTTCCTGCCTCCGCTTTGTGTCGTTGCAGTCTCTTGCCTTTGCTTTATACTGCTTCTAGTCTCTTCTCTATTGCTACCATTCTTTTACCATCACAGTGCATTCCTTCTTCTTTCTTACTGGTGCTCTGTGAAACATTTGTTTTAAATGAGCACAAACTGAACCTTTTTTAGGTCATACACACCCCTAGCTCTTATGTGGGATGGGAAGAATTGCTGAGGTCAAATCAGAATGACTAGTTGGATAAGTACAGAATGGGCAATAAAAGAAATATGCGGGAAGGCACACAAACCATCATCGTTCAAATATTAAATGAAAATGTTGAATGGTCCTTATTTAAAAATATTTTAAACATTTTACCACAAGGAGGAAAAGACCTTAGAGGTTATATAATTCAGCAACACAGTAATACTGCTCACTCGCTTCCAACATCTAGTCATTGAACTAAAAACTCTCACTTTTTTAGGCATGTTTCGTATAAGCGACGATAGCACCTATTGTGGAGGGTTCAGACATTTTTAATTGTTCTCTGATTTGTCTGTCCATATGCATCAGTTTGCACATGTGTTAGCGTGTACGAACAAACAGATGCCTATGCCTCTTCTCCCTTTCAGCTGGATTGCTCGAGAGTGGCCCCCAGTGGGGACCCCATCCCTTGCTGGCAGAGGAAGAGCTACAAGCTATGACTGCGGCCAAGAGAAAAGCCGCCACCAGCTGGGACCCTATCCCCCGCCTGGTGGAAAAAGAGATGCAGACCATAATCATGGCGCAGTGCGGAGCTGCTGTCAGCAGCGATCTCATCTACCACCAACAGAAGAAGAAGCCACGGACGGCGATCACAGCCAAATGGAGAGCCACGTGCAGGAGAAGAGAGGCCTGCTGAGCTCAGGGAGAAGATAATTGATGAGTGTGTGAGGGGAAGAGTGGGCAAGGACAGAGGGTGAGTGGGGAAGAGCAGTGGGAGACATAAAAGGGGAGGGGATCACTTTGAGGACAGAGATTTGAAGGGCAGAGGGTGAGAGCACAAGGGGAAAGGGACAGAAGGAAAGAATATGAGAAGGGAAAGAGAGGTGAAGAAGGGAGCACGGGGAACGTGCATGGGAGAAAGGGACAAGATTGTCTATATGCCAAGAGGAAGAGCCCATCTATGCAACACATAGATGCACAGATTATATAACCAACACATATATGCACATGTGGAGGAGTAGCCTAGTGGTTAGAGCAGCTGCCTACTACCCGAGGCTTCGTTTCCAAGTGACCTTGGGCATTCCTTGTGACCTTGGGCAAGTCACTACCCTCTGTTGCCTTGGAAGAAAAGGCCTGGCAATCTACTTTGGGTGATACATTGCCAAGAAAACCCAGAGGCAGCTGGATCGCCAGGAGTCAGCACTGACTTGACAGCACTGAAAAAGAAAAATATATATGTTCATGTACATCCCATTTTATACTATATATGCACACATGCTCTCTCACTACACCTGAACACCTACATGTGAATGGCCACATCCCCCCACCATAAACCATGTACATGCACATACTCCCATGTACACTACTACAGCTATATCACATGCATACACACCCACCCTACCTCCATACCATTTGCATGTGAGCACCAACATATATATATAGTCCACCTCACACTACATAACCCCTGGACTACAGACACATACACTGGTCACATGCCCCATTACACAGATGTGGACACATGCTACTGTCATGGTACAGCAGACACCCCAGGTCACCCCCCAAAGCACACATCTGACACTCCTACCACGCTTCCTACATTATACACACACACACATTTATTTATTTATTTCATTAACAGGGGTTTTTTTTATACCGCTTTATTATTTCAATCAAAGCGGTTTGCATTGTAACTTAAACTTGGTAAATGTACATTAAACAGGGGCATTTGTCACTTTGTATCATGCTATACTACTACACGGACATACACTCTGTCAGGATAGATACAAATATATGTACTAGATGCCTTACGCAGGCCCAAATCCACTCTTGTATTAATGAGAGACATTTAACGTGTCTTTGTACTCAGTCTTCCCACAGACATAAATGAGGAAAGGGAAATGTACCACTTTCTCACACCATAAGTGTACAATTTCCAACTTGTTTTATTTTTGTGTGTATAAGTTCTCAGAAACTAATAATAACTAGGAAAAAAAACCCTTAGCTTTCAAACTTTATAGCTCAAACTGTTTGCATAGCTGCTGCAAGGAAAATTATTTTTTACCCATAAGACTTCTGGAGTCATATGCCTAGAGCAAATGAGTAGTGATGCCTTATTGCTAAATTATAACCTCTGAGGCTTTGATCCTTGTTATAAAATGTTTAAAATATTTATAAAGAAGGGACATTCAATATTTGCTTTTACCTGAGGCGTTTGGATGCCTACAAATTTAAAGTATGCCCAAATCATTTGTATGCATACAACTATGAATGAACACTGTGCAATTGCTTTGTGCATTTAAGAAGATTCTAGGGTGCGTACAAGGTAAGCCAAAATTGTGCAAAATGTTTTGCAAATAGCAAGTGCAAAACTTATATTTGGTCCTGCACACCTCTAGCATTTAATATTTGAATGAATGGAAATCTGTGTGGCTGCCAATCACTAGATAGAATAAATAGATGGGAGGGGAGGTGGTGGTGTCCTGGGTTGGCAGAAACCCCGATTGCCCTCACTGGACTGGAGAAGTAGCCTAGGAGTTAGAGCAGAGTTCAAATCTTGCTTCCTTTCACTGTCACTCCTTGTGACCTTGGGCAAGTCACTTGATCCTCCATTGCCTCAAATACAAAACTTGGATTGTAAACACTCTTGGACAAGAAACACCTACTGTACCTTTATGCAATGTGTATTGAGCTCAGAATTGGTTCTTCCTCCATCTTCTCTTCAGGGACTTCCTGCAGAACCTTCTTACTGTCATTTAGTTGATCCTGAGTTGTCTTAGGGGTATGTTCACTAAAGCCGCGGTGCGGTAAACACCGCAGAAGATGGAGAGAGGGCGGAGAGAAGGGGTCAATGGTCGGAGTGTGGGCGGGGAGAGGCTCCAATCACACTAACGCACTGATCTGAAGAGCTGAATCCTAACGTGATTGAAAACCTGCTGTTAGATGCACATATGCAGGAGAGAGAAACCATTTTAAGTGTCAGCAATGTACAGCCCAGGCAAGGAGCCCAAAAACTGTGATAGTAGTGCTCCATTTACAGCAATACCATAGTGCCAAAGTATGAATGGCCACTATGACGATGGTGCAAATGGGGCATAGGGGGCCGCAGGCGGGATATGTAGCATGGGCAGCTGGGGCACAGGGTGGACCAGGCGGGCACCTAGGTGGCACATAGGAACATAGAAACCGGAAATCAGCAAGACAGCAGCTGACCAAGGCCAAACACAATCCACCAATATCTACCTGGTTCACCCTAGCCAATAGTCGCTAGGGCACAGACCTGACATCCCCCCAGCCATCCAGCCCCCATGTGGAGGGGACATAATAGTGGTAGGCAGTGATGGGGGGATGCGAGGATGTCCATGTATGCCCCCCCACCCCGGAACCCACTCCCTAGGCAGGCGCCTACCTACACAGTGGATGGCCTGGGACTGCGCACTACCAGCACCGACAGCAAATGGCCACATCAGCTTGGCAGGGGGGCGTGTGCCCGTACTGGAGGGGGCAGTGACACCTCCCTGCAGTGGACCTAGGCCATGCTCTGCATCAGTACGTGGTGTGCAGTGCAACATAAAAGGTCTGGCTGAGGAAAAGTGCAGGTAGCCCCAGGGACTACCATGCATCTGTGGCAACAGTGTGGTGCAGTACACCCAGCCAGTGTGTCCAGGAGCAGAGGGTCACAGGTGCAAGTCCCAGCTGTGGTTCCTGCAGAGCATGTCCCTATATTTTACCCTACAATGCAGATACAACAGCAACTTGTGCAAAGCCCAAAGCAGCGGCGAACAGGGGTGCAAACACCCACTCACACAGGCTCCACAATCCAATGATGCATGTAGCGGCTGGCTGTTGGCCCCAGCATTGGGATGATATTATCACCAGAGCACTACTACTACCCCCTGTACAGTTTAGCAATGTCGGCACTGTGATCAGGACTAGTGTGGCGGGCAGGGCTGCCAACCACCCCTATCTTTGTATAATGCTGCAAAAGGAGTGAGCGTGTTTGTATGTCTATCCATTGTTCTGTGACTGCCCACACTTCACTGGGCCCAAAATGTCCCACTGTTACCAGTGTTAGCCTGATTAGATGCATAATGAGGAGCAAGGTATTCTGGGTATGGCCCGGACAGGGCAGATTGGTCAGGATGCATCTTCACAGGGTGTGGGGCAATGGCTAGGACACTGTAGTGCCTGACCACCACCTGCATGGACAGGGTGACCACAGCATGGCATGCTGGGAGGGCACTCACTCTGAACAAGCAGTGACCATGACAGGTCTAGGTTCCCACATAGCACTCAACACTATTTGTTTCTAGTGATATATTTGGGTTCTGCAGTGCTGGGGTCCCACTCACTGAGATGCCTGCTTGCTGCACATAGTTCCTGATGGACTGTCTGTAGTTAGACTGTGCATGGTTGGAACACCTTTAAGGTACAGTCTGACTGTGCTATCTGTTGGTGACTGGCAGACAGTGGTGGGAGGCACTTGGGGCTTCTGGACCTCACCCCAGCCTTGCTGTTGGTCTGCCCCAGTCACAGTTATGCCTCTGGCCCACCAACCCTGGAGGGCTGTTTTGTACAAACAGGATGGAGGTTGCTTCCCTGGGGCAGGGGGCCCTGTTCTTTACCTACAAAAGGGGTGATGGGGGCCCTTTGGGGTATATAATGTATACCACTGTGATCTATAAAGGCACTGCTACACACACCTCATGCAATTCCAGGAACCCCTCTACCCTGATAACAGCTGCCCATGTCAGCCAGACCCTCACACGGGGTACACACTAATCTGGCTGGTGTCTAGTCCTACAGGGCCACATGTGACTGCAGGATACAGATGGACACCAAATTACCTTCAGCTGCACTGCACCGAACACCTGTCACACACTGGTAGTGATGGGGATGTACAGCAGAACCTATCTCTAGCACCACATGCACTGCGGACCTAGTGCTGGGCACCAATCCTATCCCTCAGGGTGACCACCGAACCTGCACAATGGCATGGTCTGTAGCTACTCTGTGCCAGTATCACACACTGTCAGTTTGTCTTTCCCAGCTGAGGTACCGGAGAGGTGCAGACCCCATTTGATGATCAGCTATAGACAGCTATTCAGCATATGCATTGCATCATGGGTACTGCTGTGACATACACCATGGAGGTATAGCCTACTGGTTAATACATTGCCATTCTTGGCAGTATTCATTGGTTCAGTTCCTCATTGTTCCTTCCTCTCATGCCTGTCCTAATCAAATAGTGTGCATGTCTGTAGAGGTCATATTTTTGCAGATCTGCGTTTCCAGCCCATAATACCCTCGCCACAATTACCAACATTCCCTCGGTCCGCTGTGTAGAGTCCTGTCTGCCTGTGCAGGTTGCCAGCCCATGTCCTGCATTGCTACCCTTTCCTGCATTGCGCCTCATCGTGCTAGCCTCGCCTGTGCCTGATCTGCAGGGCACCATCACTCCTCTCTCCACCCATCATTGTAACTATCCTGCCACCTCCTCCTCCACTGGGGGACACATATTCCCATCGTCTGCCACCAACTGTTTTTCTGGTACTTTACATTGCCAACACCCTGTGCTGTGGTAGAGCTGCCCCACCATGTTTGTCATCAGTACTGGCAGGCACATGGGATGCCCGCAGATATGGCAGGTCCAGCAGCTCCCACTTCTCCCTCCTTCACTCACCTGTTCATTGCCTTTCCTGAGTGCTCTATCTAGTGTTAGGGCTACATCTGTCTCTGTTCCGCACAGGTCATGCATGTCATCCAGAGGCACCTTGCAGTCCCTAGGGCACACTAACCTAGGACACCATAACCTTGTTAGGCCACCTTAACCTATGGTTCCATAGCCCAGGGTGCCTTCTGCGGTGACTTGTCCAAGGGTACCTAATATGGCGCTTAGCCTAGGAGGCCCTATAGGGCACCTTCTGAGGCACCTTACAGGGCACCTTACAAGGCACCTTACTGTCAGCTTGCTGTAACGATGCACCGCCCATGCCTTTATATGGGCATCTCTACCTTTACCGCGGAACCTACCGCGAATGACATTACCGCAGTTTAGTAGACATACCCCTTAGTCTTTGGCCTCTTTTTCCCAGTAACATAGTAAATGATGGTAGGGAAAGGCCAGTATGGCCTATCTAGTTTGCCCAATAAGGTATTTAGAGTTGTACTTGCAGGTTTGTGCAGTTTACCCCTTCCCTAGGCTTTTACTTTGAATTGCAACTGCCGCTCCATGCAGGCTACCCCTGCTGGTAGAGTTACGAGCACACTCAAGATCATGTGACTGATTGCCCTTGGTGGAACCAAGAAAGAAAGTGAAATGAGCATGCTCAGTTTAGGAAGACCGCATTAAATGAGATCTCTTGCATATGGTATTGACTGTGCTTAAGATACTGTACATAACATAACCGAAGCCATGGTAATTAGTGAGCTCACTCTAAATAATGAAATCATGCTAATTAACAAGGTTATCTCACTTCACAGGCAATCTTGAGGGTATGTTTATTAAACCGTCTTAATGTTACTGGCGCTAGTTGCAGTGATAATGTGAAGAATGCCATATAAGTAGTGGGCGTTCCGGCATCAAGGTAGTAATAATCTGTATCGTGTGATAGTGGGCGCCGTGGCACATTAACGTGCGTTAACCCTAAGTTCATGCAAGCAGAAAGTTAGATGCTGTAAAGATGTAGCCCACTGGTTACTGCAATGATTGTGGAGGCAGAGGTCATGGGTTCAATCCCACAGTGGTGTTATGTAAGAAGGCTGACTGAGACATTTCCCTTTTCTAATTTAAATCAGTGCTGCATGAGGCAGTTCCCGTATTTCATTTAAATGAGTTCCGTCTGAGGCATTTCCTTTTTTAAGTTAAATCAGTGCTGCCAGCAAAAACACCCTCACAGTGCTATAAAATAAGGTGCCGCATAAGGCCCCCCATAAGGCACTCCATAGGGCACATTATAAAGTGCCTTATCTGCCAAGGCACCTTCTAATGTGCCCTATAGGGTGCTTTATAGGGTGCCTTATGAGTCACCTTAAGGTTACAGCACAGTGAGGGTGCATTTTACTGGCAGCACTGAGTTAAATTAAAAAGGAAAAGCCTCGGAGAGCCTTATTAAATAACACCACTGTGGGATCAAACCCATGACTTCTGCCTCCACAGTCATTGAAGCAACCAGTAGGCTACATTTCTATAGCTACTACCACACTGGTGGCTGGTTACAGAAAGACTGCAGGTCACCACACAAACTATCTGCTGTGGTTACCAGGATAGGTAAACCCACCCGTACCCATGATGCACTGCACATGCAGATCAGCAGTCTACAGCTGATCACATAATGGGGTATGCACCCCCACAGCACCTAGGCCTGGTAGAGGGAACTGACCGTGTGTGTTACTGGCACAGAGTAGCTACAGACCGTGACATTGTTCTGGTCCTGTGCTCACCCTGAGGGTGAGGTGGGGCACCAGCACCAGATCCGCAGCACCTGGGCTGGCTGAGATAGCCTATGCTGCAGGTCCCCATCAGTGCAAGTGTGTGATAAGTAGTCTTTGCAGATACACCTGTGTCCATCTGTATTTCCTAGTCACGTCTAGTCCTTGTGGACTATGATGCACCCAGAATAGTGCAGATCCTGTGTGGGGGCCATGGTCATGTTTGGACCCAAAAGCAGATTATGTAGCACCACCCAACCTGCCCTCTGTGGTTCGGGGGGGGAGGGAAGCAAGCAGGATCTCCCACCAACAGATCAACATTGTACATATTTGCAATCAAGGCAGTAGAGAGAACCATCAACCCCAGTCCTGCTGGGGATCAGGCACCCTACAGGGCAGTAGATGCAGATCTGTATGCATCACATAAGGCAATGGTAGACAGGTTGAACACTGGAGAAGCTCCATTGCTCCCCACCACTATCTGACATTCACCAGCAGAGGGCACAGGCAGTCTCCACCCACTGCACCATGCAAGATGTTCTAGCCATACACATGCTAACTACAGACAGTCTGCTAGCTAGCACATAGTGCACCCAAAAATGGGACATGAACACACACACACCGAACAAGTAAATCAGCAATTAGGCCCCAGAAAAGAGAACCCATAAATACCACTTGACAGAAATGCTGTATTGCACTATGGGGGAATCTAGCCATGCCGTGGTCACTGCTCAGTCAGGGTGAGAGTGACCTCCCAGCATGACATGCTGTTGCCACCCTGTCCATGCAGGTGGTGGTCGGGCACTACAATGTCCCAGCCATTGCCCTAAACCCTGTGCAGATGCATCCTGCCCAGGCCACCCTGTCTGGGCCATACCCACAGTACCTTGCTCCTCATTATGCACATTGGCAGGCTAACACTGGAAACAGTGCAAGCAGTGTGGGCTCAGTAAGGTGTAGGCAGCCACAACACCCTGGATAGACATACACACACTCTCACACCTATGTCAGCATTGTGCAAATATGGAGGTTTGTGGCAGCCCTGGCCACCACACCACTCCTGGGCACAGTGCGGGCATTGCTATGGTACGCAATACTGTTGGGGTCACTCCACGGGGTGGCAAACACTGTCAGAAGCAATAACTGAAACACACTCCACAGATATCAGAAAGGTTGCTATGATGAATATCAACAAATCGTGTTTAACTTAGGATTTTTTAGCTAACATTAATCATTACAACCTTTTGATATATGTGGAACGTGTTTCCAAGTTTAGGATGGCATTGAAAAAGTATGCCGGTGCCAGTATTGGGAGATGTTGCTCCGCGCAGGGCCCAACAACCTGACTCTCCATGAGGCTTTGGATAGTAGAGCCTCTGGGTGTGGGTGTTTGTGCCCCTGTTGGCCATTGCTCTAGGGCAGAGGTTCCCAACTCCGGTCCTGGTGGGCCAAACACTGTTCAGGTTTTCATGCTGTCCCTAATGAATATGCATGAGATACATTTGCATACAATGGGGGTGATGCGTACAAATGCAGCACAGGCATATTTATTAGGGACAGCATGAAACCTGAATGATGTTTGGCCCTCCAGGACTGCAGTTGGGAAACTCTGCTCTAGGGATTGCACATGTTTATGGTGTCTGTGCTCTGTAGTGTAAAATATAGGTGTTTCAGGCATGTTTATTTGATCTGCAATAAAGGTTCCGTCTTTATTACCATGTTTTAGTAATGGGTAAAATATGGGGATAAGGTAGGCAGGAGCCACAGCTGGGGCTTGAATTTGTGACCTTCTGCCCCTGATTACACTGGCTGTGTGTACTGCACCAAACTGTTGCCACAGGGCAGATCATTCCCTGGGGATACCATGACTGTTCGTCAGACAGAGCTTGTCTGTTGCAGTGCACGGCACCCACCTAAACGGGGCTTGGCCTTGGTCTGCTGTGGGAAGATGCCGCTGCCCCCTCCGCCACCATGCTGACATGCCCTTATGCCGGTGGTGCTGGTGGTGCACAGTCACAGGCCATCCAGTGTGCTGGTAGGAAGCTGCCTATGGTGTGGGTTTTTGGGTAGGGGTGCCTACATGGACATGCGTTCTTCGCCCCGGCACCGCCTGCCAATGGTATGTGCCCTTGGGGGTACTTGCTGGGTAATATCCCCTGTGACACTGTGGGACACACACTCGTGCCCATGTTAGACCTTCATCAGTTGTTGTCTTGCTGCTTTACAGTTTCGGCATTCCTATGTGCTACCTAGTCATCTGCCTAGTCCGCACTGTGCCCCAGCTGGACTACAGCATTTGCCGTCTGCAGCCCCCTGTATCCCATTTACAGCATCAGTACAGTTTCCCTTTCCTACGTGCCCACTCTGCTGTTGCTGCACATGTGCATGCCATAACAAACCTGCCCAATATAAATGACAAAAACCCTGATCACCACTATTTCAATGTGGAATCATTCACTTTGTAGGGGGACAGAGCATACACCCTTCCAAACATGATATCTTCCTTTTTATGCTTTGTCAGTAGTGTTGCTTTATGTTTATCATTAATATCACTATTGGCCAGCTTGGTTATTGGGATTTCAAATGTGGTTCTGGTCATTTTATATGTTTATTTGTCTTTTTGGTTCCTGCACATGTATCACTACTATCACTTTTTCTGGGTTTCCTTGCCTTTGCTGTACATTGCTGATGTGCCTCTAACGCGAGGGTTTCACTGGCGTTAGTGTTCAGACCCAGATTTCACAGCGTTAGAGTGCCTGGAGCCTCTCTCTGCCCACTCTCCGCCCATTGACCCTTATCTTTGCTCTCTGGGAGGCGTTACTCCACCCTTCAGACCCGGATTTCACAGCGTTAGTGTGCCTCAATGCTGCTGCCGATGTTATCATGCGATACATAACGTTATCGCACGATAACATTACATTATCGCTCAATAACGTTACATTATCACATGATAACGTTACATTATCACATGATAACGTTACATTATCACATGATAATGTTACATATTGCGTGATAACGTCGACGCTGCTACGTTAAGACGGTTTAGTAAACATACCCCTTTGTGTTACTGTCATTTATTAAATTCTCTACTTGATTAACTTGCTAAAACCAGCAATGAATGTCGTCAATAGGCCCCACTGCATAAAATGCGACCTGTGGTAAATAACATGTATTAACGCATGTTAGCACAAGCTAATGCAGTAGCCCACTTTAATAAATCTAGACCTAAATCTTTTTGCATCGGTTATTAAGGGGCATGTTTACTAAGCTGTGCTAGCTATTAACGCAGACTTGCTTTCTGCTTAGTGCATAAAAGGGAGGGAAATGGGTGTGGTAGGAGCAGAGCATTGAAGTGCACCTTCGCCATCAATGTTGCAGGTAGCACAGTGCAGTAATGCCACCACAGTGGGTGAAGTGCATTCCTATTGCCGCCAGTGCACATTAGGATCTGAATCAGTGCAGTACACGTCTGCAACAGGTAATGCATGACTTTTGCATACGCTGATATCTACCCTAAATGCGCAAATCCTGCATAACCCCTGTGCACTTTAGGAAACTTGCCCCAAGTGTCTCTTTAATATGTCCATTATTATTTTTTTGTGAGACAATACTACAATTGATTTAGCCAGGTTTTTGTTGAGTAAGAACCTAAAAGGAACAGTGGGCTCGATTTTCGAAGGCATTTACATGGATAACTGTCCTAGTTACCCATGTAAATGCCTTATCTGGGATTTTTGAAAGGTATCTACACGGGTGGTACCTTTTGAAAATCTCGGATAAGTCCCTAACGTGCCCAGATGCTATGTGTTTAACATCGGGGCATGTTGGGGTGGGGGGGGGGGGCGTTTCGGGATGGAGCGAGGCGAAGGAAAGAGCTAAACATTTTTTCCTCACCTATCTTTGAGGCACAGGGGCTAAGCGGGTAGCATTGAAAATCGCTGTGGCCTGTTTAGTCTAGGCGGCTGCCAGTGCATCCAGAAGAACCTGGATTTTCACTTTCCCACACATTTGACACTCCTACCACTGCCGAAGTGACAATCCAGGTTAAGGGGTTCAATGGACAGGCTAAGCGCCGACGCGGTGCATAGCCTGCCTAAATCGAAATCAGGCCCATATCATTATCTCCACCCTACAAACTCTCTTTTTTCCTCAATAAAATGGGGATGTGCTCACACTGATACTGCCAAACCCAGAGTTCTTTACAATATTGCAGAAGCCCAAAATCATGCTCCCATAATTCAGCTTCACCCCATAATAAGAGAGAAGTGAATTCATCTCAACCAAGGAATTCTGTAACCTGCCGGCATCCCCAATCCACTATATTCAGATCTGGGAAGGGTTTATGGGACCATAAAGTACAATGAGCAAAGTTATAAATCAAGTATAATGTTCATCATTCTCTCAAAGCTTTTGGCAGAGTACATATTTAACTATTTATAATTGACCTTTGCATACAGAAATATGATTTTTTTATAGCCTAAAGCTTCATTTACTAACTGTAGTGAAGTGTAAAGAATTGTTATTTGTTGTAAATTTATACCATGGCAAACAATATATATGCTAATTAGTGACTGTGCTACAACCCTATAACATTTCCATTCATGGGTCATTTTCATTCAAAGAACAGAGGATTAGGCAAGTGAATCATTTTAGTCTACCTTTTCACAAAGTAAAGTCTAAAGTGGGGAATTAATTATGTTCATTACCAAGAGTTGGTTCCTTTTATTTCCTTTACAGATGATTCCAGCAGCTTGCTGTGTCCCTACTAGAGACTCATCTGCTCCCCACTGGGCAGCACCTGACTCTCAACTCATACTTCAAGGCATCAATTTCTCTCTCTCTCTTCTTGATGCCATTTGTCTTATTAATCCCAGACTCCTTTTCTTGTTTCTTATTTTTCTAATATTTGCCTCTCTTTTTCCTCTCCTTACTTTCTTATTCTTCCCCTGCTACATTTATTTCTACATGTTTTCCTTTCCTTTCTGCTTGCTTTCTTTCTTTCCTGTGTGCCTTTGCCCACTCTTTCTATTTTTCATGGCATGGCATGGCTCTTTGTTATTCTTCTCCCTTACTTAGTTTTCCATTTACTTCTAACCAGGGCTGTAGAATAGAGTGTGTTGAAGGGGTACTTGCCTCAGCTATCTTTCCTGGGAGTTGCCTGAAAGAGGTCTCCACTTAGGCCTTTTGTAATTAAGAACATTAAGAGCAGGTGGGAAACACTTCTTCCCCACCCACTTGGATGACCCATGTAGTAAGAAGGATAAAGACATGGCATATTCTGATTCAAGTGGCTGGATACAGAAATGGACGTGTTATTGACGGGAGAAATGATAGGATGGGAAAATGGAAAGGTGGGTTATTTATTTATTTAACATTTCTTATATACTGCCTTTCATGATATCAAGGCGGTTTACATTGAACAAACTGAGATTACATTGAACAGGGCATTATAACTTGGAGATAACTATTTTACAGGGAACATGGGCAATGGAGGGTTAAGTGGCTTAGATGAGCCACCAAATGGACAGCTTGTTCTAGGCTCAGAAATGAGACTCCTCTCTCTCTCTCTCTCTCTAGTGCATTTGTGTAAGGACCATTAGGACTATTTGCTAATAAATATGCCCCTTTTAAACAAGATGAGCCCAATATTGAATTGAGCCTGCTATGCTTCAAAATGGCGCATAGCCGTCCTCACTGACTTCTAACCCCAGATCTCAAAGCCAGGGTCATATGCGGCCCCGGCATTGAATATCCAGGATTGCCGCACATGCCCCGGAGCCACAGAAGCTAACCCGGTAGCGGTGATATTGCACTGCTGCCCTGTTAGCTCGTGTGGCTAAAATTAGGCCAGTTTTTGCTTCACCTAGTTGTACCTGCAGGTCGCTAGCCAGATAGTGATGCAATATCGCCAGGGCCGGATTTACCTTGAGTGAGGCCCTACGCCAACAAAAATTGTGGGCCCCCAGCAGGGGCGGCCCAAGGGGGGTGCGGACCTCATTTGCATAAGGGGGCTCATTTGCATAAATATTTGCATAATGTTACCATATACTAACTTTTAGTAAACGTGCCTCTTAATGAGTGTATGGATAAAGAAAGACTAAAAGATTTCTACATTACTATAATCCAGTGCCAACTGCCAGACACATTAGGAACTACTACAAACACTGCCCATAGTAAACCCGCCGTATCCTAACAGCACTACCAGGACTCACAAAGCACCATACTCTACCAATCAAAAGGCAACACTGCAAATATTAAACCAATACATTTCAGAGAACAACAATACATGATCTACTGGGGAAAGAACAAGTGGCAATGTCAAATAGGAATTATATAAACAGAACACCTCAGCTCAGTTACACATGCAGAACATAGACCATCACCAAACAAGTAATCACAATTTAGAAATAGGAAGACAATAATTAAACTGGGAATCCCAAAAGCCAAACTTGGAATGTACAACACTGTAGAAATAAAACTATACATTAATTTGCTCTTGTACTAAACAAAGCGCAGATGTTAATGATGCACATTTACCAGAGCTGACATATTCCAATTAATAAATTCAAAATAAAGAGATATTTTTCTACCTTTTGTGCATTTTTTTCAGCTGCAATTGCTCCAGCCACTTTCTTCTGGTTTCTTCGTGTCTTCTGCTAACTCTCCATCGTCTGCTGTCCATTTGTCCTTTCTTCTCTCTTCTAGATTTTTTTCCATTCTCTCTCTACATCTGCTTTAACATACTAATCTTTCTCCTTTTGCTCTTTCCTCATTCCTATTTCATCCACTCAAATTTTACCCCTCCATCCTCAATCCCCACTTACTCTCCCAATACCCGGCCAATTGTAGATTTTTTATCCCTCCCACACAAAATATTTTTCCCTTCTCCATTTTACTCTTTCAGCCCCATCCCATTCTAATCCTCCCCCAACATCAGCTCCCTTCTAGTTCCAGCCTCACCCAGCATCCATTCCCTTCTAGTCCCTGCATCAGCCCATTTCCAGTCCTAGCCATCCATCAGCCCATTTCCAGTCCTAGCAACCCCCCAACCCAATACCAGTCCTAGCCCCCCCATCACCCCACTTACAGTCCTTTCCCCCCCATCACCCCATTTTCAGTGCTTTACCCCCCCTCACCCCATTTTCAGTTTAAGCCCCCCCTATAACCCATTACCAGTCCTAACCGCCCATCAGCCCACTTCCAGTCCTAACCCCATCAACCCATTTCCAGTCAGCCCCCCATAGCCCATTGCCAGTCCTACCCCCCCCATCAGCCCACAGCCCATTACCAGTCTTAACCCCCCCAAAGCCCATTGCCAGTTCTAAGCCCCCCCAACAGCCCACAGTCCATTACCAGTCCTAACCCCATCAGCCCACCTCTAGCCTTAACCCCCCCAGCCCAGCCCAGCCCATTTCCAGCCCCAGCCCCCCAATAGCCCATTACCAGCCCTACCCCCCCCAGCCCATTTCCAGCCCCAGCCCCCCCACTAGCCCATTACCAGTCCTACCCCCCCCAAAGCCCATTGCCAGTTCTAAGCCCCCCCAACAGCCCACAGTCCATTACCAGTCCTAACCCCATCAGCCCACCTCTAGCCTTAACCCCCCCAGCCCAGCCCAGCCCATTTCCAGCCCCAGCCCCCCAATAGCCCATTACCAGCCCTACCCCCCCAGTCCATTTCCAGCCCCAGCCCCCCCAATAGCCCATTACCAGTCCTACCCCCCCCCATAGCCCATTACCAGTCCTACCCCCCCCCCCGGCCTAAAGTAAAATTTAATTTAAAAAAAAAACCTGGTGGCTGCCGCCGCGGGGCCCCCACTGCTGCCGCGGGGGCCCCGTCTACAAGCTGAAGCCGGCGGGTCGGGTCGGGGCGGGTCGGGTCTCTCTCCCTCCCTCGCTGCAGGCTGCAGGCTGCGAGAGACGCGAAGGGAGAGCGTCTCCTCGCGTCTGTGTTAAGCCCGCAGGGGCTGATGGGAAATCCCATCAGCCCCTGCGGGCTTAACACAGACGCGAGGAGACGCTCTATCTTCGCGTCTCTCGCAGCCTGCAGCGAGGGAGGGAGAGACCCGACCCGACCGGACCGGACCGCTTCAGCTTGTAGACGGGGCCCCCGCGGCAGCAGAGGGGGCCCCGCGGCGGCAGCCACCAGGTGTTTTTTTTTAATTGAGTTTAAAAAAAAAAACTGGTTCTTTTTTTGTGGGCCCCTGCCGGCTGTGGGCCCTACGCCATGGCGTACATGGCGTATACGTAAATCCGGCCCTGAATATCGCTGCTGCCCGGTTAGCAACTGTTGCCTCTTGTGCTGCACCCTGGAATGCCCATGACACACCCCAGTGCTAAGCGGTTAGCATTGGGACGTGTGGGGGGAGATAATTGGGGATATTCAGCAACACTAACCATGTTAGGGCCATTGAGTATCCCGTTCAGCGGCATTTACATGGTTTACAGATCTGTAACAAAACAAAAACAATAGCCAAAAGCAGGAAAAGAGTAATCCAACTATAGCAAAAAACCCGCTAAACACCTTACAAGGTACAAATTCTCAGAACACACTAATACCAAATAATCTTATAATATATATAACCAGGCAAAAATGACCTCAGATGTCACAACTCCACATTTAGTGATAAATCACTATATGGTGTTGGTAGACGCTTACATCACCGGTCAAAGCCTCCCTACCATCCTAGCAAATTTTTTAAGTCAATTCACAATAAATATAGTACACCATAATTACCACTGGGAAAACATCTCTAGAATACCAACCAAACTAGAAATTTACCTAAAATACAAACATATACATTCTCACTTAATTACCACTCAATACCACATACATACAACCACTTTCACACTGGAAAACAGCGTCATGTATCATATGATTGCAAGGCTAAACGTAGCCTAGTACGGTCCAAGAGTGATACCTAAAAGCAAAATGAAAATCACTGCAGAATCTAAAAGCATTGCAACAAGCAATAAATGCAAATAACTTAGCTTATAATGACGAATTTTCATCCAGCAAAGTTCCAGCTCTTCAACAAACGCTGTTAACCAATTCCAGTACCAACCGAAAATCCGGAGAGAGAGATATAAAATTAAAGCTCAAAAGTTGACCAAAGCTCTACAAAAGCTTTTGTTTCGCCATAACCAGGCTTCTTCAGGAGCAACGTCATACAGCAAATCTCTCTTCAGCAATGGCTTCTCACCGGCTTCAACTGATCCACCTCGGCGTGTGACGTACTTAATCACACAACCAGCCAATCCGATAACTACTAACCTATAACGTCATCTTAAAACCACAGCTACACCACAATAATAAAAAACAATATTGGAGCAGCACAGTGTCAACACAGCATTCTAAACATCCCCAACTAACAATACCAAAAATCTTCAATCAAAAGTATATAAAGATGTCAATTAAAAAAATAATGACCATTCAAGACGGTCATTCAAACCTCCGGGCTGTACAGTACGTAAATTAAAAATCCATCTTTGTTCTTTTTGCAAAAGCAATTTCTTCCGATCACCCCTCCGTATATCAGGGGGTACCCACTCTAGAACTGTACAACAAAGATCTTCAAAAGCATGACCTAAGTCAATACAATGTTGTATCAATGGAGTATCAATCCGAGCTTTTTTAAGGCTATATTTATGTTCAGCTAGCCTAGTTCTTAAAGGCCTAGTAGTTTTTCCAATGTAAAGCAACTGACATCTACACCAAATGCCATACACTACATAAGCAGTATTACATGTAGTCACCACAGACAAAGGTTTTACTTGGTGATTATATTTCGTGCAAATAGAGGCACTCATAATAGCACAATAAGAACAATGTTGGCAAGCTAAATGACCTTGCACAGGCAATGGTGAGTCAGGTACACGTCGGATAACCGCTGGACATAAACGATCTTTAAAATTTTACCTCGACTATAAGCCATCCGAAGTTCACAAGTAGCAAGTCTCGGATGCCGATTGATAAGAGTCCAATGTTTACGAATCATAGAAGAAATACGATGTGACAAGCTAGAAAATGGTAATACACATGTAACAACAGGTGCTGAAGCTTCCAAAGACGATGAATTGTTGGAAAAAAAGTAACCAATCCCGATGATTGTATTTAGCCCTCTTATAGGCCTTAGTCAAAACCGACATCGGATATCCCCTATCACAAAATTTTTTAATCATAAATTTAGCTTGCCGTTGAAATTCCGAATCTGTAGAACAAATACGCCGACATCTTAAGAGCTGCGAGTATGGAAGGCTACGCTTAAGATGTGGAGGATGAAAACTTGAAAAATGCAGCAATGTATTACGATCTGTAGGCTTCGAATATAAGGTGGTGACAAATTTATTTCGTTGTTTCAGTACTCGCACATCCAAAAAGTGAATCTCATCCGTCTGAATGTTAATCTCGAATTGTATAGCGGCATGACAAGCATTTAAATAAACATAGAACTCTTCCAGCTGATCCCGAGAGCCTCTCCATAAAAGAAAGATATCGTCTATATATCGATACCAATTTATAATATACTCATTATATGAGGAAGTATATATATAACGATCTTCATAATCACTCATAAATAAATTAGCTAATGAAGGCGCAAAAGTAGCGCCCATTGCTGTACCTGATATTTGTTGTACATACGTATCCTGATAAACAAAATAATTTTCCTTAAGTGCTATAGTAGCCAATGTTACTAGCAATGAAGTAGGTACTCGTTGTGGCATAATCTGCGCTTCCCAAATTTTCTGCATGTGCGAGTGGATGTGCGAGTACTGAAACAACGAAATAAATTTGTCACCACCTTATATTCGAAGCCTACAGATCGTAATACATTGCTGCATTTTTCAAGTTTTCATCCTCCACATCTTAAGCGTAGCCTTCCATACTCGCAGCTCTTAAGATGTCGGCGTATTTGTTCTACAGATTCGGAATTTCAACGGCAAGCTAAATTTATGATTAAAAAATTTTGTGATAGGGGATATCCGATGTCGGTTTTGACTAAGGCCTATAAGAGGGCTAAATACAATCATCGGGATTGGTTACTTTTTTCCAACAATTCATCGTCTTTGGAAGCTTCAGCACCTGTTGTTACATGTGTATTACCATTTTCTAGCTTGTCACATCGTATTTCTTCTATGATTCGTAAACATTGGACTCTTATCAATCGGCATCCGAGACTTGCTACTTGTGAACTTCGGATGGCTTATAGTCGAGGTAAAAATTTTAAAGATCGTTTATGTCCAGCGGTTATCCGACGTGTACCTGACTCACCATTGCCTGTGCAAGGTCATTTAGCTTGCCAACATTGTTCTTATTGTGCTATTATGAGTGCCTCTATTTGCACGAAATATAATCACCAAGTAAAACCTTTGTCTGTGGTGACTACATGTAATACTGCTTATGTAGTGTATGGCATTTGGTGTAGATGTCAGTTGCTTTACATTGGAAAAACTACTAGGCCTTTAAGAACTAGGCTAGCTGAACATAAATATAGCCTTAAAAAAGCTCGGATTGATACTCCATTGATACAACATTGTATTGACTTAGGTCATGCTTTTGAAGATCTTTGTTGTACAGTTCTAGAGTGGGTACCCCCTGATATACGGAGGGGTGATCGGAAGAAATTGCTTTTGCAAAAAGAACAAAGATGGATTTTTAATTTACGTACTGTACAGCCCGGAGGTTTGAATGACCGTCTTGAATGGTCATTATTTTTTTAATTGACATCTTTATATATTTTTTGATTGAAGATTTTTGGTATTGTTAGTTGGGGATGTTTAGAATGCTGTGTTGACACTGTGCTGCTCCAATATTGTTTTTTATTATTGTGGTGTAGCTGTGGTTTTAAGATGACGTTATAGGTTAGTAGTTATCGGATTGGCTGGTTGTGTGATTAAGTACGTCACACGCCGAGGTGGATCAGTTGAAGCCGGTGAGAAGCCATTGCTGAAGAGAGATTTGCTGTATGACGTTGCTCCTGAAGAAGCCTGGTTATGGCGAAACAAAAGCTTTTGTAGAGCTTTGGTCAACTTTTGAGCTTTAAGTTTTATATCTCTCTCTCCGGATTTTCGGTTGGTACTGGAATTGGTTAACAGCGTGTGTTGAAGAGCTGGAACTTTGCTGGATGAAAATTCGTCATTATAAGCTAAGTTATTTGCATTTATTGCTTGTTGCAATGCTTTTAGATTCTGCAGTGATTTTCATTTTGCTTTTAGGTATCACTCTTGGACCGTACTAGGCTACGTTTAGCCTTGCAATCATATGATACATGACGCTGTTTTTCAGTGTGAAAGTGGTTGTATGTATGTGGTATTGAGTGGTAATTAAGTGAGAATGTATATGTTTGTATTTTAGGTAAATTTCTAGTTTGGTTGGTATTCTAGAGATGTTTTCCCAGTGGTAATTATGGTGTACTATATTTATTGTGAATTGACTTAAAAAATTTGCTAGGATGGTAGGGAGGCTTTGACCGGTGATGTAAGCGTCTACCAACACCATATAGTGATTTATCACTAAATGTGGAGTTGTGACATCTGAGGTCATTTTTGCCTGGTTATATATATTATAAGATTATTTGGTATTAGTGTGTTCTGAGAATTTGTACCTTGTAAGGTGTTTAGCGGGTTTTTTGCTATAGTTGGATTACAGATCTGTAAACCATATAAATGCTTTTCGAATATCGGGGCTGATATGTTTATGGGGTGTGGCCAAGGGCATGACCCATTGGCTACAGGAATCTCTTGGGAAAGATTGTTTAAATATGTCATCCTTCACGTGATCTTAGATACACCCCTGGAGTGTCCTTAAAGATTCCAAAATGTAGTGAGAAGAAATGATTTGCTATA
Source organism: Ichthyophis bannanicus (assembly GCA_033557465.1). NCBI lineage: Eukaryota > Metazoa > Chordata > Amphibia > Gymnophiona > Ichthyophiidae > Ichthyophis > Ichthyophis bannanicus. The sequence goes on along the minus strand of CM066039.1, from coordinate 358,794,720 downwards.
AGTGCAAGAGGTAGCAGATGTTTTTTTCCTCTTTCTTTCCTGCAGTGAGTCTGTGTTAAGGACACCATGTACGGGCCTTCATCTGTGGTTTCTCATGAGAATAGCTACTTTCCCAAAGGATTAACTTTTTAAGCTTTATCTCTGACTTCTGAGGAACAAAAATGTGGTAGAACCCTACACAATGGCATAGACGGGGGTAACCTTCATGGAGCTACAGGTTATATATATCTTAGCACCTCACTAGGCAGACTAGATGGACCATGCTGGTCTTTATCTGCCATCATGGGACAGGTTGCTGAAGCTAGTCAGAGTATAAGAGTTTTCTCAGTGGAATGGTAACATTCAGCTTTAGAAGCTCTTTCCAGTTGAAAAGGGGTCTTGTTTAGGAAGCTCATGTGAGTTTTGAGTTTTCCTTGGTTTGCCAGTAATATATCCTGAGCCCACTAAAATCTTTAGAGACAGGCAGGTCAATATTCAGCACCAGTGGTTGGCATTTTTAAAGCAACTTGCTACCACTGCTGAAATGGAAACTGAATATTCAGGACTGGAGTCTATCCGGTGTTGATTGTGGAACATCTGGTTTCACCAGCGACCGGAATTGCTACCCAGCTAGTGGTGATATTCAACCAATAACCAGATAGCAAGATCTGCATCGTGTTAGGACAGCCAATGAATAGTGCAGTTAACCAGATAAGCAATGGGGCCACTGCAGCTCCACCCACAGACTTCAATGGCACTAACTAGACAGTCATAAACAAAAAGACTGCACCAGAAGTGGTATTAACCAACAAAACAAAAAACCTTCTGGATCTCACCCAGCATCTATACTTATGCTTTAATAGCCTACGTGATTTTACATTCAATACTGCATTTGAATAACTCCTGCTATACCAACTTTTTCATTCAAAAAATATATTCAGTAGTCGACAGGGAAGCCGATTTCTAAAGTAGTCTCGAAAAGACCTTACTGACGTCAAAAACAGTTTCCAAGAGTGCAATACTATACATCCAAAAGAGGAGAAAAAACCTCAGTGTTCAGAGCTATTATCCCTCTACTTAGCGGTTACCCGCCCAAGGGGAATCATGTTGCAGTAACATCAGCAGTCAGATATGCAAAATGCAATGCGTGCCTTCGAGTCAGTCCAGACTCCTGGCGACCCAGAAGCCCCTGGGTTTTCTTGGCAGTGTCACCGGAAGTAATAAAAATGCTAAGCTTAGCTTATTACCAGAATTTCTATAGAAAAAAGATTTTCAATTAATATCATTTTCTTATAGTATAGCAACAAGGTTGTCTTAACTCCCTGCCTCCTTTGGTGACCACCATAGACAGCAGTGGCTGGAACCGAAATAAAGACATTCAGAGGCTAAAAAGACATTCAAATAGCTTATCATTCCCAATTGATAAGCATCCCATGAAGACAGAGTAGACCAACAAAGATCTTCATTTCACCCTAGCTCTGAAGACTGAGGTCTTTTCTCCTCTTTTGCAATTGCATGTGTATTACTGAACTCTTGCAAACCGTTTTTGACGCCAGCAACACACTTAGGAAGCGGTGCGGCAAACTTACCTTAAAGGTGGCTCCCCAACTTGCCATGCTGCCTCCAATCCAGGCCGGGTGGATCTTCTTTCCTGACTGAAGTCTCGCGATGAACCTTATGTTAACTGTTGCTACTAGAAAAGCCTATCTTTTATTAAAATTTATTTTGCTAGGACAGCACTACTCGGTGTGAAGAGTGCTTTGAGTTCAGGGGTGACCTCTACAGGTCTTGAAGTGTATCATAACCCCTGGCTACCTCCAGCAACGTACCCTATTGTAGTAAGGACACAGGAGAGTGACTGTTTCAATATTCCCTTCCCCTTTCCTTTGCCCTGTTTTCTTCTCTTTATTCTTCTTCAGTCTCTTTTCTTTTCTATTACAAAGCTTTGTGGTTGTACATGGAGAGGAAAGAGTGCTGGACTATACAGGGGATGATGTGCCAAGGAGGAAGACGATAAAATCTCTCTTGAATAAAGAGAGATGTCCTACCAGGGGTTATGCTTTAAGAATGCCAGCAGGCATATATCCTTGGCAATACAGTGTAGAAGAACTGAGTAGAACTGATTGTCCTAGTTATCCTTTTTTATTGTCATGTACTATATTATTATGTTTTTCCTCTAATTTCTTTTCCTCCTTTCTATTTCTTATTACTTTTTCTTTCTCACCTTTTAAATTGTCTCACCCTTTTCATGCCTTTGATTTGTAACCTATCTACCTCTCTTTAGTCCTTCTTCTTCAGCCCTCCTCCTCTCTTCCTCTTCTCTTGCTTTAGTTCTCATTTTGCTTGCACAGCTTTCCCATACGAAAAGTGAAAAGGCTGAAAGAATTCATTGAATCGGTTCTATATCTGTCTCTTCACCTACAGAGCTCTTGACTCTCCCAACTTTCTGCAAAATAAACAGAAGCTGCCTGCAGAGACATATCACTGTTAACAGCATGACAACTATTCATTTAATAGGTTTATAATACTGCTTTATCATTTAGTCAAACCGGTTTACATTGCAACTTAAACTTGGTAATGCACATTAAGCAGGGACATTGATAACTTGGAATTTTACGAGGCAACAGAGGGTCAAGTGACTTGCCTAAGGCCACAAGGAGTGCTAGTGGGAATCAAACCCTGGTTGTTTGGATCCCAAGTCAGTGCTCTAACCATTAGACTACTCCTCCATGCTGTGTCTAGATGTGGAATGATACTGCTGTCCATTCAAGTTTCCCCAACCTGCTTAATTTATTCACACACATAAAAAGACTACTTTGTAGGAGACATACAACAATATCTAAAAAAAGGGAGATTCCATGGGGCATGGAAGGGTGGCTGATGTGACATAACATCAGAGCTCTACTTCTAGTTTCAAAATAATAATTGTTACATCTTCCCCCAGCTCATTAAAGTATAAAAGGAATACATTTTTGTTCTTTTTTTGACAGGGCACATTATATACTGGGAGTTCAGTGTGGGTTGGTATATTCAAAAACTAGTTTTAAATTGCTCAGGAAAACTACACATAGAGACATATTGTACTAACCTCCTCAACCATGTCCATACAAGAGAGTCATTCCCTGTTCTTTCTTGATAAAAAGAGAATCGACGCCATCCCTTGTCTTCATCAAGAAACATATTAGGGAACTAGTTTCAGAAACTGTTAAATCATTATTACTGAGGCACAGTTTCCTAAATCAGTGGGGAAGGGGGTTACAATATTAGTTTTAGTATTAGTATAAGGTGTATGCAGCACTTCACTGAAACACGTAAGAGAGACCCTACTCCTTGAAGCTTACAGTCTAGTCGACAAGACACATAGACAAAACTAAATAATAGGTTTTGAGTTAAGATAGTAAAAAACATAATAGGGACGATTTAAAATAGGGCCTATAGATGTGATTACTTGAGAAAGGGTCAGTGCTGTAAGAATTGGGATGTCTTAGGAGTTAAGAAACTCAACCAAACAGTAGACCGTGCGAGAGTTTTCATATTATTACGAGACAGATGTTCCCCTGAAATGAAGCTTCTAGTTCCCAGCTGGTTGGTCTTTAACAGCTAGTGTCGTGAAGTACAAGGTTCAGAGCCGATGGAAACAGAGGATTCACTGCAAAGTGAAACCAGAATTAACAGATCTGAAACAAGCATGGAGGGTTGGCATGGAAACCCCAAACAAAAGACGTCACAGTGTGCTAGGGAACGCCCATCCCCTGAGCTAGCTCCTGCTTCATCAGGGAAGAGGGAACAGCTGGTGGGAGGTGTGGCTAGGCCCAACGGAAAAAGAAACACAGATAAAAACTCTTTAGTTAAGGATAGAGAGAGCACCGGAGGGGGCACAGGAGGAGTGGAGAAAACTGAAGGAACGAGGAGAGCAGAGAAGGATAGATATCCCGAGGGCAGCCAAGGTTTATGGCTGGGAGAAGAGGAAAGGGAAGGGAATCCCAACCTCACTCGGAGAAACTTCTCAGAGGAAGAGGGCTGTGAAAGACATACAATTCCAGCTCACAGAGAGCAGTGCTCAATTACCAAAAGCACTGGGGATTTTTACCACTCTAAAAGCAAAGACGTTTATTCTGGGAACCAGAGAAGACAGCCACGCTGTGCTCATTACAGTCATCCTGAAGGTAAAGCTTATTTCCCTGATACAAAGCTTTTATCAGAAAGGAGAGAAAAGTTTTACCTACCATTTTGTAGCCAAGGGAGATCCCTGGGGGAAAGCAGTTTAAAAGGCAGACACAGAACTTCCCATAGCCAAGCAAAAGAGGGAAGAGTGTATCCTTTCAGTTACCAGGAACTGTGTGCACAAGAATCCAAACACCCAGACTCCTCTAGCAGGTTGGGGGAAGGGAACCCTTTGATTGAAGCAGAGAGGTTTGCACGGCAGACAGAAGAACCCTCTCTAAGAGATATTGAAGGAGAAGGTGATCCTATGCAGTGGGATTCTTATCAACCCCCAGTGTCTGAAGTGTATATGGACTGCTCGTATATGATAGCAGACAATGTGCAATCCCTTTGTTAATATTGCTGAATTTTGCTAAAGAAGAAAACAGCCAAAAGGAGCATTTTGGAGAGAAACACTGTTTTATTCTTTTGTGCCTTAAAAGCTGAGAATAAGCATTTATTTGAGTTACATATTTTTGTTCACACCAGAAGCATGGTTTCTTTGTTAATATAACCTTCTGTTCATGGTCAACAATATCCAACCCCGGGAGGGGAAATAAATCCTTATTTAACCTGAACCACTCGTGTACAACTTGGAATCATTTCATTGCGGTGGAACTACGTTACCCAGGAGGCCCTTCCAAAACCTCCATTAAGTAGTTTTAAGCACAAGAAGCACAACTGCCCACTCGCCTTGCTCATGCTATATGCCTCTGGGAGGGTGAGTGGTGACATATCTGGCGTAGTTTTTCGGATGCTTGACCTTGGATGAAGGACACTACAAGAAACTATGGCACCAGGACTCCTGCACAAGAAAGTGGGCTACCGGAAGGCTACAAGAAAATAAAGCACAGAACACAGCTTCTTTTCCTGAATGCAGACCTCTACACGAAGCCTCAGGTAATAGCACCTGGGCATAAGTGAGGGAGGATATCAGGAAAAGGGGACGCTGTGGGGTTTAAAAAAAAAAAAAAAAACCTGAAAAGGGAGCCGCACTTGGGTTTTTTTTGTTTGTCTCTTTTGTTGCAGGTGCGGACAGGAGATGGAGGCCCAAGATGTGATAGCGTGGATGCGAAAGCAATGGGACCTGCAGATGGAACTTGCCAAGTGCATCCAAGAAGAAAGCGCTACACTCATGAGAGAGCAGCAAAAGCCGCTGCTGGACGCTGTGACAGCACTCCTAAAAGAACCACGAGAACCACGGATGGAGAATCCTATGGTTATACCAGGATCCACAATGAACGCAAGTCATGCATTCTCTTTAGGACAATTGAGTCCAACCGATAACATTGACGATTTTATCGATGCATTTGAGCGTATTGGGCAGGCATTAAGATGGCCTGATAGTCAATGGGCTACGCGCTTTGCAGTTTCGCTGACAGGCGAAGCCCTGTCAGCCTACAAAGCCATGCCCGCCGCTCTTGCAGGCGACTATACCGAGATAAAGAAAGTGGTAAAAGACAGGTTGGGGCTGACGACCTCACATTATAGGAGGCTATTCAGGGAAGCCCGCCTGAAGCCTCAAGAAACTCCAAAGGCGTTACAACAACGTCTGAAAAATCTGGCTTGGAAATGGCTAAGTCCAGAAACTAAATCGATAGAAAGTATACTCGACACGGTAGTTTTAGAACAATTTGTACAAGCTGTGCCTAGAGAAATGAGAATGTACCTCACCTTGCAGGATTGCAGGACCACCGAGGAAGCAGCTTATTTGGCGGACCGTTTTCTGGAGGCCCAAATAGCTGACCCCTCGGAGTGCAGCATACTGCATGCTGCAGGTTTATGTGATAGTAAAAAGGGAAAGATTCCCTATGGTGGAAAATATGCTATGACAAGTGTGAATGTTAGGAATGGTAATGATGAGAGTGTTTTTGTGCCCAGAGGGAATGTGTTTACACCCAAAGGTAAATGTTATCTGTGTGGGAAAATGGGGCATTTTAAAAGGGAATGTGCCAAAAGAACTGTCCTGATGTCTGGGGTGGACGAGCCAGTTCGGGATAAGTTTCTATTACATGCACAGGTGGAAGGGGTGGACACCTTGGCCCTGCTTGACTCGGGGGCCGACCAGAGTATGATTTCCCGCACACTCTGGGAGGCCATCGAGAGGTGCTGTTCGTCGCCTCCGAGTCAAGCAGAAAACCAGGTCAGAGTGAAGTGCATACACGGTACGTTTGCATTTTACCCTCGCCGGAGTCTCTCGGTAACTGCACTGAAGTTCAAGCAAGTAATGCCTTTAGCTATACTTCCCGCACTACCCCAAGACCTTATTTTAGGCAGGGATTGGGTACCCTTTTATGAGGGACTAGTGGCAGGTTTGAATAACCGAGCCAGCTTGGTCTCGACCAGATCACAAGCCGGGACCTCAGGGATGGGAGAGACATCAGCTGGGGACAGGGGAGAACCTGGGGAAAGACTAGTACCCCAAGAGGAGGAGTCACGGGAAGAAGAAGCAGATATTCTTCCTACCCACGAGGACCTAGTGAATGAACCCGTTGGGCAAGGGAGAAAGGCTAAGGCGAAGAGATGCCATGAGAGACAGGCTAGATCCCGGGGCAGAGCAGAATTGGAGGCAGGTGCAAGCCTACCCTGGGTACCCGCAGAGCTAGTGAGTAAATTTCCCTCCTTTTCTGCTGAGCAGCGGGCTGACCCAGCACTCAAGAGAGCCTTCGAATGGGCCCAGGAGATCAGGCCTGCATTGCCTAGGTTTTTCATGGACAATGGCATCCTGTATAGGGAAAGTGTAGACCCTTACTCTGAGGCAGTAAGGAAGCAGCTTGTAGTGCCAACGACGTTCAAAGCTACAGTCTTGCGTCTCGCGCACGACCACCCTATAGGAAGCCACAAAGGTATCCAGGGCACCCTGGACCAAATATTAGGTCGCTTTTACTGGCCCGGGGTGTTCAAGGAGACTAAGCAGTATTGCGAGTCGTGTGCTCCATGTCAAAGAGTATCAGCGTTAAGGCCGAAAGCTGTACCTTTGGTGCTTACTCCCACCATAGCCGTACCTATGAGCCGAATAGGCATAGATATGGTAGGTCCTATGACACGTACACACAGGGGTTTTCAGTACCTACTCGTGATAGTCGACCATGCCACCCGGTTCCCCTGGGCTATTCCCCTAAGGAACACCTCTGCGAGGATTATAGCCCAGGAGCTGGTCAAACTATTCTGTATGGTAGGGTTCCCCAGAGAGGTACTTACAGACCAGGGCAGCAACTTTTTAACCAAGCATCTGTCCACCGTATGGGAGGCTTTTGGAATAAAGCATATACGGACTTCGGCTTACCACCCCCAAACAAATGGTCTAGTGGAACGTACTAATCAGACCATTAAGCAGATGCTGAGGAGAGGGTTGAAAAAAGGGGAGATAGCAGAATGGGATACCCTGCTCCCATTCGTCTTATATGCATGCAGAGAACGTGTGCAATCTTCTCTGAAGGCCTCACCCTATGAGCTTATGTTTGGGAGATCCCCTAGAGGGATATTAGATATACTACATGAGCAATGGGTAGAACCAGACATTTCTGAAATAGAAATTCCGCAGTTCTTAAAGGGTGTGAGGCAACATTTAGAGAGAACCGCAAAGGCCGCAATGGAAAATCTGCAAGCTAGTAAACAAAAGCAGAAGCAGTATTACGACAGGGGCAAACAGCCCCGGACATTAAATATAGGGGATAAGGTAATTATCCAGGTGGCAAATCCAGGCCCAAAATTCGAAGCCCATTGGAGGGGACCATGTACGGTCGTAGAGAAAGTAGGACCAGTCTCCTATAGGATAGAAAACGCAAAGGGTCGCAGGCAGGTGTATCACCTGAACCTTTTAAAACCCTGGAAAGAGAGAGTTGCCACCGCCAGTATGGTGTACCTGGAACAACACAGCAGATCCCACACTGGTATTACGTACTGTCCGGAAGGTGCGGCAGTACGTAATATTTTAAGGCGGGGGATATGTCGTGAAGTACAAGGTTCAGAGCCGATGGAAACGGAGGATTCACTGCAAAGTGAAACCAGAATTAACAGATCTGAAGCAAGCATGGAGGGTTGGCATGGAAACCCCAAACAAAAGACGTCACAGTGTGCTAGGGAACACCCATCCCCTGAGCTAGCTCCTGCTTCACCAGGGAAGAGGGAACAGCTGGTGGGAGGTGTGGCCAGGCCCAACGGAAAAAGAAACACAGATAAAAACTCTTTAGTTAAGGATAGAGAGAGCACCGGAGGGGGCACAGGAGGAGTGGAGAAAACTGAAGGAACGAGGAGAGCAGAGAAGGATAGATATCCCGAGGGCAGCCAAGGTTTATGGCTGGGAGAAGAGGAAAGGGAAGGGAATCCCAACCTCACTCGGAGAAACTTCTCAGAGGAAGAGGGCTGTGAAAGACATACAATTCCAGCTCACAGAGAGCAGTGCTCAATTACCAAAAGCACTGGGGATTTTTACCACTCTAAAAGCAAAGACGTTTATTCTGGGAACCAGAGAAGACAGCCACGCTGTGCTCATTACAGTCATCCTGAAGGTAAAGCTTATTTCCCTGATACAAAGCTTTTATCAGAAAGGAGAGAAAAGTTTTACCTACCATTTTGTAGCCAAGGGAGATCCCTGGGGGAAAGCAGTTTAAAAGGCAGACACAGAACTTCCCATAGCCAAGCAGAAGAGGGAAGCGTGTATCCTTTCAGTTACCGGGAACTGTGTGCACAAGAATCCAAACACCCAGACTCCTCTAGCAGGTTGGGGAAAGGGAACCCTTTGATTGAAGCAGAGAGGTTTGCACGGCAGACAGAAGAACCCTCTCTAAGAGATATTGAAGGAGAAGGTGATCCTATGCAGTGGGATTCTTATCAACCCCCAGTGTCTGAAGTGTATATGGACTGCTCATATATGATAGCAGACAATGTGCAATCCCTTTGTTAATATTGCTGAATTTTGCTAAAGAAGAAAACAGCCAAAAGGAGCATTTTGGAGAGAAACACTGTTTTATTCTTTTGTGCCTTAAAAGCTGAGAATAAGCATTTATTTGAGTTACATATTTTTGTTCACACCAGAAGCATGGTTTCTTTGTTAATATAACCTTCTGTTCATGGTCAACAATATCCAACCCCGGGAGGGGAAATAAATCCTTATTTAACCTGAACCACTCGTGTACAACTTGGAATCATTTCAGTGCGGTGGAACTACGTTACCCAGGAGGCCCTTCCAAAACCTCCATTAAGTAGTTTTAAGCACAAGAAGCACAACTGCCCACTCGCCTTGCTCATGCTATATGCCTCTGGGAGGGTGAGTGGTGACACTAGTTAAGCATTTTCTTGCTACCAAAGTAGGTGGGAGGAGTTATGAGAAAGCCACTTACATAGCCAGGTAAGGTAACAAAGTAACCGCTGTCCGTTGTAGCAGCTATAGATATTGGGCCCGATTTTGAGTTAGGCAGGCTATGCGCCACGTGAGCGCACAGCCTGCCTGCTGACCCCCTTAACGTGGATTTTCACTTCCGTGGTGGCGGAAGTGAAAATCAGGGTTATGTTGAATCTGCCGGCAGCTGCCGAGGCTAAACGGGTAGCAGCGATTTTCTTTTTTTTTTTTTTTTTTTTTAAACTTTTATTTTCATTTTGCAACAAACAAAAGAAACAACACACCAAAGGAGACAAAACAAGTATACAATAAAGAAAAGTAAACCCAATTACCCCCCACCCCCACGCTTCTTCTCTAGCTGATTATGTCAGCATGTGAGCGCTTCCAAACAACAGTGATTATACATCAAAACAATCAAAAGAGTATCTGCGATACAGAATAATCATGGGACAAAGATATATACAAATTTAGACAGTCAGATGAGAGCATTGAGCAGAATGTACATAATCATTGAGCATCTTCCATTTAGACCGATGATGAGGAGTCTGAATGGGGGAAGCAAACATACGAGGTATTTGTTCATATTTACTGTAGAGACAGACATGATTCCACCATTCATTGGGGCTCAGATGGGAGCTATTTTTCCAGTATTTCGTAATTAGGGAAATAGCAATGCCAAGCATAAAGTCCAAAAGGAAGTAAGCCGTTTTTGGAAGAGAGGGGATCCCCGCAGCTGAGCGAAGTCCCACTATCTTCCAAGAAAGGGGCTCTTGAAAGTGCAAAATAGACTGGATACGACCCCAGACCCGACGCCAGTAATACTGTAGTGCGGGACATTCATACATAACATGAGGTAGTGAACCAATGGCCGCATGACATGTCCAACAACTATTGCCCTGAGTAGTGTTCCATTTGGCTAATCTGTCTGGAGTGTAAAAACACCGGTGGGCTAGAAAGAAGAGTGTCTGAGTGAGTGAGGCGGATCGGGAGACCCGTGTCACTCTACTCCAGACAAGGCTCCATTGCTCCGGGGTCAAAGTCACATGCAATTCTCTCTCCCATGCTTTCTGCGCTATAGGGGTATCTCTAGTTATAGCATTACATAAGGTTTTGTAAAAATTGGATGCTACACCCGGTGAACTACCGATAGATCGGATAGTCTCCAACCAACCTTGTGTAGGGGAGGCCGATGGCGGGAGCACCTTAGCACTCCGAAGGCAATGCTGAAGTTGCACCAACTGGAAGTAGTGTTTCGCTGGGAGACCAAATTCAATTTGCAATTCACTAAAAGTTTTCCAGAGACCTTCATGGAACAACTGACTAGGAATCCAAATGCACCTAGTGTACCAGGGGCTCCACGCCATCGGCTTATTTTGTATTCGAAATCGAGTATTGTACCAAAGTGGGAGCTTGTCTAACGGACAGAGTCGGGAGTCTAAAGATTGCATAAGATTATTAAAGGCACCCAAGGTGTCTAAAAGCATTGGTGGAAAGTGGGAGTCTGATGGGAGAGTCATACCAGGGAGAAAAGTAAGAGGAATCGGTTTGCAAAGGTCCTCTTCTATGTCTAGCCACACAGGTCTACTCGGTACTGGATCTTCCAGCCAACGAGCGCCTTGTTTGAGAAGAAAAGATTGATGATACTTCAGGAAATCAGGGAATCTGACACCCCCATTTTCCTTATCTGCTTGCAGCTTATGTTTCGCTATCCTAGGTGTCTTATTTTGCCACAAGTATCTAGTCAGAAGGCCCTCTATATCTTTATATATACGTCGAGGTAAGAGACAGGGCAACATTTCTAAGATATAATTCACTTTCGGAACAATCATCATTTTTATGGTTTCTAATCGACCCCACCAGGTAAGTGTTAAAGGAGTCCAGCGGTGAGTAAGCGCCCGGACTTTAGAGATTAAGTCTTTGGCATTGAAGGAGATAGTGTCTTCCAAAGGAGAACAATAGTGAACCCCAAGGTATTTGACCATGCGAGGTTGCCATAAAAAGGGGAAGGGTTGCATATCTGCCTGATGAAGCAAAGGATTTAATGGAAAGGCTACCGACTTGGTCCAATTTGTCTTATAACCGGACAGTTGTGAGTATTTACCAATTTGCTCTAGGACAGCCGGTACTGAGTCTATAGAGACAAAAAGCATAAGGTCATCAGCATACGCTGAAAATTTGATTTCCCTATGGGTAAAGGGGACTCCATGAATCTCCTCCGATTGCCGGATTAGTAAAGCCAAGGGTTCGAGTGCAAGATCGAAGAGAAGTGGAGACAGTGGGCATCCCTGGCGAGTGCCGCGTTGAAGGGGAAAAGGCTGAGACTTTAAAGCATTGGCACATATACTGGCTGTAGGCTGTGCGTACATGGTGCGAAGACAACGGAGAAAACCTTCCCCGAATCCGTACCAGCGGAGGACTGCAAACAGGAAGGGCCACTCTAAGCGATCAAAGGCCTTCTCAGCATCAAGTGAGAGGCCAACAAATGGGCGATCAAGATTAACTGCGGTAGTCAGTACATGGCATAGAGTCCGAGCATTGTCAGCAGTTGATCTACCAGGAATGAAACCGCATTGATCTGGGTGTATTAAGGTAGGCATCCTATCAGAGAGCCGGGTAGAGAGAATGGTGGCAAATATTTTATAGTCCGCGTTTAGGAGGGAAATTGGACGATAATTAGCTGTTAGTTGCGGGTCTCTCCCCTCTTTCTCAAAAACTACTACATTTGCCATTGAAAAGGACCCAGAAGGAGAACCCTCCTCGGCCAGAGCAGAAAAATAAAGTTTCAAAACTGGAGCTAAGTCAGCGTGAAAGGTTTTGTAGAATTCAGCAGGGAGACCGTCTGGGCCTGCGGCTCGACCTGAGGCACATTTCTTGATAGCAGAATGAATTTCTGAGACAGTAAATGGTGTGTCCAAGGCCACTCTATCTTCGTCAGATAGGGTCGGTCTTTGTACCCCTGAAAGTAAGCGTTCAAATACATCTGGCTCAAAATCACATTCAGATTGATAAAGCCGAGTATAAAAATCACGAAAGAGTTCTAAGATTTCGGTATCTTTAGTGACCAAGCCCCCCCCCCGACGGATTACGGAGGGCGGTAACACGCTTGGCTTCTTTTTGACCTTTTAGGGCATTTGCTAATAATTTGCCAGCATGATTATTTTCCCGATAATATAGCCCTTGTTGTGATTCAATATTTTTAACAGCAGCAGTGTACAAAAGCTGATTGTATTGAAAACGCAAGCGTTGTAAACGGAGTAAAATACATGGGTCAGTACGGGACGTGAGGAGACGCTCCCCAGCTTGTATCTGCTGCTCTAGAATCAGTAAATGCTGCTTTCTTTGTTTCCCCTGCCGAATTTGATAGCTAGTTATAGTTTCGCGGATAGATGCTTTAAAACCCTCCCACCAAGCCCAGCTCGCTGTGTCATGGGGTGAGTTAAAATGAAAATAATCTTGGATAGCGGCCTTTATATCAACCTGAAAATCTTTTTGACCCAGTAAGGATCTATCAAAAAACCAAGCTCGGGGAGAATCGTCCCGCGCAGTGACATGTAATGATAAAGATATGGCAGCATGATCTGAAATATGGAGAGGATGAGTCCTAGTCGTGTCTACTTGAGAAATCAGTGCTTTGGAAATGAGAAAGAAATCTATTCTAGATTGGGAGTGATGGGGGGCAGAAAAGAAAGTGAACTCTAAGTCGGAGGGGTGAAGTAGCCTCCATATATCTACCAGCGCAAGATCTTGCATCAGAGCTGTAAGGGTAGCAAGACTCTTGGGTGGACTACTCGTTCTAGGCGGCTGTCTATCTATCAGAGGGTCTAACACTTGATTAAAATCACCACCAAGTAGTAATGGAGTATTGGCGGAGGCCTGTGCCAACTGCGCAATACTTGCATAGTAAGCAGGGTTGTCCACATTCGGGGCATAAATGCAAATACATGTAAATTCACTATCTCCAACCTTAAGATGTACTCGGGCCCATCTACCCTCCTTGTCAGCGCTAGTATCAATTACAGTAGCTTGCAAAGATTTCTTAACCAGAATGGCTACCCCGCACCGTTTGGAAACGGCGGGAGAATAGGCAGCCACCATATAAGGTTTAACATTGAGTTTCAGTGTTTCAGCAGAGTTTAAGTGCGTTTCCTGAAGAAACGCTAAATCAGCATGCTCATGGCTAAGATAGCTAAGGATTTTCTTTCTTTTGATTGGACTATTAATGCCCTTTACGTTGAGTGATAAGATTTTACATAAGGCCATTCAGACAAGTTAAAAATTCTGAGCATGATAGCGCACATAATTTCACAATGTCCCTCATATTGACTGTATCTGGCTGTACATATGGCATAAAAGAAAATAAGCTTAGATAATACAATGAAGCGCCCCACATTAAAAAAGAAAAACCGCAGCGCGGTAGAGAAGAAGCAGAACCCCAAAAATTACTGGCGACCATGTGTCTGCGGGGAGAAGCCCCAGAGAAGGCCGAAATTGAAAAAACACATAACCTGTAGGACTGTGCGTGCTCCGAATCCGACCGAGGCACACATCATGGAGGGATAGGAGACCAAAAAAAAAAAAACAAAAAAGTCATAGAAGTCATAGAAAGAAAGAGAGAAAGTCCAGGTAGTCTCTGTGCTTGACTATGACCGCCGCATCGGGCCCTTCAAAATGGCGGACAGAGCCGGCAAATAAAAGTCCAAGTCGTTGGATTAGCGCATCTGCTCTGCTTCTTTGGAGTCTAAAAATGTTGATAGTAGATCAGGATCTTCGAATGTCCTGGTTTGGTTGTGGAGAGTCACTCGGAGCTTCGCGGGATACAACAGGCCAAAGCGAGCCTGTAGCTGTTGAAGTCGAGGGCGAAAAGCAAGGAGTTTCTTCCGTCGGTCAACGGTAGGCTTTGCCAAATCAGGGAAGAAGGAGACTTTGTGGCCTTCAAATTCCAAATGATGGTTCGCCCGGGCAGCATTTAAAATTTGTTCCACTTGTTGATATCGTAGCAAGCGAAAGATAATAGGCCGGGGGGTCGTTCGGTTGAGCGCCATGTGGGTAGGAACACGGTGTGCACGATCGATTTCCAGTTCTTTATGAAAAGTGATCTTCAGCAAGGAGGGAAGAGTTTTGAGCAGGAATTCTCTCATATCTCCCGCTTCCACCCCCTCCGGTATTCCAATGAGCCTCACATTGTTGCGACGGGCTCGATTATTGCTATCTTCTAACTCCTTTTGAAGATTCTGTATCTGGCGCTCAGCCTTGTCCAATGTGCCCAAGCGCACCGCGTGCGAGACGAGGAACCCCGCAATATTGTCCTGCCGTAATGAGAGACTTTCAAGTCGGTCCTGGAGCACTCCAAAGTCTTCTCGCATGGCTCTAAGCGCTTCTCCATTGGACTGCACCAATTCCTTCACGCCGCGTATTTCCTCTAAAATCTCCAGGTGCATTTCGGGGTTTTCCCGAAATGGAACCATCTTCTGTGGAGAGGACACCTCTGTTTTGGAGCGTTTTCCGTGAGAAGAAGAAGGAGACCCGAAGTCCAAGCGCGCTGGTTTATGGGCCGCCATCCCCCCGAGGTACCCCGGTCAGCCCGGAGCGAAATAGTAAGTTTGTATAGGTATTAAGTCAGGATTCTAAGTAGGCCTCTCGGGAGCTTCAGCGCGAAGCGTCTTACCCGCTGGACATCAGGCTCCGCCCCTCGGTAGCAGCGATTTTCAATGCTACCCGCTGAGCCCTCTGCGTCTTAAAGATAGGCAAGATTTTTCCTCGCCTACCTTTAAGGCTCAGGGGCTAAGCGGGTAGCATCAAAAATCACTGCCACCCATTTAGCCCTTTTCTCCACCCCAGAATGCCCCCAACACACCCTAATGCTAACCACATAGCTTCTGGGTGCATTACCCGTGTAGGTACCTTTTGAAAATCCCGGATAAGGCATACCTCTCTCATCAGATGATCCTGCTCTCACGCTGCTTACCGCAAGTATAGTATCACAATCCTAACCTCAGTATACTACCATCAACAGCCTTATCAATGTCAGTTTACATTGTACTGTTGTCAGTAATTCCTTAATGCTTTCTAACCACTGCACTGTTACCATTGTACTATAGTCAGTATTTGTTACTATTGTACTGTAGTCAGTAATTTCTTACTGCCATCTCGCCACTGTACTGTTAACATTGTACTGTAGTCAGTAATTGTTACTATTATACTGTTGTCAGTAATTCCTTACTGCTATCCAGCCATTGTACTATTGTCAACAATTCCTTAATGCTATCTAGCTAGTTACCATTGCTTTGTTGTCAACACTTCTCCCACAATCCTTGTCCACAATCACAAGTAATTCTGCCCTAATCTACCCATTGCACAATCACACAGTGCCCTACCACAATGGGTTCCCCCTTTACCACCATAATCGGATGTTACATCATCCTTGCTAGTTGGTTCTCCTGCTCTCTTACCTTGACACCTCTTTCCAACCAGATACCAATATTACAAAGCCATGGAAGAAGATGGTCTGGTGCATCCCGTAACAATGTAAATTGGGACTCCCGTGCACATCACCCACATCTGCTACACATTGCGCTTCAACACTCTGTGCAATCCAAGAAGGTTGAAAACTCCTACCCTCATAACCTAAATTGTGCCTCATTAATGCCCGTTCTATCCGGAAGAAGTGGCCAGCTGTCATCGACATGATTTCCCTCCACGACCTTGATATACTCTTGGTCACTGAGACATGGCTATCCGACGAGGACAACGTCATACTCAACCAACTCCTCCCCCCGAACTTCACAGCTCACACAAGTCATAGACGAGACAAAAGAGGAGGAGGGGTGCTCATCATCACCAGGACAGATCTCCATTTCCAGACGGTTGACACCACCAACACTAATCACCTTGAAACCGTCACCATATCCAACAAACGCTGCTCAATCAACCTGCTTTACAGAGCACCTACAGCTTCTCCGGATGATCTTGCTGCAATAATTGATCTCGCCTCCAACACGCATAACCCAAACATCCCAAATTGGATCCTAGGTGATTTCAACCTGCCAACACTGCAGGACAATCAAGTGTTATCCTTCCTTGATGCCCTTACAAATCTCGGCTTCAAACAATTAGTGAAGGAACCTACCCATACTAAAGGAAATATTCTGGACCTAGTATTCGCCCCTCAGATATCTCTTAACACATCGCATGACCCTATAACGTCCATAACTCCTGTTCCATGGTCAGATCACAAACTGATCATCTTCCAGATCCCTTTGCACAAAACCGATTCAAAGTTCAATAAGATACCAAGCACCGCTACGAGACTTCACTCCAGATGTTTCAAGCCTTTCAACAGAGACCTTATCCTCACGGAAACGCAACAACTCATTAGCGAAACCACCTTGAACCTTGACGACCTGATTACTCACTGGAACAATTGCCTTAGTGCAATCGCCCTACGCACACCAACCAACAAGCCCCCAAGGAAAAGAATGAGCGCTCCATGGTACACAGCCGATCTTAGAGTTTCTCTTACCCAATTACGGAAACTCGAGAAGCGCTGGCGCCGATCCCACTCATCAATTGACCAGACAGCATACAACTGTCATCTGGCTGCACACCGCAAGGCAACCACTGATGCAATGAAACAATACTACTCAGAGACCTTAAAGAGATCACTTAATAAACCCCACGATCTTTTTGAACTAGTCAAGACTCTATCAAAGGAACCAACCCCGGACCTCCAATTGAGATTCACCCACAAGATTTTGCTAACTACGCACAATCCAAGATATGCCGGACTATCAACATCTCGACTACAACCACCACCACTCCGGAACGAGATGGCCCCACAGCTCTAACCATATTCTCTACCCCTACCAAAAAAGGAATTGAAGACACTATTATGGCCCTTAACACCACCACATCTCAGTCCGACCCATGCCCAGCCTTCTGAATTAAGGAGCTCCGCAGCTACTTCAGCCCAATACTTTCCAATATAATGAACCTCTCCTTCACAACAGGTTCCTTCCCCTCCGCTCTTAAGCACACCTCTATCAGACCTCTTCTGAAAAACTGCAAACTCGATCCCCATAAAGTAGATTCATATAGACCTATATCCAGTATACCTTTACTTGCGAAGATCATCGAAAAAGAGGTACAACGACAACTACAAGATCACGTTGACACTACCTCACCATTAGACCCCTGCCAACATGGCTTTAGGGAATCCCACGGAGTGGAAACCCTTCTTACCACCCTCTTCTGCAAGATAATCACTGGCATTGATGACATCCGTCAAGGATTTGCTCTCATTTTCTGGACATCGCTGCAGCTTTTGACTCAGTAAGTCATGAGCTTCTCTTAGGTCGACTAATTGAGAAAGGAATTACTGGTAGAGCGCTTGAATGGTGCAGATCTTACTTGTCTGGAAGATGGCAGCATGTGCGTTCTGGAGGGATGACATCAGAACCTTTCCACCAAAGCCAGGGAGTCCCACAAGGGTCCTCCCTTTCAGCCCTCCTGTTTAACATTTACATGCAGCCAATTTGCAAGATCATCCGATCCTTCAATGTCGACTGCATGTTATACGCTGACGATGTCCTGCTGTACATACCCTTCTCTACGGAACATCTGGACCTCTCTCCACTGACGAGCTGCTTCAATGCAATATCTGACTGGCTTCTCTCCCAAAACCTCCGAATACAACATAAGAAAACGGAAGTACTCTTCATTACGAGGAACCCTAACTTCTCCCCACCACAATTCCTTAAAGTAAAAGAAGCAGGGCGGAGCCTGATGTCCAACGGGGTAGACGCCTGGTGCTGAAGCTCCCGAGAGGCCTACACAGAATCCTGATTAAACTCCTGCAAAACTTCACTATTTTGCTTTAAAATCGCCGGGGCGCATCGGAGGGATGGCGGGACCTAAACCACAGCGCCTAGATTTCGGCTCCCCCACTTCGTCGCACGGCAAACGCTCCAAAACGGAACTGCCTTCCCCGCATAAGATGGCGCCGCTCTGTGAGAGCCCTGAAATGCAGCGGGTGATACTCGAGGAGATTCGTGGTGTAAAGGAACTGGTACAATCCAACGGAGAAGCGATCCGCGCCATGCGTGAGGACCTTACCATGATGCAGGAAAGGCTCGAGGGCCTCTCGTTGCGCCAAGACAAAATGGCGGAGACTCTTGAATCGCACGCGGTGCGAATGGGGAAGATCGATAAAGCTGAACGCCAGATTTTGCTCCTTCAAAAGGAACTTGAAGATAGCAATAATAGAGCTCGTCGCAATAACATTCGACTCATTGGAGCTCCAGAGGGCGTAGAAGCAGGAGATCTGCGGGAATATCTGGGCAATATTCTACCCTCTCTATTGAAGACGACGTTTCTTAAGGACCTGGAGATAGACCGGGCACATCGTGTCCCCACTAATATGGCGCTCAACCGGACGACTCCCAGGCCCATCATTTTTCGGCTACTGCGCTATCAACAAGCTGAGCAAATTCTGGCTGCTGCCCGGGCTAATCATCACCTCGAGATAGATGGGCATAAAGTGTCTTTCTTCCCTGATCTCTCTAAGCCCACGATGGACCGCCGAAAGAAGCTTCTTGCTTATCGCCCTCGCCTTCAGCAACTGCAGGCCCGATTTGGTCTCCTGTATCCGGCAAAGCTACGCGTTACGCTGCATAACCATACCAGGACCTTTGAGGATCCTGACCTCCTCGCTGCATTTTTGGACTCTAAAGAAGCTGAACTGATGCGTTGATGTTACCATCAAGCTGTGTTGCTGTTCAAAGCTCTCTTAAATCTCTACCTCATTGGGGCCTATCGCAGTGATTTCGCTGCGGACGCGGTTGGACTGCTCTCCTGACCTACTTCTTTGAACCGCCATCCTGCTTCTCTGCACCCTTCGGTGGCTCCCGGGACTTGTTCCTGCTGCAGGGAGTATGGCCAGTATCGGGCCTTCTCTGGGGCTTCCCCCCGCAGACTCATGGTCGCCAGTAATAGTTGGGGTTTTGCTTCTTCTCTAGTGCACTTCGGTGCCTGTCTCTTTTTTTTTGGGGTTATTTATGCTTTCTACCAAAAGTTTATTATTTCATGTCGTGTGTACAGTCATTTGCTACCAATATGCATAGTTTAGGGAATAATGTGCAACTTCATGTTCTTTCAGAATTTTGTATATTACTAGATGGCTTTCTGTAAGCTCTATCATTGAATGTCAAAGGTATCAATAGTCCAATCAAAAGGAAGAAAATTCTTAGCTATTTGAATACTGAGCATGCTGATTTAGTACTGCTTCAAGAAACGCATTTAAATGCTAAAGAAACACTAAAGCTTAATGTCAAGCCTTATGCTGTTGTGGCGTATTCTCCCGCTGTTGCTAAATGCTGTGGTGTTGCCATACTTGTTAAGAAATCCCTGCAGGCCACCGTGCTAGATATTAGCTCAGATAATGAGGGTAGATGGGCTCGCGCTCATCTCAAAGTGGGGATCTAGAATTCACGTGTATTTGTATTTATGCTCCAAATGTTGACAATCCTGGTTTTTTTGCTAAAATTGCACAAGCTGCGCAAGCCTCCGCTCATACCCCACTAATACTGGGAGGAGACTTTAATCAGGTCCTCGACCCTTTGGTGGATCGGCAGCCGCCTAGAACCTGTGGTCCACCCAAGAGTCTCTCCATACTTACAGCTATGATCGCTGATTTGGCTTTGGTGGACATATGGAGGTTATTGAATCCTTCTGATTTGGATTTTACCTTTTTCTCCGCTCCTCACCAATCACAATCCCGAATAGATTTTTTTCTTTTATCTAAAACATTGGTATCGCAGATTGGTATGGCTAAGATTCACCCCTTGCACATTTCAGACCATGCTGCCATATCTTTTACGATACACACTGCTGCGCAAAATGCAAGTCCCCGAGCATGGTCTTTTGATAGGTCTCTCCTAGACCAACAGGATTTTCAAACTGTAATACGGGCTGCCATACAAGATTACTTTCATTTTAACTCTCCCCTTGACACACCGAATTGGGCCTGGTGGGAGGGTTTTAAGGCGTCTATTCGAGCCACGGTGACTAGTTATCAAATCCGTCTTGGGAAACAAAGAAGGCAACAATTGGTGATCCTTGAACAACAGATACAGGCTGGTGAACGTATTCTTACGTCCCGAACAGACCCATGTGTTCTGCTTCGTTTGCAACGTCTCCGTTTTCAGTACAACAAGATTTTGCATAATGCCGCTGTTAGAAATATAGCATCCCAGCAGGGATTGTATTACCGGGAAAATAATCGCGCTGGTAAACTACTAGCTAATGCTTTGAAGGGGAAAAAAGAAGCCAAACGGGTAGCAGCTCTCCGAAGCCCATCTGGGAATGGCCTTGTCACAAAAGATCATGAGATTTTAGAGCTTTTTCGCGATTTTTATGCTAGCTTGTATAAATCTGAATGTGAGTTTGTTCCTGAACATTTCGACCGCTTGTTAGCTGGTGTAACAGCGTCCTACTCTCTCGGCTGAGGAATGCACGGCCCTTGATCATTCGTTTACTCTTGTGGAAATACAGGATGCAATTAAAAGATGTGCCTCCGGCCGTGCTGCGGGTCCAGACAGCCTTCCGGCTGAGTTCTTCAAAACTTTCAGCTCTGATCTGGCCCCGTTTTTGCAGCAATACTTTACTACCCTAGTGGCCGACGGATCCTCCCTTGGTTCCTTTTCAGAGGCCAACATAGTGGTCTTTGAGAAGGAGGGGAGAGACCCACACCTGACAGCCAATTACCGACCCATCTCCCTGCTTAACGCAGATTATAAAATCTTCGCCACTATTCTTTCTACTCGGCTCTCTCACAAAATGACCACTTTAATACATCCAGATCAATGTGGATTTATTCCCGGCAGATCAACTGCTGATAATGCCAGGACTCTTTGTCATGTACTAACTAATATGGCCTCCCACGATCGTCCATTGGTTGGCCTTTCCCTAGATGCCGAAAAAAGCCTTTGACCGGCTAGAATGGCCATTCCTATTTGCGACCCTCCGTTGGTTTGGTTTCGGCGATAATTTTCTCCGTTGCCTTCAAGTGCTATACTCTCAACCAACTGCTAGTGTCTGTGCCAACACATTGAAGTCCCAGCCATTTTTACTGCAAAGAGGCACCCGTCAGGGGTGCCCACTTTCCCCCTTACTTTTTGATCTTGCGTTAGAACCCCTAATCCTGTTAATCCGTCAGTCTCCACATATCCACGGCGCTCCCTTTCCCCGTCGGGACATAAAAGTCTCAGCGTATGCAGATGATCTTATGCTTTTTGTTTCCTTAGACTCCGTATCTGTTGTTCTGGATCTAATTGACCGCTATTCTCAACTTTCAGGTTACAAAATTAATTGGACCAAATCAGTCGCCTTTCCCCTAAACCACCAGGTTCACCAAGCAGATTTGCAAACCTTTCCTTTTGTATGGCAGCCCCGTATGGTAAAATATTTAGGGGTACATTACTGTTATCCTCTCGAAGAAACCGTCGCTTTTAATGTCAAAAATTTAATCACCAAGGTCCGTGAGCTCACCCAACGTTGGTCTCCACTTACTCTTACGTGGTGGGGCCGTATGGATACCATAAAAGATGATGATTGTTCCCAAGGTTAATTATGTCTTAGAAATGTTACCGTGCCTTCTCCCTCGACACACACCTACAAAGATATCGAGGGCCTGTTGATCAGATTTTTTGTGGCAGAACAAACCGCCTAGAATAGCGAAACATAAACTTCAGTCAGATAAGGAACATGGTGGGATAAGATTTCCTGATTTTTTTCAACTATCACCTCTCTTTTCTTCTCAAACAGGGTGCCCGTTGGTTGGACGCTTCTTTCCCGTCCAGACCAATATGGTTAGATATAGAAGAAGACCTCTGTAAGCCCATTCCACTTAGCTATCTCCCTGGAATGACTTTCCCACTGGATGCCCACTATCCACCAATGCTCCTGGATACACTTCGCTCCTTCAATGTTCTCATCAGCTCCCTAGATTCCCTAGCTTGCCCACTAGATAGGCTTCCAATTTGGCATAATGCTCGATTCCAAATTCAACATAAGCCGGTGGCCTGGAGTCCCTGGTATTCCAGAGGCATCTGGACTCCCAATCAACTGTTTCACAATGCTCGCTGGAAGTCCATTAATGAGCTCCATTGTGAGTTTGGCCTTCCTTCTAAATACTATTTTCAACTGCTTCAGTTGCAGCACTGTCTCAAGAGTGCTGGGGTTTTTCCCCCACTAACTCCTCATGACCAAGGGATAACTGAGGTGGTCTCCTTTATTGGGGCTCAGTCCGGTGTTGCTTCCACCTTTTATAAAACTCTTTGTGCTCCTCAGAATGCTGTCCCCCCTTCTGCACAGCAGACTTGGGAGCGAGAATTGGGTGTAACTCTAACCCCTGAACATTGGAAACCTCTTCTGGAGCAAAGTGGTTCGTGTTTCCCGCTCGGCTTCCTTAACCCAGACGCTTTTCTTCTTTGCCCATCGCTGTTTCTCTATACCCCTGATAGACTGGCCAAATGGACTTCCACTCTGAGTAATCAATGTTGGACTTGCCATGCAGCTACAGGCAACCCTCACTCATGTCATGTACGAATGCCCCGCACTACAACACTACTGGAGCCGGGTCTGGGGTCGTATTCAATCTATCTTACACTTTACTGAACCACTCTCCTGGAAAATAGTGGGACTCCGTTCTGCAGCGGGCATCCCCTCTCTCCCGAAGTCTGCTTACTTCCTCCTTGACTTTCTAATGGGTATTGCCATATCGTTAATCATGAAATATTGGAAAAATAGCTCTTCACTGAGTCCTCTAGAATGGTGGAATTGTGTCTGTCTATATAGTAAGTTTGAACAAATTCCTCGTAGGGCTACCCCTTCCCTTCAGGGCCCGCTACCAGGTGTCTAAATGGAAATTACTCACAGATTTCGTGCAGTCGGCCAAATGCTCGCACTTGACTGTCTAGTTATATCTCTCTCTTGATCCATAGTATATCATGACTGTTATGTTTATGTTCTAACATAATTGCTATGGACCCCATGCCTGGGTTAATATCTTTTCTTTTCTTTTTTTTTTTTATTATCTAGAGAAGAAGCATAGGGGGGGAGGGTTGATGGGGTTATTTTCCGGTTTATTCCATTTTATTTTGATGCAATCATCCTTGTTTTATTACTGTGTGTATTGTTATTGTTATAAAATGAAAATAAAAGTTTAAAAAAAAAAAAAAAGTAAAAGAAGCAGAACTACAAACTAAACCATCAATACGCTACCTGGGAGTCACCTTGGATCAACGCCTAGACATGAAAGCCCACATAGGGAACACAGTCAGAACTGTATATTACAAGATCCGCTCACTTAGGCATTTACGATCCATGCTGGAACCAAATAACTTCAGAACTATATACCAGGCATTGATCATACCTCATTTTGACTATGCCAATGCCATCCTTCAAGGCCTGCCCCTATCCACCTTACACCCCCTGCAGCTCGCCATGAACGCTGCAGCAAGGGTCATCCATGGAGCCCCCAGATGCGACCACGTGACACCTTTGCTGATACAATTACATTGGCTACCTATCCAGGCTAGAATCATTTTCAAGACTCTGCTACTCACTTTTAAAGCTATTAACAAGCTCTCCCCTGAATCAATAATGGCCCTCATCCATACCATATCTCCTAATAGAGCAAGGAGATCCACAGCTACAAACACCCTAAAAGTCCCGAAAGCATTAACAGTTTGCACTGCATCTACAGCCAATAGGGCGTTTAGTATCAGCGCACCAAGATGCTGGAACGCATTACCTCCAGATATCCGGGCTATTAAGGGCCTTACACAGTTTAGGAAAGCCCTCAAATACCATCTTTTCAATAAGTACCTCATTGAACCCAACCTCACCCACCGAGACAGAGATGCAACCCACTAAGCAAATATGTGGTTTCCCAACAAAATGCCAAGAAAGATTCCCTAACCCTTAGTGGTGCAGTTGTTTCTATGGAATTCTTGATCATACGACTTTATGTAGCAATATTTGTAAATAGTTTACCACCGGTATCCAAGTTTATGTAGCAAGTTCTGTAAATAGTTTACCCCTGTTATCCAAGTTACTTGCCCTGTTATCTGTAAACTCATACATGTTAACTGTACTGAGCATTTCTGTTCCATGTAAACCGCGCTGATGCTGAATAGTGCGGTATATAAGAGACTGTAAATAATAATAATAATAATAATAACTAGGGCAGTTACCTGTGTAAATGCCTTCAAAAATCGGGCCCATCATTCCTTATCCAAGTTAGATTTAGTTGTCTTCCTCCGATTCTCTGTTATCCTTGGTAGATATGAATACAAGTTCCCATTTAATCCAACACTCATAAGTCTAGCTAGTGAGGCGGTGCCACCTAGGTCTCATAGCCATGGTGGACAATTAGCAACTGAAAATACAGAAATAATTCCCTGTTGTTTCCGGGGATAATAACTTCTGGTTGTTTACAGTAATACATTGTACCAGGGAGTACTGGGCAGCATTATACAGTTTTTTTCAGTTCACCCGTGTACAAGGGACATCTGTGGTTGTCAGAAAATAAGATCATCCAGTACAGATTAACTTAAAAAATAAGTTCAGTTCATTGAATTATGTATTTGTAGAGGGCTGTGCAAATCCAGTGTGCCAAGGACATAGAATCCGGAAGGGGCCAGAGGGCTCAAGAGAACTGATGACAAATCCTGCTCAGGTCAGTACATGGGGCCAGCCATGGGTGGGCCTGGAGTGACTCATTCCCCTTTTCGTTGCTTTCAGGCCCCTTCCATGGCTTTTCATGATTTTCAACCAAAGTGGCATGTCCTACCACTGAAAAATCTGTGAAGGAAAGTCTGGCTCCTGCTGTAGAATGGGTGAAGTGCAGGTGGTGGGGGGATGTATGCCTATTGCCTCCTCTCCCCTCATCCCCCATGTTAATCCTGGACCCTTCAGAATTTGAAGTCTGGCTGTACTACTGAGTTAGTAGTAACCAAAGCCCATCATTATTTGATAGTCTTTGTGAATGAGACTTTGGTCTTAGTCTAGCTCCCACTGGTCAGCTCTGCTTTTACCATATGATACTACCAGGAACTACGGTTGGCAGTCTCAACAGAGAAACTAAAGATTACAGAGGCATGGAGACTGAATTTCTCTGCTAAACTTATTTAGTACACACATTTGTATACCGCTACTTCCTACGATCAGCAGCGGTTTACTTTACAAATCAAGATGGACTGTACAGGACAGTAATTTGCAAGGTACACATTTTGATTAGAAGGATTTACACACAACACAGCAATTAGGTCACTGAATTTACACTTGATTGAGTATGGGAGTCTTTACATATGTACATATATACATTCTTACAGGTCAATAATTGCCGTTTCCCTTGTCATAAGGTTGGAAGGGGTGGAACCATTTTGGTGCCGAGATAGTAGAAAGGGCTTACTGCTTAGGTCAGGTTGTAATGAGCCTGCAATAGGTGTGTCTTGAGCTTTTTACTGAAGTCTTTCAAGTCGCTTGTTGATCGTAGCTCGTGAGGCAGACTTAGACATTGTCTTCTCAGAGCAGACTAGAGGTATAGTGGCCGGATAATGCAGGGAAGCATATATTACTACACAAACAAGAGTTACCATGTAACCTTAATTTCCAATGGGAGTTAATGCTTGTAATGTATCTCTTACTCGATAAAAACCCTACCGCTCTCAACTGCTCTTGAATGCTCAGAAGTGGGGCCTCAGCTGAAGGGGGGATGGTGTGACTTATGCACTACATCTTTCAACACTACTATTGTGTACATACATCTCCTAACCTTTCATATGTCATTCACTGGCTCCCGCCTATGTTTTTACAATTTTTAATTACAATTAAAATAACTGAAAAACACTTTGCTTTCAGCATAGAACCCCACTTTGAGCAATCAAAGGAATGAACATGGGAGGTACAAATGTCGACTCGAATTTTTCCCGCTAAAAATCTCAGGCTGCTTCAGGACTTCACATATCCACTCCCATTGCTGGAATCTAACTCTGGAGAGATGTGTGTACACAATAGCACAGTTGAAAGACGCGGTGCATAAGTCACACCATTCCCCCTTCTGCTGAGGCTCCTTAACCACTTCTGAGCATTCAAAAGTAGTTGAGTGAAGCAGGGTTTTGTATCAAGTAAGAGATACATTACAAGCATTAACTCCCATTGGAAATTAAGGTTACGTGGCAGCTGTTGTTTGTGTAGTATTTGATGTGTGTGAGAGTGTTACAAAGGGCTTTTTTAGAGTAGGGACGGATATACTGGCGTCACTTGAGCTCTGCCGATTATGAAGATAAATGGAGGGTTTTGGTTTTTAGTGTTATCAATCTGGTCTATTATGTATTTTATACGAAAGGAGCTTAATAATTATTCCATCAAAATAAACTTGTTTTGAAGTATATATATTCAAATCACTCCATGTAAGCTAGCAGCCGTCATATATGTTTTTGGTAATTACAGTGACTATTTGGCATCTGCTTTCACTGACGCTGCAAAACTGAAAGGTAAGTTAGGGGCATGTTTACTAAAGGGCATTAACATGGCAATGACATGGAAAAAGCACATCATGGTAGCAGCTAACATGGGCAAAATTCAGATAGCTCAGGTAATTTTCCCTCTCTGCACACCGTGTGTTAGCAGCACATATAGGCAGGGTGTGGATAACAAATGGGTGTGCCTACCATGAGTGGTTACCCCATATGTTCTGCAGATGTGGAGCCTGATTCCCTAAGGGGCATGTCCGGGCTATCAAGATGGCCCTGAGTAGGATGGCCTGGAGTGCCCCTTCTGTTGCCGTGGGGTTGTCCTCCCCACGGCAGCACAAGTGCGGTGCACCCTTGGACCCCGATTCCTCATTGCCCATGCCCAACAGAGGCAGCCAATGCCCCAATTGGGCAGCGGGGATACACATGTGCCATGATCTGACTCTGGGGGAGGGCAGGCTGGCAGGCAGGATCAGGGGGCAGACTGTACTTATTCCACCTCTGAGGTGGAATAAGCAGGCTGCCCCCCAGTGGCCCCTGGACATACAGGGACAACAATGGAACCTGCCCACACCACGCCCGCCATCATACCCACATCCTCTGCTGCACGCACAGTGGATCTGTGTGTGCAGCGGAGAGGCAGGCAGAATACCGGCAAGGGGGATAGTGGGGCAATTGTGGGTACAGATAACATCACCTCAATGGCTGGTATTAGCCATGCCACAACCTCAGCATTTCTGCTATGTTATCTGTTAGAGTAGTGCTGTGCACACCCCCAACAGATAAAATGCAGCTAATGTGGCACTCTTTGCACTACCGCCTGAAGTTAGCACCTTTAGTACACATACCCCTTAGTTTTACAGATAAAAACTATGGGTCAATATTTAAAGCCCTTATCCAGATAGAAACAGAAACATAAAAAAATGACGACAGAAAAAGACCACATGGCCTTTCTAGTCTTGTCCTTCCATATCAACAACTACAACAGTCCCCTTTTTTCCTTTAGAGATCCTCTGTGTTTGTCCCATGCTTTTTTGAATTCACTTACTGTCCTCATCTCTACTACCTCCACTGGGAGACTATTCCACGGATCCACTACTCTTTCCATAAAGAAATATTTACACAAATCACTCCTGAATCTATCTCACTTCACCCTCATCCCATGTCCCCTCATAGCAGAACTTGCTTTCAATTGAAAGAGGCTCTCTCCCTGAACATTTATGCCACGGAGGTATTTAAACATCTCAATCATATCACCTCTATCCCGCCTTTCCTCTAAGATGTACATATTAAGATCCTTGAGTCTGTCCTCATATGCTTTATAATGAAGACCACTAATTATTTTAGTAGCCACCCTCTGTACCGACTCCATCCTGTTCACATCCTTTTGAAGGTGCAGTCTCCAGAATTGCACACTATACTCCAAATGAGGTCGCACCAAAGACTTATACAGAGGCACTATCACCTCCTTTTTTCTGCTAGCCATTCCTCTCCGTATGCACCCAAACATCCTTCTAGCTTTTCCCGTCATCTTTTCTACCTGTTTAGCTACTTTAAGATCATCAGACACAACCACGCCCAGGTCCCGCTCTTCTTCAGTGGACAAAAGTACTTCACCCCTATTGCTCCCTTGGATTGCTGCAGCCCAAATGCATGACCTTACATTTTTTAACATTAAATTCCAGCTGCCAGATTCTAGACCATTCTTCAAGCTTAGCTAGATCCCTCCTAATGTTATCTACACCTTCCTGGGTGTCTACTCTATTGCAGATTTTGGTATCATCCGCAAAAAGGTAAACCGTACCCGACAGCCCTTCCACTATATCACTAACAAATATGTTAAAAAGAATCGGACCAAGGACAGATCCCTGGGGCACACCACTGGTAACATCCTTCTCCTCAGAGTGAGCCCCATTTACCTGTACTCTTTGTTGCGTCTCACCCAACCAATTTCTAACCCAAGCAGTAACTTTAGGGTCCATCCTTAGGGTGCTCAGTTTGTTTATAAGTCACCTGTGAGGAACAGTGTCAAAGGCTTTACTAAAATCTAAATAAACCACATCTAGGGCTCTCCCTCGGTCCAACTCCCTGGTCACCCAGTCAAAGAAATCAATCAGATTTGTCTGACAAGACCTGCCTCTGGTGAATCCATGCTGCCTCAGATCCTGTAATCCACTGGACTCCAGAAACCTCACTATTTTCTCTTTCAGCAGCGTTTCCAATAATTTACTCTCCACCGAAATTAAACTAACTGGCCGGTAGTTTTCAACCACATCCTTACTTCCGCTTTTGTGTAAAGGCACCACATGAGCCTCTCTTCAGTCCTTTGGCACCACTCCCGACTCCAATGAGGCATTGAAAAGGTCAGTCAGTGGAGCTGCTAGAACATCCCCAAGTTCCCTCACTGAGGTTATCCAGATAAAGGCCCTCAAACAAATACTCAGTAGCATTAATTGAACTGTGTCACTGAAAAACCCCACGGACAGCCTTGGCAATATTGGAAGAGTGTCAGGCAGTCTGCAGATGGAGTGAGGACTGTATCACTGCCATTACCCAGATAGTGGTGATTTTCAGCCGCTATCTGGATAATTTATCCAGACAGGGCTGTCCTAATTTGCTCTTCGGATCCGAATAATGGCTTAAAATGAACACAATCCGCATAATGGTGATGGTTATCCAAATAATGGCCACACGATCCAGACAGTGCGTGGCAGTCACTTTCCGAATACTGTCACTCAGTATTTAGAGGCTACTTAAACACTTCAACATTTAAATATTTGACGTCTTTGAAAATTGGCCCCTCTAATTTTTTTTTCCATTTATTTGAATCAAGAATCTCTTAACTCAAATATCACCCAAAATGCAAGAGGACAGCCTAGAAATAGCCCTACAGAGTAGCAAGCAAACTATTAAACTTGTAGGCAATCTCTGGGCACCCAATGGCAAAGCTCTTACAGTATCATACTGTATATGCAGAGGCTCAGAGATTTCTTACGACTATCTGTGGACTGCTGGAGACATTTGATTATTTTATCAGTTTGCACTCTATTTGCAACCCATTAGTTCTTGGAGGCTTGGACAACTCTATTCCTTTACTAAAGTTTGTTTTGACTACTCCCTTCATTTTTGATTTCCATGGGAGACATGCTTTCCCTTTGAAAGCTGCTGTAGGTGGATATTTTCTCTTGTTTTTTCTGCAGATATTTTGTTTTTGCTGGAAATGATTGCGCATATATTTGAACCTGCAGTCTGTATGAGTAATTTCCCTCCCTCAGACCTAAGCACTCCCCAAGGAACACCTCCTCGAAATGTGCCAAAAACGCCACATGCAGTGGATCCCAGGCAAGGCACTACTTACCTGGGTAAATGACTTTTGAAACTTGCCTTTTTTCTTGACCAAGCCATAACCAATGCACATTGCATGTGTTGGAAAGTAGAAGAGCAAAACTGTGACATAGCCATACAAAATGTCCATATTCTATACTATCACTATACTATACTACTTGCAGTTCTGACATGATATCAGTATATGTTGCTATGATACTAGAGCGCAAAAAAGGGTAACAGTAATTGCTTTGGCAAGCATTGGGCAAGGCATGATAGGAAATTACAGAGACTTAAAGTGAACCCAAGCACGAGGTAAAGTAAGATCCAATTATTTTCCAGCATCTCTAACTTCAGTTTTTTCCATTTACTCCCAGTGCTTTGAACTATCATTACTAAGCAACACATTGAAATGTCTCATTTTTATCATTTTCTTCTTTATGAAAATGCTCTGTACTGTTTTCACACAGCAAGAAGGGCTGCATGAATAGTGAGTTGACTGCTCTCATCCAAAAACACCAGCCCATACCCAGTCCACGAGGCAGCTCTAACTCCAAGTCCGTTTCTTATATTAACCCTCAGAAAATTAGTTTTGGAGGTACAGGATGGGAAGTTCTGATGATGCAACACTACATTCTGCAATATTTTATAATATGGCCAGTAAGGAAGGAAGAAAAAAATTCCTCTTGCTGCCAGCGATATGAAATAATTTTAAAAGAGGGAAGGAGATGGTTGTTCCTTCATGGTTTTCCATTCCTGAGACCCTCATTGAAGTCCACATCTAGGAAATTTCCATCGCAAAGGCTATGGAGGAGCTCAGATACTCTTGCCCCATGATCAAGTTCTGGAATTTCAGCCCCCCACAGAGACATTATGGAATGGCAGGTCTTACTTCTGCAGTGGCTGGAGTGAAACATAAAATATTGTACAGATGCTTTAATGGGCTTTCAAAGTCCCATTCGGTCATATTCATAAGCTTCTTCTCATCAACATAGCAAACAGATCTGCCTATAAAGCTGTCACTATTAATCCCCACGAGCAGTCACCATGGTGTCTGGGTCATGCATCAATGACGAGAAAGTGCAGAATTCACTTCCAAAGTTGGCCTCTTGCCTGACTATCTGTAACCCCCAATCTTTGCTCTCCTAATGTCAAATGAATCCTGGATTCTGTGGAACATGCCACTTCCATGAGCCATGGCATCTTAATCTTCACAGAAACATGCTCTGGATTTTGCTCAAAATATTATGCAGGAGAGGAACTACTGGTTTGCCCTTGTATTTAAAGTAAAGAATTTGTACATCTCTTTGCAAGGATTCTTGTTCCTTCCAGTCCTTCAATCTAGATCAGCCTAGCCCTCATCTTGATCCCAAAGACTGCACTGTGAGCTTTCGGACACAGTCATCCCTTTGGTTTAGCAGCCCCTTTGCCCACTAATTTATATTCTGATTATGTGGCTCTTCACCCTCCCCACCCCCTCTTATTTCAAAGTTTTCATTAACTCTTAAGTGTCTCCTCTTCCCTCCTTTAAGTTTAGTGATTCTCATTCTACAGTATCTGTTATATTACTTGGACTATATTTGGGGTAGTTTTGTAAAGTTGTGTCTGCCTGTTTTACACACAGATCAGGGCTCACTCATGTAAGTATGGACACCATGCATTTGTGCTCCTGGGCATATAATTTTTGTGGAGCAGGGGTGAGTGTATACATTTTATTAAATGTACATGTAAATACATAGAACACATGCTCACATTTATACTTCCCTTGCAGGAAGTGTCAATTTGCACATGACAAAATGTGCACCACTGGGGATAGTTCTGGATTCCAATTTAATAAAGGCACATAGGCACTGTTTTGGAACTTTGACAGGCACCCTGTTATGATATTACCATAAAGTGATTTGAGCAGAGCGGCTACGTGAGCATAATGACACCCGTGGAAGATTAGCCCTTCAGCTAAGTTTTGATTGGACTGCAGGGGAGAGAGACGATTCATTGGGGAATCAGCAAGGAACAGGTTGCAATAGCCTAGACAGGAGGTGACAAGAGAATGAATAAGGGTTTTGGTAGACCTGTCAGTTCTATCTGTTGGATATGGACAGAGAAGGAGAGAGTCAAAGATGACCCCAAGGTTATGAACCAAGGAAACAGGGAGGATGAGTGTCATCTGCAGAAATAGCCAGGAATAGGTCTCTGGAGACTTCGGCAAAGGCTGATTCTGCAGAATGTAGAGTACAAAAGCCAGATTGCAGTGGATCCAGAATTACTTGAGAGAAAAAAGTCAAGATGGTGGCAGTGAGCCACATGTTTGATGAAGCTTAGTAATGGGTGGGAATGGGATCAGAGGAGCAGATAGTGAGTTTGGAGGAGGAGGAGAGAAGATGTGCAGTTTCCTCCTCAGTGATATCAGGAAAGGGAAAAGAAAGGTTACAAAAGTTGAAGAAAAGATTTGAGAGTGAAAAGAAGGAGGGAAATACTGAGGTGACCAGTAGAGAACTCAAGACTAATTTTATGAACCTCATCATGGAAGTAGTCAGCCAAAGTTTGGGCAGAAAATAAAGGAGAAGTTGGATGTGGAGGCAATGAGGAGAGAGCTGAGCATTGCAAAGAGACAGCGAAGGTAAGAAACAAGAGAGTTTCTCAGATGGATATATATTCTTACTTGGTGAGAGTATGGCAGATTGGAAAGAGGTTAACATGAATATGCAATGAAGTCCTATTGCATACTGAAATATTTGGGTTCTTCCAAACAGTGATGATTAGAAAAGAGATATTTCTAACATATTTAGCAAAATTAAGAAATGGTATGCCTTCTAGTAACATAGTATATGATGGCAGATAAAGACCAGTATGGTCCATCTAGTCTGCCCAGCAAGGCGGCAAGAGTAGGTGTACTTGCTGCTCTGGGCAGGTCACCCCTCCCCATGCCTTTGTTTAGAGATGTACACACTAATCCGTGTAGGTCACCCCTTTTTGTTGAGATATAAGAGATAGTTATGTTTATTTTGATTTTATCATGTTGCTGTAAAGGGGTCCACTGTGTCTGTACCACACCATTTTGAATTCTGTCACTATATTTGCCCCCACCACTTCTATCAGGAGGGCATTCTAAGCATCCACACCCCTTTCAGTTAAAAAAGTATTTCCTGACATTGCCTTTCAGTTTACTCCCTTGCAGCTTCATGTTATGCACTCTAGTTTTACAGCTTCCCTGTCTTTGGAAGAGGCTTGTTTGTTTATTAATACTCTTTAAGTATTTAAAGGTCTGAATCATATCTCCCCTGTCCCTCCTCTCCTCCAGAGTCTACATATTTATTATTTATTTATTTATTACATGGACTTATATACCGCGCTATTTTCCATCAGTACGGTTTACATAGAACCAGTTAAATACACATCTCAAAACTTTCGATTTGTGTTTACAATTAACAGGCAACAGAACTTGGATAGATAACAAGGGGGTAACTATTTACAACTGTACAGAAAGAGCGGGCTGAACGTCTGTTTGAAGTGGTTAGTTTACTGATGAGACATTTGAGGTGCTGTCATCCAGGTAATGCTCGAGGAAAAGGTGGTATTGCAGAGCTTTCCTAAACTGCGCTAAATTAGTGATTTAGCTCTTCAAGTCTCACCTCATATGTCTTTTGATGCAGGCTCCAAATCGTTTTGGTCACCATATGTTCACAAAACAGTCATTGCTTAAGAATGACACTTGGTGGCTGTGCTTCTAGAAGGGATTAGAAAGAGCAAGATGAAATGATCTCCAAGGAAAGCCCCTGGAAAGACAGTAACCCAAGGTTGAATGTGGAATCCTTGGAGTCTCCTATTACGAGGATGTGTGAAGATTCCCTGTGATGTGCCTGAATCATTCTTCCATAACCCTGTGATAACTGAGCCCAAGAGCTGGTATGAGTGATCATGCCTAGACTTCACGTCCGTTTTTGACTACCTACACCTCTATTTTATAAAGTACATGCAGCAGAAAAATGTGCATCAACTATGTGGGAACTTTATAAAATTACTCTCCATAAGTCCCAGAATGTGATCAGTGTGAATTGCCAGACCCTGAAGCCAAGAGCATACAGACAAATTTACCTCTTTAAAAAACAAAATGCTAGCATGAGACTGGATGGTACCAGAAACAGACCTTGAAATACCACCACAAAAAAAAGACCTTCTAACCTCAGCATGGACAATACCACGAAGTACAATCATGGCTCTTGCCACAAAAGTAGCACAGCTTGTGGTATAGGGACTGATGAAAGACTCCTCATGTGACTGGAGGAGGGGCCTAATGGGTAGAGCAGTAGACGAAGAACCGGGAAGCTGTTCTTCTGATACTGTATAAACCGCCTTCTGTTGGAAAGCAGGATGTGAACTGAATGTCAGAAAAGGCCTCCAAAGTGGCAGGCACATGAGAAGTACTTGTGAGGAATACTAAGATGCCTTGTTTCTGAAGGGAATGAGTTCCCTTAATGTGGCATGCCCTCCAAAAGGGCGTCACAAGAAATCAGAGGGGAATGCTTAATAAAGTGCACTAACATTTACTGCTGGCTTGCATCGGACTGTCACCATGCACTAAAACAGCCAACAAGGTAAAAATCCCACGCTAACTATGATGGGGGTGGGCATTGACAGTGAGTGAGCATGGGTGCACTTAGTGCCCCCTCAATGGATGGTGTTAAATTGCAACTAATGATGGGTGGTGAAGTGCTTCTCTTCACTCTAACGGAGTGGAGACATGTTGGGCATGACCCCAGTGGTTAGTGCAGGCTGTTACCCTTCCTGCCTGCACTAACTCTCGGCACTTAATGCACCCTAAGATGCCGAACCTTATCACACTTTAGTAAACATACCCAGAATGTGCAAAGGGGATGAGTTTCCCTTGAAATATGCAGGTGAGTCTCTCTTAAATTCTGTAGAGCATTCTTTTTAACTTCTTTATAATTATGACAGTAGCAAGCATTTTTGACCTCTTGTTCTTAATGTGAACTCACATCTTGATGGGTTTATGCTCAGTGCACTGCTCCCACCTAAATACAGATGTCAAGACATTGACTTTGCACAGATGATTAAGGTCAATGAGGCTCATGCATATTGTAATCCAAATAGCGAAAGCTACAGTTTTTTGTCCG
Organism: Ichthyophis bannanicus; assembly: GCA_033557465.1. Classification (NCBI taxonomy): domain Eukaryota; kingdom Metazoa; phylum Chordata; class Amphibia; order Gymnophiona; family Ichthyophiidae; genus Ichthyophis; species Ichthyophis bannanicus. The sequence goes on along the minus strand of CM066039.1, from coordinate 358,759,204 downwards.
AGGTACCATAGGGCCCTTGAGCTACTGGATTTTTTTAAACATAGGATGTTATTGTTTTTTGTTCACCAAATTGCCCCAAATAATTTTTGGCTATACATTTTTCAAAGTCCCCAGTTAGGGTGCATCAAGTCCACAGTGATTTTGGGAAGCAGCCTTAAGGCAATTTCTAATGAGAATCAATACTTTCCAATTTGAAAGAGAGACAACATCCTAAATTAAGACCTGGGCAAGACACATGTCTCCAGGCTGAGGATGAAAAGCCAATGGGATTGAGCAATAAGCACTAAAGAACCATCTCATTAGTATTCTGAGCTAGGCAGACAGTGGCAAAGACTCACATGAAGCCAGGAGAAAATTAAAGAGTGAAAGTTGTACTGTTAAGAGCTTAGGCGCTCTGTCTTCAGCAAGAGTACTGCTATGTCTAGTTTGTAAAAGAGGAAGCACTAGCTGGCTGCCTGATTTCACTGCTTCAATCTAAAGTCCAAGGGGAATGATTCTAGACATACAGCTAGCAAGGGAAATTTCTGCCTCTGCAGTATTTGTGCTGGGAAGGGACTGCAACATCCACCCACTTTACCTGGGGAGGAAGAGCCACTTGCCTGTTCCCCGAAAATATTTCTGCAAGCAGGGCTTATGGTTTCCAAGCTCATCTCTCAGAATTCTGCTCTGTGGAACTTGCAGACCTCATTCACACAACACAACTAATGAAGCCTTAATGAAGGACACAGTGTATCTATGCCATAAGCGTGATACAATCAACATTCATGGTCACTAGAGTTGCCACCTGGCTCCAGATTTTCACAATGTCTGGGTCTGTAATTTCACTTTTTTAAAAGAACTCAGAAAGGAAATCTGCAGACAGATCCATGCATGCAATAGGGTAAAATTAGGATTGGATTAGTCTGTCTGACAAAGTGGAGCTAAATTAATTGTCACATGGCTTTGTTCATACACACATTCTGTCATCAACATTCTCCCTCACTTCACACTATTTCAGTGCAATATACTGTTCCAGAAATGTACCCTCATTAACTCTCACATTATCTCAGTGCTAGACACTGAAACCAGTGACACACACCGCCTCCACTGAGCATATTAAATACTCCTTCCCATTCCCTGAAAAGCCCGGGGAGGTGTAAAATTGTAACAATATCAGGGAACATCATAAAACTAGATGATATTAAAAAAGACCAACTGACTAATTGATCTGCCCAATCATTTTTGTCTATGACACATTCTACAATACAAGTGATATACACACAATTTCCCTAGTGCACAACCGAAAAATGCACACTACGCTACTCTTGCACACTCGTTTCCCCACATCAGTCATGCATATACAGGCAACATCAATAAAGCAGCAGAAATTGTGCCAAGATTGGAGCCATGAACTTTTGCGCTTACTCGTAAACAGATGTAAATGTTGGTGCGTAAAGTACACGTGCACATGGGTATTTTGCAAAATAAGTGGGGGAATCTGTCTGCAATGCAAGATATAGAGTCAAGGTTGACCCTGGCTACCCAGTCTGTGCCTGGAGTAGAATGCAAAGCGTTTCTTCTATAGAGTGAGTTTTGAGCCCCTGGTTTGCCAAGGTGGTCACCCATCCAAATGCTAGCCAAGATGCACTCTGCTCAGCTTTAGAAATGAGCCAAGATCATCTGTCTGCATGCCACCCAAACTCCATCCTAGAGTCTACCTACACACAGGTCACATCAAAGTACCTACTTTTTGTCTCATATATGCATAGCCCCAGACTAATTTTATAAAAAACATTTTTACTCATATATAAAAGCCTCTACACACAAAAACTACTTTATAGAAATATCCTCAATAAGAGTTTCTCATGACCTGAAAAATCTAATCTTTGGGAGCAATATCCAAAAGGCTTTAGCTGGTTAGCAGGTCCTGCTAACCGTCTTAAACCATGAGGATCCCAATATTCAAATGGATAGTGCCACTGACTATCCCCACAGACTGTAAAAAGACATTTGGTTAAATCCAGGGCAATCTGTGGATGGAGCTTGGGAGATCATAGCAGCTATCCAGGCAGCAATGACATTGAGCTGCTAATCAGATTGCTAAACTGCATAAAGTTAGGATGGGTCAATGACTGTCCTAACGTTCTACAATTTAGCAATCCATTTAGTGGTTCAATGTCACCACTGACAGGATAGCTACTGTGATTGTCAGTGAAACTGAATATTCAGTACCAGACTAGAAAGATCCGCAACTGAATATCCAGTTTCACGTTCAGTGGCGGCGGCCAAGTGCTTTAAATGTGCTGAATATCAAACTCTTTGACTTTAAATCAATCATGGAAGTTCTGGACAACAATCTATTAGAGTTATAATATCTGCAATTCTGGTTTCCAATCTTCTACTGGTACTGCTATTTAACATGGGGTATTAATCCAATCACTAATCCAGCCTTCAGTGCACATTTTACAATGTAAGACCCCCAAACCCTTATATGCTTTCTGCAACAATGCCTAAATTAATAGTGGCAATAAAGCAAGAATTACTATTACTTTCTTTCATCTGACTTTAAATATATTTAGACCCTTCGCGTTTTATAGTTTACTTGAAAGAAGACCCATGGTAGATGTATTTGCTATGACAATGCAAAGAGCCAGGATTAAGGTTTTCTATTGCATGGATTAACATGACATAGTTAAGTTATATTAAATATTGATCACAAAGCAATTTCCACATCTGTCTTTTGAACTACTGAGGGACGCTGTTGCATCTTGTGCTTGAAGCTGAGAATTCCATTCAGCCTAATTTATGAACATTTTGTTTTCCCCCTTCTGAGCCTATGAAAAGGACTTAATAAATATGACTTATTTTGCTTAAAAAACATTCCAAGCTCAGCATAGCTGCACTATCACTTCTGTCTCTCTTTTACAAAAGGAGACTTCAGAGGCCACAGCAAGAAATCCGGGAAAGAACAGAGGGTTCTTTTGCTACTAGTGTGAGCCCGAAATAGGTGAAGAACAGTGGGCACTGTCTGTCATTTCTGAAAAGTCATCTTTGCTTGATTGAGCTAGAGATTTATTAATGTATATGGAACAAGAGAGATGCTGCTGGAAGAATAAATGGCCTTTAGTCCTGGCTGTTTTCTGTATCTTCTAGGATTCATAATAATGTGTGTGGGGGGGGGGGGGGGAGTCAGGGCCAGAATGAAATCTAAAGGTGTGATAAGTAAACATTAGTGTGACGGTCCTATTCATAGATGTTTGGGATGTGCAAACATTAGGCCCTATTTCATTTGTTAGCATGTCTTAAAACATTTGAAGGGTAATTTTATTGCAGGGCACCTAGGTAGGCCAGAGCAAAGAAGGTGCCTATTTTTGCCTATTTTATAAAGATACATATGCGCCTAGGCACCTTAATAAAATGCTGGTGCAAATCCTGCAGCAATCATGTGTATAGCATGCAAGGACGCATGGAGATTAACATACTTTGCAGACAACATGTGCCCTTTGCAACTTTGCCCGTACTCCGCCCACACACTTTGCCCGTCACTCCCGACCCTCAAAGGTGAACTGAACATGTTTGACCTTGGTGCATTCTTAACAGGGAGGGTAATTTTCAAAGCTATTTCCATGCATAAAGTACTCTTGTACCCATGGGATTGGCTTTTATAAAACTGCCCACCCTACATGCTATGAAAGTATTGGCCCAGTGCCATTTTGTGCATATTTTTACTTCCATAGGGGACAGTATTTCCATAGACAGGATTGAGGCAAGGTTTTGCACTATGCCAATGCTTTTGAAGTTTCAGAAACATGTGTACATTTTTGCTTGGAAAAAACATCTTCATAAACGACTAACGGGTAAGTTTACTAAAGAGCATTAAAGGCGCAGTGGTTAGCAAGCGGTAACGGCAGCAGTAAGGGTGTCATCATGCGGTTAAGGCCGGGGCAGGCAGTAGACATTCCAGCGGTAAGGGCATTAAGGTGCCAAGCGTGCACTTTAATGCCCGAATATCTCAGTCACCTTAATGCAGGATAAGGGAGCCCTTGTGAAAGTCACATTTTAGGTGATGGATGGGAGGAAAGTAAGAGCTGATGGACATGTCAGATCCATATGTATCCTTCGTGTCAGTCAGTAAGTGGGATGAGCATGTGGGAGGCAGCTGTGCTGTATCAGTGAGGGGTGCCCATGTAATCTGCTTAATGTCAGTGTGTGGCTTGGGATTGGGAAGAAGTACCCCCTGGTGGAGCCAGCATGGCCACAATGTGGGCATCAAAAGGATGACTGAGCAGGAGTGGTGACGTGCAGATCATTCACAGGAGAGATGGGAGTGATTCATCCAAATGATTAAACTGTTCCTGTTGAGCCATGGTGTAGCAGCTGGCAGGAGAATGCATGACTGTACATAACGGGCATATGCTGATGGATGGCTGTAGGTGAGAGTGCGGTATGGCCTTGCTGCCCCGATGTACCTGATGTGACCGCACAAATGCTGTTGTAGTGTGTGTGAAAAAAGTGTAGCTGTGCCACCGGGAAGTCCCAATACCAGATATTTGGATATGACAGCTGTGTCAGCTTTTCTAACCACCATACAATCCTCCTGATACATATGCATATAACAACTGGACAAGTGTCTCTTATATTGGCCATATGGAGCAAGTAAGGACATGTGATGATCCCTGCAGGTGGCCATCCCAGGAGTGGGATATTCCCTCATGTACTACATACATGTGATGGAGCCAAAGATGTTCAGTCACAGCTCTGATGAAATATTCCAATTATGTACAACTCATGTGGGAGACTTCAATCTCAAATCAGCTACCATCAAGGATACAGAAACCTTCCTGCAAGCAATGGCCTCCCTACAATACACCCAACTGATCAAAACACCGACACACAGACACGGATCATCACCAGAGCTCATATTTGCCCCCAACTACCTACTTGACAGAGGTTGCATATCAACACCCTCTGTCACACCAGTACCTTGGTCAGACCATCACAGAATTAAAATAAAAATTGTGCCACAAGGAGGAAAACACAACGAACCCCTTGACAACCCACCCGTAGAAAGAAGATTCAAAAGCTTCGACAAGGACCAATTTCTACAGGACACTATACCCCACCTGAACCTTGAAACAGAGTATATAAACAAGCAAATCAACAACTGGAACAGTATCATCAATGCTGCCGCCAAAACCAAGGAACACAAAGCCAAGAAAGCTCACTGCAGCAAAAACCATCACACACCCTGGTACTCAAAGGACATACGTAACACAAAAAGGAGCCTAAGGAAACTAGAACGCCAATGGAGACACACCAAATCTCCCATCACTCAAGACCTATACCTAACAAAGCAAAGGGAATACAATGAACTCATCAACCAGACAAAAAGAGAATACCATACAAACATCATACTCAAAGCCTACAACAAACCGAGAAAACTATTCAAAATAGTGAAAAATCTTACTAATGAACCCAACACTGAAAGAGACGTGCAGATAGACCCACAATCCTTCGCAGACCACCTACAAGAATAATTGGATACCACACCACAACCAACGACAAGCATAACCACTGAACCAACCACATTCTGTAAAACATAGGGCAAATTCAGCACTCCATCTACAAATCAGCTCTCACAAATCATCACCGTGCTCATCATGAGCACTGCACCAACAGATCCATGCCTAGTGACATGGATTAAAGCAACAAAGAAAAACTTCATCCACACCATACACAACATGGTGCACAGCTCACTGTCCCAAGGAGTTATGCCAAACCAACTAAAGCTAGCTACAGTAAGACTAATCCCGAAGAAATCCCCACTAGACAAGAGCAACCCAGCAGCCTACAGACTGATCTCAAGCATACCCCTACTGGCAAAGATTATAGAAAAAGCGGTACAGCATCAACTCCAGGACCACATTGACACACATGCCCCACTGGACATCAACCAACACGGTTTCCGCCCGAACCATGGAGTCAAAACACTCCTGTTATACCTCTTTAACAACATAATCCAAATCATAGACAACCACAAGAGAGGAACACTTATGATCTTCTTAGACATATCATCAGCATTTGACACAGTGGACTATAGATTTCTTCTAGCAAGACTACAGAGCATTGGACTACACAGCACCACCCTGAAGTGGTTCAACTCATACCTAACAGACAGACAGTTCCAGGTCAAAATTGGCCCCAACACCTCCCGACCCTCAAAAATCAAGCAAGGCGTCCCACAAGGCTCCGGCCTATCAGCACTATTATTTAACCTCTATATTCAACCAATCTGAAACATCATGAAAGAACACAAAATACAATACACAATCTATGCTGACGACATCATGATATATACCGAGTCAACCTCGACAACCCTGACTACACCAGAATAACAGACTGTCTCAAACACATGACCAGCTGGTTTCAAGACTTAAGATATGCCATACTGTGTCAGACCAAGGTCCATCAAGCCCAGTATCCTGTTTCCAACAGTGGCCAATCTAGGTCATATGTACCTAGCAGTTTCCCCAAAAGACACAGGTTCCACAATGCTTGTACTGGGTCAAGCAATGATATCCTGGGTCCCTTCTGAATAATGGTTTATGGACCTTTCCTCCAGGAGCTTGTCCAAACCTTTTTTAAACCCAGCTACACTAACAGCCTTTACTACATCCTCCGGTAACAAATTCCAGAGTTTGATTACACGTTGAGTGAAAAAATATTTTCTTTTATTAGTCTTAAATAGTTTACCCTGTAGCTTCATTGCATGTCCCCTAGTCTTTCCATATTCTGATAACGTCGATCTACGTTTACCCATTCCACTCCGTTCATTAATTTATAGACTTCTATCATATCTCCCCTCAGCCATCTCTTTTCCAGGTTAAAGAGCCCTAACATTTTTATCCTTTCTTCATAGGAGTATCCTTCCATCCCCTCTACCAATTTGGTGGCTCTTCTCTGAACCTTTTCTAATAACGCTATATCCTTTTTAAGATACGGTGACCAGAATTGCACACAATATTCAAGGTGCAGTCTCACCATGGAACGATATAGGCAACAATCTGGCCATAAACTACAAGACGACTGAGACACTACTCATCATCCGAAACTCCAGCTTCATTCCACCACCCTCCATCAAGGTCAACAACACAACAGTACCCATAAAACCGGAAGTGAAATACCTCGGAGTGACTCTCAACAAGGAACTAAATCTAGAGTCACACATCAACAAAACCACCAAAAATGCATACCTCAAGATGAGACTAATCAGATGCCTCAAACCCCTCCTCACTCATGATCATTTCCGCACAGTCTGTCAAGCACTAATAACTCCCATCCTAGACTTCTGCAACCCAATCTATCTGGGCCTAACTAAGCAGACACTCAGGCCACTGCAAATGGCTCAAAATACAGCAGCACGCATAATATCTGGCTCATCAAGACAAGATCACATCACCCCCTTTCTAAAACACCTCCACTGGCTCCCAATATGCACCCACATCAGATATAAGACAATTTTAAACATATTCAAAATCAAACACCGGACATCAGCACTCAGCCTACAACCACTCATACAACCCAACATCAACACAAGACCGAGGAGGAGAGGCACCTCGGACACCATAAACACACCAAAAGACTTCACCAAGGCTCTTAAGAACACCTCAAGAAGAGCTCTATCGATGGCGGCACTTGCAATATGGAACGCCTTCCCTGACAACGTACGATCAACAGAAGACATTAAGGACTTTCAAAAACTACTCAAGACAACGCTCTTCATTGAGCACTACGGTGATAGCACATAGTTGTGCCCGCCAAACCCTGGACTATTACCAACCCCCCACCCTTACCCCCTCATGTACATAAGATTGTAAAGTAGCTCATGCTGTAAATAGCCCACCACGAATCATCGCCAACTTACACACACACTTATTCACTGTATAACACTGCATGATCACACAAATATCAATTTATTCAATTGTTTGCTGTGTACACCACTTTGATTAAAGGAGAAGGCGGGATATAAATCATTTTAAATAAATAAATAATACATCTGCAAGGTGAAAATGTCTTTCTCCCTGCACCTCCACTACCCGATCAGCATCATCAAGGGAGAGCGGGAAGGTAAGCTTCTCCCTGCTCCCCTCCGACAAGACCAATCGAACACCAGAAAATTTAAAAGCAGCCATAGGAGCAACAATCAGCCTTTCTCCCTGCACCTCCACGGCTAGCACGTTCAAGAACATAGTTGTGCGAGTGTGCGATTTTGGAACATCCACATTTTGCATAATGGCTTACACCCATGCACATACTTGCCCTTGCTATCTGCATGGGGTCCATCATAAAATCCAGTTATGGGAACGTTCATTTTTCAGGGTGGAGATGGAGCAAGTTCTGAAGGCACTTATATATGCCTTCCCTCACTGCTGCCACACCCAGAATTTTTTGGATGGATGTCCCAGGTTCTTCTCTAATGTCCCTTCTAAAATTCCACTTGTGTGAAGATTGGTGGGAGACTCATCAACAACCTTCACTATGCTGATGATACCACATTACTGGCTAAGTGAAGACGATCTGAAACATTTGCTTCTCAAGATCAAGGAAGATAGTCTTAAAATGTGCCTGCACCTTAATATAAAGAAGACTAAGATCCTGACAACTGGTAAAATCAATAAGTTCATCGTTGATGGAGAAGAAATTGAAATAGTGAACAACTTTAACCTAGTTGGATCAACGATCAATAAAGAAGCAATAAGCAGTCAAGAAATCAGACAACACATTGCTCTTAGCAGAATGGCTATGAAGGACCTAGGCAAGATTCTCAAGAGCAGAGATATATCTTTCCATACAAAGATTTGACTTGTTCAAGCCATGGTATTTTCAGTATCATCATATGGATGTGAATGTTGGACAGTGAAAAAGGAAGAAAATTGATGCCTTTGAATTATGGTGCTGGCGACAAATACTGTGTATATCATGGACTGCCGTAGAACAAACCAGTCAGTACTAGAGGAGATCAAACCTAAGCTTTCTTTAGAAGCTCAGATGACAAGATTTCGACTTTCATACTTTGGACAATCATGTGAAGAGGGAAATCATTAGTAAAAGACATTATGCTGGGCAAGGTAGAAGGTCAACGTAAAAGAGGAAGACCAGCAATGAGATGGATCGATACAATAACAGCAGCTATGAGTGTCAGTCTATCAACAATGAGCCGCCTGATTGAAGATCGAACACAGTTTAGGACTACTGTCCAGAGGATTGCCATGAGTCGACATGAACTCGACGGCACTTAACAACAACAAATTTTGACTCTGCTCAAACTCTACCCCGAGCACACATACTCTACAAATACGTACTCACTTGCACCATGAGTTCTTTTAGGCATGACCTAATTTTATGAGACCTTTTATTAAACACATAAATCATTTGACATGTAAAAAAGGTTTTATAAAATTGCCTCCACACTTTATGAACAGTTGTGGTACAATATCCCAGAGAAACCCATTGAATACAGTTTGAGTCACAGCTGCATATAAGAAGGAAGAAAGGGGAATTGGATATAGCTCATGCCTTTCTAAGAAGTTCAAGGTGAGTTACATTCAGGTACAGTAGGTTATTTTCCTATTCTTACAATCTAAATTTGTACACCAGAGCAAAGGAGTGGAGGAGTAGCCTAGTGGTTAGCACATCTGCCTAGTACCCAGAAGATCAAGGGTTCAAGTCCCACTAGCACTCCTTGTGACCTTGGGCAAGTTGCTTTACTCTCCATTGCCTCAGAAGAAAAGACTGGTAACCTATTCCCTATGATACATTGCCAAAAAGCCCAAGAGGTAGCTGGGTTGCTATAAGTCAACACTGACTTGATGGCACTAAAAAAAAATATATTTAGCCTAATTTGAGTACAAGGGTCTGTTTTGATTTTACAACTAATGAGCCATCAGGCCTAGTTTAGCTTAGTGGCAAGAGCTATATATGTTCTAATAATTATGGGCAGTATAACACATGCACCAAATCACTCAATAAAGTGTTGTATAAAGGGTCTGGAATCAATTCCAGACCAGACATACACGTCCTTCGACAGATGGAGGCAGAATTCACAACCACTGGTGGGAAGGGAATCACAGAGGGACTGGGCAGCAAGTGCAGGGGTTCAGAGCAAATGCTGACGTATGGGCTGTACTTCGATGGCTGAGCTAAACTAATGCAAAACTTTACCTATTCTTATATTATTTCATTTTCAATATGACTCATAACAGAGAACGACCATAACAAAAAGGCACCATCTGATTGAGAGTGAGCATCAAATAAGGGAATATCCCCAGGTAATGGTAAATGAAAACTCATGATACTGTAGCCCAGTAGAGCTGGTTCTGATTGGACTGGAAGTCCAAAGGAACAGGATGAAAATGCAGGGCAAAAGCAGTGAAAATAAAAGAACTAAATCTGAGACTCCAGCTTTGTCCATTGGATTAAAATGAGAGACTGTTCTGCCAATGTTAGTTATGTCATCTGCCCTCCCACATGCTCAGTTAAGTCTGCCCCCTCATTAAAGCTTACAGTTAGGAATAGATCTGATGGAACTGCTGTAAAGCAAAAGACTGTCATTTAACCCCATCCATCTGAAGAAGGAATTTATGTGTTCTTGAGAGCTCACATATCACATACAGTTTGGATTATTCATGCAGTGACTGAGTAAAAGCTGCTACAGTCTAAAGAGAATCCAATTTTCTGCAAAAACAGTGCAGCTTAAGCTCTGAAAGCTATTTCCTCCTCTTCCTTCTTCTATTGCTGCTATTAAACATTTGCAAGGTCTACGCTGCCCTTCATAGACATACAAGAAAGGGAGAAAGTGAGAGAGAGAGTCCCTGATTGGGGGAGCTTACAGTCCATTCAACCGATGGCCACTGAGGATAGATGAACAGTAAGGAGAAAACCTGGATCCTGAAGTTTGGTCAGGGCATTAGACCAGCATATCCTCTGTCCTTAGATTCAGGAGAAAATGCAGTGTTGGTAATTCAGTGTGACTTTTTCACTGAAAGTAGAGGAGTGGCCTAGTGGTTTGGGCAAGGTACTTCAGGCCGGAAGGTTGGGGGGTTCAAATCCCACTAGAGGACAGCAACCTTGTGCTGGAAGGACTGGGGTTTCTAGTCCCACAGGTGCTCCTTGTGGTCTTGGGCAAGCCACTTAACCCTCCATTGCCCATGTTCCCTGTAAAATAGTTATCTCCAAGTTATAATGCCCTGTTCAATGTAATTTCATTTTGTTCAATGTAAACCACACTGATGCAGAATAGCATGGTATATAAGAGAATGTAAATAAATAAAAACAGTTTTCTGGTCTGTTTATTGTGTAGTAGCTCCTGTTCTTTGACATGCCGAGGCACATAAGCAGGATTGGTGGATTACAGGCCGATAGTCAAAGGAAGTCATCCATTCACTGGTGGCTGGTGAATGCATATCTTCCCTAGCCGTGGATATGGATAGTATTGTGCCTGTCTGGATGGCTTAATGAAATCCGTATAGTGAAGAGGTAGAGGGAGGGCCATGAAAATATCTAGATGATGGAAATATTCAGCCACTATTTTAACTTCATATGTTTACTGTAAGTATGGGGTGGGTGGACATTATAGAATGCATATGTTCAGTGTCGTATAGCAGCTCTGAATATATATGAAAATTTAAACCCCTATGTAGTGGTTTAAATTATTAAGGTCACTGCTGCTGCTGAATATTTAACCCCTGTGTTTCTCTGCTAGATCTGCAGTTTGGTCAGACGTGATAGATATTAACTGCAAGCGATGAGGTCTTTTACAGAATGTATATTCAGACATGCAGACCATCAAGCCCATCTTTATGTTTCTCCCCACTTCCTGTAAGTAGGGATTGATTGTGCTTTTCCCAGGCTTTCTGTTGCTGGTTTTGGGGGGGGGGGGGGGGGAGGGTAATATAACCGCACATTTTGCTTGAATATTTTTTCTTGTGCAAGTCCTGGCATTTACAAGTGGTCTTCGCCAGGCACACATATTCAGGAGCATTTTGCAAACGCATATATGGTTCAGAACTATGTCTCTAAATACAAACCCTATTCCATCTTCGTTCCCACCTCTACTCACTTTGGGTATGTTTGTTGACCTTATATGTGGATAGCTTTATGTGCACATTGCACATGCCTGGAATGCCCTGGTGGTGGAACTGCTGGGAGCAAAAACAGTGGCAGAATTCCAAAAGGCATGGGACAGACACAAAGGATCTTTATTTTATTTATTTATTTATTTACAGTCTCTTCTAAGCCGCGCTATTCGGCATCAGCACGGTTTACATACAACAACTTACACATCTCATTAGCTGATTTGTGTTTACATTGAACAAGGTAATAGAACTTGGATAACAAGGGTAAACTATGTACATCTATGAGGCAAGATAGGTATCACCTTGCTGGAGATAGTCATGGTTGATTATGTGGAAGGGTTACTGAACTGTGTCGGCTAAGTGGCCAATGGGGCTATTAAGGCGCTATCTAGGGGGTAATACTGGAGGAAGAGATGGTGCTTCAATGCCTTTCTAAACTGTGTTAGGTCAGGAATTGCTTGCACGCTGGGAGGTAGGGCATTCCAGCATCTTGGCGCACTGAATTTGAAGGCTCTGTTTGCGGTTGAACATGTGCATTGGGTTATTGATTTCGGGACTATCAGCGTATTAACTGCTGTGGATCTTCTAGATCTATTAAGGGGCGTTGTCTGGATCAACTCTGTTAGTGATGTGGATGAGAGTCCATTGACGGCCTTAAATGTCAGCAGTAAGATTTTGTATGTGAGTCTGCTGCGTATTGGGAGCCAGTGTAGGTGCTTCAGGATGGGGGACACATGGTCTTTCCTGGATGCTCCATGGAGGACTCTTGCCGCGGCATTCATCGCCAGCTGCAGTGGCTTCAGTGTGGTTTGAGGGAGACCATGCAGAATTGAGTTTGCATAATCCAGATGTGGTATGATTAGTAGCTGATAGACTGTCCTGAAGTCGTCTGGTGTTAGCAAGGATCTTAGGTGCCTGAGAGATCGGATCTTGTGGTATATCGCTCTCACCATGTTGCCTATGTGCGCCTTCATGTCCAGGCACTGATCTAGTGTGACTCCAAGGTACCTGATCGAGGGTTTGGACTGGAGTTCTGCTTCGTCGACTTTTAGGGAAGATGGCATGGAGAAGCTTTGATTCCTTGTAATGAATAGGACCTCTGTTTTCTTATGCTGAATTCTGAGGGTTGGGTTTGTAGCCAGTTGAACACTGCATTGAAGCAGTTTGTTAGTGGGGAGTGGTCTGGGTTCTCAGTCGAGAAAGGCATGTACAGCAGTACATCGTCCGCATATATAAGGCAGTTAACATCGAAAGAACGGATCAGGTTATAGATGGGCTGCATGTATATGTTGAACATCAGGGCAGAGAGGGAGGATCCCTGCGGGACACCTTGCTTCTGATGGAAAGGCTCAGATGATGTAGTCCCTGATCGTACATGCTGCCATCTGTCAGAGAGGTAGGATTTGCACCAGTCTAGTGCTTTGTTTGTGATCCCCTTCTCTTTAAGACGCTCGATGAGAAGCTCATGGCTTACTGAATTGAATGCTGCCGCAATGTCCATGAAGATGAGGACAAACCCTCGACAGATGCTGTCTATTCCTGCTATTAAGCTGTTGAAGAGCATGGTGAGTAGTGTTTCGACACCATGGGACTCTCTAAAGCTGTGTTGGCATTGGTCCAGTGGCGCGGAAGCATCTATGTGATCTTGAATTTGACATTGGACTTCCTTTTCGATTATTTTCACTAGTAAGGGTATGCTCGATATTGGCCTGTATGAGTCCACCTTCTTGGAGTCCAGCTTGCTGTTTTTCAGCAGCGGTCTTATGGACGTATGTTTGAGGGATTGCGGGAATGTACCTGTTGCAAAGGATCGGTCCATGAGTCTGGCTATAAAAGGGCTCCAGTGGGATCGTAGTTCTTTAATCCAAAATGCAGGGCAGGGGTCTGATTGAACCATGGTTGTGTTGATTGCAGCAATGGTGTCTTCAATGTGCTGCTTGGTTGGTGTGGCAAAAATTGTGAGTGGTGTTCCATGGCTTGGCATGAGAGAGGCGTTAGGTGAAGAGGTCTTGTTAGTCTGACGTAACTTGGATTGTAAGTAATCTGCAAATTCTTGAGGGTGGATCCTGGCTGGTTGGACTGAGGTTGGTTCCTTTGTTAGGTTGTTGACGAGAGTGAAGAGGTCATGTGGCTTGTTCAGTGAATGTTTTAGAGTGTCTGTGTGGAATTGTCTCATTTTCGTAGTTACTGCTTCACGATGTCTTGCCAGGTGGTCATTATAAGCTCTTTGGTCGTTTGCTGAGTGGGAGCGGCGCCAGTGTCATTCAAGCTTTCTTAGGTGGGTGAGGGAGGTTTTCAGTTCTGTGGCAAGGTGATGTTATCAGAGTAAAAGGACTTCATAAATAAAGGGGCGACTTGCACAGACTCTAACCCTCTTCAAATCCAGGCTGAAAACTCACCTCTTCACTGCTGCCTTTGGATCTTAACTCACCTGATCTCCTTTTTCTTTTTCTTTCCTCCTTGTTTTATCCCTGTCTACACCTTCTGTGTTGTCTGTCTTGACTAGATTGTAAGCTCTGATGAGCAGGGACTGTCTCTTACATGTCTGTGCAGCGCTGCGTATGACTTGTAGCGCTATACAAATGCTCAGTAGTAGTAGTAGTAGAATGGCAGATGCAACTCTGAAAATCTTGCTACTTTACTGGGAAGACTAGATGGACCTTGCTGGTCTTTATCTACCGTCATTCACCATGGCCCCATGCAAAGATGCAAATAGCATGGTTGGACATCGTGGTTGAACATCCTGGTTGAACGTCCAGCCCCGCTATTCGCCGAGACCGCATGCTGCCTCCAATTCTCCCCACATACACAGAACCGCAGTGCAGGGAGAGCTGGACGGGGGTGGGAGGGGATGGCAATTGGGCAGAGAGTGGACAGAGCGGAGGCAGGCCTATGACCCCTGGATGTAGAGGGCCAATTCAGTCATGGCCCTGTACATCTGGCTTGCAGGAGATTAACGGGAGACTTATTCCCCTTGGAGGTGGAATAAGTCCCCTAAGTGCAGAGATTGGGTCTGGCAGTCATCGGTGCAGAGGTGAGCGGCAGCAGGGGGATCCACTCCTCCTTATCCTACCCCTGGCAGGGCCCACCAGGGGTTGGGCGGGGGGGGGGGGGTAAAAGCAGATTTGCCATTAGTGTGAGGTGTCAGAACTCCTGCTGGGTGTCTCAGTACCATGGCGGTCGGACGCCATGGCACCAGCGCTCCAGCAGGAGCATGGGGCTGGCTATGTGTGCAGCAGGCTGGACGTCTCCTGTAGCAGAATTGGTGCCTGTCCATCCCATTTACGTGCCCAATTCTGCACCCTCGGGAATGTCTAGCTCCTGCAGATGCAGAACCAGATACACATTCGGGCCATCCATATTTTGGATGTCTGGATGGCTCGGACACGCCACTTCCTGCATTGGGCTCCATGTTACTATGTTACTATAAGCACATATTCCTATGCATAAAATAGTGCTTTACATGCAGAAATGGCTTTTTAAATTGCCCTTAACATCTCTACCTTCCCCACTGCGAGGCCATTCCATACACCCACCACCACCCTTTCCATGATGTTGCTTCTGAGTTTACTTCCTTGAAACTCCTAATGTGAATTCTTGTTCTAGAATATTCTTTCCTCTGAAAAAGTGTGCTTCTTGTGCATTTATGCCTTTGAGGTATCTGAATATCTCTATCATGCCTTCCGTTTTTCCCTGTGAGATCAAAATAAGATAATATGTGCAATTTTAGGCTTTTTCCCCAAACCACACATGTTCAAAACAACTTTGATCATCTCCATCAATTCTATGGATATGGGCGGGCAAAAAATGAAAACAGCTTTATTTTTATTTTTTCGAAAAGGGCAGGGCCCAACTGTCCAAGCATAAAGTGAAGAGTTTCTTAAAAAACTGGATCTTAAAGAATCTAGCAGTGCATCAAACTTTTATTGCTGAGGGTGGAAAATACATTCTTCCCCTTTTAATAAGCAAAACACGTTGATGATTGTGATACATTTACTCCTGTAGGCTTTCTTTGCTCGGTCTGGTTACCTGAAAAGGCTCCATCAGGAAACCTGATGGGAATTTGCTGTCTGCTATTATGGTAATAATCAGGAACAGTAATATCACGGGACATCCTGGGATTTAGGCTGAGAATTTACACTGGAGACAGAGCTGGTGCCTATTTCTTGGTTATACAATTGCCTTCTTGTTTCATCTCAGGAGGTTTTTCCCTCTTGCAAAAAGGAGAAATTGTTTTGCAAGTTCATATGAATAAGTACAATAAAGTGTGTCTTCAGGCCCGGAAGAGGGGGTGGATGTCTTGTTATTTTCTGACCCCTTATTTCTACAGGATCTTTGTGCCGTCTGTGTGCTGCTGAAGCAGAAACAGAAGAAGCGAGGCATATGTAGAATACTCAGTAATCCATGGAGAGATTAGAGCATGGTAATATCATCCCTATTGTATTTTGCGTGTTGTCTCTTCTTGATTAAAAGCAAAAGATGTTTTGATGCTAGTTAAACAGAGATAATGGAGACGTGGAGACGCCACGCGGGGACATGCAACCAGGTGGTAAGTTGGCAGTTCTTTCACTCTGCACTGGACATCTGATCTTCTCTCTTTAATATTTCCTGGTAGCCCAGTGATATTGCAGTATGGATGCTTACACATGATAGATTCTAAGCTTATTTCTTTATTTAATTTATAAACATTTATAACATGACAATCCAGGGGAACCTCATTCATGGCAAATTACAGCATCACATTTACTATTCATTGACGTGGCACATACAACACAGACTACGTTTCTTGCATCATACCTCCCCCCCCATTCTATAACCATGTCGCAAATCCCAACCTACAAATCCATGTACTGTCAAAATCCTATTCCCCCATCACCTCCTCTCAAGATGCCTCTATAAATAAAATAGCCCCGACCTTATAAAATGAAAATGTCCTGTTCTCTCACTACTTACCTATGGAAGGCTGTTCCATCAAGTGAGTCCATACACCAACAATGCCCTAGCATGTGAAACAGTCAGTTTAATCTCTGATAGTGGGGTCACCCTTAGTAAACCTCTACTCGCTGAATGTAAATGATGACTAGGCATAGGCAGTTCCTTTAGATACGATGGTGCATTACCATGTGCCACCCAAAACATCAACATTTTAACCTGATTCGCTATAGCTATGCTACTCTGAATGAGCTCAATCTCATTTGCTCTTGGAAGCTAAGTAAAGTTGGACGCAGCTAGTATTTTGATGGGAGACCACTTTGGAATACAGGTATAACTGAAGAAAGGCCTGGTAACACTGTTCAACAAATTTTTACAAAAGTCCTGTTACTGAAATAAAAATAGTCATTTCTTATCCATTTTTATATGCTGAACACGAATATAACAGTGAAATTTCAAAGTTGGCTCTAGTTTTTTTGTAATCTACAAGAATTAATGTTTACATCACGAAATGCATGTCAATAGTAAATATAATAGACCTTCGGATAATACCTGTAAAATAACAAGTCATAGACTACTTCTTAGATTTTTTCACCTGTCTCTTGTACAGCTGTTCGGGAGCTTCACTGGGGAGTGTCCAGCAGTAGTCAGCCAGCATTGTAGTGGACAATTTTCCCTGGTATCTTTGCTCCATCATTGCGATATCCTGGTGAAAACGTTCGCCCTGTTCATCACTAACCATACCACAGTTGCCAGGAAAGAAATTGAGATGGGAATCAAGGAAATGGATCTTTAGAGACATATTGCAGCCAAGTTTCTGATACTGCATCAGCATGTCTTCTACTAGTTTCTTGTAGTTTTCTGCCCTAACATTCCCGAGAAAGTTTGTTGACACTAGGCGAAAAGCATTCCATGCTTGTTTCGCATCACCCTGCAGCAAGTTGTTGAACCGGTCATTTTTGAAGAGCTCTCGAATCTGAGGACCCACAAAAACTCCCTCTTTAATCTTTGCTTCACTGAGTTGAGGGAATTTTTCATGCAGGTATCGGAAAGCTGGTGAAGTGCGGTCCATGGCTTTCACGAAGTTTTTCATCAAACCTAGTTTGATGTGAAGGGGTGGTAGCAGGAATTTGTGAGCCTCAACCAGAGCTGGGTGCTGGATATTCTTCTCTCCAACTGTTACATTTTGTCTGCGATTCCATTCCTTCCGCAAGTAGTGCCAATCCCTTGCTCGGCTATCCCACTCACATAAGAAACACATGTATTTTATATATCCCTGCTGTAGTCCCATTAAAAGGGTGACTACCTTCAAGTCACCACAGAGGTGCCAGCTGTACTTGTTATAGTTAATGGAAGTCAGTAGATGCTTTAAGTTATCATATGCCTCTTTCATGTGGATGGCATGCGCTACTGGAATAGATGGAAGACGGTTTCCATTGTTCAAAAGCACAGCCTTCAGACTCAGTTTCGAAGAGTCTATATAGTCTCCAGTCTTGTGGGTCATGAGTGATTTTAAGGCATTCATGAGGCTTTCAATATCGGAAAAGAATACCAGATTACTTTCCTTTCTGAAGAAAGGCTCCAACTGCTGGTGGCGCTTTCGATATGAAGTAATGTTGACATCTTCTTCTAGAAGATTCCATTGTTGGAGTCTTGATCCTAGCAATTCTGCCTTGTTCTTGGATAAGTCCAAATCACGAACCAGGTCATTTAGTTCTTCCTGTGTTATTCTGTGTGGAGTTGATAATGCATCCCAGTGAAAATCTGGGTCGGACCAGGAGAAGAACATGTTGTCTTACCCTTGTCCTCATCAGATGAATCAAGAGAATATTCTGATGGAGGTTCTGGAATAGGAAGTTCCTCACCATGTGGAACTGGTCTCAATGCAGACGGAATATTTGGGCAGACTATGCTCGACTTCTTTTGCTTCATTATTCCACTGGAAAGAGGAGGAACCAAGCAGAAGTAACAGTCATCTATGTGGTTGCTTGGCTCTCTCCACACCATGGGGACTGCAAACGGCATTGATGGTCTTTTTGCAATTCAACCACTGTGAAAGCTGTGTTGTACATGTAGCGCAGCATATATGCGGGGCCCAAGGCTTGTCTTGGTTACCAATCTTGCATCCGAAGTAAAGATGATATGCCTTCTTCAGTTGAGAAGTGATATTTTCTTCTGGTTGGCAAATGTCACTTCCCCACAAATGTAGCAGAAATTGTCAACGGTATTAACGCACTTTCGCGGCATTACTGTTCTGTATTGCACCTAAATAGCTAAAATTATATAATTAATAAAAGTTACATGTAACAGTAGCTTAAACTGTCTCGCACACAGTCTGAAATATTTTAAATGCTCAACCTTTCCGACTGCGTATAGTACACTGCTGACGTCAGATGGCTTCAGCAGCTGTCTGGCAGCAGTATTGCATTGCATCAGAAAATGATGCAATCAACTCTGGATTATGTGTGCATGCTGGTATTATGCAGTGATGCAATATTACATCATTCAAGGCTTATTTGGGATGTTGTTGATGTCCTACTGGATAAATTTACATGGTGAAACGTCAAAAATGAACTACATGCAATATCTTCAAAACGAGAGCCAATACATTTTTTTTAATGTTATATTCGTGTTCAGCTCACCAAGATACTACAGATTAGGGCCTTTTAAAGTCAGTAACGATTTCAATGTTGACCAGTGTAATCTACTTCTGATTGCACCTTGCCAAGAAAACCCAGGGGATGAGTTGTCATTGACTTGACAGCATACAACAACTCTCTACAGGTAACCAGTGCAATACCTTTAGCCTAGGAGTTATATGTTCAAAAGGGTGGACCCCCATTATTAGTCACACCGCTGAGTTTTGAATCAGCAACGTAACTAGTGACAACCCCATATACAAACTATTACATTAATCTATTCTTGTCAATATTAATGCTTGCGCCATTGAACAAAAGTTCACTTGCAACAAATAATACCACAATCTATTCACCGATCTAAATTTGAAATAAGCTGAACAAGCCACTAAATGCATCTGAGCCTTTATCGATAGAGCGATATCTAATTGAACATCTAAATTCTGACTCTCACTGTTAACCACCCAATGCCTCATTTTCCTTCTTCCAAATCCATAAATGTGGTCACATTCTTCTGAAAATCTCCCAGAACCTCCATATTCCAGGTTCAAGGCTAATATTTTAACCACCAACCAGTATTAAACAATCTTCTAAGTGTATCTGTAGTAGCTTCCTTCATCGCTAAAACTAGTTGTATGTCATTTACATATTTCCTAATAAGTAAACCCTTTTCTAGCAACAGTTTTTTCAACCACCCAAATGATTCTCACCCACATCTCATCTGATGCATCCAATTCATCAAAAATGTAAGGTACCATACTAACACAGCTCTTGACCAACCTATTCCCAGTAAACAATGGACCAGAACACCATGAGTTAAGGTATCAAAAGTGGCTGATTTATCCATGACATCACCAAAAACATTTGCCCCATATCCAGTCCCTGATATAACTTATCCATTAAAGAGACCAAGAACATTTGCGTTCCAAAACCTTACCTAAAATATGACAGAGAGAAGTGCAAATGTCTAAAACTACTTGCTCCAAAATTTCATTACAGAATGATAAATTTGAAATGTGTCAGCAGGAACTCAGCAATATAGCATCCAGATTAACTGTTTAAAGTGGTCAGGAGCCAGATCCAACAATGATGATTGATTTACCAGTATACACTCCAAGGACGTTGCCTTACCCATCTTCAAATGTCTCACAGAATAAAGAGTCAAGCACACTTCCTTTAGGTCTGAATCTATCATTCGCCTTGTCTATCTCCTCACTATCGACCTATGCAATGCTGGACCAACGTTCCCCTTCACACCCTACTTCTAGGGAGGGGGACGTTTTCTGTCCACTCATTCTTTTATGCAGAAATGCTACCTTCGTCTGTTGATATGTGTTCAAAATGGCACTGTATCCCCCCATCCAGATATATCCTCTGTTAATGCACAAAGAACTGTAAACAGTTCTTTAGACTGATTTAAGGCAATTTGAATC
The DNA here is from genome assembly GCA_033557465.1 of Ichthyophis bannanicus. NCBI lineage: Eukaryota > Metazoa > Chordata > Amphibia > Gymnophiona > Ichthyophiidae > Ichthyophis > Ichthyophis bannanicus. The sequence goes on along the minus strand of CM066039.1, from coordinate 358,738,090 downwards.
ACATTAACAAATAAAAATGCTTTTTATTCCCTTCCACCCAATACTGATAATACTCAATGCATCAAACTTGTCTTTTCAATTGCCTACTCGGTAGTATGCCAAGGGGTTTGGTCATCACAACTATTGTACCATGATATTTATGGATTTCTGATGATTAGTAACATATATCTCGTCAATATTAAATCCTGGATGACCATGTCACTTCCTGACCTCACAAAACGTACCCGACCCATTGCAGAGATTAATCTGACATGTCAATATGTAATGGCCAGATCATGGAATCAGAACACCTTTCAAATCAGAGACCAACTGTCCCTCTCGTTCTTCGGCATAAAAACAAAATCCAGCAAATGATCTTGTTGATGGGTTGGAAAAGTAACTATCTGATGCAATCCCACTGCCAACATACTCTCTAAAAATCCCTTAGCCAATTCAGCCATCTCACTGTCAATATGCACATTAACATTCTCCACTATAATCAGGGTCCTACCTAGTCCCAAACCTATAATCTTCTATGTTAATGAGCATAACACTGAGAAATTCTCTCCCAGGCCTATATAATAGACACAAATCCACTCCACTCTTCCCACTTCCACCCATACCTTTCACTCCCATCCTACAGATCCAAAACAGGCCATTTCACTGAACATTGCTCCCATCTTATTGTTCCAAAAAATAACCATCACACCATCCTGGATAAACTCCTATATAACAAGGCAGAGTTGCTTAGCCATCATCATTTCCGCCTCAGATAACCAAGTTTCCATTATAAAAAGAAAATCTGAAGGGAGGATATTCAGTAGTGGCGGCTAGTGCTTAGCTAACCCCAGATATTCAATACAGGCCCATATTCAGCCAATAGAATTGAATATCTGGGTCACCGCAGAACCTAGAATATAACTGGGTGGGGGGGGGGGGTATTAAGCAGCTGCCCAGTTAGCTTCTGTGGGTAAAATTAGGCCACCCTTTGCCACACCTTACTTTACCCACTTGTCTCTAACTGGGCAGCGGTTCAATATCACTGCTGCCTGGTTAGCAATGAGGGTTGCTTCCACTCTGTCATGGAGGACCCACGACATGCCCTAATGCTAACTTCTTAGCATCGGAGAATGTAGCAGCAGCACTTGTGGATTTAGTAACATTCACTAGCCCGTTCAGCAGCATTTACACAGTTTGCAGGTCTGCAAACCATGTAAAAGCCTTGAAATATTCCTCCTAAATTACTTTACAAAACCAAGTCATCAATAATGTATGTTTTATTTTTGAATATTCTGCCATTAATGATACCAGCTTTAAAACATCTTCTCTCCCCCCCCCCCCAACGTTTCTTATGCCTATCCTTCCCTGTTTCATACCCCACACAGAATGCTCTCTATACCTCATAAATGGACCTTAGAACTCTTATTCTCATTCCTTCAAACCTTTCCTGTCTTAAATACAAACTCGTAGCCCTCCATCGTCCCTTAATCTTCACTTCGATCTTACCACTCCTGATCCCTTTCCCTTGCAATCCCACTCACTGACACGACTCCCACCCCATCCAAAACACATCAAAGAAATCCACAGGATCTTGTATCCACTTCCCCATAACCCAAAGAGCCTCAACCAATTCTCTACACAATTGTACTGCAATCCCACAGTATCACATGACGTTAGCATAATTATTGCACAATCATTTTATAGCAGACTGCCTAGGTTATAGCAGCCAAAATGCACCTGTTTTACAACTATTTTATAAAGACAAGTAGGTTCCTACTTATAAAATACTGCTTTAAATTCAGGTGCAGACATCACACCTGTTCTATAGCAGCAGTAAATGAATACACCTATATTAAGCCTATTTTATAAAAGAAAAGCAGCCACTATCTTTTCTTTATAAAATGGGGGTGTAAGTGTCCAAAAATGGGTGTTCATTCCAGGCAACAGCACTTACATCAGTCCTGGTATAAATGCCTGCACCTAGATTTTTAAAGAACCCGCAAAGGCTACAGATTTTATAACTTACTGTAGGGCTGGTACCTGTTCAGAAACTAATGTCTGAACCAATAGCATGATGTCCTGTTACAAGATGAGGCCTGCTCTGAACCAAAGACTGAATTAAACAAGATGGATTCCTGTTTTGTTATAACTCAGCATTAAAACTTGCAAATCAAGCAATTTTTCCAGTTTATGATACTTCACAGTAAGAGCACTTTTACAGCTGACTACGTGCAGAAGAACAAGGCTGAGACCTACACTGGGCTAGCATTTGCAACAATGTATGGACCTGCACACCAGCAACTTTCAAGTACGATGGGCCTTTGTTTGCTGAAGGACCACCTATTTGCTGTTACTGGATTTGCTGAAGATGACATACAGGGTTTGAGACCAGCCAATCACCAGGACTTCAGGACAAAGAATTATATGGCTGTACACTGGAACCCAGGACACGGAGAAGAGAACAACAGAATGCAGACAGACACAGCCCAAAATAATATACATCTGCAGCACTCTGAAACATGGACAGAGGCTGGCAGAACACCTGGGAACTCTAACTTCTGATACAGACTGTTCATCGGCCTGCCTCTCTCTCTGGCTGGAAAGTCAGAGAGTGCTCAAGGGCAAAACCTCAGGATGGAGTGAATTTCTCCCACAGACCTGCAGCTTGGTGTGTGACCACGCAGTTCATCTCAGCTGACGTTGGACCTCTGCCATATCTTGACTTTGTGCCATTCCTGAGACAATTCCTCAGACTCCAACCACAAGTATTTTAGCAAGAGCTAAGTTACTGGTCTTTAATTTCTCCCTGAGGTTGGGGCTAGCTTAGACAGACAGATAATTTACTGTATGTCTAAGTGCAGAACAAATCAGTGACATTGGTTCCTAAAACATAGATCAGGTCTCTTGGTAATTGTAACATAGGGCTAAATAACATACTACCTCAGAAAACTAATTTATGCATATATTTCCACTATTTTTGCTATCATAAATAAAGGGGCATGTTTACTAAAAACCGCTAATTTGCGCGCCGCAAAATAGCGCACTAAAAGCGGTACTTAAGAGCGCTTAAATGCCCCGCAATCGTGCGTGTCACCCCCGCACAGGTGCGCGGCACAATAACGGGCCCCGCACAAGTACGGGCCCGCAAATGTCCGATAGAGGCGTGGAACGGCTAACGGAGGGCGGAGGAAGGTTCCTGAGGGGCGGAGAGACGGGTTTAATGGGCGGGGAAGGGGAGGGGAGAGGCTCCCCGCACATTATCGGGGCCGAATCCCAAAGCAAAACTACCGCGAGTGAAACACTCGCTGTAGAGGGCATTTAAAGGGAAGAGAAACCATTTCCGTCAGCAATGTACAGCCAAACTGGGGAATCCTGCAAAACGTGAGCAGTGTGATACATGTGCACAGCACAAAAGTGAAAATAAAAATAGAAAGTGACCACAACAAAAATATCACAAATAGTAATGCAGCTGGGGAACAGTTATAGTAATGGGCAAATATAGAAAACACACCCAGGAAAGCTCCAGAAAGAAGAAATGAATATTGGAAGGGTCTACAGAGCGGAGACTCATCCAAAACAAATGTCCTTTTTGAAGCTTTCCTGGGAGTGTTTGCTATGGTTGCCCATTAATATCACTTTTGCCCAGCGTGGTGATATATTGTCCCCCAGTGTCTGTGGTCATTTCCGGGGTTTATGTGCACGTTTGTCACCAGACAGAATGCATGTGCCCACAGTAAAAATGCGTAGAGCAGGGTTTGTGACTCCATCCTGCCAGGTATACTACCTCCAGGGGCTGCATTGTCTCTGTGGCCATAGTGTGGTGCAGCGGACAGAGCCAGTACCTCTAGGGTCAGAGGTTCAAATCCCAGCTAGGGCACATGCCAGCCCAGCCCCTATATTTTACCCACCACTAAACAAAGATAGCGCAGACACCCCTGTATTGCAGGGAACATAAGCATGGGGAAAACACCCATATTTTACACAACACTGCAAAAACACAACAACAATGGGCATTACCTACAGCCAAATCCACCAAATGCAGTCCCGTACTGCCACATTGCAATCTGGTCATCTGCTGTTTCTGAGAGAAGCTCATGCCAGCATGTTGGCGGACGAGTACATGTGGTGCAGGGGGCAGTGGCTGCTAGCCACAGAAGACAGAGGCCTAGCCATTTGCAGGCTGGCACAGTCCACTGCAACAGACAGGCCCTGCCGGATCCACAGTCATGGATGTTCCAGGGAAATCAGCCAATCTGTGGCTACACTGTGGTGCAGTGCACACAGACAGTGCATGCAAGAGCAGAAGGTCACAGGTTCAAAGCCCAGCTGGGGCTTCCACCAATCCTAGCCACATATTTTTCCCACACCTACACAGTGATAGTAAGGACACACCTTTCATGTCGAGGACATATGCAATGGTAATACGTCTATCTTTTACCCCACTGAGCACAGACACCATGAACAGGGGCAGTACCTAGAGCAGACTCTCCCAAATGCATTCCTGGTGTGCCACACACCAGTCAGGTTCCATGCTGCCACTCATACAAATGCCTGTGCTGTATATCTATGCACCACCCCCATGGCATGTAGATGTAGCTCATGCATATTCATGAGGGACAGCAGGAAAACACGAACAGTGTGATGCAGACCTGGACTGGGGTTGGGAATCTCTGCCGTAAAGCAGCAGCCAACAGGGGCAGACACACCCACACCCACACCCACAGGCCCCATTGGCCAATGTCTCCTGGAGAGGCAGAACAGTGGACCCTGCGTGCATCTCCCAATACTAGCACCTGCATACCTTAGCAATGTCACCCTACACCTGAGGTATATGGTACACAGCTCTGAGACGTTTGCTAGGAGTACTGGCAGATAGATATCCATACGTTACGCACACACTGTTAGTTGACCCCATCAGAACAATCTGTTAGGTGTTTGCGGGGCGTGCTCCAGGACTGGCCTCTGATGGTCTTTACCACCCTGGGGAGTGACCCCCCAGCAGTACTGCGTACCATATCCATGCCTTGCCGTGCCTAGGACAGGTTTGGTGGCCAAGGCTAATTACCTCCTCAATAGTAGCACCATGCTGGCATAGGTGTGGAAGTGTGTGTCTGTCTCTATACAGTGGGTGCTGGCTGCAAGCCCCTTCCACAGCCCACACTGCCAGCACTGTTGCCAGTATTGGCCTGCTAATGTGCATAATGAGTAGCAAGGGACCATGGGTATATCTCAGACAGGGTGGGCTGACCAGGATGCAGCTGCACAGGGCATAGGGCACTGGCAGGGACATGGTGGTGACCGGCTACCACCTACAGAGACAGGGGGACCTCTGTATGTGCTGCTGGGGGATCACTCTCACCCTGAGTGTGCAGTGATGGCAGCATGGCTAGGCACACCCATAGTGCTGTACTGTGTTTCTCTTGTGTGATATATATGGGTTTCCTGTTGGGGCCTTTTCACTGACTTATCTGCTTGTGTGTGCTGCCACCCCAGTTGTGGGTGCATGCATTTCCATCAGGACCAACCAGCAGACTGAGCACAGATGGTATGTATCTTGATGGAGTGCTTTGCAGGGTGCTGTGGCTGATGGCTTGCTGCAGGAGAATATCAGATAGTGGTGGGGTGCATCTATGAATATCCAGGCCTAATGTCTGTCTGATATTGTGTTATGGATGTGTGTGGAGCTGCTTGGACTGCCCTGTTGGGGGGGGGGGGGGGGGTGGGTGGTGGTGGTGTCTACTTCCCCAGCAGGACTGGGGTTGATGGTTGGCTCTACTGCCATGGGGGGGGGGGGGGGGAGAGAAGAGAAGGGGGAAAAAAAAAAAAAAGAAGAAGATAGCATGGGGAATCTGTTGGTGGGTGGGTGTTCCACTAACTGTGGCAGATAGCAATCTCCAAGATGTTTATGCAGCACCTACCTATTTCACAGGTTATTGCTGCTTTGGAGCTCTGGCATGGCCACATTCAGCCATGCAAGGTGTTGTGCACCTGGTCCTGGGCGCATCATCACACACTCAGGGTGAGCATAGAAACCGCACAATGTGATGGTGTTTAGCTACTCTTTGCCGTTTGTCCACCCACTCAGGACACCCTACCAGGCCGAGGTGCTGTGAGGGTGCACAAGGACACCTCCCCCTACCAGGCCGGGTAGCTTTAGGGGTGCAGTTCCCATCTTGTGTGCATCTGTGGACAGCTGATTTGCATGTGCAGTGCATCATGGGTACGGGTGGCCTAACCCTATCCTGTTTACACAAGCAGACTGTCTGTGATGTGACGTGCAGGCTATCTGCAGCCAGGCAGGAGCTTGCTTACAGTTATTGAGGTGTAGCCCAATGGTTACGCCACTGCCTGTGCAGCCAGAGGTCATGGGTTCATACCCACAGTGGGGTTCTGTGATAGGGTTTTCCAAAGCATTTTTTACATTTACTGTACATATGTTGATGCCTGCAATAACACCCTCAGCGTACTGTACCCATAAGGTGCCTCTGAGGGTGCTTTATTGGGCGCCCTATAGGGCACTTTATGGTTGGCATCCATATAGGGTGCACTATACATTATCCTTTGTCGCAACATATATGCTGCCCTATAGGGGACATTCTAGGGTGCCTTGGCGGACGGTGCACTGTAACATGTGCCTTATGGTCCGCCTTATGTTAACATGCTGTGAGAGTGCGTTTGCTAGTAGTTATCACAAAATAGAATTAAAAAGCCTCCTAAAGCACTCCACAACATAAAATATACTGCCTCAGCTAGCCTTTTTCAATGGGCATTGTGAGGGATTGAACCCCTGGTCCCTGCACCATTGGTCAGTGTCTTAACCATTGTGCTGTGGCTGTGTTCCTTTGCTTTAGCATCAGCGCGCCACCTTGTGGCCATCAGCACGCCGCATCCTGCTGCCCACAATGCCGCCTTATGCCACCCCAATATGAACAGTGCGCCGCCTTATGCCGCCCCACAATGAACAGTGCGCCGCCTTATGCCACCCCAATATGAACAGTGCGCCGCCTTATGCCGCCCACAATGAACAGTGTGCTGCCTTATGCCGCCCCAAAATGAAGAGTGCGCCACCTTATGCCGCCCCAAAATTATTTTGCCTCCTGACACACACTTCCACATTCAAGGTGGTGCCTCAGCCAGTCTTTTTAGGCTGCACACACTGGGGGATTGAACCTGTGGCCCCTGCACCATTGGTTATTGTCTTCACTGTTGTGCTATGGCTCTATTCCTATATGTGCACAGCTGCGCCCCACTTAGCCTTCCGACGCGCTAATGTGGGCCCCGCACATTAACGCGACGCGCACACATACGGTCTTTTTTTTTCCTTTTTCGGCCTGAACCGCCCACTCCTTATATGGCACAGGCACACTACCGCGGCCCCGCACGTTAGGAATGTTTAGTAAACATGCCCCAAAGTCTAATTTTTATACAAACAGGGATGGTTCTTGTCTTAGCATGTGGTTTGTTTGCCAGGTAGTCCTATGGAATCCTGGGAAAAGGAGGGTAGAAGTTTTTCCCTAGACAGACTGAGTATTTACACATGTGCATTTATCTGCTACTGATAATATCTCCTACATTACACACATATATTTGCACTCTACCCTTGCACACACTCACACTGAAAGCATGCACCATTGGTCTGATGGGCATATTTATGAAATAGCAACCAGCTAAAGTACGTATGTAAAGGCTCATCCATGTGTGTAAAGTCATTGAAAATGCATGAATTATGTGCATAACTTTATATGACTCCATATAAAATTGCCTCCTAGGTGCACAAGTATGTGCATCAATTAAGGTGTTATATAATCTCTGTGTGACCTGGCAAACACCACCCAATCTTTCCCCTAAACATGCTCCCAGAATGTCTAACAGTAAAGTATGCACTTTCATATCCATGTGAGTGCTTTTAAGCCAGTCAGTATTTAAAGAGAGGTCATTAGCACATATAAATGGATACATACAAATGTTAATGATTTTATGAAATTAGCCCTAGTGCCTGTATTTAAATAGGGATCACTTCATGCAGAGGAAGAGGATAAGGAATTTGTTTTTGGAAGCCACAGTACAATTTATCCATGACTAAAGTGTCTGGAAGAAAGGTTCTGGTGATGGGACCAGCAATATCTGGGAGTCCACAGGCCTATGAGATCACACTGTCACTCCACAGAAAAAAAAAAGAAAACAGTCCTTACTCTAGTCTAGAGGTTTGTTGCAAAACTGGAAATGTTTACTGACAAAAAAGAAAAAAATCAATCCATGCAGTACAAAAAAAATTGCAGACTATTACAGGAAAAAACAAATTTACCAGTTCCATAATTTCAAGTCTTCAGCTATTATTGAGTTCCGAATTAATAAACACATTAGTATTCACTTGATATCCAAATCTCATACCGTTTGTTATAAAATTGTTATAGGATTTTGGATCTGCCACTGTTCTTACTGCTACTTTCTCCTTTACTCATCCCCCTCCAAACCCCCAGAAAAACAGAACAAAGTCCTTCTTTCCATCTTCACATGTAAAATTCACTTCAGTGCCTTGCTGGGGAAGAATGTCTATGATCAGGGACAAAGAGACAATCACCTTCTAGAATGCCTGCTCTGATGTATCTTCTACTGACCTCCTCCAACTTTTCAATGGATGCACTCTCAAATTGGAAAGGAAGAGATACTTTTTCCCCTCCTTCCGAGTGCACAACTCCTCTGACTGTCCCATCTCTCCCTTAGGACAATAATATTCAGATAAAAAATATAAAGAGTAGAAACATGATTGCTGTATGCATTGTGCAAAGGCGTGTTTCATTGATAGTGTGTAACTGATGTATGTGTGAGTAGATGGAGCAGTTAACAATGGTAGGAAGACTGATGGATAGGTAGGTTATTAATGTTGATGGGAACTGAGTTATTCAATGGATGGAGGATTTATTTATGAGTGGTGGGGCTGAGTATACGAATGAATGAAGGATTGATGGTTATAAATGGTAGGAACCCAAGTGAGTGCATGAGGGGCTATGAGTGTGTGTGTGGGGGGGAGGGGGAAGCTGAGTGAGTAAATGAATGGAATGTTACAAGTCTTGAGGGGGTGAGTGATTGATTGGATGGATGAGGCTTCTGAGTGCATGGGAAGCTGAATGAGTATTGCTGGGAACTGAGAGTGAATGGGTGGGGAGCAGGGGTGATTTCTGACTACTGGGAGAAATTTCTCCCCTCTCCTTCCACTATCTCTGTCTGTTGAACATGTAAGGCTTATACTGTACTCATCTCTCCAGCCTCTTCTCCACTTGTTCAGTAGGTAAGACTTGGGCTCCACACCTGCTGCAGTGCTAACCACTCCTCCTCCAGACTATGGCTTGTTCAGCAGATGGATCCCAGGATCCCTACCTGTTGCAATACTCACTGCTCTTCCTCCAGCATCTGGCATTTTCAGTGGGAAGGATCTGGGCTCCTGGATTGCCATAGAGTTCACTCCTCCCCTAGCCTTTGGCTTCTTTGGCAGACAGGACCTGGGTTCTTCACCTGACTCAACACTCACATCTCCAGCCTCTTCTCCACTTTTTCTTGTTGACTATTAGTCCAAATTGTTTTATTTGAATTTCCTCTGATTTATTTTTTCAAAGTGCAAAATTTTAGCAGGTGTTTCAGACTTAATCTTTGATCCTTTTTTTTGCAGTACATTGATAAAAACGTTGGTGAGAATTACTAGTCTGTAGTCTCCAGAAGATCATTAAAAAACCTTTTGTGTTTATCTTCTCTATCTGCCATTTTCCTGCATACTCTTTTGCAAAACTCAGCGAAAGCTTGATCGGAATTTACTCTGGGATATGAACATTTAAAAGATGACAAAAGTCCCTTGCCACTTTGCCGAGCTCTTCATCAGAAGGGTAACACATCTCACATGAGGCCAAGCACTTTAAGTCTCTATTTCTTTGTGTCTTGAAATGATTTCTAAATTACTCCTGAGACGAAGTTCACGTTAGGTAAGAATCCCTTCGACAGATCTTGAGCCCTCCCTCGGGGCATAGTGACTTTGGGGCTGACTGATTCTGGGCATGAAACATCAAACATGAGAGCTCTCTTGCACTGAAATGACTATAGCCTGGGAATACAGTATAGCATGATTGAACAACTTTGAGGGGGCTAAATAATTACTGCATAAAAATCTATGCTCTGTGCTTGCACTAATGGGAGCTGATGGGATTAAACATCATGGTCATAATGAAACATTCATCTTACATATGGTATTCATTATTGCCAATAAATAAGTACATTTTAAAAAATTCTGATGTATTTTAGTATGTGCTCCACAACTGCAGGGACTCAGTTTGGTGCTACTGAGATATATTTCTAATTCAGTAATATCAGATGACACAGTTCCTGGATGAACCGATGGCTACTGGCCCGCTTGACAAGTGGAAAGTCTGGATTTGATTCCCAAATCCAGCACCTGCTCCTCAGACTGGCTGGGAGTGGATGGGTGACTGTTATCCTACTGTTTTCCCAGCTGCTGAGGGACACTTAGGGGCATGTTTACTAAACTGCGGTAACGTTACATAACGCGCGTTATGTAACGTTAACGATCGTTACGTAATGTTAACGCGTGTTCTGAGACATTAACGATTGTTAACATCTCAGAACGCGCGTTAACGTCACGTAACGATCGTAAAGCTCCACGGCGCGGTAAAACACTGCAGAAAGTGGAGAGAGGGCGGAGAGAAGGGGTCAATGGGCAGAGAGTGAGCAGGGAGAGGCTCCAGGAACACTAACGCGCTGAACTTAAGGGCTGAATCCTACCGTGAATGAAAACCTGCCGTTAGATGCACATTTGCAGGGGAGAGAAACCATTTCAGTGTCAGCAATGTACAGCATAGGCAGGGAAACCCACAAAACGTGATAAGTGTGATACATGTACACGGAACAAAAGGGCAAATAAGCAGTGAAAATGACCAGAAGAAACGAGGAAAAAAACATAAACAAGCTAGCCAATAGTGATATCAATGGGAAACAGCAAAAAACACCACTGAGAAAGCCTCATAAAAAGATATTAACTGTGGAAAGGTGTATGCTCTGTCCCCATAGAAGGTGAATGAAGCCACAGTGAAATAGCGCAGATCAGGGCTTCCCCTTGTTAGTGGACAGGTTCCCTATGGCATGCACATGTTCCACAACAGCAGGGTGGGCATGTCAGAACGGGCAACTGGGCAGATGCTGGAAAAGGGGATACAGAGGGCTGCAGGCGGCACATGCTGTGGTGAGGCTGGGCCACAGTGGGGACTAGGGTGATGCTCAGTTGGCCCATAGGAATGCATAAACAGTAGAGCCAGACAGCAACTGATGAGGGCCCAACATGGGCATGAGTGTGTCTCCCGCAGTGTCACAGGGGACAGTACCCAGCAGCTACCCCTAAGGGCACAGAACAGTGGCAGGCAGTGCTGGGGGGAAGCATGGATGTCCATCCAGGCACCCCTACCCCATTACCCACACCTACCCGCACACTGGATGGCCCGAGACTGCACACCACCAGCACCACCAGCAGAAGGGCATGGCAGTGGAGGGGTACTGGTGGCGGAGGGGGCAGTGACATCTGACCATAGCAGGCCACGACCCAGACCCATGTAGGTGGGTGCTGTACACTGCAAAAGACAGGCTCCGTATGACAAACAGTCATGGTACCTCCAGGGAATGATCTGTCCCTGTGGCATCAGTGTGGTGCAGTATGCACAGCCAGTGTGCTCAGGAGCAGAAGGTCACAGGTTCAAACCCTAGCTGTGGTCCCTGCCAACTCTGTCCCCATAGGATTATCCAGTAATAGACTGTGGTAAGAAAGATGGAACCTTTTAGTGCTGATAGAATGAACATGCCTGGAACACCTACATTTTACCCTACAGAGAACAGACACCACAAACAGGCACATTACCTAGAGCAGAGTCTCCCAAATTTTATTTATTTATTTACATTCTCTTATATACCACACTATTCTGCATCAGTGCGGTTTACATTGAACAAACTGAAATTACATTGAACAGGGCATTATAACTTGGAGATCTCCAACTATTTTACAGGGAACATGGGCTATGGAGGGTTAAGTGGCTTGCCCAAGACCACAAGGAGCACCTGTGGGACTAAAAACCCCAGTCCTTCCGGCCCAAGGTTGCTGTCCTCTAGTGGGATTTGAACCACCCAACCTTCTGGCCTGAAGTACCTTACCCCAACCACTAGGCCACTCCTCCACTCCAATGCAGTCCTGGAGGTCCAAACAACATTCAGGTTCCATGCTGTCTGCAATAAAGATGCCTGTGCTGTATGTCGATGCGCCGCCCCCATGGTATGCAGATGTATCTCATGCATATTCATCAGGGATGAATATTTTAGTTCTAATAGTAGATCTCCCTCCAAAAGTTAGACCGAGAGTATATTGTGGGTATTCATCAGGGACAGCATGAAAACCCGAACATGGTGCGGCCCACCAGGACCGGAGTTGGGAACCCCTGTCCAAGAGCAGTGACCCACAGGGGGGGAAACACCCTCACCCACAGGCCCCATTAGCCACAGCCTCCTGGAGAGGCAGGATGTTGGGCCCTGTGTGCATCTCCAAATACTAGCACTTGCATACCCTAGCAATTCCACCCAAAACCCGGGAATACGGTACACAGATAGCAAAAGGTTGCTATGATAACTGGCACATAGCAATCCCTAAGGTTAGCACAAGCTGCCCAGTGGACTGTAGCATACCAACCTCTGTGATGTCTGTGGAGTGTGTGTCAGGTCTGGTACCTGACAATGTCCACCACCTTGTGGAGAGACCCCAACAGTACTGCATTCCATAGCCATGCCTGCACTGTGCCCAGGACTGGTGCGGTGTCCTGGGCTGCCAAAAGCCTATATAGGTGCACAATGCTGGCATAGGTGTGGGGGTGTGCATCAGTCTATCCAGTGTGTGGTGTTTGCCAACACCCTCTGCAGCCCACACTGCTAGCACTGTTGCCAGTATTGGCCTTCCAATGTGCATAATGAGGAGCAAGGTACTGTGGGTATAGCCGGACAGGGCGGCCTGGGCAGGATACACCTGCACAGGGCCCAGGGCAATGGCTGGGACATTGTAGTGCCTGCCCACCACCTACACAGACAGGGTGGCCACAGCATGTCCTGCTGTGAGGTCACACTCACCCTGACTGTTCAGTGACCACGGCATGGCTGGGTTCCCCCATAGTGCTACATAGTGTTTTTTTTGAAGTGAGCTATTTGGGCTGTGTTCTCTGGAGCCCAATCACTGACCTATCTGCTTGGTGGGTGCATACGTCACCTCCAGGGACATGCGCTATGGACTAGCAAGCAGACTGTATGCAGTTAGTATGTGTGTGGCTGGAACACCATGCAGTGGCTGGTGGCTCACTTTGCTTGCTACTGGAGGATGTCAGATAGTGGTGTGGTCCAATCAGAAAGCATGAACCCACATGCTAACAACAGAACCAGTCAAAAAAACGTGGGTAGCAAGAAAGGAACTTTTTATTAGAACACTCTCAATTATCTAGCCAAGCCTGGCTAGATAATTGAGAGTGTTCTAATAAAACGTTCCTTCCTTGCTACCCACGTTTTTTGACTGGTTCTCTCAGATAGTGGTGTGGGGCAGCTGCGCATTACCAGCTCTACTGTCTGTCTGTCACTGCCCAACGGATGGAGGCGTACAGATCTGCATAGACTGCCCTGTAGGGATGTCCATTCCCCGGCAGGACTGGGGTGAATGGTCCCCTCTACTGTCACCAGTGCAGGGGGGGTAAAATGTTGATCTTTTGGTTGGAAATCCTGTTTCCCACCCTGAGCCACAGAGGGTGGGGGTTGGGGGTTGGCACGTAAACCGCCTATGGGCCCAAACCCCACCACCTCCCAAACTAAAATCATGTGACCATGGCACACGCACAGTGTATGCACTATTCCAGGTGCATCATAGTCCACACAGGCAAGACTTGATATACAGATGAACACAGGCAAATACTAAAAGTATCTGCAGGGACCACCTATCACACAGTGGTACTGATGGGGACCTGTAGCATAGCCCATTGCAATAAAGCCAAGTGCTGCGGAAATGGTGCTGGGCACCGCACCTCACCCTCAGGGCGAGCACAGGACCCGTCCACTGTGACGGTCTGTAGCCACTCTGTGGCAGTAACACACACGGTCAGTACCCCCTACCAGACTGAGGTGCTGTGGGGTTGCACATGGTCAGGACCCTCCACCAGGCCGAGGTGCTGGGGGGGTGCATACCGCAACATGTGACCATCTGTAGACTGCTGATTTGCATGTGCAGTGCATCATGGGTGTGGCTGGTCCAATCCAACCCCGGCAACCACAGCAAATGGTCTGTGTGGTGACCTGCAGTTCCTCTGTAGCCAGCCAGGCATGTAACAGGAGCTATAGAGATGTAGGCCACTAGCAACTGCACGGGCTGTGGAGCCGGAGGTCATGGGCTTGATCCCACAGTGGGGTTATTTGGTGGGGCTGGCTGAGGCATTTTCTTTTTTTAATTTAAATTGGTGCTGCCAGCAAAAAACCCTCACAGTGCTGTCTCCTTACGGTGCCTCATCAGGCGCCCTATACAGTGCCCTATGAGGCACCCTATAATGTGCCCTATAGGGTTCCCCATAGGGGACATTCTAGGGTGCCTTGGCGGACAGTGCACTTTATAATGTGCCCTCTGGGGTGCCTTATAGGGTGCCTTATGCGGCACCTTAGGTTATGGCCCTGTAAGGGTGTGTTTGCTGGCAGCACTAATTAAAATTAAAAAACAGAATGCTTCAGACAGCACATATTTAAAGTAAAAGGCAATGTCTCAGCCAGCTTTACTCATTAAACCCACAGGGGGATTGAACTCACAACCCCTATGCTCCCTTAAGTCAGTGTATTAACCATTGTGCTACAGCTCTGGACACCTTGCTAGACACCTTATCAAACGCCTTATGGGTGCCATACAGGGCGCCTTGCGTGGCGCTCTACAAGGTGTTTTGTAATGCTCGTTAGGCTATGGCGCCTGGTAACATGCATTATCTGTAATGATGTACCGCCCATGTCCTTATTTGGCCATTTCTGCTTTTACCGCGGAACCTAACGCGACTGACATTACCGCAGTTTAGTAAACATACCCCTTAGAACCTTAATCTGAGGGTCATCCTCGCTTAGCCGAAGCAGGACTGGAAATCGCTCAGGAAGAGCTGCACTGGGCTTGGATGAAGCTCTGGCTGCAACTGGCTTCCTGAGGAAAAGGTTCAGGAGGAGATCAGAGCAGAATGTGAAGCTGGAGAAAGAAAAGGAGTTGAGAAAGGTGCTGGATGAGGGAAAAAGCAATGACAAGAGGCTAAAAAAAAATTTAGAGTTAGGAAGGTTGGGGGAGATAGCTGGAGTTTTAAAGCCAAAAGTACCTTGAAGGCCAAGGACTTTCTACCAAAAGTATTTTCCCCATTCTGTGCTAATGAAAATTTGTTATTGGATAAGGTTCAAATTACATTTTCAAGAGAATGCTGAGGAAATAAATCCTAACACCAGGACCATTCAACTCTGCCAGTATATCATAGCTGCCAGCGGCTATGTCTGGAGATGCCCACCTCCTTTTGTGCATGTGCATTGACACTAGTAAGGCTAATCTAACACCCCCACCAAACACAATGATTATAATCACAAATATAGAGCATCCTCATCCAGGACTTGCTCAAAATCACAGCTGTGTATGGTAGAAGTTGAATTTGAACCCAGTCCATTACGCTTACCATGAGCAGGACTGGCTCAACCATTAAGCAAGACCAGGTGTTCACCTAGGGCGGAGGTTTCTGAGAAGTGACAAAAAGGAGCATCAATCAAAGCCAAACAGTAGGTCCAGACAGCCAGGCAAACTGAAAGAGCCATCACATATTTGTTCACTCATAGGGAGAGTGGACACACACATACCTGCAAAGCAATTTTAATATTGAAAAGTCGTCGTTGTTAAGTGCCATCGAGTTGATGTTGACTCATGGTGACTCTTTGGATAGTTGTTTGGTCTTCAGTCATGCATCTAATAGTGGATAGAGTGGCATCCATAGCTGCTGTTATTGTATGATGTCCAAAATATGCATTTTTATAGGATTTTTTGGAAAGGGTGGCACTGGGATGATCATAATAGTTTAATTTAATTATCAAAATCATTGGGGGGGGGGGGTGTTATCGCTGAAGGTTTGCCTATGGCACTCAATACCACTACACTGGCCCTGACCATAAGGCTATCAGCTCTCATTAGTGTGCTACAAAATCTGCCTATTTTTTCCTGTTCCACAGCACCCTGTGCTATAATGCTGCTAGAGTTTCACTTACTTTTCTTAACCACAAAACAGTAGGCGCAAAGAAGGTTTTATCATGCATATGTTATGCTAATTTTCAATGGTGAACTGTGCATGCAGTTTCTCTGAAAACCAAAGGCGCCCATACACTTTGCCATGATGTCCAAATATTTACACGTAACCTAATGTTAAATGTAACCCTCCAATTGTGATGTGACGTGACCACCTTGATTGAAGCATAAGGCGGCATGCAAATCTGTCTAAATAAATAAAATAAATAAATGGTGTAAGCTAGTTGAACATTTCCTCCTCTATGAAGTGCTGTTTTTAAATCCTCATCTTTCACCATCTGGCGCCCTGGAGCCCCATATTGGGACCAGTGCAGACACTGAACAAAATAGTGTTCCAGACAATGGATAATTTTGGCATCCACTTTCCCTTTCAGGTTCACAAACTTGCAGACTCATAAACCATCTCGAAAGTCTGATGCCAACCTCTCCCCCCACCAGTCCTAAGCATGGCAATACTTCTTGCCCACCCTTACAGTGACATTGATTGGGACCCTTCGAAGCCCTATGAAAGTACCTACAGTGCTATTAGTTCATGCCAGCACTACTGGAAAGCTCTGCCCATTGTGGTTCACTCCTGACCTATAGCACCCTTCACTATCCAAAGTACTATACAGTCACTCTGCCAAAGCACCTTAAAACAAAACGGAAATATTTTCAGAAACTATCCGCTTTTGAAGACAGTCATTCCAAGCTCCAGGCTTGTGAGAACAATCTTCAGGCAGTTTCTTGTCTCAGATCTTGGATTTAGTTTAACTACTTTGATTTTTTCTGTTTGTTTTTCTAGTCTTTCCAAGAGGTAGGATCATGCCCTACTTTCAGTACCCAACATGTGCTGCTGGTTATATCCAAGAATCAGAGATCCACGTGCATCCTCTGTGGGAGAGAGAGAGAGGGAGAGACGGCTGTAGCAATGCGGCGGAAATGTAGGGCTGTCTCTCGCAGAACTGAGCTGAGAGACCAGAATCTATCTGCCAACCCTGTTCTGTACTGTGTATGCACAATGCTTCTTTTATTGAGGGATGGATCTGGGAAAGACTTTATCTGATGATAAACACAGGAAAGCTCCTCCAGAACATCCAATGTCCTATTCTGAACATGACTCAAAGACACGATATGGGCTCGGCAGCCAGGGAATACATCCAAAGCATCTGCGGCATCTCTGATGTGGTAATAAGAGCATGCCTAACATTACAGAGCTCCAAGCTCTGAACAAATTATGTCCTGCCCACCTTCCCTCTGTCACTGGCACAAGGGCATCTACTAACCCCCTCCACAACTCTACCCACCAGAGTGCTCCCTACCATCTGTCATGGAAAACAAATGCAGAAACCCCAAGCACAATAGTGCCCATTTTTGTCTCAGCAATAAAACGCCCACAAACCTAATGACATCAGCGCCTCTTGCCATCTCTCCAAATAGTGCCTTCCTGATATAGCAGCCCATCTCTCACCAAATTAGTGCCTTCTCCCTCCTGCTGCCACAGCTACTTAATTCCCACCTCTAAACCAAACAGCGCCTCCTGTTGACACAGAAACTTAACCTCTACCACTGAACCGCCATTTGTGCCCTACTGATACAGTAATATAATCTATGTATTAAATGGTTCCTCTAGGGGTGAACCACCTAGTTAGGGTGAAATCAGAACTAAGGGATTTAGGTTCTGGTGACCAGAGTCAAACCAGGACAAGCCATGAATCAAGACCAATCACAGCACATTTTAAATTTCCTTTTTCACCCACTCCAGAGTATTTTGGATCCCAGTCTAAACGCAAATTATTGCACAAATCTGAACCAATCTTTCAAACCAGGTTGACATGTAGATGAGTTCTCTGCATAAATGTGAGTCAGATACTCACTGACCGAGACCAGTTCTGAGGAGGTTCCCTAACTTCATCCAATTTCCAGTTCCTTCTAGTATGGATGTGCACAGCCTAAAAAAGGTTTGGTTGGTGCTTGTTTAACATATTTTTTTCCTGATTTTTGGACATGTTATTTTCACATATTCATTATTTAGGCACATATTCCATACCCACTAGAAGCATTTCAAAGTCTATAAATCAATTATATATGCATCAATACATGGGGGTATGTCTTTCCAAGTGGTAATGGTAGCGATAAGGGGTTACTGTGCGGTAAGTGTGCTGGGCATGTTAGAGGGCATTAAGGCATGGTAGTGGACATTTAATGGGCGGTAACAGGACATGCTGCATTAGGGGTGGGTAGTGGACACTTAACATGCGGTAACAGGACATGCTGCGTTAAGGTGTCTTGCATGCACCTTAACGCAGGAAAGCCTCTGAAACATTGAAAGGGGGGGGGGGGCAGGGAAGCCATTGGAGAAGGTATGGATGCAAGCACAGTTGGCAGCTGATGGAGTTGATTCACCTGATGCTTGACTATATGGCAGTATGTGTGATGAGTACAGTAACAGCTATTTTTGGGCGTTAAGGTGCACACTTGACACCTTAACGCCTGATGTCCTGTTAATGCATGTTAAATGGCCCATTGCACCCTTACCACCGGAACGCCTCCTTGCCACCCAGAGCCTTTTTCGCATGCAAAACCCCTTATCGCTGCCATTAATGCCTGCTACTTTAACACCGTTTAGTAAACATACCCCAAAGATTTACTAAAAGCCACTGCTGTGTTTATTTATTTAAAATACTTTTATACCGCAACACTCCCAATATTCATTGGATCAGCGCATTTACAAATAGGAGAAAGCTCATTAATCTTGTACAATAAAAGTATTCAATCAGAAAATAGCCAGGTTTTAAGTTGTGTTATGCACTAACATATCTTAACATGTGTTGTTTGCCACAAGCCCCATTTTATACAATTTGACCTATTTATTAATAGAATACGTTAATGGTATTAGTGTGTGCTGATGAAGAAGCACAGTTTAGAAAATCATAGGCAGGTTGAGATGAAAGACAGGCAGGTAGACACTGTCTGGGTCTGATTCATCTGAAAACAAAAGTTAAAATTAGTTTTTCTTTCTCCTGTAATGAAGGGCTGTCAGAAATATCAACTGATTTCTTAATGATCAGATGCTTACTTATAATTAGTGTAGTTTATATTTACTGCCCATTTCTTTTTGCTAGATGAAGTGACTTCACCTCCAGAAAGCTGGTCAAGAAATGTTTATAGTTCAGTGGAAAAAAATCCTATATATACTTTATTTGCTAATTTTTATTTTATAAAGTTTGAAACAGGTTGTTCTCTTGCTGCAAACAAAATTGAAATAATTTGTGGCCTGGCCCAGCACAAGTTAGAATACTTCTCTTCCTCCCAGAAAGTTATCCTGGACCATTAAATTTACAACAAAGGCAGAATCTAGGGGTGGCATTCATTAGTGCCCATTTGGTTTATTAGTGCCTCTGAAAACAATTTAGTGCACACAAAATTGAGTTAGCACACAAAATCAACTTGGCGCATGTTAGTTCATCGATTATTGCGCGGTAAATCAATTTAACATGTATTCTATCAACTTGTCACTAAGAATTCCCTATAAATATGAATGCTGGAAACTAACCCAAAAAATACATCTGGAAATGAAAACTAAAACGGATTTTACTTGCCTGTTCACACCCCCATCGGAATCCGCTACAGAGCAGCTCACTGCAAACCCAGACTGATATTAACAACATAGTAACATAGTAAATAACGGCAGATAAAGACCAGTATGGTCCATTTAGTCTGCCAAGTAAGATGGCAAGAGTAGGTGCACCTGCCGCTCTGTGCAGGCCAACCCTCCCCATGTCTTTGTTTAGGGGTTAACCCACCACTCCATGTAGGACACCCCTGTTTGCATTCCAAGCATCCACCACCCTTTCAGTGATGTGAGGAAGCTGGTGGGGCTGGTAACTGCCAGGGACAGTTTCAAAGGGGGATATTTACTACAGTTGTAAGGGAGCAACGGTGCAGTTTATGGGCGTTATTGGCACCTATGAGCGGTTAACGCCATGGAAAGCGCTGACAACGCTGGATTAACATGCAGAAGCTGGGCCCATAGCATTAAGGTAAAAGAAGGTGGAGAGTGTGCATTATTTATGTATTTATTTATTTACTTACTTATTTATTTATTTAAAGGTTTTTATATACTGCTTTATCTGGCAGTCAAAGCGGTTTACAAGGAACAAAAATTCAACATTTACATGTAACAGAAGTAACTATGTACATTAAGAACATTATGTTTGTACATTAGAACAGTGCTTAACAGTAAATTAACTATGTACGGTATCATTAATTGTGTATACAGTGAAGTAAGATGGTTTTGATATTGTCATACAGCCAATGAATATTAACAGAGTAACTGGTCGGTGTGCAGTGCATTAGTTGTCCTTCATCTTAAACTGATATTTACAATTCAGTAAATAGTAGGAATCAATTGTAGGGTTATCGGAATCATTGCATTGTTTGGCTGGTCATTTACATCTTGTGTGTAATAGGGGGCGAGAGGTTGGTGTGCACGGATCAGGAGAAAGACCTTGGTGTGATTATTTCTGAAGATCTCAAGGTGGCAAAACAGTGCGACAAGGTGGTGGCAAAAGCCAGGAGGATGGCTGCATACAAAGAGGAATCACCAGCAGAAAGGAAGAGGTACTTATGCCACTGTACAAGTCACTGGTGAGGCCTCACTTGGAATACTGTGTTCAGTTTTGGAGACCGTAACTTGCAAAGGATGTAAAAAGACTGGAAGCTGTTCAGAGGAAGGCGACCAAAATGATTTGGAGCCTGAGTCAGAAGCCTTATGAGAAGAAACTTGAAGACCTAAACATGTACACTTTGGAGAAGAGGAGGGACAGGGGAGATATGATTCAGACCTTTAAATACTTAAAGGGATATAATGAACAAACAAACCTCTTCCAAAGACGGGGAAGCTGTAAAACTAGAGGGCACAACAGGAAGCTGCAAGGTGGTAAATTGAAAGGCAATGTCAGGAAATACTTTTTCATGGAAAGGGCAGTGGATGCTTGGAATGCCCTCCCAAAGGAAGTGGTGGGGGACAAACACGGTGATGGAATTCAAAATGGCATGGGACAGACACAGTGGATCCCTTTACAGCAACAGGATAAAATCAAAATAAACTGAACCATCTAATTTCTCAACAAATAGGGGTGTCCTGCATGGAGTGGTGGGTTCACCCCTAAACAGGGACGCGGGGAGGGGTGGCCTGCACGGAGCGGCAGGTGCACCTACTTTTGCCATCATGCTGGGCAGACTAGATGGACCATGCTTGTCTTTATCTGCCGTCATTTACTATGTTACTATGTAATGGAGTCGGTATGGTGTTGCCCATAGTATTCTGTGAAGAGTAGTGTTTTGATTCTCTTTCTGAATTCCATAAGATCTTTTATTTCTTTTATTGTAGGTGGGAGGGAGTTCCGTAATATCGGTGCACAATAGGAGAAAGCTCTGTTGCTTGTTGTTTTGTTTGTTTTGTGGAAATCAGTTGGGGTGGATAAGGAGTTTTGTGTGCATCTCCTTCTCTGTCTGGTGTCTGGTGTTTTGATTATTACTCCGTCTGGTGTCTGGTGTTTGGTTATTACTTACAATAGTAAGGTAGGAAGGTGATATGTTCTGTAGTAGTTTGAATATGATGACCATATTTTTGTATTTGCTTCTCCTGGAAACAGGGAGGGATTGTAGTTTTTGCAAGATTGGGGTTATGTGCTCAGATCCAGATTACCCGTGCTACTATATTTTGTACTAACTGAAGATGTACCAGTGTTTGTTTGGGTAGTCCTTGTAATATGCTATTACAATAGTCTATATGGGAGTTAATCATTGTTTGAATGACTGTTCTGAAGTCTGTCGGTTCCAGTAGCAGTCTTATTTATTGCAACATCTTAATCTTTCTGTTAATGGCCTAGGTGGATTTATTTATGTAAAATGCTGGGCTCAGGGTTTTATCTAGGATAATTCCTAGATAATTTACCTCTTCCCTTACTACTATTGTTGCTTCTTTCAGTTGAACGTGTGATGGAGGTATGAATTCTTTGTCCCCGGTGATGAAAATTGTGGTGTTAGAGAAAGGTTTACTATTTTTAACATTGTTGGTGCTAATTTGTCTTGTGACATTTCTATGCAGCTGACATTGCAAGGGTCTCCTGGGGCTATGGTAGTGTTTATTGCTGCGATTATATGATGGTATGTTGGGCGTTGGTTCTGATTTAAGTATGGGTGGGTCGTTGATGTGGATATATGATTTGGTACTGTAGAAGTTAGCTAGTACCTGTGGGCTAATATATGTAGAGGGATCATCTCTGTGTGGTGATTGGGTTAGAGACTTTACAATCTCAAAGAGCTCTCTTGGCCTATTGTACGATGTCATTAGTATCCTGGTATGGTTTTCCCTCTTACATAAGAACATAAGATATGCCATACTGAGTCAGACCAAGGTCCATCAAGCCCAGTATCCCTCTTAGTGGGAAAACCATGCCAGCCATTAATGGGGCGGAGACTGGACAGGGATAGCAAGTGCCCTTTTAATGCTTGTTTGTGTTACTGTGCATTAGAGCTCCCGGTGCTGAGAACCCTAACGCCATCTGAAAGCTCATGGTAAGGGCTATTGCAGAGTGGAGAGGGCCTATTTAAATGTATGCAATGTGCTCCACCCACTGTAGTTCTCAAATTAGTCACAGTGCTCAATTGGCAGTAACCGCATGGTGCCCCATTAATAAAGGGGGTGTTGGTGGTGCCAAATTGTCAAAGGAGGTATCATGTGAATGATGCAGTGGGGCTGGCTGGTCCACTAGGCTGACAAGACAGCTGCCTAGAGTGTACGTCTGTGATGTCTAGTATGACTCTGTTGTGACAGTGGCAATACACATACATACTGCATCAGGCAAAAAGGAGTTTTGCCACCCCCACTGCCATGTCAGCATTGTGTGAGGGTGGGGGTGGTAGTCGCAGTTGCAGCCTGTGACTCTGTTGCTGTAATGAATTCCCAGTTACATTATTGCCAAGGCCCATCCCCACAGAATTCCCCTACCCTTACCTCCCAATATGATACTTCTGTGCAGCTCCCATATTTCCTGCTGGTTTGACTGGAGTGAGCAGGAGGGACACAAGTGTGTGCATTGCACCCCTCACCTCTGACTGAGCCTCCAGGCCTCAGGACACACCAATTTACACAAGTGAGAGGCCTGATTAATGCCAACTGCTATAACAGCTGTATCCATGGCAACACTGTGAGTGCACCTAGCTCAAGTGGAGGCCTGGCCTCTGTGAATGTCTAATTCAGTCACTTTGTGGCAGGTGCAGGCCTGTGATCCACGGTGTCTGACATAAGCAGGCCAGCATGGCTAGCTTGACCTGTAAATGAGGCCTGTGGAGAGGCATATAGGATTGCACATCCCCCAATATGCTGCTATTGTAAGATAGAACTCAGTAGAAGTATTGAATTAGCTTAGGTAAGCAGAACCGAGAGATGGAAAAATACAGAAAAACATGTTTAAAAGTTACTGATAAGAAAAAGTACATCTGCAAAGAAATAATTGAGAGTGCTGACAGATGAGTTGCAGAGCCCTGCTCCTCTGCATGCACAAATTGGTTCTATGGCCTTGAGAGTGTGAAAGTAACAAGTTGATGAACTGACCATTGTAATTGGGACTAGAAGGGGGGCATGCAGGTGCCATGCCCACTGAAGGGACATAATTGGATAAACTTATCAGTACCGGGACCAATGGAAGGGGTACGGGAGGTACGGGAGGTTACCGGGACCAATGAAATGTTTTTCTATACCTAGAATGGAACAGAAGTCTATAAAAGTTGTTGTAATGCTTGAAAACTTTGCTCAGCCATTTTGAAATTGACTGGTTCGAGACTTGTGCACAAATAAATGATTTGGACCTTCTGAACAGACTCCTGGTATCATTGGTTTGTCTGCGCTTTAATGCTACAACTTAGTCGATGACCCTGGAAAGATTCTGTGATTTACCTGCATGCACATTACTCTTGTCCTATGCTGCATTTGCAGAGTGCAATCTGAGGGACTCTGCTCCATGCACAGTATGCACATACAGGCAGGTTCATACCATGCCAATGTACAAACAATATACGCCATCTCAACACTGTCTACTTATCATTGACCAAAGCATTCAGCAGTACATTACCTACTCTCCAAAAGAGAGTCAGAATGCACTTGTTTGCCTGATTGTAACTGTGGGACACTGACCTCTGAATGGTGCACGCACAGTCCCAGCTGCTGAAATGTGCTGCAGGATGTCATGTTGGTCTCTGCATTGAAGGTCATGTTGGTCTCTGTATCTCCTGCCACCATATGGAGGTGAATATTGGGGTGGGGGGAACAGTATCATACATGTTAAAATGTGCCCTTCATAGGTGGTATTGCAGATCATATCAAGTACCTTGGTGTAACCCTGGACCACTTCTTGAACTTCCAGCCTCATATCCAAATCATCACTAAAAACATCTACTACAAAATCAGAACCCTGCGTAACCTCTGTCCTATCATCAAGCCTCCATCATCAAGCCTCCATCATCCCTCTCATCGACTACTGCAACTCCATCCTACAAGGACTACCTAAGACCACCATCGCCCCCTTACAGCTAGCCCAGAACACAGCTGCACGTCTCATTGCTGGAGCAACCAGGCATTCCCACATCACGCCTATACTGAAATCTCTACACTGGCTACCAATTGCATCCCTCATCAGGTTTAAGACTATCGTTCTCACCCACAGAGCCCTTTCCAACACTACGGTGGAACAGCTACAACTACTAATCGAGCTCCCCAACAACAACAGACTCAGGCGCCAAAACACAGCAAACCTCTTCTCTCTTCCCACACAGAGCTCCAAAAAACCTCAGTGCACCTGCACAAGAGCCTTCCAATTCTACGCCCCTAACATCTGGAACAAACTACCCCCCACCATATAGGCCATCCAAACCCACACCCTCCTCAAGAACCACCTCAAGGAATTATATTGTATTTACCAATTCCAGGCAACAATGGGTGACTCTCAACCAGCAGTTTGAGAGAATAGCAGGGATACTACTTGTGATGGGAGCAATTGATTGCACACATGTGGCACTTGTCCCACCGAGAGACAGGGAATCGATGAATTGCAACTGCAAGCACTTCTATTCCCTGAATGTGCAGGTGGTATGTGATGCCAATATGCCCATACTGAATGTGGTTTCCAGGTTTGCAGGGTCCACCCATGACTCCTATATTCTCCAACACTCTGCACTATTCCAGCAGTTTGAAGATGGCCAATATGAAGACTGCGTATTGTTGGGTAAGTACATTCTGATGTTTTCCATTATGGCTTGTGGCAGGGACATAATAACAGGCTGTCCACACCATAAAGTAATAAGACAGTAGAGTATGTTCTGTGAAACACAGTCATATGTCATTTTTCATGGCAAGGCAAACCAGGGATAGGCCACAAACATGCACAGTGTGCATTTTCATGTACAGTGTTTCAAAGCCTCATACCCTTTACCCATCTGTGATTGAGCGCAGCTGTGGACGTGTTCCATGCTCATCATGTCTGTCAAGTGGCTAGGTTATGCACTGCCAATATCCTCAAGTATGTGAGTCTTATATGTAATGTGGCAGGGCCAATGCTTACAGTCAGGGTAAATCATGTGCCAAGAGGATGCCAGTAGCTGTACTGCTGAAGGAAATTATATTGTATTAGCATTGAGCTGTGATATATGCAGGCATATCTTGAAACCCTTTCTGTTCCATCACCATGTAAACTGCTCATAATCAATGTAAATATGAGCAGCGTTGGACTATGGCCAGCTGGGAGGGTGTGAAAAGCTCAGTATGTCTGCCTAAGTAATGGC
The DNA here is from genome assembly GCA_033557465.1 of Ichthyophis bannanicus. Taxonomy (NCBI): domain Eukaryota; kingdom Metazoa; phylum Chordata; class Amphibia; order Gymnophiona; family Ichthyophiidae; genus Ichthyophis; species Ichthyophis bannanicus. The sequence goes on along the minus strand of CM066039.1, from coordinate 358,711,917 downwards.
TGTGGCTCTGATACTATATTCTAGGATGTATATACAGTATAGATATTGGTTGGAGACATATGCACAGCAAGGGTACCTCAGGATCTAATAACAAACCACAATATGGAATGGCAAAGACTGCCACACAGTCAGGTGACCTCCCAATCTAGGAAGTGGTGTATCTGCAGTTAGTGCAACATCTGTGAAGGTGGGCTCCAGAGAGTACATCAGTACCTCACTGAAGGCACACACTAACTTACCAGTTCACAGCTACCCATCCCCCAATCTTCCAACTGGTATGCCAAACATATACATGCAAAATGTACACAGTTACAATTGAAGCCAGGTGAGGAGTTGTGGGTCAGTCACTATAGCTTTGCTGAATATGGAAGTAGGATGCATTAGGGGACCTGCATGCGACAGTATTGATCCAGTCACAATGTGGGAAATGCTGGCCCTTGAAAAATGTTTTTCTTGGAGTCAACTCAGTCTATAGCCCTACCCAGGCATTCACTAATGGGTGGGCCAGCCTTGTTTGGTATCATTGAGTCTTGAACTCCCAACCTTGGGTATATGAAGCAGTTGATTGCAACTGTGGTAGTAGAGGAAACTAACATAGAGGTGCTACAGCATGACACTTGACAAAGATATGGAATCACCCTGTTGAGTCAGGGCAACAGTATTCATTCCATGAGCACAGTAGCATATAGTTGTCTAAGTTTTGATAGTTGACAGTTTGATAGAACACATGGGTCCTGATTGTATATGTGCTCTGTGAAGTGACCAGTGAGTGGCTGCTTACAACACTCAACAGTCGATATGCATGTCATTGTTCACATTCATGATTTCCTATGCATTTGGCTGATACTCTCAGACATCCCATACAAGCACTGAGTTGTCTCATCCCATACTGATGACATTTAATCAGGTTGCCATACTACAAGGGTTCAGATGTGTAGCCCAGCTTCTCTCCCCCCAATACTCAACCACAGGCAGACCACAGCACACCACAGTAGGCCACGCTCCTACATTTGATGGAGGTGTGCCAGATTTGCAGCTGCTGTCATGCCATCTGCAGGGGCTGCAGTGCTATATCACACCACAGCTATGTCAGGGCTCAGAGGCTGCGTTTACTTCTATCATGCAACTGACCAATTTAGTGATATTTATGCTCTCATAGCTTGGATCAACATTATGCCTGTGTAACCCCAGGTTAGTACACAGGTCAGTACTGCGGATGCTCCTGCTCACCCAGATATTTTCTTGGCAGGATTTGGGTGTTGAGCACTTTCTGACTGCCACATTGGATGTGGGTGAAGGGGGATAGACTCAGAGGTAATATGCAGACATATTGCTTTACAGAAAGAGTGATGCAAGCATGTAATGGTCTCCCAGTGGGGGTGGTAGAGACAAGGATAGTATCTGGATTCCAACAAGCAGAGGACAAGCCCAGAAAATCTATAACAGAAAGAAGGCAACTATTGTAGTTGATATGAATGGGCAGACTAGATAGGCCATGTGGTGTTTTTCTACCATCATGTTTGTAAGTTTCTATTGCTTCCTATAACACCGCATGCACCACTGACAAACCTACATAGTGCAGCTGGCTTACAAGGGAGGCTCTATTACAGCATGCTGCATCTGTGACATACCCATCAACATATATCCTTCATTGGCACAAAGGCACTGCATCACCTTGACATGACCCTCATCCTTCCCTTGTACCACAGTAATTGATGGACCAAAGGTAGGGGCTCCATGTGAGAGGGATGACATCATAATGATCATAAATGAGTCTTTCTTATCATTTACTAGGCATATTGTTTATGTGTGATGCTTACACTCACATACATATACATATATTGGAAATGTGTATGTTCACTGTTTATTGTAAACCGCGCTGATGCTGAATAGCGCGGTATAAAAGAGACTTTAAATAAATAAATATTTCATTATGACAGGGAAAACAACAGTTTATTTGGTTTTATATAACATGCTTTTTTAAGATCAGCGCGGTTTACAAAGAAACAACTCAATACATTGAACAGGTACAAATAATACATAGAACAGGTATACAATACATTGAACATGTTTAAATAACAATAGAACGTTTCCAAAAGCAGAATAACTAACATGTGACCTGAGGTAGGTAACTATTTACAGGCTGAAAAGAGCTATGCATTAGCAGGGAGGCCATAAGCATCTACGGAACATGGTCGAATGAAAGCTGGAAGAGTTGTGTCTGAATTGCCTTGCGGAAGGTTGACAGGTCAGTGATGAGGCGGATAGGAGGAGGGAGAGAGTTCCAGAGCAGCGGGGCAACATAGGAGAAGGCTCTGCCTCTGGCAAATTGAGAGCTTTTTCTCGCCATAGATAGAATGATAAGGGTATTAGCCATATTTGTTCTCCTGGATCTGGTTTCGGGTGTCCAATGTTAGAGATTTTCCAGTGATGAAGCTGAGATCTGGCGGAGGATTTTAAATGAAAGTAAGAGGGCTTTGTATTTGAGTTGATTGTTAATTGGTAACCGCTGTAGCTGTATTAGGAGAGGTGAAACATGATCATATCTGGACGCTCCATAGATGGTTCGGGCAGCAGTATTTAAAGCCATTTGTAAAGGATGGAGTGCATATGCTGGTAGACCATGAAGTATGATATTAGCATAATCAAAGAGTGGAGTGACCAGGGCTTGGAATATAGTGCGGAAGAGATTTTATTTAGGGCTCATGTACATTGCCACATAACATACATACATCGTTGCTCATATCCATTCACATATGACCATCTGCTTCAGTCATGTCTACCTCTGTCAGATGCTACACAATGCACAACCCAGTTTGCTTGTTACCATAACTACACATCACTCACATCTATCATATGTGTACTGCACACATCAGTACTCCTGCACTGTTGTGCCTTTCATGGACACATCAGGGCCTCGGAGACTCCTTGTAGGCACACTTACAAATGATCTGAGACCACACACTGACATCAGGGCACATTCATAAACTACCCGTCACTTCAACAATATCACTGGCTGCAACATTATCCTCCCATGTACTGTGTGACACTTAGGGACCTTTAGGTCAATGTGGTCCATCTCCTCTTACCTTTCCTTCCATACAGCCAGGACCAGCCCTACAGTTAGTCCAGAGTGTTGTGCCCTAGGCGAACATCAAGCTTTACCACCCCTCTCACTGTCAAACTCCATTATTTAGCTTCAATTACCCTGCTTTGGATGCCCTCTGAAAGTAGTTGCCATAAGCGACCGCCTAGTTTGCCTAGTGGTTGGGCCAGCTCTGCATGCAGCCCTTGATATGTTACTTTCAGACAGGCTCCCTTATCCTGTGTTAAGATGACCACCTTTTTTGGACGGTAAGGTGCACGATTGTCACCTTAATGCCCGGTATCCTCTTAGTTCCTGATAAATGGCGCCTTGTTCCCTTAACACCGTATGTTTACGCTCATCCCACAGAGGAGTGGCAGTGGTGGTAAGGGCAAGAGAAGGGGATCAACAGGAATAAGGTTCACTTAGGGCATCTCATCTTCCGACTGGAATGCCTTTGCAAGCATCACTCAAGATTACCATATCTTCAAAGTTTCCTCAACAAAAACAATATGGATGGGGTCTTTGTTAGGAAGGGCATTCTCAGAGTTCCAGCTGATTTTAAATACTATCTGGACAGAGATAGAGATGCAACAGATAACAAGTGAGAACCCTGCCTTTAATCAGCTATAATCTTGCTTGATTAATCTGATAGTTAATGGCAGTCCAGGCACGCAGAATTGATCCACGGTCTCTGTCAGATACAAAAAAATAGAACTTTTTCCTAATTAAATTGAATATCTTGATATAGTGAGATGCTTTATCAACTGAAGCAGCTTACAGAGAGGTTCTCTTGCCCATATATAATGCCTGCTTTCCCACATTTTGCATTCTTCCACTGAGCCCTCTTGCTCATCTCTCGTAAAAGGAGTCATTTACAATCCTCTCCCCCACGCTCATCAGAAAACTAGCTAGAAAAAATGGAAACACACAAAATATGGTTCAAAATGCCATGATGCTGAGCAACTGGTTTTCTCTAATCTATTTTGTAAAACTTGTTCAATTTTGCACTAATCAGATTTTTCAAAGAAAGCTCTTGCTGTTTTTGGACATTACGTTTTGAGCAAAAGCCGTGATTTTTGTGACCAGTTTCAGAGTGGATTGGAAAGCTTCTTTGCAAGAATACAGCCTCTCCTGCTAGGCCTTGTTTGCACTGTATTGCACTAAGGGGCATGTTCACAATATGATGTGTGACTAAACTGCAATACACTGTAGCATAGGGTTTAGTGAGCAGTTTTGACGCTGTGCTAAAAAGTAGCGTGGGACCCCCGCGCTGTCCTGGTAGCATATGTCAGGGTAGGAACCGGGCAGGACAGGGACAGATTAAGAACATTCCCAGCACATCCCAGCTAGCACAAGTGTAGGTGGCCTGCTCTCACTATACTTGGTAACTTTAGTGCAAGCGCATTTAATGGCATCTCAACTGGTGGCGTTAGTTGCACCCATGTGTTGGCTGCATGGTGCCAGGGCCTGGACCATGCTAACTGCAGAGGAATGGAAGCACATACTACAACATACTACAACTACTACTACTACCACAACATACTACAACTATCATTTATATAGCGCTACAAAGCATACGCAGTACTATGCATATAGATAGATGTAAGATACAGTTCCTGCTCATCTGCTGCTGACCCCCCGTGTTAGTCACATGGCCCACCTGTGTGTTAATGGCATGGGTTTTAGTAACCATGTCCCTAAGTGCCAAAAAGCAAGATCCTTCTGGAGTCTGCAGGCTATAATACAAATAGGCAACCTATCAAGGTGCCCTTGGAAGTTCTGTTCAGTCAGCATCAAATTCCCTTTGATTGTATGTGTTTTGTTTTTTGGTTACACTCTTTTTTTATTATTTGTGTTTTTTGCTTACCTTGTAACCCCTTTGATGGCTTAGTTGAAGGGCAATGACAATAGTATCTAGTATGACTGAGTCTATTTTTCTCTTCTCTAGTCATCAAGACCTTCTCAATTCATGACATGCTTAGACTTCCAGATTTAATCTTTTCTATTTCCTCTTGCATTGTGCACTGATGCTCTCCACATACCCTTCTCCTAGCTTCCCACAGCCCACTTTGCAAAATTACTGTCCTATTTTGTAAGCAAATCCCTTGATAAACAATTCCATTAAGTTCTGATATGAGTGCTGTCATTCACATGAAGGCACATTCTAGAAATGACGCCCAGGTGCAGTCAGCAATGTCCATATGAAAATGTGCCCAACGAGGCTATTCATGTCCAAATAATGTGGACTCACCCGATATGAAATTCTTCTGGGATGTCTACATAGATATCCACGTGCCAGTATTCCCAGGGCAAGCCCAAGGGCTTCTGCCGCCCTAGGCAGAAACCCCAGTCTCACCACTCTCCCTCCCCCCGCTGACTCTGTCCCCCCTCCAGCTGCCACCGATTCCATCTAGGGAGGGGGAGGCAGGCAGCAGCAGCGACAATATTTCTCAGTATCGCAGCTGCTTTTGGAAATACTACTGCTGCCTGCCTCCCCCCCCCAAATGCAATTGGCATCAGCTTGCCACCCATGTGTGTCACTGCTGCCACCTACCCAAGCCAGCCACCCTAGGCGGCTGCCTAGTTCACGTAGTGGATGGGCTGGTCCTGAGTATTCCAGACAGGGAACACATCATTGATGACCATTCTGAAAGCGGCAGGAGGTGAACCGCAATACAGGTGTCTCCGATTCCTGTTAAAGGTCATCATGGTTGTGGAAAGTACTGGAAATACCAGAGTATTGTTTCTTCTACACACCCCAGGGTATACCAGAAAAACAAGCACTTTACCAATGCTTAGTTATGCCCTGGAGCAGCTATAGATTTGCCTAGACATACTGGTCATTTCTGAAATTGTAGGTTCAGCAAACTGCCCTGGACACGCCCATTCCCTGGCCACTGCCATATTTAGACGTGCACCCACTGGGACATCTCTAGACTCATCTATTAAAATGGCTCTTGGGACATCTCCATGATTTGGATGTTCACATGTATATTTTTGGACATCCAAATCGTGAATCAGGCTTCTAAGGTGACCCCTTTCAACTCACTTTCTCTCTCAGGCCCTCACTTAACATGTGTGCCCCTTGTCATATTGCCTATGTTAATGATGGCTACTCAACTCCTGGTCCTAAGAAAGGGATGATCTGGTCCTGGTTTATCATCACCTGTTTCAAAACATTCCTGGACTTTCTTCTTAAAGAAAAGGAGCTGAGACCGCTTCCTTATAACCAAGTTTCAAGTATCAGTCCTGCATATTTTCCATTCTATACAGCTTGCAGACTGGGACAGCACCCTCTCCAAATATCAGTTATATTGTATGCTCAGATACCAGAGCAGAGGAAGGAGGAGTAGAATTGTTTCATTTTCCAGATGAACTCAAATGTCCAAAAGTGAGATCTGAAGTATATGAATAGATAGTTTCTTTCTATCCCACAATGTCCCCATCTATTAAACATTAATCTCATCTGTATTTTCTCTGTTTCCTTTATGATGCTTTGACCACAGAGTATCTCTCTCACCTGCCCTTTCATGTACACTGAGATGCCTCATATGCTCAAGTGTGCGATATACTCTTTTTCATATCTTTCTATTCCTCACGGACTCATATAGTTAGGGATGTGTATTCTTAAGTGTGCATTTAGTTTGTTTGGGCGCCTAAAAATTTAAAGTGCATTAAGATCACTTCAATGCACCTTTACCTTTGCATTAATGCTCTACAATCAATGGTTTGCCTCAAAAATGAATATCAAACAAACTAACCACTCAAAAGGTATAATTTGACTGGGTGACCAGAGAACTAGATCAGGGGCATGCGATGGATGTCATCTACCTGGATTTCAGCAAAGCCTTTGATACTGTTCCTCATAGGAGGCTTATCAATAAACTCAGTAGTTTGGGGATGGGTCCCAAGGTGGTGAACTGGATCAGAAAATGGTTGACTGACAGACATCAGAAGGTGATGGCAAATGGAGCTCACTCAGATGAAAGGAGGGTGATTAGCGGGGTGCCCCAGGGTTCAGTCCTGGACCTGGCACTGTTCAATGTATTTGTGAGTGATATTGCTGAAGGACTGCATGGAAAAGTCTGTCTTTTTGCAGATGACACGAAAATTTGCAACAGAGTGGACTCCCCTAAGGGAGTGTATCACATGAGGAAAGATCTAAAAAAGCTGGAAGAATGGTCTAATGCTTGTCAGTTAAGATTTAATGCGAAGAAGTGTAGTGTCATGCACTTGGGAAGCAGAAATCCAGGTGAAAATTACACGATAGGGGGAGAGAGATTGGTGTGCACGGACCAGGAGAAGGACCTTGGTGTGATTATTTCTGCAGATCTCAAGGTGGCAAAACAGTGTGCAAGGCGGTGGCAAAGGCCAGGAGTATGTTGGATTGCATACAAAGAGTAATTACTAGCAGAAAGGAAGAGGTACTAATGCCACTGTATAAGTCACTGGTGAGGCCTCACTTGGAATACTGTGTTCAGTTTTGGAGACCATATCTTACAAAGGATATAAAAAGACTGGAAACTGTTCAAAGGAAGGCCACCAAAATGATTTGGAGTCTGCATCAGAAGCCTTATGAGAAGAGAGTTGAAGACCTAAATATGTACACTTTGGAGGAGAGGAGGGACAGGGGAGATATGATTCAGACCTTTAAATACTTAAAGAGAAATAATGAACAAACAAACCTCTTCCAAAGACGGGGAGACTGTAAAACTAGAGGGCATAACATGAAGCTGGAAGGGGGTAAATTGAAAGGCCATGTCAGGAAAAACTTTTTCACTGAAAGGGTGGTGGATGCTTGGAGTGCCCTCCCGATGGAAGTGGTGGGGGCAAAAACAATGATAGAATTCAAAATGGCATGGGACAGACACAGTGGATCCCTTTACAGCAACAGGATAAAATCAAAATAAACTTAACTAACTAATTTCTCAACATACAGGGGTGTGCTACATGGCACGGTGAGTTCACCCCTTAAACAAAGACATGGGGAGGGGTGGCCTGCACAGAGCGGCAGGTGCACTTACTCTTGCCATCTTACTGGGCAGACTAGATGGACCATACTGGTCTTTATCTTCCATCATTTACTATGTTACTATGTAATATCAAGACACACTAAAAACCCTTTGTTTATAAACTCAATCCCCTCTCCAAAAAAAATATGTTGTCGGAACTGTTACAGTGAGGAACCCTCTCGAGGAAAACTGTTCCTTTTCCCACGTTTTTATGAGCCAAATATATCAGCTCTACCTGTGCACTTTAAAACAAGGGAAGTGCTCAAAGCAAGCCCCTCGAACTTTCAGCTTAGCAGATATCAGTCAGTTCACAATGATAAAGCTTTCAAACTTATCTGTAAACCCAATTTCAATCTCCAATCTGCGCTGCTGGTAGCATAACTTCAACTCCGTCAAACAAATGGTTTGGGCTGTTTGAAACCACGCCCGTCTCCAAGCCATCCATTCACAGCATATGAATTGCAGTGCTACATAGTACCATGTTTCTGGTCTGTTGAATCTCCTGGCCTTTCATCAGGCATTTCCCCAGCTGAGTGATGTCTCGGAAACACCCTCCCGCTCAAGTAGGAGAATTCAAGATGACGTCTCTCAGCATAGTTCTGCCTCCCTGATGAGTCATATCACATGCCACCAATCCAATTCTAAATTCAACCCTCGGGACGTGACAGTCTGTAAATTAAATATCCAACATTGTTACAACTGTTGCAACCTTGCCACCTTATCCCCACCTCAAAACGAATGGGGAATCTGATCAATTATCCGCCAAGTGTAGTCCTGAAATAAATGGCCCAATGCTATGCTGTGAGACACTAATGGGGCTCTTACTACTCACATATTAATGCGAGATCTATGTTCTTGTAAACGGGTCTTCATTGGCCTTATAGACCCGTTTACAAGAACATAGATCTCACATTAATATGGTGATTATGGCTTCTGCATCGAGCCACGATGGCATTGGTACAGGATGTCATGCCACTGCCGCTCCATGCAGGAGCCTGGCTGGGTTAGCCGTGTAAATGTCAGGATGTTTGGGGTGCCTGAATGAGGGCATGCCCTGGACATCCTGGCCTTATGCTTCAATTCTGCTCCCACGGGGCTGTCAAGCCCCCATGGGAGCAGAATCATTTGAATCCCCGGGCTGTCCGGATGTCTGTATGTCTGGAAGGCCCAGTGACGCACATCTTTGAATTGACCTTTATAAGATATTCAGTGGGAACAATTATTATACTGTGGCCCCACTATCCACCTTCGCTATATTTCATCTCCCCCCCACCCTGCACGCACAGAGTGCTGCAGGGGACATGGGTGGTACGGGGAGGGAGAATGGGAGGAGCATGGGCGGGACTGGAACCCGGATTTACAGGGCCGATTCCAGACATGGCCCTGTATGTCCTGGGGGCTCCGAGGGGACAGCCAGATTAGTCCTCCTCGGGCCCTCTCCTGGCCCGATCCTGCATCCATGGTAGTGTCTTGTTCCCACAATGCAGAATCAAGTCCTAACAGGTCCATCCTGCCCAGAGCCATCCAGATGGCCCAGACGTACCCCTTGCTGAATCGGGCTCCACATATAAACTCAAACTCCTGCATAAGTCCTAAAAAAATATAGGACCAGCAGTAAACTGCCTAAGATTATGCAAGTATCAAATTGTTTAGAGGTCCGACAAAAAATATATTTTTTAGAATTTATCTAGGAGTTTGAGTTTATATATGGTGTAATAATAAAGGTTATTATTATTATTCTATCTGATCCAATAATTTTTTATATAACCTTTATTTCACACTTTTACGCTGGTATTTGTTCCAAGCAAACTTGTACCATTCACAGACTCAAAGCTACAAAACAGTACTGCTTGTACTTTATCAGTTCTGCATCAGGATAAAGACAATAATTTTACTTATCTGTTGAAATGATGCCACTTTTTTGCTCAGTTCTTAAACATCTACAACTATGCTGCTTCTCATTGCTGACAATTGCTGACAACCGGACTTACAACTGGCTTAATCTTCAAATGGCTGTGGTGCTCTTTTTCAAGGTCATTCCAGTTGCCTGCAATGATATGCCATACCGGGTCAGACCAAAGGTCCATCAAGTCCAGAATCCTGTTTCCAACAGTGGCCAATCCAGGTAACAGTTACCTGACAGGTTCCCAAAACATAGACAGATTCCATGATGCTTATTCCAGGGGTAAGCAGTGATTTCCCTGGTCCACTTAAATAATGCTTTATGAACGTTCCTCCAGGAACTTGTCCAAACCTCTTTTAAACCCAGCTACACTAACAACTTTTACTACATCCTCTGGCAACAAATTTCAGAGTTTTATTATGCATTGAGTGAAAAAAACGTCTTAAATGTGCTACGTTGTAGCTTTATTGAGTATCCTCTAGTCTTTCTACTTTTGAAGGAGTAAACAACCGATCTACATTTACCCATTCTGCTTCACTCATCGTTTTATAGACCTCTATCGTATCTCCCCTCAGCTATCTTTTTTCCAAGCTGAAGAGCCCTAAACGTTTAGGCCTTTCCTCATAGGAGTATCATTCTGATTGCTCTTCTCAGAATCTTTTCTAATTCTGCTATATCCTTTTTAAGATAGCATCCCGAACTGCACACAATATTCAAGGTGAGGTTGCACCATGGAGCAATACAGAGGCATTATTTTATTTTATTTACAATCTCTTATATACCGCACTATTTTGCATCAGTGCGGTTTACATTGAACAAACTGAAATTACATTGAACAGTGCATTATAACTTGGAGATAACTATTTTACAGAGAACATGGGCTATGGAGGATTAAGTGGCTTGCCCAAGACCACAAGGAGCACCTGTGGGACTAGTAACCCCAGTCCTTCCGGCCCAAGGTTGCTGTCCTCTAGTGGGATTTGAACCCCCAACCTTCTGGCCTGAAGTACCTTGCCCCAACCACTAAGCCACTCCTCCACTCCTTTATAATATCCTTGGTTTTATTCTCCATTCCTTTCTTTATGATTCCTAACATTCTACTTGCTTTCTTGGCCATCTCTGAACACTGGTCAGAAGGCTTCGAGGTATTAGCCACATAACAACCAAACAACAACCACAGAACCAACCCACTAATGTTCCCTCTCCCCCACTCCCGGCTTAAACAACCCCAAAGCTTTGCCCTACCCATCAAAAGAAAGAAGATAAGAATAAGCTAACTCCTGTATATATGTAAATAAAACGTTTTTTTTACACACAAGTCTTTTTGTACAATATGTTCTCTGTAAATAGTTAAGACCCACTATTCCATGTAAACGTTCATTTGTGGACTGTTAACTGTAAACCACCCATGATCTCTGGAAGGGGCGGTATAGAAGTAATGCATAAATAAATACAAATAAAATAAATAAAATTATCCACGATGATGTCCAGATTCTTTTCCTGGGTGGTGATTTCTAATGTGGAACTTCACATCGTGTAACCATCGTTTGGGTTGTTCTTCCCTAAAAAGCCCATTCCAAATGGGATGTCCAAGTAAAATCTGGGACGTCAAAGTTAGAACGTCTGAAAAGAAAGGCAGACACATGCAAGTTCAGGCACAATTCCAGAAACATGGACGTGCCCGATATGCACGTGTATCAAATGTCTATATAGATGTCCCCAGGAGCATCTTCCAGAACCAAAACATCTAATAGTGTAATTGTTAGAGTAATGACTTAAGAGTTGGGTGCCAGTGTTCAAGTCCCAGTGTGGGACTTTATAATCTAAAGTTAGTTGTTTAATCCTGCACTCTCTGGATGCTTTAAAGTGAAAACAGACACTTTCCTGATACCTATTTATGCCTGGAGCAGGACCAAGCATGCATGGGCCTACAAACAGCTCTACTGCTTTTGTAAATCCATTTCCCCTCCCCAGACGGGCCTCTGCCACACCGTTGTGCCCTGTACTGGAGACATTTGTGGAATAGTGTCTGTGATTTTGAAGTCCACGTGCATGTCTACAGACGTCCAAATCATAACTTTTTCCTTGTCTACATTAAATTTCATCTCCCAAGTTATTCTTCAGTCTCCTAATTTATCAAGGTAAATGGAACTCATTATGAGGAGAAGGATGTTACCAGTGGTGTGCCCCAGGGATCTGTCCTTGGTCCAATTCTTTTTAACATTTTTGTTAGTGATATAGTGGAAGGGCTGTCGGGTAAGGTTTGCCTCTTTGCGGATGATACCAAAATCTGCAAGAGTAGACACCCAGGAAGGTGTAGATAACATGAGGAGGGATCTAGATAAGCTTGAAGAATAGTCTAGAATTTGGCAGCTGGGATTTAATGTTAAAAAATATAAGGTCATGCATTTGGGCTGCAGCAATCCAAGGGAGCAATATAGTATAGGGGGTGAAGTACTTTTGTCCACTAAAGAAGAGCAGGACCTAGGTGTGGTTGTGTCTGATGATCTTAAAGTAGCTAAACAGGAAAAAACAGCGACGGAAAAAGCTAGACGGATGCTTGGGTGCATACGGAGAGGAATGGCTAGTAGAAAAAAGGAGGTGATAGTGCCTCTGTATAAGTCTTTGGTGCAACCTCATTTGGAGTATAGTGTGCAATTCTGGAGACCACACCTTCAAAAGGATGTAAACAGGATGGAGTCAGTACATAGGGTGGATACTAAAATGGTTAGTGGTCTTTGTTATAAAGCATATGAGGACAGACGTAAGGATCTTAATATGTATCCCTTAGGGGAAAGGCAGGATAGAGGTGATATGATTGACATGTTTAAATACCTCCATGGCATAAATGTACAGGGGGAGAGCCTCTTTCAATTGAAAGCAAGTTCTGCTATGAGGGGACATAGGATGAGGTGAAGGGGAATAGATTCAGGAGTGATATGCGGAAATATTTCTTTATGGAAAGAGAGGTGGATCTGTGGAATAGTCTCCCAGTGGAGGTGGTAGAGATGAGGACAGTATCTGAATTAAAAAAAAAAAAAACATGGGACAAACACAGAGGTTCTCTAAAGGAAAAAAGGGGACTGTTGTAGTTTTTGATATGGAAGGACAGAGTAGATAGGCCATATGGTCTTTTTCTGTCGTCATATTTCTATTGGGTATGTTTACTAAACCGTCTTAACGTCGCAGCCGTGGTATTATCGCGTGATAAGTGACGTTATCGCTTGATAATGTAACATTATCGCACAATAACATCACTTATCACGCGATAATGCGGCAATGGCATTAAGGCACACTAACGCTGTCAAATCCGGGTCTGAAGGGTGGAGTAAGGCTTCCCAGAGGATGGAGAGAAGGGGTCAATGGGCGGAGAGTGGGCGGGGAGAGGCTCCAGGCACACTAACGCTGTGAAATCCGGGTCTGAACACTAACGCCGGTGAAACCCTCGCATTAGTCACATTTTCAGGAAAGAGAAACCATTTAAGTTTGCAATGTGCAGCAAAGGAAGGGAAACCCAGAAAAAGTGATAGTTGTGATACATGTGCAGGAACCAAAAAGACAAATAAACATATAAAATGACAAGAAACACATTTAAAATCCCAATAAACAAGTTGGCCAATAGTGATATTAATGATAAACATAAAGCAACACTACTGACAATGCGTAAAAAATATGATATCATGTTTGGAAGGGTCTATGCTCTGTCCCCCTACAAACTGAATGATCCCAAGTTGAAATAGCGATGATCAGGGTTTCTGTCATTTAGATTGGGCAGGTTTGTTATGGCGTGCAGATGTGCAGCAACAGCAGAGTGGGCATGTAGGAAAGGGCAACTGTACTGATGCTGTAAAGGGGATACAGGAGGCTGCAGGCGGCACATGCTGTGGTCCAGCTGGGGCACAGTGCGGACTAGGCAGATGCCTAGGTGGCACATAGGAATGCCAAAACTGTAAAGCAGCAAGACAGCAACTGACAAGGGTCCAACATGGGCACGATGTATGTCCCACAGTGTAATAGGGGATATTACCCAGCAGGTACCCCCAAGGACATATAACATTGGCAGGCGGTGCTGTGGGAAAGCGCGAATGTCCATGTAGGCACCCCTACCTGAGAACACACACCATAGGCAGCTGCCTACTGGCACACTGGATGGCCTGGGACTGTGCACCACCAGCACCACCGGCATAATGGCATGGCAGCATGGTGGCAGAGGTGTGCGGGTGGCGGAGGGGGCAGTGGCATCTGCCCACAGCAGACCATGGCCAAGCCCTGTTTAGGTGGGTGCTGTGCACTGCAACAGACGGGGTCTGTCTGACGAACAGTCATGGTATCACCAGGGCATGACCTATCCGTGTGGTGCAGTACACACAGCCAGTGTGTTCAGGAGCAGAAAGTCACAAGTTCAAGTCCCAGCTGTGACTCCTGCTAACCCTGTCCCCATATTTTATCCAGTACTAAACCGTGGTAATAAAGATGGAACCTTTATCGCAGATAAAATAAACATGCTTGAAATGCCTATATTTTACCCTACAGAGCACAGACACCATAAACATGTGCAATCTCTAGAGCAGAGTTTCCCAACTGCAGTCCTGGAGGGCCAAACACCATTCAGGTTTCATGCTGTCCCTAATAAATATGCCTGTGCTGCATTTGTATGCACCGCCCCCATTGTATGCAAATCTATCTCATGCATATTCATTAGGGACAGCATGAAAACCTGAACAGTGTTTGGCCCACCAGGACCGGAGTTGGGAACCTCTGCCCTAGAGCAGCGGCCAACAGGGGCATAAACACCCACACCCACAGGTTCCACTATCCAAAGCCTCATGGAGAGTCAGGCCGTTTGGCCCTGCGCGGAGCAGCATCTCCCAATACTGGCACCTGCATACCTTAGCAATGCCGTCCTAAACTTGGGAACACGTTCCACATATATCAAAAGGTTGCTATAATTAATGTCAGCTAACAAATCCTAAGTTAAATACAATTTGTTGACAGAGATTCATCATAGCAACCTTTCTTATATCTGTGGAGTGTGTTTCAGTTATTGATTCTGACAGTGTTTATCACCCTGGGGAGTGACCCTAACAGTATTGAGTACCATAGCAATGTCCGCACTGTGCCCAGAACTGGTGTGGCAGCCAGGGCTGCCACAAACCTCTATATTTGCACAATGCTGGCATAGGTGTGAGAGTGTGTGTCTGTCTATCCAGTGTGTTGTGGCTGCCTACACCTTAATGAGCCCACATTGCTTGCACTGTTTCCAGTGTTAGCTTGCCAATGTGCATAATGAGGAGCAAGGTACTGTGGGTATGGCCCGGACAGGGTGGCATGGGCAGGATGCATTTGCACAGGGTATAGGGCAATGGCTAGGACATTGTAGTGCCCGACCACCACCTGCACTGACAGGGTGGCTACAGCATGTCATGCTGGGAGGTTGCTCTCACCCTGACTGATCAGTGACCACGGCATGGCTAGGTTCCCCCATAGTGCTGAACAGTGTTTTTCTTGAGTGATATTTATGGGTTTTTTTTTCTGGGGTCCAATTGCTGATATACCTGTGTGGTGTGTGTGCGCTATCATCCCAGTTTTGGGTGAACACAGTTCCTCCAGAAGCATGCACTATGTACTAGCTAGCAGACTGTCTGCAGTTTGCATCTGTATGGCTGCACCACCTTGCAGGGTGTAGCAGCTGCATACTGACTGCCCTCTGCTGGTGAATGTCAGATCATAGTGGGGGGCATCTGAGCTGACTGGGCCCACTACCTATCTGCCAGTGGCCCTGTCCCAAGGGCAAATCCTCAGCAGCTGTCTGTTTGCCACCCGGACTGGGGTTGCTGGTCCCACAGGCTGTCCTCATGTACCTCCTGGAGTGGAGGAGTGGCCTAGTGGTTGGGGCAAGGTGCATCAGGTTGGAAGGTCGGGGTTCAAATCCCACTAGAGGACAGCAACCTTGGGCCGGAAGGACTGGGGTTTCTAATCCCACAGGTGCTCCTTGTGGTCTTGGGCAAGCCACTTAACCCTCCATAGCCCATGTTCCCTGTAAAATAGTTATCTCCAAGTTATAATGCCCTGTTCAATGTAATTTCAGTTTGTTCAGTGTAAACCGCACTGATGCAGAATAGCGCAGTATATAAGAGAATATAAATAAAATAATAATACCTCCACTGCCCCCCTTGCAAAGGGTGAGAGTGCTGAACTGTTGGGGAAAAATCATGTCCCCTCCCCTGACCCAGAGAAGGCAGTTTGCTAAGTACATTGTTGCCATGTGAGCTCTGACATACCCCTGCTCCCTAAACTGGTGACCATAGCAAACACAGTGGATATACAATATGTTGTGTGCATCATGGTCCACAAGAGCCTGCATAACTGGCAATTACAAATGGCCACAGAGCCCACCTAAAAGTATCTGTAACAAATACTTTTCACACACTGGCAATGATGGAGACCTGCAGCATAGTTCATCTCAACCAACCCGGGTACTGCGGGCCTGGTGCTGGCCACTCCACCTCACCCTCAGGGTGAGCACAGTACATGCACAGTGGCATGGCCTGTGGGTACTCTGTGCCAGTAACATGCACGGTCATTCCCCCTACCAAGCTGATGTGCTGTAGAGGTGCATACCCCATCTGGTGAGCAGATGTAGACTGCTGTTCTGCATGTGAATTGCATTATGGGTACTGTTGGTTCTATCCTATCCTGGTAGCCACAGCAGACAGTTTTATGGTGACATGCACTCTTACTGTAGCCAGCCATTGGTGTGATAGCTCCTTCAGTGATGTAGCACAATGGTTAATGTGATGACTTCAGTGACAGAAATCATGGGTTCAATTCCTCTCTGTTCCCTTTTTTTTTATGGCTGTCCTACACAACTACATTTCATTCATGTAACAGTCATATCTGTGCAGATGTGTGCTGCTGCCACATTATACCCTCATCACTGTTGCCATCCATCCTTCTGTCCGTCTATGTGTGTGTGCCAGCTGTGTGGCATCCTGCCCTAATGTGCAGGCTGCTACCCCATGTCCTGCACTGGCACACTATTCTGCATTGTGGCTCTTCATGCTTGCCTCTCTTGTGTCTGCTCTGCATGGCACTGCTCTCTTCTGTCCTCCTGTCATTGCACTTATCATGCCACCTCTACCTCCTCTGGTGGACATGTATCCCCATCCTCTGCCACACATTATCATTGTTGCACTGTACATTACCATCACCCTGTACATCGGTACAACTGCCCCCGATATGTTTGTCCTCTTTACCTGCTGCCACATGGGCTGCACGCAGATTTGGCTGGTCCATGAGCTCCGTCATCGACTTCCTTCCATCACTTGTTCATTGCCTTTCCTTGGTGCTCTGTGCAGTATTATGGTTACATCTGTGTTTGAGCCATACATTTCATGCTTGTGACTTTGGGGCACCTTTGTGCCCCTGGGCACCATCTCCTGTGTCACCTTGGCATTCCTGGCCCATATTTCGCAGCACCTTAGGTTTGGCCAGCTTATGGGGCACCTTATATGCTGCCTTGAAGGGTGCCAGCCTTTCCTGCCGCCCTCTGGGGCACATTTTGACCTGCCTTGGATGATGTGGTACTTTATGATGTGCCTTATGGTGTGCCCTAAAAGCTGCATTAGGTTGCGGCACTGGGGTGAGACCTTTTTGGCTGGCAGTGCAAATTGTTGGAATTTGTCTGACTGTTACAAGCAGGAAAAGGGATTGCTTTAGACAGTCTTTTAACTGAGCCCACTGAGGGTTCAAACTCATGACTGCTGTATCAGCAGTCAATGTATTAACCAGTGTGCTACACCTTTGTTGCTGTGATTGTAGGTCAGTGTGCCTAATTAAGGCTAACGCGCGTTAACGTGCCACGGCTCCCTCTATCGCGCGATAACGGACTTTATTGCGCGATAACCCGAAATGCTACCTTAAGACCGGAATGCCCACTACCTTATATGGTATTTGTCACAGTAAGACTACAACTAACACCGGTAACGTTAAGATGGTTTAGTAAACATACCCCTATGTGTCTATGTTTCTAAAGTCCTCTTGCAATTTTTCACAATCCTTTTGTGCTTCAACAACTTTGAAGAATTTTGCTTCATCTGAAATTTTGATTGTCTCACTAGTTCCTATTTCCATGTCATTTATGAATATGTTAAAAAGCAGCAGCCCAACCCTGACCCCTGGGATACTCCACTATTCATCTGAATGATTTTCAGCATACTGAGTTGTAAGGAATCAGCAAAAGTAAAAGTTGGCAAAATGATAGGGCCGGGCAGGATTCATCTGAGACACTGAAAGAACTTAAGTACTCGTGGCTCCACTGGCTGACTTTTAAAGTGCTTCTTTCGAGTTGGGTGAATGTTGTTCATGTCCAAAAAAGCTGAAGTAAGGAAGAAACTGGTAACTTCCTTACCGGTTAGACTGACCACTGTGCTGAGCAAATTAATGGAAATACTAAAGCGGAGGATGGTGCACTTTCTGCAATCCAAGGGATTACAGGATCCAGGATCGCATGGCTTTACTAGAGTCAGGTCTTGTCAGACAAATCTGATTGATTTCTTTGACTGGGTGACCAGAGAACTGGGGGGAACTGGGGGAAAGCATTATATGTGCTATACTTAGATTTCAGCACAGTCTTTGACACCATTCCTTATTGATGATTTATAAATAAACCAAGTGCCCTTAGGATGGTCCCCAAATTGACTGACTGGATAAAAAACAGAATAAGTGGGATGCCAGAGAGAGTAGTAGTAGTTTCCTCTGACTAAGGGGCACTACCACTGGTGTGCTTCATGGATCACTTCTTAGTCCTGTTCTTTTTAACATTTTTGCAAGTGGTGTGGCAGAAGGTCTGTTGGGAAATTTATTTATTTATTAGGCTTTTGATACCTCTTTATCATTTCAGTCAAAGTGATTTACATTACAGCTTAAACTTGGTAATGAACATTAAACGGGGACATTGATAACGTGGATTTTTTTCTGAGGCAATGGAGGGTTAAATGACTTGCCCAAGGCCACAAGGAGTACTTGTGGGCATCAAACCTCCATTCTTGTCTGTACAGCTCTCTGTAGATGACACTAAAAGCTGCAACAAGATAGACACCCTGGAAGGTGTAGATAACATGAAAAAGGATCTAATGAAACCTGACGAATGGTCAAGAATTTGTCAGCTGCGATTTAATGCTAAAAATGCAAAATCATGCATCTTGGCTGCAAATTCGCAAGGGAGTGGTACAGTAAAGGGGCTGAAGTACTTCAGTGCATGAAAGAAGAGCAGATCCTGGGTATAAGCATATCAGATAATCTTAAAGTGGCCAACCCGAAAGGCAATGGCAAAAGTCAGAAGGATGCTTGAGTACAAAGGGAGAGGGACGGCTAGCAGGAAAAAGAAGGTAACATAGTAACATAGTAAGTGACGGCAGATAAAGACCAGTATGGTCCATCTAGTCTGCCCAGTAAGATGGCAGGAGTAGATGCACCTGCCACTCTGTGCAGGCCACCCCTCCTCATGTCTTTGTTTAAGGGTGAACCCGCCACTCTGTGTAGGACACCCCTATTTGTTGAGAAATTAGATGGTTCAGTTTATTTTGATTTTATCCTGTTGCTGTAAAGGGATCCACTGTGCCTCTCCCATGCCATTTTGAATTTCATAACTGTGTTTGCCCCCACCACCTCCATCGGGAGGGCATTCCAAGCATCCACCACCCTTTCAGTAAAAAAGTATTTCCTGACATTGCCTTTCAATTTACCCCCTTGCAGCTTCATGTTATGCCCTCTAGTTTTACAGCTTACCCGTCTTTGAAAGAGGTTTGTTTGTTCATTATTTCTCTTTAAGTATTTAAAGGTCTGAATCATATCTCCCCTGTCCCTCCTCTCCTCCAAAGTGTACATATTTAGGTCTTCAAGTCTCTTCTCCTAAAGCTTCTGACACAGGCTCCAAATCATTTTGGTTGTCTTCCTCTGAACAGTTTCCATTCTTTTTACATCCTTTGCAAGATACGGTCTCCAAAACTGAACACAGTATTCTAAGGGGCATGTTTACTAAAGTGCGGTAAACGTGACTAATGCGCGTTATACGACGTTAATGACCGTAAGTGCCGTATAACGCGCGTACCGACGCGCTAACGACCGTTAACGTAATACTACGCGCGTTAAGCATAGTTAACGATCGTAAAGTCCCGCGGCGCGTTAAAACAGCGCAGAAGGTGGAGAGTGGGCGGAGAGAAGGGGTCAATGGGCGGAGAGTGGGTGGGGAGAGGCTCCCCTCATACTAACGTGCTGAATTTCTGAGCTCAATTCCAACGCAAATGAAAACCTGTCGTTAAAGGCATTTAAAGGGAAGAGAAACCATTTACGTCAGCAATGTACAGAAAAACCGGGGAAACCCACAAAACGTGAGCAATGTGATACATGTGCACAGAACAAAATTTCACATAAAACGTTAAAAATGACCACAGGAAACATTTTAAAAAGCATAATTCAGCTGGGCAACAGTGATAGCAATGGGCAACAAGGAACAACACTCCCTGAAAAGCACCAAAAAAAAAAAAAGAAATGATGTGTGGAAGGGTCTACGCTCCGCAGACCCTTTTAAAGATCATTTCATTGTAATGGAGCTGTCCTGGGAGTGTTGTGTAATGTTTCCCAATGATATCATTGTTGCCCAGCTTGGTTATGGGTGTGTGCCCCTTTTGTGAGGTCTTTTCTGAGGTTTATGTGCACCTTTGTCTGCATACAAGGTAAATGAGGCCACAGTAAACCTGTTGCAGAGCAGGGTTTCTGACTCGTCAGGCCGGTTTAACTAACTCCAGGGACTACACTGTCTCTGTGGCCACAGTGTGGTGCAACAGACACAGCCAGTGCCTGTAAGACCAAAGGGTCACAGGTTCATATCCCAGCTGGAGCTCATGCCAACCCAATCCCCATAGTTTTACCCACCACTAAACAGTGATAGTAAAGACACTCCTTTATTGCAGAGAACATACGCATGGCCTATATTTTACCACACCAGACACAGGCACATTACCTAAAGCAGAGTCCCGCAAATGCAGTCCTGGAGGGCCCCACACCATTCCGGTTTCATGCTGCCTCTAATAAAGATGCCTGTGCTGCATAGCTATGCACCACCCCCATGGTATGCAGATGTAGCTCATGCATATTTATGAGGGACAGCATGAAAACCCAAACAGTGTTTGGAACACCAGGACTGGAGTTGGGGAACTCTGCCGTAAAGCAGCAGCCAACAGGGCCGCACACCCACCCACAGGCCCCATTGGCCAATTCCACCTGGAGAGGCAAGACATTGGGCCCTGCCTGTATTTATTTATTTATTTATTTAACAGTCTTTTCTATACCGCCCCTTCCAGAGATCAGGGGTGGTTTACATTGAACATTAAACAGAACAATTGTATACTTCTGTATACATTTACAAGGAACATTATGCTTTAACTATATACAGGTGTACTTACAGGGAACATATTTTGAACATTAACTATAACAGAGCTTTTCAAACTATTTACAAGTTATATACATGGAGCGCAGCATAGTTAGTTACGGTGGTGAAATAGTCAACTGTTTGAGTGGTTCATTAGCGTGTTGTGTGAGGTTTGTAAAATTCCCTGTGTTAGTCATTTGTTCTGTCTTGGGTACAGTGTATGTGTTTCTGTGATTGTATTGGTGAAGTTCTTTGTTGGTAGGGGATTTCAAAGTGTTTTGTAAAGAGGTAGGTTTTTAATTCTTTTTTGAATTGGTGAAGGTCTTTTATCATGCGGAGTGTTAATGGTATTTCATTCCAGAGGGTGGGGGCAGCAAAGGAGAAGGCCCTGTCACTTGTTGTCGCTTTAGTTTTTCTAAAATTTGTTTTTATGTTGAGGGAGTGGGTTGCGTTCTGTCTGCGTGATCTAGTATCTGATGGGGGGTGTATTAGGGTGGATAGTTGTGATGGGGAGATGTTGTTGATGATTTTGAATGTAGTTAGGAGGATTTTATATTTTATTCGGCTGTTTATAGGGAGCCAGTGTAAGTCTAGTAGAATTGGGGTCACATGGTCTGTTAGATTAGCTTTAGTGACCATCTTGGCGCATATGCTTTTTAATGGTAGTCCATTTAGGAGACTATTACAATAGTCGAAGTGGGGGGTGATGAGAGTATTGACTACAGATCTAAAGTCATCGCTGTTGAGTAGGGGTCTCAGATGTTGTATTGTCTTGAGTTTATAAAATATGGCTTTTACTGTGTGTTTTATGTGTGGGATCATGGAGAGTGAGTGGTCTAAGATTATTCCAAGGTATTTTACCTCCTTTTTAACAGGTATAAGTGTATTATTTATTGTGATTGTATTGGGGTATTTGTAGTCAGTGTCTGATTTCCTCGTTATGTATCTCCCAATACTAGCAGTTGCATACCTTAGCAATGCCACCCTACACCTGGGTATATGGTACACAGCTATCAAACGTTTCCTATGATAACTGGCAGATATCAATTCCTATGTTAAGCACATTTTGCTCATTGAGCTCCACCATAACAATCATTCTGATGTCTGCGGTGTGTGCTGCAGGTCTGGTCTCCGACAGTGTTCACCACCCTGGGGAGTGACCCCCCAACAGTCTTGTGTACCATATCCATGCCTGTACTATGCCCAGGACTGGTGTGGTGGGTATGGCTGCTGACCACCTCTATAGTAGCACAATGCTGGCATAGGTGTGAGGGTGGCTGTCTGTCTATCCAGTGTGTGGTGGCTGCAAACACCTTCCACAGCCCACACTGCCAGCAATGTTGCCAATATTGGGCTGCCAATGTGCATAATGAGGAGCAAGGTACCATGGGTATAGGCCGGACAGGGTGGCCTGGCCAGGGTGCATCTGCACAGGGCATAGGGCAGTGACAGGCACATTGTAGTGCCCGGCCACCACCTACACAGACAGGGTGACCTCAGTATATCCTGCTGAGAGATCACTCTCACCCTGACTGTGCAGTGACCACAGCATGGCTAGGCACTCCCATAGTGCTATCTAGTATTTCTCTCATGTGATAAATATGGGTTTCCTTTTGGGGCCCAGTCACTGATGTATCTGCTTGCTGTGTATGCTGACATCCCAGTTTTGGGTGCAGGCATCTCCACTGGGCACTAGCAGACTGTTTGCAGCTGGTAGGTGTTGTGATGGAGTGGTGTGCAGTGGCTGATGGCTTGCACCAGGGGACTATCAGATAGTGGTGGGGTGCAGTATACCATATCCAGGCCTAATGTCTGTCTGCTATTGTGTTATGGCTGTGTACAGAGCTGCATTGACTGCCCTGTGGGGTGTCTGTTCCCCAGCTAGGACTAGGATTAATGTTCCCCTCTACTGCCACCTTTGCAGGGAGGTAGACTGTGGATCCTTTGATGGGAGACCCTGTTTGCCGCCCTGGGGGAGGGGTGTGGTTGTGCATGGGGGCTACACCTGACTGAAACAGACAGAGATGTCCAAGGTGTTCCTGCAGAAACTACCTATCTCACACAGTAACACTGCTTTAGACCTGCGGCATGGACGGTGCTGTGGACCTAGTGCTGGGCGCCTCACTGCACCCTCAGGGTGAGCACAGTACCCGCACAATGTGACGGTGTGTAGCTACTCTGTGCCAGTACAACACACGGTCAGTACCCCCTATCAGGCCGAGGTGCTGTGGGGGTGCACATGGTCAGTTCCCCCTATCAGGCCGAGGTGCTGTGGGGGTGCATTCCCCATGGTGTGTATCTGTGGACAGCTGATTTGCATGTGCAGTGCATCATGGGTGTGACTGGCACAATCCAACCCTGTGAAATTCCAGCACCTGCTCACAGGCTCTGATAAACCATAGGCCATCACACGTACATCTGTTAGCATAATGCATAGGTGCAAGACACCCTACAGAGTCTGTAATATAAGATGCCCACGCTGGTAAAAACACACGTACCCACGCACGATTGTACGCGCGCAGCTACGCACATACCAATGCACGCAACCTCGCACGTGGCTAGGCACACTCCGAGGGTGTTTTTCTGACACCAATACTCAACGTAACGAAAAACATGCCTCCTCTTTCCCTCTGTAATGTACAGGGTGATGCTTGGGACAGCCTTCTGCGTTAGGCACACTGGGGACTTGAACCCATGCTGCCTGTAACAGCGGTCAGTACCGTAACCATTGTGCTACAGCTCTGTTTCAGTGCTTTGTGTCTGTACATCTTCTTACGTTTAACGCGCAGTGACGCGCCACGGCGCCCGGTAACGCTCGTTAATTTTTTTAACGCGCGTTAGTGGTGACGATGTACCGCCCATGTCCTTATTTGGGGTTTCTGTTACTACCGCGGCTCCTAACGCGAATTGCACTAACGCAGTTTAGTAAACATACCCCTAAGTGAGGCCTCACCAGTGACTTATACAGTGGCATAAGTGCCTCTTCCTTTCTGCTGGTCATTCCTCTTTGTATGCAGCCCAACATCCTCCTGGCTTTTGCCACCGCCTTGTCGCACTTTTTTGCCACCTCGAGATCTACAGAAATAATCACACCAAGGTCTTTCTCCTGATCCGTGCACACTAACCTCTCAACCCCTATCGCATACATTTCCCTTGGATTTCTGCTACCCAAGTGCTAATAGTGCCTTTATACAAGATCTCATTGGGAGGACTGTGTACAATTCTGGAGACCACATCTTCAAAAGGATATGAACAGGATCGAGTCTGACCGGAGGGTGGCTACTAAAATGACTAGTGGTCTTCATCATAAGGTCTGTTTGGAAAGGTATTTATTTATTAGGTTTTTTATACCTCTTTATCATTTCAGTCAAGTGAAATCAATATGCATACTTTGGATGAAATGCAGGAGAGGTGTGATATGATAGAGATATTTAAATACCTCTGTGGAATAAATGCACAGGAGTTGGCCCTCTTGCAGATGAAAAGAAGCTCTATAATGATGAATGTGAAAGGGGATAGACTCAGGAGTAATCTGAAGAAATATTTCTATATAGAAAGGATGGCAGATGCATGGAACAGCCGCCCATTGGGGGTGGTGGAGACTAGACCGGTATCTGAATTCACGAAAGCAAGGGACAAATACAGAGGATCTCTGAGGGGAAGGAAGGGATGGTGGAACTTACGGTGTTGGTGCTTTTGAAAGGGTAGACGGTATAGGTCATATTGTCTTTATCTGCTGTTGTTTGCCATGTTTCTGTGATTACAGTTGAGTTTAATAATGAAAACCTTTTTGGGTAGAGTAGGGCTAAGGTTCTTAAACTACAGTCATTATGAGGGGGCAAAAGCCTAAAGTTTCAACTACACTACCTAATTCCCTTGCATGGACCCTGAAGCTAAGGCTTGCATCTTTTGCCTGTGTAAACACCATGGACCACAGCATTCCCCCAGCAGCAGGCAGGTACATCAGAGATCAAGGGCTTTCCATCCTGGTCTCTGTATCCTTTGGGCAAGACAACATTTACCAAGGTAGTTGGTAGTTGGTTAATATGCCATAAAGGAGCACAGCTGAGATTATCATCATAACAATTTTACCCTTTTTAAACAGACTCTGTCGTAATTCATTGTCTTCACATTTTCTGGTTTCCCCCTCTCTCCTCTCTCACACCTACCCTGCCAGTAACAATGTGGTAGAGGAAATGAAAGGCAGAGACTGAGCAGACAGCACTGAGACACACTGAAAATATAGCAGCATAACAAGAGAGACACTCAGAGGCCAGTTAGGAAACATGGTTGGCATGTGATTAAATTTCCCACGAAGGAGAATCAGATGAACATTCAGTCTTGCTCACTTTTGTTGAAATGTGCTGCTTCGATGGATTTTGTACAAGTCCTTGTAGGTTTTCTCATGGGCTATTATGAGGTTTGCAGGTACTTCCCACTCATGCTCTATACTTAAGAGCTAATTGAAACCGGTCTGGGGTAAGACACAGAGTAGACTGAAATGCATAGGGACATTAACGCACACTAACACAGTGGCACACATTAGTAACTCTAGCTGGGGGTTTGCTGGCACAGCTCTGAAAACAAAACATCCTTTATCAAAACTGTTCATCTCCTGCAGTTCTGTGAAAGGAAACTATTTCTCAAGTATGAGAATTGTACAAAGAGAAGCTTGCTGTAAGAGCCCAATTATTAAATGTGTGTAGGACGCGTTGTAGATTAGAGCCCTCAGTCAGGAATGGCGTATCAGAATTGGGACAGCTCTGAACCAGGGTTAATGTAACTTGGAAGGCACAGGATGGCCTACCCAAAGTGGAAGGATAGCGTAGAGGTTAAAGCCGTGGGTTGTAAAAGGGGAAAGTTTATTTATTTAGCTACATTTATATCCCGCTTTTCACCGGGTCAAAGCGGTTTAACAAAAAGGGGGGGGGGGGGCAGTAATCAAGTTGACAGAAAAAAAGGAGGAGGGGCCGTCGCCAAGAGGGCCAACATTGATGATTCAAACAGAAAGTAACAAATTAGACAGAAGACATAAGTCTCTTAGTTGGTGGTGGAGAGGGTAGGTCAGAGGGGCTGGAAGTGCAGTCAGTGAGAAAAGTCTTCTTGAAATAGGATGTTTTTTAGTTGTTTCCGGAATGTGGAGAGGTCTCTGTTGCTTCGGATTGAGTTCGGGAGGGAGTTCCAGAGGGAGGGTGCGTACAGTTCAAATGCTCTGTTGCAGGTCCATTGCTTGAACTTAGTTTGTTCATGTGTTCTTTAAAAAAACAACACTAGATGGATAGGAAGCCCATATATCGAATAGGTGAGGGATGAGATTTTGCCCCAAGATACTCAAAGAGGGAGCAGATGTTCTCATAAAGTAGTTATATAATTAAAATGCAGCAAAAATTGTGGCTGTTCAATTATTTCGCCTGGCACTGTAAGAAAAAAATACTGATATCTGTAAATATATATTCTGCAAAAGACAAAGGTGATGTAAGGTGCTCACATGCCAAGGGACAAAAAGCTAAAGAGAAGCTCAGCACAGTTTCTAACTAATTTAACAAATTTTATTTTGGTGTTAGAAATTGCACTATGGTTCTTTCCTTTTCTTCTTGAATATCTGCTTTGTGGCCAACAAAACCCCTCCTCCAACAGTAGGTGCAGAACAGAACTCAAAGGGGTATGTTTACTAAACGGTCTTAACGTGCGCCCCGGCGTTAGTGTGCAGGATGCCATAAAAGGAGTGGGCGTTTCGGCCTTAATGTAGCAAAACAGGATTATCGTGCGATAAAATGCGCTGCACACATTATCGGGTGAGAGGCCGCTAAGCACGTTAACGCGTGGTAATCTTAAGTAGGCGCGCAGACATACAAACACAGAAACAGAGGTGTAGCGCAATGGTAAATACACTGACTGATGGTACAGGGGTCATGAGTTTGATCCCCAGTGTGCCTAATACATGAGACATTAACTTTTACGTGTAATTATTGCTGTTTGAGGCATTTTAGTTGTATTTAAATTAGTGCTGGCAGCAAACACACCCTCACGTGCCGTAACCTAAGGTGACGCATAAGGCACCCTATAAGGCACTCCATAGGGCACAAAAGTTGGCAACAAAGAAGAAGGCAAAGTAGTTGGAAAATATGGACTTGGCAACAGAAATGAAGCTGGAGAAAGATTGATAGATTTCTGCAAGACCAATGATCTATTCATCTCAAACACCTTCTTCCAGCAACACAAGCGACGACTGTACACATGGACTTCACCCAATGGATTGTATAAAAATCAAATTGACTACATCTGTGGAAGTCAACGATGGAAAAGCTCTGTAACATCAACAAAGACAAAACCTGGAGCTGACTGTGGTACAGATCATCAACTACTAGTATGCAAACTTAAGCTAAAGTTGAAAAAGAGCAAACCACTCATGAATGCACCAAAATATGACCTTGAGAATATACCACTGGAATTTAAAGACTGCCTGCAAAATCGATTTGCTGCTTTAGATACAAATGACAGAGCTCCGGAAGAGTTATGGAATGACATCAAGAAGGTTGTGCTGGAAGAAAGCGAGAAGACTCTACAAAAGGTGAAAAAGCAAAAACGGCCAAAATGGATGACGGAAGAAACTCTGAAAATTGCCCAGAAACGCAGAGAAGCTAAAGCCAAAGGACTACCTTTTGTAGTCTTTTCAAGGATCCATCTCACATCCGCAATGATGTCTCTCGTTCCTCGCCCTTTCCTGAACCCTGCTTGCACTTCAGGTAGTTCTTGTTCTAGGTATGGCTGTAGTCTCTTTTGAATAATCTTCAGTAGAATCTTGCTGGCATGTGGGATCAGAGCGATTGTGCGATAATTTCCACAGTCGGTTGGATCACCTTTCTTTAGTATTGGTATAAACACAGATCTTTTCCAGTCAGTTGGCCATGATGTTGTCTTCCATATTTCTTGGCAGAGCCTTGTAAGTACGGTAACAGCTGCATCAGATTGCTGCAATACTTCTATGGGAATGCTATCAATGCCTGGTGCTTTGTTCTTTGATAAGGCTTTCAATGCTGCTTCACCTGATCGTTCTCTTGCGTAATCTGTACATTAATCAAGAAGCAACAGTTCGAACGGAACAACGAGAAACAGAATGGTTTAAAATAAGCAAAGGTGTAAGACAAGGCTGCATACTTTCCCCCTACCTGTTTAATTTATATGCAGAACAAATCATCAGAGAAGCAGGACTGTATGAAGACAACAGAGGTGTGAAGATTGGTGGAAGACTCATCAACAACCTTCGCTATGCTGATGATACCACATTACTGGCTGAAAGCGAAGATGATCTGAAACATTTGCTTCTCACAATCAAAGAACATAGTCTCAAAATGGGCCTGCACCTTAATGTAAAGAAGACAAAGATCATGACAACTGGCATAATCAACAGGTTCATCGTTGAAGGAGAAGAAATTGAAATCGTGAACAACTTTAACCTACTTGGATCAACTATCAATAAAGAAGCAACAAGCAGTCAAGAAATCAGACGACGCATTGCTCTTGGCAGAATGGCTATGAAAGACCTAGATAAGATTCTCAAGAGCAGAGATGTCTCTCTCCATACAAAGATTCGACTTGTTCAAGCCATGGTATTTTCAATAACATCATATGGATGTGAAAGCTGGACAGTGAAAAAGACAGACAGGAAGAAAATTGATGCCTTTGAATTATGGTGCTGGCGGCGAATACTGTGTATACCATGGACTGCCCGAAGAACAAACCAGTCGGTACTAGAGGAGATCAAACCTAAGCTTTCTTTAGAAGCTCAGATGACAAGACTTCGACTTTCATACTTCGGACACATCATGCGAAGAGAGAGATCATTAGAGAAAGACATCATGCTTGGCAAGATAGAAGGTCAACGCAAGAGAGGAAGGCCAGCAATGAGATGGATCGCTACAATAACAGCAGCTACGGGTACCAGTCTGTCGTCAATGAGCCGCCTGACTGAAGACCGAACACAATTTAGGATAGCTATCCAGAGGGTCGCCATGAGTCGACTCCGACTCGACGGCACTTAACAACAACAACAGGGCACATTATAAAGTGCACTGTCTGCCAAGGCACCCTATAATGTCCCCTATAGGGCACCCTATAAGGCGCTTTACAGGACATCTTATAAGGCGCTTTATAGGGCGCCCTATAAGGCGCTTTATAGGGCACCCTATAGGACGCTTTATGGGGCACCTTATGGTTACAGTACACTGAGGGTGTTTTTGCTGGCAGCACTAATGTACATTAAAAATAGACAATGCCTTGGACAGCCATATCAAATAACACCACCATGGGTCTGAACCCATGACCTCTGGCTCCACAGGTGGTGAAGTAACCAGTGGGCTACAGCTGCTAACAAACCCCTGACTGGCTGCAGAAGGACTGCATGTCACCACACAAACTGACTGCTGTGGTTACCAGGATAGGGTTAACCCACCCGTACCCATGATGCACTGCACATGCAAATCAGCAGTCTACAGATGAGCACAAGATGGGGTATGCACCCCCACAGCACCTCAGCCTGGTAGGGGGTACTGACTGTGTGTGGTATTGGCACAGAGTAGCTACAGACCGTCACATTGTGCAGGTACTGTGCTCACCCTGAGAGTGAGGTGGGGTGCCCAGCACCAGGTCCACAGCACCTTTCATGGCTGAAATATGCCATACTGCAGGTCACCATCAGTGCTACTGTGTGTGGTAGATAGTTCCTGCAGACACACCTAGGATACATTTGTGTCCTTCTGTATTTCTCAGTCATGTCTAGCCCTTATGGGCTATGATGCACCCAAAATAGTGCATGTCTTGTGTTGGTGCCATGGTTACATGATGTAGATGAAGGGGAGGTGTTTGGACCCATAGGCAGATTATGTACCACCACACAACCCACCCTCTGGGGCTTAGGATCTCCCACCAACAGATCCACATTCTACCTCCCTGCAATGGTGGCAGTAGAGGGGACCATCAACCCCAGTCCTGCTGGGGAACAGACACCCTACAGCATCAGTAATGCAGAGCTGTACACATCCATAAAGCAATAGCAGACAGACAGTAGGCCTGGAAATGCTCAGCTGCCCCCCACCACTATCTGTCATTCTCCAGCAACAAGCCTCCAGCCACTGTACCCTGCAAGTTGTTCCAACAAGACACATACTAGCTGAAGACAGTCTGCTAGCTAGTCCATAGTCCTGGAGGAGATGCATGTACCCAGAACTGGGATATCAGCATACTCACCAAGCAGATAAGTCAGTGATTGGGCCCCAAAAGAGAACCCACAAATATCACATGAAAGAAGTACTATATAGCACTATGGGGGAACCTAGCCATGCCATGGTCACTGCTCAGTCAGGGTGAGAGTGACCTCCCAGCAGGACATGCTGTGGCCACCCTGTCCGTGCAGGTGGTGGCCAGGCACTATAATGTCCGAGCCATTGCCCTATGCTCTGTTCTGATGAATCCAGGCCAGGACCTACACAGGGCTAGGCCATGGTCTGCTCTGGGTAGCTGCCACTGCCCCCTCCACCACCAGTATCCCTCTGCCACCATGCTGACATGCCCTTCTGCTGGTGGTGCTGGTGGTGTGCAGTTCCAGGTCCTCCAGTGTGCGGGTAGGTGGCTGCCTATGGTGCGGTTTCTGGGGTAGGGGTGCCTACATAGCTGTCCATGCTTCCCCCCAGCACTGCCTGCCAATGTTCTGTGCCATTGGGGGGACCTGCTGGGTACTATCCCTGTGAAACCGTGGGAAGCACACTCGTGCGCATGTTGGCCCTCAGCAGTTGCTGTCTGGCTGCTCTACTGTTTCAGCATTCCTATGGGCCAGCTAGGCATCACCCTAGTCCGCACTGTGGGCCAGCTGCACCACAGCATGTGCCGCCTGAAGCCCTCTGTGTCCCCTTTTCCAGCATCTGTCCAGTTTCCCGTTCCGACATGCCCGCCCTGCTGTTGCAGAACATGTGCATGCCATAGGAAACCTGGCCAATGGGGTTGGAAACCCTGCGCAGCGCAATTTCACTGTGGGCTCATTCACCTTGTATGGGGACGGAGCATAGACCCTTCCAAAATTCATATCTTTTTTTGGAGCTTTATTGGGAGTGTTTTTTGATGTTTCCCATTGATATCACTATTGCCCAGCTTGGTTATGTTTTTTTTACATTTTCTTCTGTTCATTTTCACTGTTTATTTGCTCTTTTGTTCCGTGCAGATGTATCACACATCACTTTTTGTAGGTTTCCCTGGTTTTGCTGTACATTGCTGACGTAAATGGTTTCTTTTCCCTTTAAATCGGCTCTAACGCCAGGGTTTCACTGGAGTTAGTTTTGAGCCTCGGATTTCACAGCATTAGTGTGCTGGGAGCCTCTCCCCTCCCACTCTCCGCCCATTGACCCTCTCTCTTGGCCCCTGGGGAGCCTTCCTCCACCCTCCGGGAGCCTTTCTCCGCCTTCAGCGCTCATTTGCGCCGCTGCGCGTGTTATCGCACGCTAAGGTACCTGTGCGCCTGATAAAGCGCTATTATTGCGCGATAATGTACCTTATCGCGTGATAACATTGCAGAGCGCACATTAAGACGGTTTAGTAAACATACACCAAAGGAACATACAAGGAAAAAAAAAATCTGATTCTGGTGTCATCTCATTAACAGCTGCTCCAGTACCAGGCAGACTGTGAACTAACACAAAACCATACAAGTCACTGAAGACCTCTAAAGCAAATCTACCATCCCATAATGAGAGCAGCTTCTAAGCTTAATGCATTAAGGAGTCTACCTAGAAAAGAGCAGCACCATATACAGTATATTGCAGTGGGCCTTAGAACATCCTTACATCTATTCTAAAAGGCTAAAAGT
Organism: Ichthyophis bannanicus; assembly: GCA_033557465.1. NCBI lineage: Eukaryota > Metazoa > Chordata > Amphibia > Gymnophiona > Ichthyophiidae > Ichthyophis > Ichthyophis bannanicus. The sequence continues at coordinate 358,679,628 of CM066039.1, read as the reverse complement.
CACCTTAAAAAAGAAAACTGATCCACTGCCTAAAAGCTTATCTGTGAACTGAAACTATGTACGTGCCCCTAGTGTTTCTGCTATCGGTCCAAATTTGCAGCTGACCCAGATATTTTAGAGCAAATCAAGAGCTAATTCACTGAATTCAGCAGACAAGGTAGCAAATTTCTGTGGCCTACTGGAAACACTTCAGTGCAACCTTCAATAATTAGCATGTGTGAAATATTAGCTCTGGGCCTGATATTGAGTTGGGCAAGGTATGTGCCGTGTTGGTGCATAGCCCTGCCTGCTCACCCTTAATCTCGGATGCTGCGCCAACGGCATTGAATATCCAGTTTGGGCACCCTGGGGAAACCTCCGCACAGCCTAACCAAGTAGCAGCGATATTTATTTATTTATTTAGACAGTTTTATATACCACCTTATACTTCAATCAAAGTGGTCACAACACAATTGGGGGATACATTTAACACGCGGGGATATGAGACACATGCACCAATACTTACAGGGAACATGGGCAATGGAGGGTTAAGTGGCTTGCCCAAGACCACAAGGAGCATCTGTGGGACTAGAAACCCCAGTCCTTCTGGCCCAAGGTTGCTGTCCTCTAGTGGGATTTGAACCTCCGACCTTCTGGCCTGAAGTACCTTGCCCCAACCACTAGGCTACTCCTCCCTACATATTGGATCGCCACCCGGTTTGCATCCATGGCTAAGACTAGGCAAGCCAAAAGCTTGCTTAGTTTTAGCCATGGAGCTCTAACTGGATAGTGGTCCAATATTGCTGATACCCAGTTGCCGCCATTCTCTGCCTCCACTCTGCCCCAAAAAGTCCTCAATATGCCCCAGTGCTAAGCAGATAGCATTGGGGCATTTAGGGGGCATAGATGGGGATATTCGACTGCACTAACTGTGTAGGTGCCGTCAAATATTCCCATTTAAGGCATTTACATGGTTTACTGGACTGTAAACGTGTAAATGCCTTTCAAATATCGGGCCCTCTGTATTTACCAGATCTGCCCTGAATCTGATTTGGATTGCCATCCGTTCTGTAGCTACTCTGGATTATAAAAAGCTTCTTGAATGGCAACAGAAAACATAAATCCTTGAGAGCTGTCTTCCCTGTAGAGCGTCCTTCTCATGCTCTTCTGCTGCTCTCCTCCCAAGATCCCCCAACAGCCTTCTTGAAAATGAATTGATTGAAAGACGCCAGCTGGAAGCCAACTGTGACCTCAGGTCTAGAAGTCTGGTAGCTGATGATTCCGAAAATACTAGCAGTGAAAAGGTTAATGTATAAGAGGCAAGAAAGATCTCAATAGAGTGGTGCCTCATGGTTTCCCTTCCTGGATTTTGAGACGAGAAATGTGAAATGTGAAAAAAAAAAAACCCCTCTTTCCATCTGTACCACTTTCATCAATATTGAATGAACTTCCATGCATTCCTGAGATCAATGTTCCTAAAACTAGCTCTTTGCCTTACAGATGCTGCATGGTGTGACCTAGATGTGCTTAATGATGAGGACATCTGGGAACCAAGATATGGCTAAAGGCTTGGGAAGGAAACAGACTTATTGAAACTAGAGAGCGGGGATCTTATATTAAGCATAATAGGAATAGTTTTCCTCTGTATGTATAAATTTCTTTACATTTCTGCAGCTTTTTGTTCTTTTGTAATAGAGTTGCAATAAATATTTAATAAAATATAAAGGAAAAAAGTGAAAATCTAAGTTGAATCAAGCTATCGAGTTATTTTGGAAGCTCTATTCATGCTTTGGTCATCTGAAAAGAGGCATAGAGAAGTCCAAAGCATAGAGGGATCTCCAGGGGCATTTTAGAAGCTAGGTCTGTGGATATCCAAGTCTGAACAGGGGTGCGGTCGAGGTATGGCTGGGGGCATTCCTAGGAACCTTGACATCACTGCCTGATTTCAGAAACACCTGGAGTCGCATCTAAGCTTAGACCTGCTTCAAGCAGTAACACGCATCAGGACCATGTTTGTTTTGCTGGCTGAAAAACGTCTGAGGGTTTTGAGAAGACAGCACTTCATCATCCCCAGAATTTAGCACAATCACAATGACAGCAGCAGTGGGACCTGCACCCTCACTTCCCTAGTTCTAGCCCACTACTTGAACCATTAGGCCATTCCTAGATACCTCGGGTTCTGCAATGCTATTCTGGGGATGTCTATGTAGAAGCCCCCCACAAATGTCCACATCAATCACGTCCCCATTTGCGAAGCCATGTCTGCACCTGGACGTGGCTGCTTGTATTCAGAGGTTCTGACTCAGACATCCCAGTTTGCCCTTGGACATCCTTTCTAAAATACCCCTCCACGTTGTTCTCTGGCCATTCAGTGCTGCAGAGTGAGTTTACATTGTTAAAGAAATGTACGTTTTTTGCCATCCTGAGGCAGTATTTAGTGGTAGGTTAGACATTCAGAAACTATCATTTCCTACTGTAGACGTTTGGTAGCTAGCCTGCACTTCTCACTAGTTAAAGGGTTTCCTCCTTTTCCTCACTTCTGGTGGCAGTTTCTCACAAGCTGTAAGGCCCTTTCTTACCTGCCCCTATAAAAGCACAGGGGCTTGCACCACTGTAAATAAAAATTACTGACGTCTCATCTTTACATCATTAAAGGGGTAAGTTTCAAGCCATGTAAGTTAAATGGTGCTTGTGAGAAAGTGCCTCTGGACCAGGGGGAGGTAGCTTTTCAATCTAGCTCATGTTTGGAGGAATATTCCCCCTCCCCCTTTTCCACTCCTCCATTGAAGGGGACCCCTCACTCCCACTGTTAGGGGGAGAAGTCCCCAAAACACCTAATGGCCCTTATGAGGTAAAACCAATTCTGCTCAATAGTGCTACATCTGCAATTTTGGAAGAACATGAAGGGTGGCTGAGGTCTTCGTAGCTGATAAACTTTCTTTAGTCCTCTCCTACTACCCCACTTAGTTTGTCTAGGATGGGGTTAAAGTTCAGAGCTGATATGATCCTGAATTTTGGGATTTTCTTATTCTAGCAAATTTATGGTGCTTGCATTTGCAAAATCAAGGACTGCGCTGGAAACAGGTTACTACTGTGTTCTATTGCCAACAGAAGGGGCAACAGAATATTTTTTTGGTTGGAAGAGCCAAGCATACTAATCTCCAGTTCCACTTCCAGGTTCTATAGTTGCTGATGCTATATCAAACAAAATACTGGTGGGACAATGGCCCCCTTTGTCTCACCCCCATTTCACTGCCTATTGCAACCTGCTCAGCCAGTCACTGGCTGCAATTCAGCACTTCTCAGCTTCAATATTTAGCCAGAGAAAGTAAAAGAGTCACAATACTATCCTTCAGAGACACTGGGGGATTAATTGGCTAGTTATTTTTCTATGATGAAGCATGAAATTTACATCTTGTATCTGGACATCCATTTAGGTTGAGTGTGACTGCAGCACCATTCGACTGTGACTAAGTAGTATTGTCAGAAATTTATGCTTCACACAATGATGTGCCAACCAGCAGGGGCACCCTGGAATGACTGCATTGAACCTTTTCACTCTTTCTACAACAGTGGGTTTGGACTCTAAGGGGAGTGGGCTTTAAGACAACCTGTTGCCTGAATGAGTCAATGAAGGTGTCAAACAATCTTCCAGAAGAAGTTCTTGAGAACAGCTAGCATCCAGTAAACCATGAAACATTTGTAAAAATGGAATCTTCCTTGAAATGCCTGTGATATTATTGTGAATAATGAAACACTGAAATGCAGGATCCATCTAGTCTGCCAACTGCAATACCATAGATCCCACTTGACTCCTAAATTCCATTACTGGAAGTGCCTTAGCTTGGAAAGAGAACATTTGGAATGGCTCAGTGACTAAAAACAAAAAAAAAATGGAAACCTCAGAAATAAACTAAGTGATAAAACAATGCTAATTTGTGTCTTTTTAAATTTTAGGATACAAGTGGAGGCACATTTTGGTTCCCGCATGTCCGGCCGCATTGGCCATGCAAAAAACAGATGTGCGGGAGATAGATCCAATTCTGCCACCATGGGGCCCAGAATTGGGTCTATCTTGATCCAAATCCCCGATTCGTGGAATGTGTGGGTGCTCCCTGTATGCCGACGAGATCAGCATACAGGGAGCTGCCTGTCCCAATGCCAGAACGCCATGGCTGGGGCGCAAGAGCCGTGGTGTTCTGGCGCCATGGCAATGAGCCGTCTATCTGATGGCTCGGAAATCCATAGACCTTGTCCACAGTCCAGCTGGCATCAGAGCCCCCTATGGCCCAGATCATGGCTGCCGGGGCACAGCGTGGCCAGATGCCTGCATTGCAGGGCAGTGCGGCATGCATTGTGGGGGACACCCAGGACATTCCATCTTTGGAGTGGAATAAGCCGGGCTTGCAGCTGTGTGCTGGTGGACATAAGGGCCCTGACCTGAATAGGTCCTGTACATCCAGACACCTTGCCACTCCCCCGCTCCACCTTCGTTCCGCCTCTCTTCATCCCCCTCTCACCCCCATCCAGCACTTCCTGCACAAACGCTGTGTACATGTGGGGAGCGCTGGGACTGGAAACGCATTCCAGGGCTGATCACAGGTTGGATGTCCATCCTGGACAGCATGGGTTGGATGTCCACCCTGGACGTCCAACCCTGCTATTTGGGTTACAGAATGCCAGCCTATGGCTCCCCTAGCATCTGCTGAATAAAGTGTCAGTACAGGTAGTCTTACCACTCTCGGCATTTTCAAACAAGGAAATGGATCTCCAATCTGTAGTCTAAATTAGTTTGGGACTAAAAGTAGTTGGTAGAAACTCCTTAACTGGAAAAGTACTCTAAGAGGTATGTTTACTAAACTGTGTTAGTGCAATTCGCGTTAGGAGCCGCGTTAGTGGAAGGAAAGCCAAAAAAGGACATGGGCGGTACATCGTAACCGATAACGCGCAGTTGCGCGCGTTATTAGCGCGGCGCAGCAACGATCATTACAGCACATGCGCTGCTGCGCACAAGCGTAAGACAGCGCGCAGACATCCAAAAACAGAAACAGAGCTGTAGTACAATGGTTACTACACAGACTGATGGTACAAGGGTCATGGGTTCGATTCCCCAGTGTGCCTAATGAATAAGGCTCAATAGTCAGAAGAATACCCAAACCCCCAACTGCAATCACCAAATCATTTTTTTGTCGGGCATAAACCGCAAGGTGAGGAGGACTTCCTCAACACCTCACGCAGTACATACCCCTTTTTTAATTTTATCTTTTTCTTATTCATATAAATGGATAACTTTCTTAAAAAACCGTAAAAAGGTTTCACACTTATCTGCTCAAGCACGACGTGCACGTTTCGAAGCAACCAGCTTCTGTTTCAAGTGTCCCCAAAGCAAAATAGTGTGTCCATCTCTTCCAAATCCAAAAAACGCCGAAGCTTTTGGCGAAGCTTCGTCGTTTTTTGGATTTGGAAGAGATGGACACACTATTTTGCTTTGGGGAAACTTGAAACAGAAGCTGGTTGCTTCGAAACGTGCACGTCGTGCTTGAGCAGATAAGTGTGAAACCTTTTTACGGTTTTTTATGAAAGTTATCCATTTATATGAATAAGAAAAAGATAAAATAAAAAAAGGAGTATGTACTGCGTGAAGTGTTGAGGAAGTCCTCCTCACCTTGCGGTTTATGCCCGACAAAAAAACGATTTGGTGATTACAGTTGGGGGTTTGGGTATTCTTCTGACTATTGATATTTATAGGAATACCTGGTTGTGGGGATTTTTTGTTTTGAGTAATGAATAAGGCTGGCTGAGGCGTCCTGTGTAACCCTTTGAAAGCCGACTATAATATTTTAATCCACAGTCTGCAGGCGGGTTACAGTTTGCATATGTCAGGAAAATTGTACCCGTCCTATGAAATATGTTCCAATAGTGACGTTCTCTCTGACATGGTCATGTATTATATACCAGTTGATAGGAATATTTAGGCGATCCCTATAGGGCAGGGGTGTCCAAACCTGTCCTGGAGGGCCGCAATCCTGGCAGGTTTTTGGAATAGCCACAATGAATATGTATGAGATATATATGCATTAGAGAGATCCTGCCAACCTGACTGGTTTGTGGCCCTACAGGACTGGATTTGGAGACCCCTGCCGTATACCTCTGTCATTTAAGATTGTGAGTGGGCAAGGTACAGATGTCCTAGACATCAAAAGGGTAGATAGAATTTCTTACATTCCTTCTCGATTCCCACCACCACCAAAAAGTTGTCTAATAGACCACATTTTGGTGGTGGTGAGAGGTGAGGAGGAATGTGACAAAGTCTATCTACCCTTTTGATGTCTAGGACATCTGTACCTTGCCCACTCACAATCTTAAATGACAGAGGTGTAAAGCAGGGGTCTCCAAATTCAGTCCTGGAGGGCCACAAACCAGTCAGGTTGGCAGGATATCTCTAATGCATATATATATCATGCATATTCATTAGGGCTATCCCAAAAGCCTGCCAGGATTGCGGCCCTCCAGGACAGGTTTGGACACCCCTGCTATAGGGCAAAGTGTAAAGGCGCGCCCTATAGGGAGCACCTAAATATTCCTTTCAAATGGCATATAATACATATAATATAGGGCGAAGTGTAATATGCGCCCTATAGGGCGCTGCGTAATGGGCACCCTATTGAGCGCCGCGTAAATTGCGCCCTATAGGGTGCTGCGTAATGGGCACCCTATTGGGCGCTGCATAAATCGTGCCCTATTGGGCGCCGTGTAAATCACACCCTATAGGGCGCCACGTAAGGCACGCCCTATAGGGCGCCATATAAGGCGCTCTATAGGGTGCCTTTTGAGCTACCCTAAGGTGACAATACCCTGAGGGTGGTTCTGCTGGCAGCACTAATATACAGTAAAAATAGACAATGCCTAAGACAGCCCTACCAATGAACCCCACTGTGGGTTGTGAACCTATGACCACTGGCTCCATGGGCAGTGAAGCAACCAGTGGGCTAGAGCTGCTAATAAACACATGGCTGGCTACAGGAGGACTGCACGGCCCCACACCCACATTCTGCTGTGGTTATCAGGGAGATTACATACCACCACCCAACACACCCTCTAGGGCTCAGGGTGGGGGACAGGATCTCCCGCCCACAGATCCACTTTCAACCCCCTGCAATGGTGGCAGTAGAGGGGACCATCAACCCAGTCCCACTCGGGATCAAACACCCTACAGGGCAGGCAATGCAGAGCAGTACACACCCATACAGCAAGAGCAGACAGCCAGCAGGTCTGGAAATGCTCAGCTGCCCCCCACCATTATCTGACATTCTCCAGCAGCAAGCCTCCAGCCGCTGCACAGTGTTCCAGCAAGACACATACTAGCTGCAGACAGTCCGCCAGCTAGTCCATAGTGCATGGTCCTGGAGGAGATGCATGTACCCAGAACGGGGATATCAGCATACACACCAAACAGATATGTCCGTGATTGGGCCCCAAAAGGAAACCTATAAATATCACATAAAAGAAATATTATATAGCACTATGGTGGAACCTAGCCATGCCATGGTCACTGCTCAGTCAGCGTGAGAGTGACCTCCCAGCAGGACATGCTATGGCCACCCTGTCCGTGCAGGTGGTACCAGGCACTATAATGTCCGGCCATTGCCCTATACCCTGTGCAGATGCAGACAGGCCAGGCCACCCTATCCAGGCTATTCCCATGGTACCTTGCTCCTCATTATGCACATTGGCAGGCCAATACTGGCAACAGTGCTAGCAGTGTGGGCTGTGGAGGGTGTTGGATGCCACCACACACTGGATAGACAGACACGCACTCCCCACACCTATGCAAGCACTGTGCAACTCTAGAGGTGTTGGGCAGCCCAGGCCACCACACCAGTTCTGGGCACAGTGCAGGCATGGCTATGGTACGCAATACTGTAGGAGTCACTCCCCAGGTTGGTAAACACTGTTAGACACAGGACCTGTAGCACACTCCACAGACATCAGAAAGGTTGCTATGATGCAGCTCACTCAGGGAATTGTACTTAACCTAGGAATTGCTATCTGCTAATAGCAACCTTCTGATAGCTGTGTAACATATTCCTAGGTACAGGGTGGCATTACAATGGTATGCATGTGCTAGTATTGGGAGATGCACGCAGAGCCCAAAGTCCTGCCTCTCCAGGAGGCTTTGGATAATGGGGCCTGTGGGTGCGGGTGTGTCTGCCCTTGTTGGCTGCTGCTTTACGGCAGAGGTTCCCAACTCCATTCCTGCGGTGCAAAACACTGTTCGCGTTTTCATGCTGTCCCTCATGAATATGCATGAGATACATCTGCATACCATGGGGGTGGCGCATAGAAATGCAGCACAGGCATCTTTATCGGAGGCAGCATGGAACCAGGATGGTGTTTGGCCCTCCAGGACTGCATTTGGGAGGCTCTGCTCTAGGTAATGTGCATGTTTATGGTGTCTGTGCTCTGTAGGGTAAAATGTGGGTGTTTTGGGCATGTTTACGTCATCTGCATGACCGGTTCTGTCTGTATTAGCATGTTATAATAGTGGGTAAAATATGAGGACTGGGTTGGCGGAAACCACAGCTGGGACTTGAACCTGTGACCTTCTGCTTCTGAGTACAGTGGTTCTGTGCACTGCACCACCATGTTCTCACAGAAATGGTGCATTCCCTGGTGATATCATGACTGTTGGTCAGACAGGGCCTGTCTGTTGCAGTGCATGGCACCCACCTAAAAAGGGCTAGGCCACGGTCTGCTCCGGGCATCTGCCACTGCCCCCTTCACCACCAGTATCCCTCAGCCACCATGCTGACATGCCCTTCTGCTGGTGGAGCTGGTGGTGCGCGGTCTCAGGCCATCCAGTGTGCAGGTAGGCGGCCACCTATGGTGCATGTTCTGGGGTAGGGGTGCCTGCATAGACGTTCACGCTCCCCCCCAGCCCCGCCTGCCAGTGTTCCGTGCCCTTGGGGGTTGCTGTTGGGTACTCTCCCCTGTGACGCTTTGGGAGACACACTCATGCCCATGTTGGGCCCTCATCAGTTGCTGTCTGGCTCTACTGTTTATGCATTCCTATGGGCCAACTGAGCATCACCCTAGTCCCCAATGTGGCCCAGCTGCGCCACTGCATGTGCCGCCTGCAGCCCTCTGTATCCCCTTTTCCAGCATCTGCCCGGTTGCCCATTTCGACATGCCCGCCCTGATGTTGCAGGACATGTGCACGCCATAGGAACCCTGTCCGATGGTGGGGAAATCCCTGAGCAGCGCTATTTCACTGTGGCCCATGCACCTTTGTATGGGGACGGAGTATGGACCCTTCCACGAATTATATCTGCCCTATGGGGCTTACTCGGGGGGGGGGGGTTGATGTTTCTCATTGCTACCACTATTGGCCAGCTTGGTTGTTGTTTTTTTCCAGTTTGTTGTGGTCATTTTCGGTGTTTCTGTGCCCTTTTGCTCTGTGCACATGTGTCACACTTATCACCTTTTTTTTGTTTCCCTGCCTAGGCTGTACATTGCTGACACGTAAATGGTTTCTCTCCCCTTTAAAGTGCTTTTACCGGTAGGTTTTCATTCGCGTTGGGATTCAGCTCTGAAAATCAGCGCGTTAGCCTCTCCCCGCCCAATCTCCGCCCATTGACCCCTTCTCTCTGCCCTCTCTCCACCTTCTGTGGTGTTTTACCGCGCCGCGGAGCATTACGCGCGTTAGCGCATGATAGCGCGCGCTATAGCGCGTTTACGATCGTTAATGCGCTATAGCGCGCTAACGATCGTTAACATCGTACAACGCGCGTTATTCACGTTTACCGCAGTTTAGTAAACATACCCCTAAGTCTGACTAGTAGGACATGTCATTGAATTGTGGCTAGGAACTACCCTCACCATCCCCCTTAATCTGTCCTCCCACATTCCCCAATCCTGAGATGCTGTGAACATGGAACGGTGCATTCTGGAGCTCTGCACTGCAACCTTCTCACAAAGTGCGGAAATGTCAATACATGGAATATGATGGTAGGTAAGCCTCATTTAGGATAGCTATCCAGAGGGTCGCCATGAGTCGACTCCGACTCGACGGCACTTAACAACAACAAGCCTCATTTAATCTGATACACACTATCTCTGTTTCCCTTATGAAGTCACTAGAATAAGGGAAAGAATTTATGTTCCATATAGCAAATTCAAAATTATTCTGTAATATCACAAAAGTGTGATAATTCAACAGTTAAACAAAAATACATACAAGTTCAAGTAAATTGGCAGGAAAGTCAATAAAGTAACTGAACCAAGGTTCAAGTCCCATTTCGCACTACTGACACTCCATACCCTTGGTATTCTCTCAGGTCCGCAAAGGACACCAACAGGTCAGGTATTCAGGATGCCCTTAATGAATATGCATGGCAGAGATTTACATGCTGCATGCAGATCACCCTCATGCATATTCTGCAAGCCTGAACCGCTGGCGGCCCTTAAGGGCTGGAAGTAAATACCACTGTTCGATGTGATCTTAGGAAAGTCATTTACAGTACCTTAACTCCTATTGCCTTAGGTACCCACTTGACCTCTAAGATCTTTGGGGAAAGGAGTTACCTGAATAATTATCACCAAAGTGATATACATTGTTACTCTCTCATTTTCCTGAGCTGAATATACAACCTGATTTAGATACGTTTAGGGTAATTCTACAGGAGAGTTATGTGTGCAAAATTTAAAAGTTCTTTCTAATAAAATTGCATCAAAGAATTTGATACCAATGAATAGTGGATACATTTGTGCAACATGGGGATTCTTTTAGAAGTTTTATTCATGATTTACATATGTAAAATCAGGAATCATGGATGTGGAAATGACATCAATGTGTGGATGGAAAAGGCTGAATTTCCACATGGATGTGCTTACTACATGGAAGCTGCAAGGGTGTGTGTCAGTGACACGTTTAGGTTATACAAACGTTATTGGTTCGGCTTAAGAGGCTTGTCCTCCTTAATTCACTTTGTTTATTTCCCCCTCAAATGTTAAATTAGATAGTTATAATGGCATCTATTGCTTTTTCCTTTCTGTAGCAGCCTTAATATTGTAAACCGCTTTTATGCTCCGGTCCTAGTGGTATATCAAAACTGTGAATAAATAAATAATTGGTGGAATTTATATGTGTTGGATTGCAAAAAAGCCACCATCCAGGTACAAACGCCAGTATGTATACATGTAAGATGTGAAACCGGTCTCTTAGATGCATATGGCAGCCATGTTTACCACACTAATTTTTTTCTATGTGCATCTTTGCAAAATGATTCCTCCTGCTCCACATATTGGCACACTCACATGCCCTCTTGCGCATTTTGTATTTTAGAAAAGGCCCCATAATTGGCAGAGCCTTTCCGAAAATACTGCCAGAATTTTCAATACCGAGACCTCCATGTCTGAATTCTGATCTCCGCTTTTTTTCTAATATGTGTCTTTATGTGTGCGGCATGGAGCAGGCAAAGTTGGGATGGAATCAGCACTTAGATGAATTTTTTATAAAATACATGGAGATGCATTGACACACAGGGCGTCAACATCGGGCCTCAGCAGGAGCGGGAGACAAACAGTCTCGCAGTGCTGGAGGATTAAGGTAAGTGCTGTGGAACTGTTTGACACCATTGTTGCCACTGCAGATCCTGGAGAGGGACATCAGCAGCAGCAGCAATGGAGACCAGGGAGGGGTGGGGGTGGGGGAGGGGGAAGGGGCAGGCACCAGGGACGAGGTTTGCCTAGGGCAGCTTATCTCCATGCACCGACCCTGGGGTGGTGTTAAGTGTGCCCACATGCCAGTTAGCATGGCTCGACCTCATGGTCCTGTGCTAACTACAAGAGGATGGATGCACATGGACCCTGATGTTAGCATGGGCTTCCACACTAGTAACCCACATGCATGTTACTGGAGCTGGCTTCACTAAACATGCCCCAAAGGTCCCTACTGTTAATAACTCACAACTGCAAAACAAGCAGTACTTCTAGCCAGGCAGAGGAGAGTTATTTTATTTGTTTATTTATTAACAAGCTTTTATATACCTGTTCCTAACAGGAGGACGCGAGAAAGTGTATAAATATAAAATATCAAGGAATGACAAACTTCATAACATAGGATGTAAGAAACAAAAGAGAAAAACAATTCTGGACTCAGCACTGAAAGGTATATAGCTCGTACTGGTGTGCATTTATCTGAAAAGACATACAAAATATCAATGACATTTCCCATATTCTTCCATATCATTTTTAACCTGAAAAAAGAGGAAAAAAGCTTGAACTTTTGGGGCCCTTTCACTAAAGTACATTACTGTAGGTTTTTGCTCCTAACGTAACATGTGCTAAGTGCAAAATAATTGTCGGGAGTGTGACCAGCAGGTTTCCTGGCATTTCACACTCAGATGAGAACTCGGAAGCATGGCGCTATAGCCATGGGTGCACTTAGCTCCATCCATCAAGGTGCCATTACATGCACCCATACTAATGGCACTATGTCCCCCTGTGCTAACTACAGCACATCCGCCAGACCCTCTCTCCATCCTGGCCCCAACCATTCAGCCCCCCGACACGTGAGTGGTGTTTAATACACGAATCAGCATGCAGTAACTGTCTTGTCCCTGTGGAAATAGTTACCCTGGGCCTGAGCTGGCAATCACCACATATGAAAACACGCAGTAACTACTTAGCACACTTTAGTAAAAGGGCCCCTTTGGGGGGTTTTCCCCCGTGCCATGAATAGTGTGCACTACTGATCAACAGATGCACTATTGTGCAATACTGCTCACCTCTGACAGCTTTCCACCCTAAAATCAAACAAAAAATATTAGAAAACCAAAATAGAATGAAAAATCGCATAAACGACATGAGAAACCAAAGAAATGATTTTTTTTTTAGCCTGTACACTCCCCCCCTTTCCCCATCTCCCAACTCCACCTATAAAAAATATATATATATATATATTTACTTTGAAATACTTTCCAGGCATAGTCTGGCTTTTAACATGCCCTGACGTTTCCCTCTGTGCTTTGCCAACACACAACCCCTCCAGAAAAGTGAAACAGGGAGCATCTTTAATGTGACCACAGAATCTCATATCGTGATGCCTGGGTTGACTTTTCCCTCCCTGCAACTAGAGACCTGTAATTCCCACTTTTCTTAGAACTGCAATTGGAGGAAACCATTCCCCTTCTAGCAAGCAGCCTGGATTGGAACCGTAGCTCTCTTCCATCTGTGCCACTGATATGGATTCATTTAACAGGTTTTTATACCGCTTTATCATTTCAGTCAAACTGGTTTAGATTGTAATTTAAAATGGCAATGCACATTAAACAGGGACGTTGATAACTTGAATTCTTCTGAGGCAATGGAGGGTTAAGCAACTTGTCCAAGGCATTGAACCGTCATCTCTTAGTTCCTAAGCCACTATTCTAACCATTAGGTTACACCTCCACTGCTTCCATGCTGTGCATGGGAACTTATTTCTGCATAGGAAACTATTTACAGTTACAATACGTTACCTGCATAAGTGAGCTAGAACACAATAGTGCATCTAGCCCAATTTTCACTGGATTACAATTTACCCTGCTCTCTTCAGCAATTTTGGAAGAGTTCAAATGAATTAAAGATAAATGGGTCCATCCAATGAGATGACTTACAACAGCTGATACCCAAGTAGAATATGAGGTGTAAAACCGTTGAGGAGGAACAGTGGAAGGTGAAAGCAGAAAGGCTGTAAATTCAAATAGCTGACTCTACAGAAAAGGCCACAGCAATAGCAAAAGCCAGGATAACTCCGGAAAGGTTGGAATAGCTGTATGCCAACAGAACAAATGTTTACGAAATGGTGCCATGATGCTATGTTAACGCCACAAGCTGTGATCCCACTCACATTTTGGAATCACTTGGAGACCGGGAGGTTTCAAATGTGGGAAAGGGACGCTGAGGTATGCAAAAATGGCGTTCATGAATGATTTGAAACTTCTGAATGATTTAGTTGTTGAATTAATTTGGGCATTTGCATGAAATCTGCTGATTGTTGATTTATTCTAGAATCACACGAGGGGCGGTTTTCTCTAGAAAGCTGCGTGTTGTATCAGAATCTGCCAGACTAGCTAAGGAAATGCAAGAACTGTAGAAAAGCATGCCACAAATCGAAGACCATGTCTCAATGTCTGCTGCCCTGTTGCAGATTTTATCATGGGCTGCACGCTGAACGAATTGCAGGCAGTCTCACAATCCCAGACTAGCCCTGGTTCAGTCCCAGCATAACGATTGCCTCAGAACCCCAACTTCAGCCCACCACAGACCATCAGCATTCTAAACAAACTCATAGTAGTCAAGGATGACGTTAAGTACCTGGACATCACAATGGATAGAGCACTGAACTTGAAATCTCATATCACCAAAACTGCGGGCAAGGCCTATCAACGTTTGAGGACCATAAGAAAGATCAAGCCACTACTCAGCCAAGATCACTTCCGCACAGTGTGCCAAGCACTCATTACACCTCTACTTGATTACGGAAACTAGTTATATCAAGGCCTCCCTCAGCAGACCTTACACCCACTCCAAATGGTGCAAAACACTGCAGCACCCATCATTACTGACACTCCAAGAGCTGAAAACATCACCCCCGTCTTACAGCAATTACACTGGCTCCCAGTGGTAGCCAGAGCAAAATTTAAAACAATCCTGATCATCTTCAAAATTATCCACCATCTCTCGGCAAATGCACTCTAAGATATCATAACAAGGGATATTAGTAATAGACCGAGAAGGACTAATAATGACAACATGATCGGCACACCTGCAGGATACCACAAGACTAAACAAAATACCTCAAGAAGAGCTCCATCACTAATGGCATCCACACTATGGAACTCCCTCCCAACAAGCTTGAGGGCATTAGAAGACATCACAGACTTCCTCAAGGCCCTTAAAACACTACTCTTTACAGAAACATATGAGCAAACAGATAACACACACGGCACTGCAACTACCCGCTCCAACTCAATACCCAATCATCCCAACTAGACTTAGGAGTTCAGTGTAAAGTGTTGTGAAGCACCCTCATGCTAAATGTAACCCTTCATAATGTTGTTAAGTACTCTCATGCTAATTGTAACCCACCAATTGTGCTGTCTAAATGTTGCTAAATACCCTTATGTTAAATGTTGTAAAGTACCCACATGTTAAATGTAACCCTCCAATGTGATGTAACCACTTTGATTGTAGGATAAGGTGGTATACAAATCTGTCTAAATAAATAAATAAACCTAGTTGGTCTCATTCACTCACTATAAGAATAGCTCTGGAAGTTTCCTCCTTCCAGTGTGAGAACAACATTGGCAATCTCCCCCTCCCCCCACACCCCTCCCTACAGCCTTGGCAATGTCACCCTATCCACCTTATCACATTCCTGGCCATGCCACAGTCCTGGCCATGCCACTTTCCCCAACACAGCAAAGTTATTCTTTTTAACATCTTTGTTAGTGATATAGTGGAAGGGCTGTCGGGTAAGGTTTGCCTCTTTTCAGATGATACCAAAATCTGCAATAGAGTAGACACCCAGGAAGGTGTAGATAACATGAGGAGGGATCTAGCTAAGCTTGAAGAATGGTCTAGAATTTGGCAGCTGGGATTTAATGAAAAAAAATGTAAGGTCATGCATTTGGGCTGCAGCAATCCAAGGGAGCAATATAGTATAGGGGGTGAAGTACTTTTGTCCACTAAAGAAGAGCGGGACCTAGGTGTGGTTGTGTCTGATGATCTTAAAGTAGCTAAACGGGAAGAAACAGCGACGGCAAAAGCTAGACGGATGCTTGGGTGCATACGGAGAGGAATGGCTAGCAGAAAAAAGGAGGTGATAATGCCTCTGTATAAGTCTTTGGTGCGACCTCATTTGGAGTATAGTGTGCAATTCTGGAGACCGCACCTTCAAAAGGATGTGAACAGGATGGAGTCAGTACAGAGGGTGGCTACTAAAATGATTAGTGGGTTTCATTATAAAGCATATGAGGACAGACTGAAGGATCTTAATATGTACACCTTAGAGGAAAGGCGGGATAGAGGTGATATGATTGAGATGTTTAAATACCTCCGTGGCATAAATGTTCAGGGAGAGAGCCTCTTTCAATTGAAAGCAAGTTCTGCTACGAGGGGACATGGGATGAGGGTGAAGGGAGATAGTTTCAGAAGTGATATGCGGAAATATTTCTTTACGGAAAGAGTAGTGGATCCATGGAATAGTCTCCCAGTGGAGGTGGTAGAGATGAGGACAGTAACTGAATTCAAAAAAGCATGGGACAAACACAGAGGATCTCTAAAGGTAAAAAGGGGACTGTTGTAGCTATTGATACGGAAGGACAGACTAGATAGGCCATGTGGTCTTTTTCTGTCATCATGTTTCTATGGCAGCCTCTTCCTCCTGACTCAGCACGGCCTTGGCAATTTCTCTGTCCATTACCCCCCTGCTCTCTTACAAGCTTGGCAATCTCATTCTCCTGTCTCAGCACGGCTTTCCCCTTTCCTCCCTAGCACATTCCTGGAAATCTCCTCCTTCTAGTTCCAACATAGCCTTGGCAGTCTCCCTTTCCCAGTTCAGCCCTGGCAGTTTCATACTCCCATCCCAGCTTCACCTTTCCCCAATATACAGCAGTCTTATCCTTCCATCCCAGCTCAAGACTGGCAACCTCCTGCTTCTAGTCCCAAAACAGTGCTGGTAGTGTCCTCCAGCCTTCCCCAGCACAAGCCTGGCAGTCTTCACGTTCACTGCCTTTTCAACCTGCACCAGTTTGCGGAGTCAAGGTAGCAAGCGGGTTGCAAGTTTCTTGAGTTTTGAACAACAAAACTGATGATAACTTCTGGGGGAATGAAAATCTGACAGCAAATTACTTCAGCTTTCAAGCTCCTCCTCTGCTTGCCAATAAGTCTTTTCAGTTACAGAATATTTTGCCTGCTTGCTGGAATCTGTAATGTGACAGCTGATGTTTGTGAGTGCTGTTACTTTCAAGCATAGCTCAGAATTAATTATTGTAGAGCCTTCTGGTACAGCTTTTATTGATGAGTCATTTGATGTAAAATGATTATCTGTTAAAGATTTTACTCTGGTTAACAGAAGACAATGCCAACCATGTCTCAGGACTCCCCTTACTACTATTACTACTTATCATTTGTATAGCGCTACAAGGCGTATGCAGCACTATACAGATACTTGTAAAAGATAGTCCCTGCGCATCAGAGCTTACAATCTAGTCGTCAGACAACACAACAGTTGAGGATAAGGATATATCTAGGGAAATGGTAAGGAAGCAGATCAGGATCCAAATGCAGCCTCGTAGAGGTGAGTTTTCAGCCTGGATTTGAAAAGGGCCAGAGAAGAAGCCTCACACAGACTCAGGTAGTTTGTTCCAGGCATAAGGAGCAGCAAGGTGAAAGGGTTGAAGTCTGGAGTTAGCAGTAGAAGAGAAGGACATAGATAGACGGGATCTGCCAGAAGAGCGGAGTTCCCGAGGAGGGGTGTAGGGAGAGGTAAGAGAGGAAAGGTAGTGAGGAGCTGCAGAATGAGTGCAGTAGGAGAAGTTTGAACTGGAAATGGAAATGAATAGGGAGCCAATGAATTGACTTGAGAAGAGAGGTTATATGAGCATATCAAGGTTGGCGGAAGATTAGCTGTGCAGTTAAGTTTGAACAGATTGAAGGGGAGAGAGATAATTTAGAGGGAGACCAGCAAGAAGGAGGTTGCAATAGTCTAGACGGGAAGTGACTAAAGAGTGGATACGTGTCTTCATAGTGTGTGTAGTAAGAAAGGAATGGATTTTGCCAATGTTATAGAGAAAGAAGCTACAGGTTTTAGCTATCTGTTGGACGTGTGCAGAGAAAGAGAGAGTAGAGTCGAAGATGACCCCAAGGTTGTAAGCTGAGGAAACAGGGAGTAGCGTAGTGTTAGCCATAGAAATAGAGTTGGGAGGAAGGGGGGAGGTGAGTTTAGGGGCAAAATAAGGAGCTGAGTTTTGGCCATTTTCAGTTTTAGACAGCAGTGAGACACCCACCCTAATTAAACAAGGCCACACCATGGATAAATGCTTTCCCTTTTTCATTTTTTCTTTAGCTCTATTGTGGATTCTCTAGTTGGGGAAGGTTAACAAACAAGCTTCAGGGGTAGAATCTCTTGGTTTTTCCATCTCTATTAAATAAATGAGAGTCTGAGTCCTGAGTGGTGCTTCATTCAACTTTACTGTCACAAATAATGGCATAACCATTTCTTTAATTTAGTATTTATTACAGATACCAGTCTCTACAGTTCCATATTAGATATCTGTCGTGGTGCAGTTGAAGGAAAGGACTCATTCTCTAAAGATCTATGGACTTCTTCAAATTAACAGTCCCTTCTGATATTATTAATCTGTCTTACACTATGGACGGATATCCTCTACCCAATTATCTATTGCCAGTATCAGCCAGGGATACCACTATGTCACTGGAAGAGTCTTCCCACACACCACACAATTTGTTTACCAGTTAAAGTCACAGTTAGTAACTCACTAGCAGCTTGTTCTTCAATGTGGTGAGCAGTGACTAGTGGGGGCAGGGTGCAAAATATCAGACTCAAGGATATCTCATTGTCAGGAATTGTTCCGATCTCAGTGGGAGAAGACACCATCTCTGCTCCCAGGGAACTACTTGAGATAACATAATCTTCCATGGTTCCTTGCATTTAACCTCCTTTACCAATAGCAGGGTTTTTCAGTTTTGCCTTCTACTGCTCCATCTCTCACTCTCACTCAAACCTTTCTCAAAATATCAAATTACCTTCAACAATACTCCTCTATTTGCTAAGGAGGCATTCCAGGTGAATTCACAAATGGAGCACAACGACCAGACCCTTTCACCCACAACAAGGAGTCCCCTAAGGCTCAGCACTCTCAGTTCTCCTATTCAACATCTTCATCCAACCCATCTACACAATAACTCAATCATAAAATGTCCTTTACCATATCTACACAGACAATATTATGCTGTATGTTCCAATCTCCACTATTAAACCGATCTACACATCCCTCTCTCATTGCTTTGCTGCTGTCACCCAATGGTTAGCGGACCACAGTCTCTTCATGAACCATTGCAAAACTGAAGCTCTCATCATATCCAGAGATGTAAACTACAAAATACCACCCACCATATCAATAGCAGGAACCCAATTGAAAGTACATCCTCAAGTGCGATATCTCAGCATAACACTAGATCAGCACCTAATCTTTCAGCTGTACATAAAGAGCATCACCAAATACATATATAATAAAATAAAAGCCATTCAGCACCTCAGAACTCTGCTCGATCACCAAAACTACCACACAGTCTTTGAGGCCCTCATTATGCTGCACATTGATTATTGCAAAATTATCTTATAGGATCTGCTGAATTATGCACTCCATCCATTGCAATTATCACAGAACACTGCTGCTCGTATCCTGTGCAATGCCACCCCATCCGACCACATTACTCCAATCCTCCAACAATTATACTGCTTACCTATAAAAGCAAGAACAAAATACAAAGCAATGGTCACAACATTCAAAGTATCTCAAGGAATATCCACCATTTACTGCCACGCTGTCCTACAAAAAACATCAACCAACAGATTCAGGAGAACATACCACCAAAATATCCTCATCCTTCATACCAAAAACTCAAAAAGTTACAAAACCACATCCAACCCGACCTTAACAGGAGGCCCACATGCCTAATCCAACTTCATGGACGTCAGAAGAAAATGAAAAACTCCCCTGTTCCACAAATCCTTTGGAAATGAAGACAAACCCCCCTCACAAATCAATTGACGAATAACATCTCAATGCTGCATTCCCCTTCATCCACCTATATCCTACCCAAACACCCCACCCCACCACTCCAGTCTGATTCTCTCATCCTACTCTGCACCAACTCCTTCCCTAGCTATCCCAGGATGCAAGTCAATGGTTCTGCTCTTCTCCATCACAACTCTTGACTTTCCTTTAGTGACGGGTTACAAAAGCCCTCCTCTGCCATAACACTGATATGAGTTCTCTCATCATCAGCAAGCAGAAACTTAAATATCTGTGCCTATGATCCACTGAATTTGCATTCCCCTCTGTCTCAATATCCTCTGTGGTTCTTGGGTATCTCACTGACCTCTGTGAATGGGGAAACTCTTATTCCTTAGTGAAATCCCTTTCCAGATCTGGAATTGTTTGTTTGCACATGCACTTAACCTAGCCTTCACGTCTCTCTTCAGTCATATCTTTTTTTAAATTTCCACCACTTTTTTCCTCTAGGTGATAGTTCTTCAGCTCCTTTCTCCAAACACAGTGGGTATAAATTTGGTATCCAAATCTTCTTTTCTTCTTTAGCTATGTTGGCAACTGGGTCTCTCAGATTAGTAAACCCCTTGGTATTTTTTCTTCTTTCTGTCTTGCTTCTTTGGATGGGAAGGGTGGATGGAAACCTCTTTCCAAGTCAAGCAAAAAATCAATATAAGGGGAAATTCTACTTTCTAGTCATTGATTGTAACTCATCCTCTAGCTTTATTTCATTTATTATATTTATAGCCCACAAACGAAAGTTCATTGATGTGGTTCATCAAAAATGCATATATAATTAAATACATAAAATACATAGAGCCCGATTCCATAAGGGGCACGTCCAGGCCGCCTGGATGCCCCTGAACAGGACAGCTCCATCAGTACCGAATTCTGCACCATGGGAGCTAGATGGTCCTGTGGATACAGGATCAGACAGAGACGGGTGGATAAGTTTTCCAAGGGAGTTTGTGGAAGTTAAAAGGACCCCAGTGTCCAAGCAAGCATAGATCAAGGGACCTAGCAATCGGGAAAGCCATAATCAAGGAGGAAATCTGATAATGTCTTCAGTATTGCAGTAAGAAGGTGTAATGTAGAGACTAGACTAGAGATTGTAGTGTTCATTTACCACCACAGTCCATGCTTCTAGGTTCAAAGGTTATATCCAGTATATTCTATCATAAAATGCATGCCATCTGCAAGACATTGCCAAGAGTCAAAAGATAGAAGAGAGCTAGGAATGAGTCTGGATATGCATCACCAGGCACTGTAAAACAAATTAATTCTGATGAAAATAGCACAACAATTTTGGATAAACAAAGCCTTAATCAAACACTCTTATGCATTAGTCAACAAATACAATTACTGAATATTTTCATTTTAAAAAAGACTGTAATTTTGAATGCATTATATATCTGCATCCTATTCATACATAAGTTTCAGAATATGTCAGAGGATCCAAAGGAATTCTGACAGGCATATATTATTCTAGATCCACACAAACATGAAGAAGCATAAGTGCATCCTGCAAAGTAAGCTCCATTAATTCTCTAGGAATTTCTTGTTTTGGGACAGGTCACTCTGGTCCTGGTTTTACCCAAATGACATGCATAGACTTGCAATTCTGTGCCATAGAGATGAAAATAGGATTAGTTAATTTTCTCATTTAATTTTATCTTTTGAAATATTTTTATATCATTTTCTTATGTGCATGTATTTGATTTTACATGCATGAACTTGTGTTCATATGCAGAAAAGGGCCCGATATTCAAAGGCATTTACACAGTTTATAGACCTGTAAACCATGTAAATGCCATGTAGAGGGATATTCAACGGCACAACATGGTTAGTGCAGCTGAATATTTCTGATTGATACTGCTACTTGCCCTGATGTACTCACTTAGCATCGGGGTATGTCAGGTTGTTCCAGGTCAGCGCGGAGGTGGTGCCAGTTGCTAATCGGGCAGCGACGATATTGAACCACTGCCCAGTTAGCAACCTGCAGATAAAGATAGGCATGGCAAAAGCTGGCTTATCTTTACCCATAGGAACTAATCGGGCAGTGGCTCAATATCGCCGCTGCCCCGTTAGCTACTGCACCATTGGAGGCTGTGTGGTGATCACAGATATTCAATGCTGGAGCTGGGTATGCCCCCAGGATTTACTATCTGGGTTTAATATTCAGTGCCAGTGGCTAGCCACTATAATCGTACTAGCCACCACTGCTGAATATTGGAACCCAAATTTTTATGCATAAAAAAGTTATGGGCCCGATATTCAGTGGTGGTGGCTAGCATGATTACAGTGACTAGCCACTGCTGCTGAATGCTAAACACAGATATTCAATGCTGAGGCCATATCCAGCTACCTGCATTGAATATCCAAGCCAGCCAGTGAAGCAGGAAGTTAACCAGGCAGCAGTGATATTCAGCAAAAGTCAGGACAGCCTTTAATGTGCCTAACTTTCACCACTGGGAAGATGCGTTAAAAGTATTTGATAAACTGAAGAGTAGTAAATCACCTGGACTGGATGGTATACAACTGAGAGTGTTGAAAGAACTGAAATATGAGATTTCAGACCTACTATTAATAATTTGTGAACCATCATTAAAATCATCTATAATACCTGAAGATTGGAGAATGGCCATTTAACACTAGTTTTTAAAAAAAGAGTTCCAGGGATGATCCAGGAAACTACAGACAGGTGAGCAAGATATCAGTACTGGGCAAAATGGCACCATTATAAAGAATAAAATTACTGAACATGTAGATAGTCATGGTTTAATATGATAAAAACAACATAGATTTAGCCAAGGAAAGTCTTTTCTTACTAAACTGCTATTTTTCTCAGTGGAGACAGGGGGATAGTAGAGTACCCCAGGGATCTGAGCTGATTTTTAACATATTCATAAATGACCTGGAAATGGGAATAATGAGTGAGCTGATCAAATTTGCAGATGACACAAAGGGGCTTGTTTACAAAGCCGCGGTAGTGGTTCGCGATCGCGATCGCAGCCGCGGCCCCATTGAAATCAATGGGGCCGCGGCTCCGATTACGATCGCAAACCGCTATCGCGGCTTTGTAAACAAGCCCCTAAATGATTCAAAGTTGTTAAAACATAAGCAGATTGTAAAAAATTGCAAAACAACCTTGATAAACTGGAAGACTGGACATCCAAATGGCAAATGAATTTTAATGCGGACAAGTGCAAAGTTATGAACATAGGAAAGAACAACCCAAATTATGGTTGCACAATGCAAGGTTCCACATTAGGAACCACCACCCAGGAAAAAGATTTAGGTGTCATCGTGGATAATACTTTGAAACCCTCTGCCCAGTATACAGTGGCAGCCAAGAAAGCAAATAGAATGCTGGAATCATAAGGAAAGGAATGGAGAATAAAACCAAGGATATTATAATGCCTCTGTATCATTCTATGGTGCAACTGCACCTTGACTATTTTGTGCAATTCTGGTCTCCATATCTTAAAAAGGATATAGCAGAATTTAAAAAAGTACAGAGAAGAGCCAAAATGGAAAAGGGGATGGAAGGATACCCCTATGAGGAAAGGCTTAAAAGGTTAGGACTTTTCAACTTGGAAAAGAGACAGCTGAAGGGAGATATGATACAGGTCTATAAATTAATGAATGGAGTGGAATGGCTAAATGTAGATCAGTTGTTTACACTATCAAAATGTAGAAAGACTAGGGACACACAATGAAGCTACAATGTACCAATTTAAGACTAATAAAAGAAAGTATTTTTTCATTCAACAAGTAATCAAACTCTGGAATTCATTACTGGAGGATGTAGTGAAAACTGTTAGTATTGCTAGGTTTAAACAAGGTTTAGGCAAGTTCCTGGAGGAAAGGTCAATAAAGCATTATTAAAGAAGACCCAGAAGGTTTAATGTCAATATAGATAAAACAGAGGTACTTAACCTAATGTTAGAAGATACAGAGGAAATTAAAGGTGCAGTCCCCATTCAGAAGGACTAAGGGACCAGTACGATATCTAGGGAAACAGTTGAGTGCTGTCCTCACGCAGCTCTATTAACTGAACTAAGAGAGGTTGTGGAAAAAGATCATGATGGGCCTAAATAGGCGGAGCAATCACTCCCTTTCTTGGCTAGAGAGGATAGCAAGTATAAAAATGATAGTGTTACCACAGATACTTTTCTATTTTGTCAATTTGCCCATATTGGTGCCAAAACTAGCAATACAGAGACTACATCATAAATTATTCCATTAAATCTGGAACCACCAACCCCCGAGAGTAGAGAGGAGTATATTATATCACATTAAGGAACAGGAAGCGTTAGCGGTCCCAAATCTGTATCGGTACTATGTGGCGGCTCAACTTTCAAATATAGTGCATCGGCAAGAAGATCAACCTAGGAAATGGGTAGAGTTGGCACAGCGAGAGGGACACAGTTATGAATTGAGAAAAATGCCATGGCTGGGAGAATGCCTGAAGGAGCCAATGCTTTAAACAAGTACCATATACTGATTCTGGAATCAGTTCAGCTCAAGAGGTCAGTAGAGGGGTACACCATCATTGCTTCAGCCGATAAGCTAAAATCCAGCTTTCCTACCAGGACTAAGCGATTCACTTTTTCAACAATGGGAAAATAAGGGCTTACACATGATAGTATAATTGTGCTCTGGAGGAACAATCAACTCCTTTGAGAAACTTAGAGAAAGTTTAATTTGCCAAGGCGGGATTTTTATGGTTATCTACTGGTCATACATTGCTTATCTCGGAAGCCGTGGAGAGATGCTATAGGTAAGGGCCTTACCAGTTTTGAAAAACTGTGCTGGCAATCAGAAGCCAAATATAGAGGTCTATCTAGAATCTACCATATGATTCTGCAGGCGAATAGCGAGGGAGTAATGCCCTTTAAGCGCCACTGGGAGAAAGACCTGGGAAGGAACCTGAAAGAACAAGAATGGAGGGCAGTCTTCTCAGGGATGTGCAAGGATTACCTAGTGTCCCGACATATAGAGAGTAATTATAAAATGATGTATCAGTGATATTTTTCGCCGGTACAGCTGCACACCCAGCAGAATAGTTTACCATAGCAGTGCTGGTGGGTGTGCCTGGAAAAGGGTGACTTCTTGCGTTTGTGGTGGGACTGTCCAAAGGTGCAGCCCTATTGGGAGGCCATCAGAGATGAGTTGATGGAGTTATTGGGAATGGGAGTCACCTGGAATAAATCATTTGTGTTGCTGGGTCTTAGTGATGAAACTGGAAATGATGTAAAAGACAAATTGGCGTGAGCGTGTGTTGTAGCAGCTCGCGGTGTGATTGCTGCTAAATGGTGATTGGAGGGGTCTTTTTCAACAAGGGAGTGGCAGGAATGAATGCTTGAAATGTACCTGGAGAAACTGACAGCATTACGGAGGGACAAGTATAGAGACCTAGAAAAAATATGGAAACCCTTTATAATTAACTACATACATTAATTAATAGTGTTCTTCTACGGCAGTGGTTCCCAACCCAGTCCATGGATACTCCCAGGTATCCAAGTACCAACAGATTAGCACGAATCCACGATTTAAACGGTATGATGTCCAGAAAGAATGGCGGGGTGAGTTGTGAGGCGGCAGAAAGTGACGCTATTTATTTATTTATTTCTACGTGTATTATTTTAGAAGTCTTTAAGGTCCTGTTGGTTTTCATGTTTAATGCACCACTGCTCCTTTTATTATATGGGCAATGCATAATGCGGTTTTCCCAGCGCGTTGATTTTTTCTGCAAGTAAGAAGTACGATCAGCAGGGCCCTCCCGGGGTCTAGTGAAGTAGTACAAGAGTGAATTTTCCCCTTTCTTTGAATGATCAAGCATCGGGACCTGGGGTTTATGTTAGTGTTTTGGACGTTTTTGAAATTTAAGGGGTTGTGGTACCCTTCCGTGGGAACTGTGCAATGGCATATAAATAATCATCATGAATTGGGAGCGTACACATGGTATTACGTTAAAAATCCTTGGTTTTAGAAGTTTGGACAAGTGTCTAATTGCGAATAATGACGGACATTTGTTGACATTTTTTGTTTTATAGCTTCTTGCACCTGCCACCCATGACAACTTTTACTTCAAGTGTGATTTAATGACCTTACAGGTAGCATGGTTTTGTAAATGTTCACCTACTATTTATATAGCCAATTGTGTTACTGATGGTTACCCCACATGGTGGTTTCAATTACCTATATGGATTTTCTTCCTTGTCCCTCTTTAGCAATTAGAGTACTTTGGAAGTATAGACAGTTGATGAAGGTATGCCTTGAATTTTTACTGTGTAATATATATGTTTTTATGTCTTTTTAATTAATTTATGTATATTAATTATTTATTTGATATTATTTATTATCTTTTAAGTGGTAATTAATATATATATATATCTTTTAAATGGTAATCAATATATGTGTTATGTGTTGCATTAAGCTTTAATTGATATATGGTAAGTTTACATCTTATAGATGGTGTGTTACAATTAGAGTATTGTTTTTAACACTAATGGTTGTTGTTGTGTTAATCTCTGTTATTATTCATGGTTGAACCTATCAATGTGTATTGAATGGTCTTTTATAGTATCATTTAATTATTTATTTATTTGATTATATATTTATCGTGTTTCATTCTATATGCATCCGACAGGTCTCATTTTGCATTCAATTGTACTTTTATATGTTTTTATTTATTTATTGTTTTTATTAATTTATGCAGCCTGCCCCTGAAGAAGGCAACGAAACACAGCCTGTGTCGGGCCATAGGCTTTTTTGGATCAATAAAGAACGTCCTTCTACTGCTGTCCACGTTTCAGACTGGGTTTTTACTCCCAGGTATCCCCCACAATGAATATGCATGAGATAAATAGCTATGCACTGCTTCCATTGTATGCAGATACCTATCTATCTCATGCATATTCATTGTGGATTCCTGAAAACCTGACTGGCCTAGGGGTACCAGAGGACTGAGTTGAGAACCACTGTTCTAGGGGGAGAACAGTGGAGGTGATCATATTTATCTTTGGAGCGCATATCAAACCTAACATTTGTAGATGCTAACCTGCAATGGTGGCTAAGTTATTAGTATTTGGAGAAACTTGTTAAAATTATTTGTTAATTGTACAGTAATCATTGTTTGGAGGCTCTAGTGGTCATGGGCACTGTTCCCTCTAAGCTGTGCGCGTGTGCGCGCGCACACACCTCGCCGAGCGAGCGCACATACTTTACAACAGAGCGCACAAAAATTATAGCTCTGATTCTGATAGAAAACAACACAGACGTCTTAAAATGTAAAAGTTATGATTGTAATTACTAGAAATTTCCCGCTTCATTTAGTAATCGTCTATTTTCATTTAATTTGATTAAAATCAATGTGGTGTACATACTGTATTCTGACGTGTAGTCAAATTTTAAAGTATATAACTCCGAGTGTCGTTATGTGGCGCACAAAAATGTAACCTTCCTTCAAAAGCTGCACACAGCTGATATTTTATGCGCACACAGCCTACAGAAAATTAGAGGGAACATTGGTCATGGGGGTAAGAAAGGGAGGGTGGTGCAGGTGGGGAGGGCAAAGCATCTTTCTTTTAGAGATGCATATGATTGCTTTGAAATTTTATTATATTGAAGAAAACTAATAAAAAGTTAAATAAACCGGTTATCCCCAGTTGCCACCCACAGAACACTCCGACGCTAACTGGTTAGCATCGGAGTACCAAGCGGCAGCGCCAGTGGATATTCAGCAGCAGCAAACCGGGTAAATGCCTTTGGGCCCGATTATGGGACATGGGTTGCGTGCAGCCCCGCAAGCCATCTGGGCCAGATTCCCCCTCAGACTCTCCCCGTACGTCCTGAGCATCAGGACGGGAAGAGCCTGCGGGGGATGGGAGGGGACGAGATCAGGGTGGGGCAAGGGCAGGCCAGTCTGGTAGAATGTACAGGGACGATTCAGGTCATAGCCCTCTACGTCTGCCAGGTCCATGGGGACATGCTGCTTATTCCATCTCAAAAACAGTGATTGGGCCGGGGGATTCCTCCCCCCCTCAGGCCGGGGTTGGGTGTGGGGTGTCTCTGCTGAAGGATCTAGGCCATGGCAGGCCAGTCATGGATCAGGCAGTGAGGAAAAGGGGGGTGAAGCCACGGGAGTCGGGGCTGTCTGAGGGGAGGATGTCCCTGAGGTGGTAGGGGCACACCGGGCCGTCCTCAGGCCCGATTCTGGTTACCGTGGGGAATAATAGATATAGACGGAGCGTTAACATTTACACTGTAAGGTGAAGGGAGTTTTGTCCATAAGGTCCTCCGTTCTCTTTCGTTCCTCCTAGTCGAACCCAGTGTTGGAATCCTGAGCCATGAGCTGTTCCATATAATTAAACAATGGTCTTGAAGCATAACTCCTCCAGGCCCCTGCATCAAAAGATCTAACTACAGTCACCAGATTCCACTTTCAGTCATGATGAACACTGTCTCCACAGCATCTCAGCTGATGTAGAATGCAGAAGACCTGATTCAGGATTCAAGTGGGGAGCCTTCTATATGGACCAGTCCTGCTAGGTTGGGAATTAGTCAGAAAGGAATGGATAACAAAACAGAATATTACAATGCCTCTGTATAGACCCCTAGTTGGACTGTATCTTGAATATTGTGTGCAGCTCTGGTTGCTTCATCTCAACAAAGACATAGCAAAATTGAAAGAAGTACTGAGAAAACGACATAGGGGATAGTACAGCTCCTTCATAAGGAGAGGCTGAACAGATTAGGACTTGGAGAAGATGGAAAGGAGATATAACAGAGGTTTACAAAATCATGAGCAGGGTGGGGGAGGGGGGCGGGAACAGGTAAATAGGAAATGTCTACATATGCCTTCAGACTGTACCAGTACTAGTGGACACGCCATGAAACTAGCAGGTAGCAGATATAAAACAAATTGGAGGAAGCCTGTTTTCAGTCAATGTTCAATCAAGCTCTGGAATGTGTTGCCAGAGGATATGTTCAAGGGTTCTAAACATAGATAGATTTAAAAGGAATTTGCACAGATTCCTAGAAACAGTTATTAACCAAGTAGATCTCAGAATGTTACTGCTCACACCCTGTCACGAAACCTCAAGAAATGAATCTGTTCTTCAGAATCTGCCATGTACATCCTAGCGACCTAGATTGGCCACTGTTGAGACAGGATGCTTGGCTTGATGGATCTTTGCCTGACCCAGCATGGCGTATCTTATATTTTTAACAACGTAGACAGAAAAAAAGAACACAGAAATAAAAGGAAAAAATGCAAACAAAGCAAAGCCGTGCCTACTGTAACACATTGCCTCTGCTATAGAACCTTTCCAGGGTAGAAAGGAAGCCAGACTGTCGGAGGAGCCCTGGTCTCTATGCGGCAAAATGTAATGAGCTTGAAATCTGTTCAGAGACTGCACAGGCCCAGAGCCACATTCCCTTAGCGCCTGGGTGTCCAGTTAGCTTACATCATCCCAAGACAGGAATAAGCTACTTATACAATAAGTACATTTGCTGGGCTTCAGGGATCTGAGATTTCTGCACGGTGTTACAAAGTGAAGTGAAATGCAAGCAAGTGCAGTCCCAAGGTGTGCATTGTACAGCTATGGAGTGACATCGACAGGTGACACATAGAAACTAGAGAACTGTAGACCCTTCCCTAGGACTCAGAGGTGTCACAAAATGCTTGGGGGAGGGGGATCTCATACTATCATCCCATAGGAAGTCTGTGGGAATCAGTTCTGCTTTAGTCACTAAGTAGGAAGCATGAGACACAAATCATCAGCTCTTGCACCTAGTTTCAGGTAATTAAGAAGAGAAAGGCCCCCAATCTCTCTGGAATTTCCAGGCCCCAGCCCTCAATTGCTTTTTTGATTCCTTTTTGTACTGGTTGATTATTGCTGGAGTGTAGAGCACAACTTTGGCCTTTCTTAGAGCTGTTGGAGTAAAAATGTTCTCTTTGTTCCCATGCTGTTGGTAATTCAGCGCAGCTCACTGAAGAATCCATTAATTCTCCCCCCCCCCCCCCCGCACTGTATCAGATTAAAACTTCTTTGCTTCTCACTCAACTTCTCATTTCTTCTTCTCGCCCTTTCATCTTCCTGATGTCTTTTTATTTTTGTCCTGACAGTTTCCTCATGCTCCCTTCGAGCTTCTAGGTCCTTCAAAACCAACCTTTTTCAGGCTTCTGCACCTCAAGCCTTTATTAATAATTTTACAAGGTATTTTCTCACAGATGCTCTGCTCAAACACACTTGTATTGACCCTTTGCAACTCACTTGGCCCGGTTATTGCAGCAACAGGCCTCAACCTGTGGGTTCACAAAGCAACACTCCTTCTGCAACTGTAGACCCCAAGTCCTTCTATTAGGTGTCACCTAGGGCAATGTAAATGGGTTAGTCTGGCACATTCCAGGACAGGAATGAAGCTTACTTTTCTGTAAGGCTGTGTTGGAGATGACCTCAGGTTTCTTTAGATTTACTGCTACTGCTTGCACAGTAACACTGGAGTTCACAGTCATTTAGGAAATGACAGGGTCTCTCTCTCTCCTAGAGGATGCTATTGCTATCTCAACAGGAGCCCCAGCCCAACACCAGATGCAGGAATCAAACCCAGGACCTCTGCACAACATGGCACAATAGAGTCACTGAGCCACCCAACCATCTGTTTTCTTTAGTTCTCTTTATTTTTGGCTTCTCTACATTAGCTCTTCGAGATGCACAATCATTTTTTTTATGTCTGCAAAACTATTTGAAAAAACCCATAAAATTCTGACGTTTATTGATTTGGTGGTCGAATCTCTTTAAAGCAAACACCCATTGGAGTAGTAAAGTTCCATAGCTTGGCAGAGTAGACTGGAAAGTTGAGCAATCTGGATGGGTCAATTGGTCTTTTTGTGACATCAGCTATTACATCAATACATTATTGGGATGGCCAATTCTGTGCCAGATCCATCTTCGGCAGAAGTGCCATGGATTTTACAAACCATTGGATCCATATCCGATTCTGGTTGATATGCGATAGATTTCCCTAAAATCTGCTGGAGGAAATTTGACTGGTTTTCTCTGAGGATCTGTGTTTCCCATTGCAGGCTGAATCCTGCCAGTTTTGCAGTTCCCTAGTCTAACGGTCTCCATCTCTTCTCTGCAACTGCTTAGGGGTAACTTTACAACTGAGCACATGGATAGAAAGGATAGGGGAGGCATTTTTCCCCAGCAGAAATATCAGCAAATTTTCAAAACAAAACCATGTGCAATCTTCTGTTTTGAAAATTACCCCAAGGCACTGATATACTTACATTTATACCTACTCAAAGTTCAGCATGCAGGGGCAAGCGATTTTAGAAAGCAATTGCTTTGCATAGATGTTGCTTTACATGCAAAAATACATTTGGAAATCACCCTCTTTGTGTCTCCATGAATTACTCTACTGTGCAAATCTTCTTCTTTCTCCTTTCATTCCTGTCATCCTCACTTGTCTCTTTCTCTCTTTTCATTTCTTATCTCTTCGTTCTTCGTACGTCCTTATTCCCCTTTGTTC
Organism: Ichthyophis bannanicus; assembly: GCA_033557465.1. Classification (NCBI taxonomy): domain Eukaryota; kingdom Metazoa; phylum Chordata; class Amphibia; order Gymnophiona; family Ichthyophiidae; genus Ichthyophis; species Ichthyophis bannanicus. Next base: position 358,648,264 of record CM066039.1, on the reverse strand, counting down.
CCCTCCTCATTCCATCCATCTATAGAGGAAAAAATTGTTTCATTGTTTTTTAAGTTACTGTCAAAACACAGTTAAGGAATTCATGTCTGTCTATGTCTGACATTTCAAAATGCAGCATTCTCAAATCTTAAAGTAATTGGAACATCACACCACCGTTTTAAAACTAAAGCTATAATTTTCCAGCTAATGGAAGACGTATTGGCAAAAGTTGACATTAAGTGGAACTAATTACACTGTAACTGTTAAATAACTAAGGAATAACTACCCTATAATTTATGGAGCTTCGTGAGCTCATATTGTAACTTTGGAGTTGTTATATTCACCAAATACCTCATGATGTACTGGCCCCTAGCTTTTTCTCAATGCAGTGGGACCTGATAAATGCATAATTGCAAGCTTTGCAAATAAAGCCATGCAATTAAATTTAGATCCTTCTGGCTTTTAAAATAATGGAGCGTCTCACTCCATGTATAGAGCCCTGACTGCAGGCTGGCAGCGGAATCAAAACCAAGGATAGGTAATTGCTATTAATCAGTATTCCGGCTGATTTGCAATATAGATATTTTCTTTTTGTTACAAAAATGTTATGCTTTTTTTATTTTCCTGAAAGAGCAATGTTAAGAGCAGAGACAGACAATTAAGATTATCGAACATTTGCTGCTGTTTCTTGGTGCACCTACATTCCAGGCTTGGCAATAACTTTAGGGTGTCATTTTATAAGGTATGAAAATATGTGCCATTTATGGGCACAAGTCACTCTTTCAAGCGCTCGTGCACATGAATGAGAACTCACAAACATGCTATAGCCAGTTGTTATTCTGTAAGACCAATTGCGCATACATTCACTATGAGCATGAACAGTGGTCGAGTTTGGGAAGGGTATGGTTAGAGCACAAATTTACATGCATAAGTTATAAAATCGTATAACTTAGGCACGTATCTGCAAAATCTACGCGTAGGCATTTACACCTGCATTTATCCAGATAACTTTGACACCGCCCCTGCTCTCCCATGGACTCCCACTGCACTAACCAGATAGCGCCAAGACCGTCTGTGAAGATATTCAGAAGCACTATCAGGAGAGTGCTTCGGCATAGCAGGGTTAGCACCCTTATCTGGCTGGCTTCCTGTTAGCTATTTGGCTAAAGGGTTTTGAAAACTGGTATGACTAAAACACTAAAGAGCATCTGTTCAGCATGTATAAAAGGAGAATCTTTCACTGTCTCAGGGTTTTGCTACTTTGGATGGATAACGGAGCTTAGAGAAACAGCACTTTCTGCTGTGTTCATTGATCATTTAAGTTACAGCACCTGAGAGACTGCAGATAGGGCCTGATTAACTTAGGATGGCTAGGCACAAGTACAGGGCCTAGCCATCGCCACCATCCTCTAACCCTGAATATTCAATGCCAGGGTGGCCACACATGGCCAGAAGTTGCAGAGACTAACCGGGTAGTGGCGATATTGAATCTCTGCCCGGTTACTTTCTACGGGTAAAGATAGGCCAGCTTTTATTGCTGCTACCTGGTTAGCCCCTGTCGCAGAATGACATGCCCTGCAGCTAAGGGGTTAGCATTGGGGGCGTGTAGGCGAAAAAATCAAGGATATTCAGCGACACTAACCTTGCTAGCGCTGTTGAATATCCCGCTGAGCTGCATTTACACAGTTTACAGGGCTGTAAACCGTGCAAATACCTTTCGAATATCGGGCCCATAGTTTGTAAGACCTTTTCCAACCACTTTGGCAGTAGCTAAAATGTGCCTTGATCTATGTCAGTGTTCCAAACTGGGTCCTTGCAACCTGCCCCGTCAGTCCGCTTTCAGCATATCCACAATGAATAGACATCAGATAGGTTTGCATCTATCTCATGCCTATTCATTGTGGACACCCTGAAAATGTAATTGGCTAAGGTGGGCTCAGAGCCCTGTTTGAGAATTTTTGACCTCCATGACCTCAAAATGTAGAACAAGAAAAGGGGCTATATTTAGCATTTCTAGATTTTTCTGAAGCATACAATGTCTTCAGTGTGCCAAACTCACTTTCACTGCAAGATGTTATTTTAATTCGTTAGTCTTAATTTTAAAAATCTTGAGGAATGTGAAACCATTGTATTTGAAAAATAGGATACGATGTTACCAGCCTAGGTGAGAGTTGTGCCTCTCTCGGGGAAACCTTTTCAGAAGTTCCAGGTGCAACTGTTTATTGTAGAAACCACTGGAGGACTCAAGCCTTTAGTAGGGTGGCTCCAGAAGATTGGAATACATTACCCTTGAATTTGAGACACAAAACTAATTCGCTTAATTTTAGAAAGGGTGCAAAGACTTTTTTTTTCCCTTGGAGGTACAATTCTATAGGTTATACTTGTGATTTTCTAATTTAAGGACATAATTAAGGACACAGGGAGGAGTGGCCTGGTGGTTAGGACAAGGTACTTCAGGCCGGGGGGGTCAAGTCCCACCTGGGGACAGCAATCTCAGGCCAGAGGGACTGGGATTTCTAGTCCTATAGGCATTCCTTGTGGTCTTGGGCAAGCCACTTAACCCTCCATTACCCATGTTCCCTGTAAGTATTAGCGTATGTGTCTCACATCCCCTCATGTTAAATGTATCCCCCAATTGACTGCTTTGACCCAGTGAAAAGTGGGATGTATATATACAGCTAAATAAAATAAATAATTTTCTTTCTGTGCTTCTTATGTGTTTCTTAATTTTTTCAAACTGTGATTGTTCTATGTGATCTGTAAACCATTTTGAATGATGGAAATCACTAAGATGTTATTTAAAAACGTTTAAATAAATAATGCGAGCTATGCAGGTCGCATGTCACCCTACAGCAAGAATAAACATATTTGGATTTATGGACTAATGAAGGCAAATATAGATTCGAGTGACTAAAGATTGACGGGCATGTCTTTGCATGACATACCGGGTGTTAACCATCACCTTCAGCAGCTCATATTCTCCAACCTGCCCCTGATAATGTTCTCTAGCTGTAACAAATCTTTTTTCTTTTTTGCCAAATATCTTCTAAACATCTGTTCTTGCAAGAGGCTTTTTTGACACTTAACATGCAAAAGACCTGAAAGCTTTTGACAGAATTAAACCCATAATTTACACTCAAGTTAATTTAGGCAGAATTTGACTCTCAGCAAGGCACAATTTCATTATTTTAATGCCTAAAAATTCACTAACCATTCGAAGAGTAAGGGGCAAGCGTGGACTATAGTTAATTTGCATCTCAACTCAATGAAATTGGCTGAGATGGATGAACTCTGGCCCAGAAAATAAGCAGGTGAGCCACTGTTTATAAGAGGTTGCTCCTGACTCATCCATCTGTGACTGACTGCATTTTATATACAACAGCAATGGCATATAGATTGTTATCTGAAAGAAACCTGTGCCGTCTATATCATCAGTTAGGTACAGTTTGCATTATGATAAATGTGCACCATTCATTATTTATCCAGGGTTGCATAAAAAGCATTGGAAAAAATGTGGGGATTATTGTTAGCGCATTACCATAATGAGGATGCCAGGATAGATGGAGAGTCCTCTGGCATAGAAAAGGCTGGTTACAAATGGGCAATCAGCTTTGCAGTGCTTCCTAAAAAATCCAATAACCTTTGCTGTAAAAGGTCCAAGCTAATTTTGTTTAAATGTAAAGCCAAGGATCAAATCCTGTGAGGATCCAGAGAGGCATTTCCATGTACATGCTGGAGAGACTGAAGCTGTAGGAAATGACGCATTTATCCTGGAATGTGGTTTGAAGAAAGGGGTGACAGGAGTACGGCAGATAAGGGGCACACATAATTATGTGGAAGCCCCTGATTTATTTAGTGCTATAACCTTCTTTTTGTGCATGTTTGGTGGTTATTTTAGAAGCATTCCAAGGAACATTGGCATACAAGTGTAAATGACCTTATTTTGCAGCCTGACCCCTAGCAATAGTACCACAAGATTACTGCTACGGGTCATGGGCATCATTTTGGATCCCAGAGTTGAAGGAGCAGGAGTGACTGGAGATCTTCCAGCATCCACTGGACATCAGGAACCCTGGTAGGACCCAGGGAAGGGATCAGGGGGTGGGAGATGGTAGGTCTTGCAGGAGGTCTTCTTAAGGGAGTTCTTCATGCAATGGGGTGGGGATTGGGGACCTTCATGCTGATGGGAGATTGGGTGGGGGTTGGATGGCTAGAGATCAGTTGAGATTGGGAAATGGGGGGGTGAATAGGGAGGCAGTGTAGGGGGGGGGGGAGACTGGTGCTGCAGGACTGGATATAAATGTAGATAGGGATACTCATTATGGTAATGCAAACTGTACATAACTATTTGATCTTCTATCTTCTCTGCTGGCTTAAAACTATAAATTCTAACTGTTGATTTTTGGGGGGATTTCTATTACAGCTCTTAACTGTGGCTTTAGACTAAGCTTTGGGGCATTTAGACTGCTTTCCTTGTATAGACTTACATCAGATATCTGTGTGTGTGGCAGATAGACAGTTATAACATACTAGGTTTTTACCCCTGCTGCACTGGTTGGTGAAACCCTATTCCCAGGGAGGAGCTGATTTGGAGCATTGTACACCTAGCCTGACACTGGTCTGAGCCAGTTTTGCAGAAGCTGAGAAGCCTTCATTGAGCTAAGAACAAACCTTTCTAGCTTCTCTGCTGGCTTAAAACTATAAATTCTAACTGTTGATTTTTGGGGGGATTACTATTATAGTTCTTAACTGTGGTTTTAGATTAAGCTTGGGGGCATTTAGACTGCTTTCCTTGTATAGACTTACATCAGATATCGGTGTGTGCCCACGGTTCAGGAACAGCCTACTCGCCAGAGACACTTAGGTTCCCGCCCACCCTACACCTCACCCCACCCACCCAAGGGGCTACATTGACTTTATAGTGGTCACATACGTGCCATCTTTCCTTTCTTACTTGGGTTAAAAGTCCACATCTTCTTCATCCTTTCTTCTTCTTCTTCCTCTTCTGAGACTGCTTAACCAACATGTTGTGTATTCAGTGCAATAACTGCAGTACTTTCATTCTAAGACAAATCATTTGGAGCCTAAGAGCTTGTCCTATGTGCCTCAGGTCAGCTGCCATGCATGAAGAACTGACTCTACTAAGGAAAGACCTAGCTGCCATGCATAAAGAAATGACTCTACTGAGGAAATAGCTGCAATGAAACACACCTCTTCTAGGAAACAAACTGAACAAAGTCCACCACCGCTCCCACAAAGAATCAAACACCCCAGGAACAAATGGATCATAATGGGTTCTGGAAGATTGCGACCTGTAACGCAGAGACATCCTATACATCAAGTGATATCCTTGCATAATGCCTTCTCTGCCTTGGCTAATGAGGATGTTCAATCCAATGAAACTGAAGGGCCCTTAAATGAGTCAGACAATGCCGAATCTCCTACTAAATCATCAAATATGAAGAAAACCTCACCAAACAGAAAACTACTACTACTTGGAGATTCCATCATCAGAGGCACCAACTTGGGAACAGAGTGCAAAGGAGAGCAGATAGTCATGTGCCTACCAGACTCAACAGACAGCAGGAATATAAACCAAGTTGATGAAGTACTTAGCGCAAAAAGTGAACACTCCAAACTTGATGTTGTTATCCACTTGGGCACAAATGACCTGGCTAGAAACAGTGCCTCTACAGTCCAAAAGGACTTCCAATCTCTGGGAGAGAAACTCAAGCCCATTGTTAACACTGTTGCATTCTCAGAGGTTCTGCCTGTTCTTGGTAAGGGGACAAAAAGGCTGCATCGCATTAACAGATTTAATACATGGCTCCAGACCTGGTGCAAACAAGAAGGATTCAGATTTATTGGTGACTGGGGAAACAGATGGACCAACAAGAGACTATACTGTGCTGATGGACTACATCTCTCTGTCACAGGGAAAAGATTCTTAAGTGAAAAATTCAGGCAGTATGTGGATATGCATTTAAACTAGGAAAAGGGGGTGATGGATGTGGAAGGTCAAGACCTGCACGCCACCCCCTGCAAAAGCAGAATAACATCAGAAACAGCCACACTTTTAAACCGCACATCAAAGACAAGTGGGAAAATATGGGCAGGACAAAATCAATGCAAAATACACACAAGCCAGGTAAATGCTGGAATTACTCCTTCTGCACATCTGGAAAGAAGCAAAAAAATTGTAGATGCTCTCCAAGATGCATCACTTAGACAAATGGTCATGGAACCAACCAGGGAAAGCTGGATTTAGTGCTCACCAGCGTTGATAGCGTGTTGAATGTCTGCGTGAGTGCCTCTGTGAGCAACAGCGATCATCACACGGTGTGGTTTGAGATAAAAGCCAAGGTACAGGCCAAACATAGCAAGCTCAAAATCCTAAACTTCAAAAACACTGACTTCAATAAAATGGCCGAGTACCTGAAGGAGGAGATGACAGGGTGGAAGGAAATAAGGGAAGTGGAATTGCAATGGGCTAAACTAAAGGTGGCAATAAAAGGGACAACAGATAAATATGTAGAAAAGTAAATAAAAACAAGAGGAGAAGGAAACCTATTTGGTTTTCCAAAGAAGTGGCTGCTCAAATAAAGGCAAAAAACACAGCTTTCACAAAATTCAAAAGCTTGCAAACAGAAGAACATAGAAATGAATACAGGATCAAACTCAAAGAGTGAAAAAGAGAAATAAGGATAGCAAAAGCAAAGGCAGAGGAAAAGATGGCTAAAGATGTTAAGGGTGGCGACAAAACTTTCTTCAGGTATATTCGGGAAAGGAAGAAGATCAGAGTTGGAATTGCAGGACTCAGAAGTGCTGGGAAAGGTCTAATGGAAAGTGACATAGAAAAAGCAAAATTGCTAAACAAATACTTCTCTGTTTTTACTAAAGAAAATCCTGGAGATGGACCAGCTGTGACTCCCAAATATAAAAATAGGACTGAAGTTGATACCACACCATTTACAGAAGACGAGGTGTTGGAACAAATTGCTAAACTGAAAGTGGACAAAGCCATGGGACTGGGTGGGATACATCCCAGGATACTGAAAGAGCTCAAAGAGGTTCTTGCAGGGCCGTTAAAGGATGTATTCAACAGATCCTTGGAAACAGGAGAGGTTCCTCAGGACTAGAGAATGGCTGATGTTGTACCTCTACACAAAAGTGGTGACAGGGAAGAAATATCAAACTACAGACCTGTGAGCCTTACCTCAGTGGCGGGAAAAGTAATGGAGGCATTCTTGAAAGAGCAAATAGTGAAATTTCTCAAAACCAACAGGTTGCAAGATCCGAGGCAACATGGTTTCACTGAAGGACGGTCTTGCCAAACAAATCTGATTGAGTTCTTTGACTGGGTGACCAAGGAACTAGATCAGGGGCATGCGATGGATGTCATCTACCTGGATTTCAGCAAAGCCTTTGATACTGTTCCTCATAGGAGTCTTGTCAATAAACTCAGTAGCTTGGGGATGGGTTCCAAGATGGTAAACTGGATAAGAAATTGGTTGACTGACAGACGACAGAAGGTGATGGTACATGGAGCTCACTCAGATGAAAGGAAGGTGATTAGCGGGTGTATTACTAATTAAAGATTTATATGGATTTTTGGATCAGCAAAGGATATTGTACTTTATCTGAGCCAACTTGCTCCAGAGATGAGAGATCTTTACACATCTAGCCTGGGGAGTGTTAAGAGGCCAGAGAGGGAGACAGAATTCTTCCCATGGCCTTTGAACAATTCTCTTGGCCAATATAGAAACATTTGCCTAGCCAATGTAGACAGGATAAGAATTCATCAATTATAATGCAAAAGCTTTGAGATGCTTTTGGGTGTCTCCCTTGACAGAGACCCATTAATGATAACAAAAGAACACTTCATCTAGCCTTGGAATGTAGGCCATGGAGGATGTGTCCTTTGAGCATTCTCAGATATCTGACCATGTCTGATTGTGTAAGTTTGAGCTTCTAACAGGTGGTCAGAAGCCCACCCAGAAACCAAAGCAAAAAAGGTGGATGGGGTGGAGAGAAGCTCATGGGTGAGAGCTGGCTGCAACACATTTGTGCCTATATAAGTACAGAGAAAATCCATAACAGACAGAGCGTAGATCTGCTTGGCCAAGCATGAAGTATCCTAGACTGTCATCAGTTCCTCTCGCTGAGCGCTCCCAGCTGATGTGTAAAGGGGTTATGACAAGTTTGGTGAAGTATATTCTCTGTAAATAGCTGCATTCTCTCATAATTCTTTCAGTGCTGTAATTAAGTGCATTAGTTATTATTTTAATTGCATTCTGGTTATCTTTTCTAACTACTCATGTGTAACTAAGAGAATTACTTGTCTTTCTAAATGTTTCCTTACTTTGTTTGTAAATAAACTGCACGTCTTCATTACAAGGTGTTAGCCTTTGTTGAAGTAAGACAGCGGGGTGCCCCAGGGTTCGGTCCTGGGCCCGGCACTGTTCAATGTATTTGTGAGTGATATTGCTGAAGGACTGAATGGAAGGGTCTGTTTTTTTCAGATGACACAACAATTTGCAACAGAGTGGACTCCCCCGAGGGAGTGTATAACATGAGGAAAGATCTACAAAAGCTGGAAGAATGGTCTAATGCTTGGCAATTACGATTTAATGTGAAAAAGTGCAGTGTCATGCACTTGGGCAGCAGAAATCCAAGGGAAATGTATGCAATAGGGGGCGAGAGGTTGGTGTGCATGGTTCAGGAGAAAGACCTTGGTGTGATTATCTCTGATGATCTCAAGGTGGCAAAGCAGTGCGACAAGGCAGTGGCAAAAGCCAGGAGGATGTTGGGCTGCATACAAAGAGGGATTACCAGCAGAAAGGAAGAGGTACTTATGCCACTGTACAAGTCACAGGTGAGGCCTCACTTGGAATATTGTGTTCAGTTTTGGAGACCATATCTTGCAAAAGATGTAAAAAGACTGGAAACTGTTCAGAGGAAGGCAACCTAATGATTTGGAGCCTGCGTAAGAAACTTTATGAGAAGAGACTTGAAGTGGAGGAGTGGCCTAGTGGTTGGGACAAGGTACTTCAGGCTGGAAGGTTGGAGGTTCAAATCCCACTAGAGAACAGCAACCTTAGGCCAGAAGGACTGGAGTTTCTAGTCCCACAGGTGCTCCTTGTGGTCTTGGGTAAGCCACTTAACCCTCCATAGCCCATGTTCCCTGTAAAATAGTTATCACCAAGTTATAATGCCCTGTTCAATGGAATTTCAGTTTGTTCAATGTAAACCACACTGATGCAGAATAGCACAGTATATAAGAGAATGTAAATAAATAAATAAAATAAAGACCTAAATATGTGCTCTTTGGAGGACAGGGGAGATATGATTCTGACTTTTAAATACTTAAAGAGGAACAATGAATAAACAAACCTCTTCCAAAGACAGGGAAGCTGCAAAACTAGAGGGCATAACATGAAGCTGCAAGGTGGTAAATTGAAAGGCAATGTCAGGAAATATTTTTTCACTGAAAGGGTGGTGGATGCTTGGAATGCTCTCCCAATGGAAGTGGTGGGGGCAAACATGGTGATGGAATTCAAAACAGCATGGGACAAGCACAGCGGATCCCTTTACAGCAACAGGATAAAAACAAAATAAACGGAACCTTCTAGCTTCTCAACAAATAGGGGTGTCCTACATGGCGTGGTGGGTCCACTCCTAAACAAAGACACGGGGAGGGGTGGCCTGCACAGAGCGACAGGTGCCCCTACTCTTGCCGTATTGCTGGGAAGACTGGATGGACCATGCTGGTCTTTATTTGCCGTCATTTACTATGTTACTATCAATTTTAAAAATCTACCCCTACACACATATTTTTATTTATTTATTTATTTATTTTTAATTTAGCTGTATTGATTTAGTTATTTTTATATTCCTCCTTTCACCGGGTCAAGGCGGTTTACATGAATCAAAAAGTAATACAATATAACAATTATACAATGAAACAATTAATTAACTGTATATAATACATGTGGGGCACATCTGGCCCATCTCGATGGCCCCAACCAAAATGGGGCTGGCAGCATCCTATTCTGCACCACGGGAGCAAGACTGTCCTGTGGGTGCAGGATCAGCCCCTTGGAGACAGCCCAGCTGGCCTAGCATTGCCATGGGGATGTCCTCCCTGAGGCATTGCATGTCTTGCACCCCCTGGTACCCTGAATCTCTGACGCCTGAGCCCGATGTGGGCTGCCAGTGCCCCAATTGGGCAGTGAGGACACACCTGCCACTCCACTGCTGGCTCTTGTGTCCTGGCCTGCTGATCCAGGGGGTTGGCTGCTGCTTATTCCACCTCCGAGTTGGAATAAACAGGATGTTCCCCTGGTGACCCCTGTGACATGGTGGATTCCTCCAGCCCTGTAGAAAGAGCCAAAGAGGAGGAATCTGAGGCAGTGCTTGAGTATAAACAAAAGCACATGGCTGGTAGTTACCAGGGAAACCAAGCACAGGAGAAAGAAACACGCCCTTGCTACCGGTTAGCTCAGGACTCAAGAGCTAATTCAGAGCACCTGCTAGGGGGAGGAGTCAGGCACTACCCTAAAGGGCAGATACAAAAAGAGGCCTCAGGGAGAAAAAGAACAGGTTCAGTAGAAGCCGGAAGAGAAAGTCCGTTAGAAGCTGGAAGGAGAAGTTCCTTAGAAGCTGGAAGGGAGTCTCCATTGGAAGTTCCAGAGAAAGTTCCAGCACAGGCTCAGCTAGGAGGTTACTTACAAGGCCAGCTGAGGATTCCGGTGAGAAGCCAGCTAACAACCCAGGAGGAGGACCAGGGAAGAGTCCAGGTTCCGAGCCCAGGGCCAGAGCTGAGTTCAAAGGTAAAAGGAGAACCTTTTACAAAGCTTTATTCAAGAAAAGGATACGAGAAGCAAGCCAGGCTGTCTACAATATCCTGGGGATTACCAAGAGGAGAGAAAGCCAGAAAGGCAGTTTCAACACTCATTGCATAAAGTAGGTGGAGATTCCACTACCGGGTCCAAAGTCCAGAGAAAACCCTTTGCAGCCAAGCACAGAGGTAAGCCCAAAGGCTGGGATTTCTATAATCAAGGTGATTCTACTTACCCAGAAGGTTGGGGCATTGATTATAATGACTGTAATGAAAAGGACTGTTTTAAGCAATACATGATTCAAGAATATAGTACAAAGCTTAAAGCAGGGAGGAAGGGCGGAGCCCAAGAAACCACGATACAATCATTTCCTACCTCTCAAGAGGACTTAATGGAAACAGAGCCAGGTTTTGAAAGTGTCTCTGAAGATATGATGGACTGTACGTTTACAATATCTGATGAAGTATTATCCCTGCGCTGACTGTATGCCTTGCAGAGAAGTACAGAGGTATTGAGATAAAAAGTACAGAGCTGGGAAAACAGAGCTGTTTCATTCTGTTTGCTGAGAAGCAATTGTTTTGTGCTGAAGGAAGCTGTTTATGTTGGAATCTTTACTTTGTCCTTTTTTGCCAGAGGTGTCTGGTTTTGTTACCTTTATTTCCTTGTTGAAAATCCGCCCCGGGAGGGGAAATAAATCCTTGTTGCTTTAACCACTTTTTGAAGTCACACTACTCTTCCTTGGACAATGACCGAAACTACATATCCCAAGAGGCTTTGCTTTAGGAACTTGTAGAATAGCTGTTCAGGAAGAAAACAACCCGCTTAAACCCTACCTGCTCTTGCTGGAGGGCACTAAAGAAGTGGGGTCACACCCCCCAGGCATACAGGGCCGTGAGTGGATCGGCCCTATATGTCATGCCCCTCCCACTCTCTGCCCCTATCACACCCCTGTCCCCGACAGCACGCACAGAAACACTATGCATGCAGAGGGGGATGAAGGCAGAATACCAGCAAGGGGGCTAGCAGGGCTGCACATCCCGATTTAAGACTAAATGGAGACAAATATATTTTTTTCACTCAGCACATAATCAAACTGGAATTCATCACCAGAGGATGTAGGAAAGCTGTTAGTGTAGGTTTAAAAGAGGTTTGAAAAAGTTCCTTAGGAAACTTCTAGAAACTATTATTAAAGTGGGCTGGGGAAATCTACTGTTTACCTCTGGGATAAGCAACATGGCATCTATCTAACTTTTGGGAACCCAACAGCTACTTTTGACATGGATTGGACACTGTTGGAAATAAGATACTTGGCTTGATGGACCTTTGGTGTGACCCAGGATGACATTTCTTATATTCTTATGTTCTTGGCTTTTTGATGACATTATCCTTCAGTTCATATCCTCTACCATCACACACAGATAGGAATGAAACAGTGATGAACTTGGAATAATAATCCAAGAATGCTTAAGTGGGCCAGAGGAACTGGAGGAGGAAGGACTAAGATAAGGGACCTGTTTTAAAAATTGGAATCCCTGAAGCAAACAAGGTTGTCAAAGCACAGAACCTGTATTCAGTTCTATCTCAGTTGTGTTCCAGAAAGTCAAGTACTTGAGTCTCTGCTGTGAGAGTGAGATGAGATATTTTCATCTAAACAAACAGATATTGCATAAAAAAAACAAAAGCTGAAGAATAACAGATGTGGTACCAGAGAATATATCAAATTGACAAAAGGGCAGATTTGGAAGCTGTCATAACAAATAACTATATGAAGGGCCCCACATTCCAGAGATTATGTCCATGTATATATGATTGGTTAGAGCCCAGATGACAGTTGTATAAGCGATTTTCCACAATATTTGATTTACAAGTATTCTTCATTTATTGGCTGTCATATTACATAGTAACATAGTAAATGACGGCAGATAAAGACCAGTATGCTCCATCTAGTCTGCCCAGCAAAATGTCAAGAGTAGGTACACCTGCCACTTCATGCAGGCCACCCCTCCCCATGTCTTTGCCCAGGGGTGAACCCACCACTCCGTGTAGGACACCCCTATTTGTTGAGGAATTTGATGGTTCAGTTTATTTTGATATTTTCTTGTTGCTGTAAAGCAGAGCTACTCAATTCCAGTCCTGGTGGCCCGCAACCCTGCAGGTTTTTGGGATATCCCTAATGATATGCATGAGATATATATGCATTAGAGATAGCCTGCCAACCTGACTGGTGTTTGGCCCTCCAGAGCTGGATTTGGAGACCCCTGCCTTACACCTCTGTCATTTAAGATTGTAAGTGGGCAAGGTGCAGATGTCCAAGACATCAGAAAGGTTAGAATTTGTCACATTCCTCCTTGCTTCTCACCACCACCAAAATATTGTCTATTAGACAACTTTTTGGTGGTGTTGAGAATCTAGGAGGAATGTGACACATTCTATCTACCCTTTTGATGTCTAGAACATCTGTACCTTGCCCACTCACAATCTTAAATGACAGAGGTGTAAGGCAGGAGTCTCCAAATCCAGCCCTGGAGGGCCAAACACCAGTCAGGTTGGCAGGCTATCTCTAATGCATATATATCTCATGCATATCATTAGGGATATCCCAAAAGCCTGCAGGGTTGCGGGCCACCAGGACTGGAATTGAGTAGCTCTGCTGTAAAGGGATCCACTGTGCCTGTCCCATGCCCTTTTGAACTCTGTCACTGTGTATGCCCCCACCACTTCCATCGGGAGGGCATTCCAAGCATCCACCACCCTTTCAGTGAAAAAGTATTTCCTGACATTGCCTTTCAATTTACCCCCTTGTAGCTTCATGTTATGCCCTCTAGTTTTGCAGCTTCTCCGTCTTTGGAAGAGGTTTGTTTGTTCATTATTTTCCTTTAAGTATTTAAAGGTCTGAATCATATCTCCCCTGTCCCTCCTTTCCTCCAAAGTGTACATGTTTAGGTCTTCAAGTCTCTTCTCATAAGGCTTCTGATGCAGGCTCCAAATCATTTTGGTCGCCTTCCTCTGGACAGTTTCCAGTCTTTTTACATCCTTTGCAAGATATGGTCTCCAAAACTGAACACAATATTCCAAGTGAGGCCTCATCAGTGACTTGTGCAGTGGCATAAGTACCTCTTCCTTTCTGCTGGCAATTCCTCTTCGTATGCAGCCCAACATCCTCCTCGCTTTTGCCACTGCTTTGTCACACTGTTTTGCCACTTTGAGATCTTCAGAAATAATCACTCCAAGATATCTTTCTCCTGATCTGTGCACACCAATCTCTTGCCCCCTATCGCGTACGTTTCCCTTGGATTTCTGCTACCCAAGTGCATGACTCTGCACTTCTTTGCATTAAATCTTAACTGCCAAGCATCAGACCATTCTTCCAGCTTTTGTAGATCATTCCTCATGTTAACCACTCCTTCGGGGGAGTCCACTCTGTTGCAAATTTCCGTGTCATCTGCAAAAAGACAGACTTTTCCATACAGTCCTTCAGCAATATCACTCACAAATACATTGAACAGTGCTGGGCCCAGGACCGACCCCTGGGGCACCCCGCTAATCACCTTCCTTTCATCCGAGTGAGCTCCATGTATAATCACCTTCTGTCGTCTGTCAGTCAACCAATTTCTGATCCAATTTACCATCTTGGGATCTATCCCCAAGCTACTGAGCTTATTGATAAGCCTCCTATGAGGAACAGTATCAAAGGCTTTGCTGAAATCCAGGTAGATGACATCCATCGCATGCCCCTGATCTAGTTCCCTGGTCACCCAGTCAATCAGATTTGTTTGGCAAGATCGTCCTTCGGTGAAGCCATGTTGCCTCGGATCTTGCAACCTGTTGACTATGAGAAAATTCACTATTTGCTCTTTCAGGACTGCCTCCATTACTTTTCCTGCCACTGAGGTAAGGCTCACAGGCCTGTAGTTTGACACTTCTTCCCTGTCACCACTTTTGTGTAGAGGTACGACATCAGCCATTCTCTAGTCCTGAGGAACCTCTCCTGTTTCCAAGGATCTGTTGAAAACATCCTTTAACGGCCCTGCAAGAACCTCTCTGAGGTCTTTCAGTATCCTGGGATGTATCTCATCTGGTCCCATAGCCTTGTCCACTTTCAGTTTAGCAAGTTATTCTAACACTTCATCTTCTGTGAATGGTGTGGTATCTACTTCATTCCCATTTTTATATTTGGGAGGCACAGATGGTCTTTCTCCAGGACTTTCTTTAGTAAAAACTGAGCAGAAGTATTCATTTAGCAATTTCGCTTTTTCAATGTCACTTTCCACGAGTACGTTCCCAGCACTTCTGAGTCCTGCAATTCCACCTCTGATCTTCTTCCTTTCCCCAATAGACCTGAGGAAAATTTTGTCGCCACACTTCACATCTTTAGCCATCTTTTCCTCTGCCTTTGATTTTGCAATCCTTATTTCTCTCTTTGTCTCTTTGAGTTTGATCCTGTATTCATAAGAACATAAGATATGCTATACTGGATCAGACCAAGGTCCATCAAGCCCAGTATCCTGTTTCCAACAGTGGCCAATCTAGGTCATACATACCTAGCAGTATCCCCAAGAGACACAGGTTCCACAATGCTTGTATTGGGTCAAGCATTGATATCCTGGGTCCCTTTTTAATAATGGTTTATGGACCTTTCCTCCAGGAACCTGTCCAAACCTTTTTTAAACCCAGCTACACTAATAGCTCTTACTACATCCTCCGGCAACAAATTCCAGAGTTTGATTACACGTTGAGTGAAAAAATATTTTCTCTTATTTGTCTTAAATAGATCACCCTGTAGCTTCATTACATGTCCTCTAGTCTTTCTATATTCTGATAACGTAAACAATCGATCTACGTTTATCCGTTCCACTCCATTCATTAATTTATAGACCTCTATCATATCTCCCCTCAGCCGTCTCTTTTCCAGGCTGAAGAGCCCCAACCTTTGTAGCCTTTCTTCATAGTAGCCTTCCATCCCCTTTACCATTTTGGTGGCTCTTTTCTGTACCTTTTCTAATAATGCTACATCCTTTTTAAGATACGGCGATCAGAATTTCAAACAATATTCAAGGTGAGGTCGTACCATGGAATGATACAGAGGCATTATAATATCCTTTGTTTTATTTTCCATTCCTTTCCTTATGATACCTTTCTTATGATCATTTCTGTGTTCCTCTGTTTGCAAGCTTTTGAATTTTGCGAAAGCTGTGTTTTTTGCCTTTATTTGAGCATCCACCTCTTTGGAAAACCAAATAGGTTTTCTTCTCCTCTTGTTTCTGTTTACTTTTCTTACATATTTATCCGTTCCCCCTTTTATTGCCACCTTTAGTTTAGCCCATTGCAATTCCACCTCCCTTATCTCCTTCCACCCTGTCAGCTCCTCCTTTAGGAACTTGACCATTTTATTGAAGTCGGTGTTTTTGAAGTTTAGGACTTTGAGCTTGCTATGATTGGCCTGTACCATGGCTTTTCTTTCAAACCACACCGTGTGATGATCACTGCTGCTCATTGGGGCACTCACACAGACATTCGACACGCTATTACCGTTGGTGAGCACTAAATCCAGCGTTGAGCATTCCCTGGTTGGTTCCATCACCACTTGTCTAAGTAATGCATATGAAAATATTGGGGAGACAACTTTGGCAGTTTCGTACCACATATTTTCACAGAAGCAATGGAGAATTTATATTATACACAACTCATCAACAAATCCACCCACAACAAAGGTGGAATCCTTGATCTGATCTTTATCCCAAGCGACCAAGCAGACACCTCCGGATAGCTAACCCCAACAATTGTGCCAGTCCATAGTCAGATCATAGCCTGATAAACTTTAAATTACCATATACAGACAAGCACAAGCCAACACAAGACACCACTTTGATGAATTGAAGATTCCTTCCATTCAACAGCCAAGACTTCATCCAGAATGTACCGCCACAATGCACAGCTAACCCAGCCGAAGCCCACATAGAAGCACTTGTCAACAAATGGAATTCAACAATATCAACTGCAGCACAAGCACCTTCAAAGGCCATCAAAACCAAACAACATCTCAGCCCATAGTACTCAGCAACCCTACAAGAACAGAAATGCAACCTGTGACACCTTGAGTGTAAATGGAAAACAAAGAACCTGCAAATTCAAGCCACATATCTAGAGGAACAAAAAAAGATATTGCAAAACCACCAACAGATCCAAATGGGAATATCACACCAATCATATCATAAGTGCCATCAACAAACCCAGGGAGCTATTTGATTTAGCCAAATCACTCTCAAGGGAACCTATTCCTGCTTGCTGAGATAACACCCTTAACCCACACAACATGGCACTCTATCTACAATCTTTACACAACACAAACAACTACAACAAATCCACACTTCCCTCCTACAACCAGCTGAACACTTACTTACCGATGCACTACCCTTGATAAGATTACCCATGAACAGTTTGACAGCATAATTAGCAACTTAGACACAACTTCTCCATTGGATCCATGCCTAGTTTCATGGATAAAGATCACAACTCATATCGTTTATCTCAAAAATACTGAATGACTCCCTAAGACATGGGTACATACCACCCTTGCTCAAACAATCCTCAATCAGACCAATACTAAAAAAGTCCAATCTAGAACTATACTCCCCAGCCTCATACAGACCTCTATCCAGCATCCCATTTATAGCAAAAATCATTGAAAAAGCAGTACAAACGCAACTACAAAATCACATAAACGTTCACGCTCTACTTGACCAGCACCAGCATGGATTTTGACCTCATCAAGATGTTGAAAACCTTCTCACCTCCTTGCTGGACAAATTCATTACTGGCACAGAAAGCCTCTCTCAGGGCTTCATCCTTCTATTAAACATATACGCTCTGATACCCTAAGCCAATGCAACTGTGCAAATAAAGGGAATACTGAATCACTTTTGCAGGCATCAAAAATTAACCTCACTACTATGTTGTGGCAAAGCTGCAACCTTTTCATCTGTCATTGAGAACAGTTTAACAGAGTTATATTACAATAATGAAGAAAATTTAACACCCTACTCTGTACTTATAGTCTAAAAAATTGTGGCACAAAGTATGGGTGCAGCTTACGAAGTTGTCACATCTTAAAAAAATACCTCAAGATAATGTAGCTAACATGTGCTTCCATAGTAAGATATTCATCCAAAAATACCCCAGCATACGTAGCACCATTTCTATTTTTTATATTTCAGTTCTTGATTGCTTCCAGTAATGGTTCAGGTATTGGTTGGCCATTATTTAGGCAAAGCACTTTTGTTTTTTGCCATATTCAACTGGAAACAAATCAATTGTGCCCATTTATCCAGTACTAAAGGCAATTTATCCAGTATAGATTAATAATTCTTTTGCTGTCTTGGGAGAGACAATGGGGACTATTCTGTAACATGAATAGTGGGGATGGACATCACGTTTGGACGTCCATTCCCGCTACTCATCCCCCTTTCCTGTCCCTGATGAAGCCTCCCCATATTAACAAGGAGTTTGTACAGGGAGGCTAGACAGGGGTGGGAAGGGGCAGTGCGGAGGTGGAGGTGGGCAGTCTGTGGCCCCGGACGTACAGGGCTGATTTTGATGTTGGCCCTATATGTCCGGGGCTGGTAGAATAGATGGGGGTCTTATTCCACACCGGAGGTGGAGTAAGTCCCCTTAAACATCGGGGGACGGCTAGCCCGAGGAGTGACAAAGGGTGGAGTGGGCACAGGAGATTCCCCGCAGCCCAACCCTGGCCTTGGGAGGCCAGATCGGGGGTCAGACTGTGGGGAAAGTACAAAGTTGGTGGTGGCCGGGGATCGCGGCTCCTGAATGGAGCTGTGGTGCCATGGCATCCCATGGCGCGCCACAGCTCCATTCAGGAGCCTGACTGAGTTAGCAAGGCAGCAGCCTGTATGTGCAGGCTGACCAGAATCGGATCCCAGCCTGCACATACAGGCTTAGATGCAATTCTGATCCCGCGGGGGCTAGACGTGCCCCGCGGGATCATATTCGCCTCTGCCACTGTGCATCTGGTTACGACCAGACGCACAGTGCCCCAGGGTGTACAGATTGGAATAGGCCTCAATAAGACCAAAACATTGTCTGCATAAACATAGTATTTAGTTTTTCTTGTCTAACAGCCAACCCAAGGTTAATAATGGTGTATTAAACAGCACAGGGGACAACGGTGATCCCTGAGAGATTCCACATTCTGATTTCCATGGCCTTGACCGTTCAGCCTTAATTTGAACAGAAAAAGTCTGATTACACAAAAAGCCCAAAAATCACTCAAGTACCTTTCCTGAGATGCCCAGGTTGTCCAAAACAACCAACAGCGTCTCATGGCCAGCAACATCAAACGCCGCACTCAGATCAAACTGCAACAACACTGCTATATAATCCTTAGCCAAGATATCATTCATATCCGAGATAAGAATACCCAGTAACCATTCGGTATTATGAAATTTGTGAAAACCCAGACTGTGAGTTATTCAAGCAATCATGATCTTCCAAAAATTGCATCAGCTAACCAGCTACCAGTATTTCTAATATCTTCGTATAGAATGGTATGTTCACAATCGGATGAAAATGAGAGGCTTCTGCTAAACTAGTCTTTGAATCCTTAGAGATAGGTATTAGTACGATATTACCAATCTCCTATGGATAGCCATCTTCCAAAAGGATGGTGACCAACATCTTGTAAAGCCAACATTTAAATGAAAATGGCGCAGAGCAGACTATAAAAAATGAACACACATTCGCTGGTGAGAACTTCTTAGTATATTTACAAAAACATTTTTCACGTTCTTCAAATGATGGTTCTCTGAATGATGCCTAAGAACAGTCACTGATATATGCTGCCTCCACATTGCCCTTTGGTAGAAGTGTTAATATTTCTCCACATCCGACCCCTCCACAGGAAGACGACCTCAAATTTTTGCTACTTTATGCTGAAAATAATCTGCCAAATTCTGCGCTGACAACAAAGGGTCAGGCTGGAATTTTAAATGTTCCCCCAACAATGTAGATGACATTTTAAATTAGAATTGCTGTTGTGACGAAGCCTGCATAATTAAGTTTTCATAATACTTCTTTTGGGCCTGCCTATTCCGCCTTTTATATTTACGATAACTACACTTCCACAAGGATTTATCTTCTTCAGTAACAGAATGACACCATTTAAATTCTAGTCTCCTACATTCCTTTTTTAATGCCCTGAGACCTTGTGAGTACCAAGGATCATCCTGTATAACCTGTGCTTTCTGTTCAACAAAACACTTCTGGGGCTATATATTTACATATGGCCCTCTATTCTACCTGGGAATCATGAAATCTTCGAAACTGTGGTGCCCGGAGCATAAATTTGAGCACATATCACAGGACTTACTCTTACATCAGTGAGCAAACTGATCTAGAGAAAAAAAATATGCCACTATTTTGAAATCTGGGTGTCATTTTCGATGTCAGCAGTTCACATTAAGCAATTTCTGAGAACCATTGGAGTCCAGCCCACTTCACTGGTTATTTCTCACACAGGCTCTGAAAAGGCTACGTTCCTTGTAGGTGGGCCCAATATTCAAAAGGCATTTACACAGTTTACAGCCCAGTAAACCATGCAGATGCCTTAAATGGGAATATTCTAAGGCACGTGCACAGTTAGTGCCGTTAAATATCGCTGCTAACTCCCTTATGCACCCGATGCTATGCGGTTAGCATTGGGGTGTGTTGGAGGTTTTTCCGGGGCAGTGATTACTGCTAACTGGGTAGCAGTGATATTGCACCGCTACATGGTTAGCGATCCATGGCCTAGTTTTACCCACGGATCCTAACCTGGTAGCAGTGCAATATCGTCGCTACCCGATTAGGCTCTGCGTCGTTGTTCTTTTTGCACCTAACCTGGGTATTCAATGCTATCACTGCAGCATTGAATACCCAGGGTTAGGGGTCGGTGGGCAGGCTATGCACCGCAGTGGCACATAGCCTGCCGAGTTGAAGATCGGGCCTGTCCTTCCTAAATTTAACCCGTCTAAAGTCCACCTGATTGAATTCTTCCAACTATGGCCTCTCTTGTTTTTAATCTCAAAGCTCTTGGTTTTTATGTCTGTCTGTCATCTGGCTGTCTTGACTACACTTGAATCTTCAAGAACCAGGAACTGTCTCTTACGTGCCTCTGGACAGCACTGAATAAACCTGGTAATACCACAGAAATAAGTTATAGCTCTCTAGCTCTGGTCATCACCCTCTCCCTTTGCCCATTAACCTCCATACTAAGACACAGCCACATTTAAGGAATGCCAATTACCTTTTTCAGAACTGTGTTTTGGAAACATGAATTTAGCAATGAAATCTGAGATCTGAAAGCATCATGCTCAGTCAGGATGGTGCTGCTGAGGGTGTAGATTGGTAGCTTGTGTTACAACTTTATGAATAAATAAAACTTTCTCCTGTGTTCAGAGTCTGTGTTTCCACTGTATTAGATGATTTTATGTCTAATATTTGCTGAGGCAGTAAAAAGGAAATGTTCCAGGGGTGAGCATTTTTATAATCACATTTACTTAAATGTTTCAGTATGCAAATGTTTTAAGTAATCTAGCATGCATGAGTTATATACTTGCACTGGTACTTAGTAATTGCTAGTGTATCTGAACTTGTGATATTTATCACTATCATTCTATTATTTCTACATTTTATGTAAAGAAAAAAATGTTTTCTTTTGGATTATTTTTGGGCATAGGTTTATGGATTATGAAAGAACTTTCCAAAATGCAACATCTCACAGAACAGCGGGAGACCACTCTAATACCTGTGATGCCGCATGGGATTCAAGTTATGTTACATTTATACTGTCCCTCATTGAACCTGAAGGCTTGTCCAAAGTGGCTAATGACAGATTTAAAATACAATTCATGCAAAATTGAATTCAAGCAGAAGTTCAAATAAAACACAATCTAATCAACATATAATCTAATCCTTATCCCCCACACCATCTCTCACAAATGGTAGGAGAGTGGCACCAAGTCCATTGGGAACACCACAGTAGATGGTGACAACAAAAGAAATGATTAATGGGGTATGATCAGTAAAGATGAAAACTGGAAACAGCACAAGCACTGGCAAGTTAAATGCAAAGCATTGATAAGGCAGGCAAAGCGGGAATTTGAGAAGAAACTTGCTACGGAAGCAAAAACACGAAATAAAGACTTTTTCAAGTACATTCGTAGCAAAAGGCCTGTGAGAGAGTCAATTGGACCATTAGATGATAGAGGGGTAAAAGGGGCAGTAAGAGGAGACAAGGCTATAGCAGAGAGACTGAATGAATTCTTTGCTTCGGTCTTTACGGAGGAAGATGTAGGGTGTTACCCAAGACTGAAGTGGTATTTAAGGTGATACTGCAGAGGAATTGAGAGAAATATCGCTACACGGGAAGATATATTACAACTATTTGATAAACTGAATAGTAGCAAATCACCTGGACCGGATGGTATACATCCCAGAGTGTTGAAAGAACTGAAATATGAGATTGCAGACCTGTTATTGGTAATCTGTGAACTTTCATTAAAATCATCTGTAATACCTGAAGATTGGAGGGTCGCCAACGTAACACCAATTTTTAAAAAGGGTTCCAGGGGTGACCCGGGAAATTACAGACCGGTGAGCCTGACGTCAGTACCAGGGAAAATGGTAGAAGCCATCATAAAGAACAAAATTACACAGCATGTAGATAGTCATGGCCTAATGGGAGACAGCCAACATGGCTTTAGACAAGGCAGATCTTGTCTTACTAATCTGATCTGTTTTTTTGAAGGTGTGCATAAACAGGTAGACAAAGGTGAGTCGGTTGATATAGTGTATCTGGACTTTCAGAAAGCTTTTGACAAGGTCCCCCATCAGAGACTTTTGGCGAAGCTAAAAAGTCATGGGATAGGAGGCAGTGTACTATTGTGGATCGGGAACTGGTTAAAAGATAGAAAGCAGAGGGTAGGGCTAATGGGCCAATATTCCCAATGGAAATAGGTGATTAGTGGAGTACCCCAGGGATCTGTACTGGGTCCGCTACTTTTTGACATATTCATAAATGACCTGGAAAAGGGAATAACTAGTGAGGTAATCAAATTTGCAGATGACTCAAAAACTGTTAAAGTTGTTAAAACCCAAGAGGATTGTGGAAAACTGCAGGAGGATCTGGATAAATTGGAAGACTGGGCATCCAAATGGCAGATGAAATTTAATGTGGACAAGTGCAAAGTTATGCACCTAGGAAAGAACAACCCACACTATAGTTACAAGATGCAAGGCTCCACGAAACCACCACCCAGGAAAAAGATTTAGGAGTCATCGTAACATGTTAAAACCCTCCGCCCAGTGTGCAGCGGCGGCCAAGAAAGCAAATAGAATGCTAGGTATCCTAAGGAAAGGGATGGAGAATAAAACAAAGGATATTATAATGCCTCTGTATCGCTCCATGGTACGACCGCACCTTGAATATTGTGTGCAATTCTGGTCACCGTATCTTAAAAAGGACATAGAGTTATTAGAAAAAGTACAGAGAAGAGCCACCAAATTGGTGAAGGGGATGGAAGGCTACTCCTATGAAGAGAGAGTTAGGGCTCTTAACCTAGAAAAGAGGCGGCTGAGGGGAGATATGATAGAGGTGTATAAATTAATGAATGGAGTGGAACGGATAAACGTGGATAAATTGTTTACGCTATCAGAATATAGAAGGACTAGGGGGCATGTAATGAAGCTACAGGGTAAACTATTTAAGACAAATAGGAGAAAATATTTCTTCTCTCAACGTGTAATCAAACTCTGGACTCTATGACCGGAGGATGTAGTAAGGGCTGTAAGTCGAGCTGGTTTAAAAAAGGTTTGGACAAGTTCCTGGAGGAAAGGTCCATAAACCACTATTAAAAAGGGACCCAGGATATCAATGCTTGGCCTAGTACAAGCACTGCAGAACCTGTGTCTTTTGGGGAAACTGCTAGGTACGTATGACCTAGATTGGCCACTGTTGGAAACAGGATACTGGGCTTGATGGACCTCGGTCTGACCCAGTATGGCATTTCTTATGTTCTTATGTTCTTATGTTCTTAAGAGCTTTGTGATGTCATAATGAGATTCTAAACAACATGTAGCATTCAAAATGGTTAACAATAAAAACAAAGGGCCTGATATTCAGTGATTGTGGTTTGTGTGATTCGCCACTGAACACTAAACATGGATATTCAATGCAAGGCTGGTGAAGCAGGAAGCTAACCGGTCAACGGTAATATCAGCTGCTGCCCAGCTAGCTTTGGAGGCAAATGTTAGAACAGCCTTTAAAGTGTCTAATGTTCGCTGCTGAGGGATAACTGGGCAGCAGTTGAATGTGGCTGCTGACCAGCTCTTCCTGGGTGCCACCCAAGGAATGCCCATACTAACCGGATAGCATCGGGGCACCGTGCGGCAGCACCCACAGATGTTCAGCAGCACTAACTGCTGAATATCACACTTATCAACATTTTGCATGGTCTGTAGGTCTGCAAACCATTTAAATCCCTTTGAATATCATGCAAAATGCACCAGCAGCTCCTGAGGTTTCTTGGCAGTATGAGCAGAGGAAGACTGCCAGGCCTTTCTTCTGAGACACTGGAGAGTTAAGGGACTTACCTAAGGCCACAAGCAGTGCCAGGGGGACTCAAACCCTGGTCTTTTATTTACAAAGCCAGCGCTCTAACCACTAGCTTGAATATTAACCTTAAAAATTCTACAGCAATTCAGTACTAACATAACATACTCCTTAAGAAATATTTTTTGGAAATCTTACAGTTTACTGATGTTATTGATGTTATGCAAGCTTACTATATTCCTGGTAGAAAGTAATCTTGGGCGAAGGGAACCAGGACCCCCAGTGTCCAACAGCCGGTCAGGATTTGATGGCTTTTTTGGAAGATTCTGCAGATGTAATCACTAAGGGGGTTATTCAAAGCCACGAATAACTTCCCCGCCGGTTGTGTTAGATGGGGTGGGGAATGGGCAGCTCATGGGGTGGAGAGTGGGTGGGCAGTGGGCAGTCACCGGTCATCTAAGTCTGAGGCTGACAAAATGTCCGGGGATGTTATTCCACCTCCGAGGTGGAATAACTTCCCTGGACGTTTCTTTTTGGAAGGCCCAGGGCACGAATAGGGCAGAGGGGGCCAGGGTTTATTCCCCGCAGCCCAATGCTGGCCTTAGGAGGCCAGATCGGGGGTTGGGCTGTGGGAAATAAACTCTTTTTCTTGGCGGCCGGCATCACAGCTTTTAAATGGCGCTGCAGTGCCATGGCAACAGGACACCATGGCACCGCAGCTCCATTTAAAATCCATGACTGAGTTAGTTGGACTAGTAGTGTACATGCAGGCAGGACTGAATCACAGTCCCGGCTTGCATGTACATTGCTGTTCACGATTCTGATCCCGCGGGGCTAGACATGTCCCATGGGATCAGAATCGCAATCCCCTTTGTATGTCCGGTTCAGACCGGATCTACAAAGGGGGTGGATATGCGGGACAGAATCGGACCCTAAGTGGAGTACCCTAGTTGTAATACTGGGGTATGAATCCATTAAATTTTGAATTCTTAGGACTTTTTTTCAACATAAGGATGACCTGTTTTGTGGACATAAACTTACGGGTATGTTACTAAACTGCGGTAACGTTACATACCGCGTGTTATATAACGTTGTTAATGTTACATAACGCACGGTATGTAACGTTAATGCGCGTTAAAATTACTTAACGATCGTTAACGTCCCCGGCCACGGTAAACACTGCAGAAGGTGGAGAGAGGGTGGAGAGAAGGGGTCAATGGGCGGAGAGTGGGTGGGGAGAGGCCCCTTTCACACTAACGCGCTGAACTGAAGGGCTGAATCCTACCGCGAATGAAAACCTGCCGTTAGATGCACATTTGCAGGAGAGAGAAACCATTTTAAGTGTCAGCAATGTACAGCCAAGGCAGAGAGCCCAAGAAATGTGATAGTAGTGCTCCATTTTCAGCAACATCATAGTGCCAAAGTATGAATGGCCACTATGGCAATGGTGCAAATGGGGCATAGGGGGCCGCAGGCGGGACATGTAGCATGGGCAGCTGGGGCACAGGGTGGACCAGGCGGGCGCCTAGGTGGCACATAGGAACATAGAAACCGGAAATCAGCAAGATAGCAGCTGACCAAGGCCAAACACATCCACCTATATCTATCTGGTTCACCCTAGCCAATAATTGCTAGGGCACTGACCTGACATCTCCCCAGCCATCCCGCCCCCATGTGGTAGGGACATAATATTGGTAGGCAGTGATGGGTGGGGGATGTGAGGATGTCCATGTATGGCCCCCCACCCCGGGATCCGCTCCTTAGGCGGGCACCTACCTACACAGTGGATGGCCTGGGACTGCGCACTACCAGCACCGACAGCAAATGGTCATGTCAGCTTGGCAGGAGGGAGGGTGTGCCCGTGCTGGAGGGGGCAGTGCCACCTCCCAGCAGTGGACCTTGGCCATGCCCTGCATCAGTACGTGGTGTGCAGTGCAACATGCAAAGTCTGGCTGAGGAAAAGTACAGGTAGCCCCAGGGACTATTGTGCATGTGTGGTGCAGTACACCCAGCCAGTGTGTCCAGAAGCAGAGGGTCACAGGTTCAAGCCCCAGCTGTTGTTCCTGCAGAGCATGTCCCTATGTTTTACCCTACAATGCAGATACAACAGGAACATGTGCAAAGCCCAAAGCAGCGGCGAACAGGGGTACAAACACCCACCTACACAGGCTCCACAATCCAAAGATGCATGGAGAGTCAGACTGTTGGCCCCAGCATTGAGCTGAAGTTATCACCAGAGCACTACTACTACCCCCTGCACAGTTTAGCAATGTCGGCACTGTGATCAGGACCAGTGTGGCGGGCAGGGTTGCCAACCACCCCTATCTTTGTACAATGCTGCAATAGGAGTGAGCGTGTGTGTATGTCTATCCATTGTTCTGTGGCTGCCCACCCTTCACTGGGCCCAAAATGTCCCACTGTTACCAGTGTTAGCCTGACTAGGTGCATAATGAGGAGCAAGGTATTTTGGGTATGGCCCGGACAGGGCAGATTGACCAGGATGCATCTTCACAGGGTGTGGGGCAATGGCTGGGACACTGTAGTGCCTGACCACCACCTGCATGGACAGGGTGGCCACAGCATGGCATGCTGGGAGGGCACTCACTCTGACCGAGCAGTGACCACGGCAGATCTAGGTTCCCACATAGCGCTCTACACTAGTTGCCTCCAGTGATATATTTGTGTTCCCCAGTCCTGGTGTCCCAATCACTGAGTTGTGTGCTTACTGCACATAGTTTCTCTGTGAGCAGGCTGGTGTACTGTCTGCAGTTAGAGTGTGCATGGTCAGAACACCTTTAAGATACCGTCTGACTGTGCTGTCTGCTGGTGACTGGCAGACAGTGCTGGGAGGCAGTTGGGGTTTTCCAGACCGAACCCCAGCATTGCTGCTGGTCTGCCACTGTTCCAGTCATAGGTATGGCTCTGGCCCACCAACCCTGGAGGGCTTTCTCATACAAACAGGATGGAGGTTGCTTCCCCAGGGCAGGGGCACCTGTTCTTTACCTACAAAAAGGGGTGATGTAGGCCCTTTGGGGTATGTAGTATATACCACTACAACCTATGACGGCACTGCTACACACACCTCATGCAATTCTAAGAACCCCTTGGCCCTGATAACAGCTGCCCATGTCAGCCAGACCCTAACATGGGGTACACACCAATCTGCCTGGTATCTGGTCCCACAGGGCCACATGTGACTGCAGGATACAGAAGGACACCAAATTACCTTCGGCTGCACTGCAAGGAACACCTGTCACACACTGGTAGTGATGGGGATGTACAGCAGGACCTATCTCTAGCACCACATGTACTGCGGACCTAGTGCTGGGCACCCATCCTATCCCTCAGGGTGAACACAGACCTGCACAATGACATGGTCTGTAGCTACTCTGTGCCAGTATCATGCACTGTCAGTTTGTCTTTCCAAGCTGAGGTACCGGAGAGGTGCAGACCCCATTTGGTGATCAGCTGTAGACTGCTATTCAGCATGTGCATTGCATCATGGGAACTGGTGGGGTTACCCTATCCTGGCACTCAGAGCAGACAGTTTGTGCGGTGACCTGCAGTCCTTCTGTACCCAGTCATTGCTGTGACATACACCATTGAGGTATAGCCTACTGGTTAATACAATGCCATTCTTGGCAGTGTTCATGGGTTCAGTCCCTCATTGTTCCCTCCTCTCATGCCTGTCCTACTCAAATAGTGTGCATGCCTACAGAGGTCATATATTTGCAGATCTGTGCTTCCAACCCATAATACCCTCGCCACAATTGCCAACATTCCCTCGGTCTGTCTATCTGCGTCTGTCAGCTGTGTAGAGTCCTGTCTGTCAGTGCAGGCTTCCACCTCATGTCATGCCCTGCTACCCTTTCCTGCATTGCGCCTCTTCATGCTTGCCTCGTCTGTCCCTAATCTGCATGGCACCGCCACTCCTCTGTCCACCCATCATTGTAACTATCCTGCCACCTCCGCCTCCACTGGGGGACACGTATTCCCATCGTCTGCCACCAACTGTTTTTCCGGTACTTTATATTGCCAACACCCTGTGCTATGGTACAGCTGCCCCACCATGTTTGTCATCAGTACTAGCAGGCACATGGGATGCCCGCAGATATGGCAGGTCCAGCAGCTCCCACTTCTACCTCCTTCGCTCACCTGTTCATTGCCTTTCCTGAGTGCTCTATCTAGTGTTAGGGCTACATCTGTCTCTGTTCCGCACAGGTCATGCATGTCATCCTGAGGCACCTTGCAGTCCCTAGGGCACACTAACCAAGGACACCATAACCTTGTTAGGCCACCTTAACCTATGGTTCCATAGCCCAGGATGCCTTCTGCGGTACCTTGTCCAAGGGTGCCTAATATGGTGCTTAGCCTAGGAGGCCCTATAGGGCGCCTTATGAGGCACCTTACAGGGCACCTTACTAGGCACCTTACATTGCACCTTACTGGGCACCTTGTAAGGCACCTTACAAGGTGCCTTACAGGGTGCCTTGCAATGCTCATTAGTCTAAGGCGCCTTGTAACGCACATTAGCTGCTACAGCTTGCTGTAACGATGCAACGCCCACACCTTTATATGGGCAAGTGTACCTTTACCGCGGAATCTAACGCAAATGACATTACCGCAGTTTAGTAAACATACCCCTTAATGTTTTCCCTAATGTCACCTGAAAAAATCAAGCCCGGAGAGGTCAGTTTTTGGAATTGAAACAGCGGGTGCTGCAGTTGGGGGCCACATTGTATTTAAAGTTCCCCTGTAAATGTATTATTGTTTTGCAGGGTCAGACTTATGTGTCTCTCTGATGTTTCTCAGTTACAGAGTTTTTTAAGCAATAAAGAGAACAGGTGAATAGGCTGTGGGTATTAGTTTGTTTAATGTTCCTAGTTTGGCGTTTAGATATGCGCCTATTTTCTTTGTTGTGTTTAGGTTGCTAGATATACTCCCTAGATGTGGACTTGACCAGATATCGTTTTGTAAAATGGATATGATGTTATTTTCTAAGGCTGTACATGGTTTCTTTTGACTAAAAAAAAAAGGTTAGGGCTCTTCAACCTGGAAAAGATATGGCTGAGGGGAGATATGATAGAAGTCTTACAATTAATGAATGGAGTGGAGCAAGTAAACATAGATCAATTATTTACGCCATCAAAAAGTAGAAAGACTAGGGGACATGCAATGAAGCTACAATGTAACCCATTTAAGACTAATAAGAGAAAATATTTTTCACTCAATGCGTAATCAAACTCTGGAATTCGTTACCAAAGGATGTAGTAAAAGCTGCTAGTGTAGCTGGGTTTAAAAAAGGTTTGGACAAGTTCCTGGAGGAAAGGCCCATAAACCATTATTAAAGAAGACCCGGGAATTCCACCGCATGCTACAATACAAGCATTGTGGAACCTGTGTGTCTTTTTGGGAACCTGCTAGGTACTTATGACCTGTATTGGCCACTGTTGGAAATACAATACTGGGCGTGATGAACCTTGGTTTGACCCAGTATGACATGTTTTTAGTGTTGTGCAGAGTGCTCACTATTGCACAATAGTGCACCCTATTTTTGAATAGTGCATCCTAATGCTCAACAGTGCAAACTATTGTAGCATATTGTACAATAGTCTTCAGTAGTTTGCTTACTGATAAATAGTACTCCCTACTGAGCAATAGGGCACACTATTTATATGCACTCTTGATGACAAGAGGAAAAAATAAAAAATTGTGATTTTTCCTGTTGTTTCAGGTTAGAAATGACATGAAACAACATGGGAAATGTTATTTCAAATGAATATAGAACGCTAGTATGCAGTGCATTAAATAGCAAGGTCAAAATCTCAAACCATATCCATTTCATTACTGGGAGCTAATGCAAATGAGCTAACAGAGGATGAACATTCTCCCTTCTGCCTCGGCCCATCAATATATCATGTAGCTGTGTTCTGCATAGCTAGACAGCTTCTCTTACGTTTTGCTGCAAATCCACCATATAGTGCATTATAATAATCCAGCACGCTACTCACAAGAACTGGAGTGCTGACAGCTGTAAAAAATGGTTTCAACTGTTTCACCAACCAAGCAAAGTTGATAAAACGCCCACTTAATTAAGTTTCTAAAGACTAAACCAGCCCCTCGTCCCAAAACACAATACTTCAGTTTTCTGAACATTAATCTGCAGCTGACTTGGTTTTCCCCATTGCATTTCCCAAAAAAGGCATCCATTAAGGGGGTTATTTTAGACGCATCCTCCAAACTGCAAAATAGCATTCCCACATGTAGATTTGCATATACTGTACATGGAAATGGCGTTTCAGAACAGGGGCTTTTTAAACATGGGATGCTTACCATGTTTAAAATTCCTAGAGGCTTGGTGAGGGCAGGGAGATGGTGTGGTTTGGGAAGACCTATGTGGATTCCTCATTTCACACAGGGAATTCCCAACTCCAGAGGAAATTCTAGACATCAGCATTTATGGCTCCCCCAAGGCACATGTAAGTGCCTGTTGGAAGAAGCAGCTATCTAAAGCCCCAACCTCAATCTCTTCCCTGACCATGCCTGACGTCTATCCCACTGGGTCCCCTACTACATCCAATCCCTACTCCGACCCCCATATCTGATCCCCATTTCCCCTAAAGCATCTAATCCTCAAACAGGCAACCCCTTCCTGATATAATCCACTCACCCAGTTCCCCTGACAACCCCCTCAAAGCCTCACCGGCAGCCCCCACCTCCCCCCCCCCCAAACCCTTACCAGGGTCTGTGATGTCTAGTGGGAGCAGGAATGTTGCCCATTTGCTCCTACTCTTACTGAACCGAGATTCAAATGCCAATGATCTCTAGCTGTTTCCTCATAGCTCTGTTGCAGTACTGCATGATTACCACTAAGAGTCACTGGTGCTATTTTGGATCCCATTCCCAGTACAGTAAGATCAGGAGTGAATGGACATAACTCCTGCTTCCACTAGACACCAGGGACAGGGATCAGTGGGTAGGGGTGGGAGGGCTGTTGATGGTAGCCTCTGAGGGGTTGGTGTGGTGGGGAGTTTGGAGAGGGGGGTCATGCCAGGGAGAAGGGTTCCTTGTATGAGGATCGGATGGGAAGGGCTGAAGAGGAACTGATATGGTTGGGAGTGAGGTGGTAATTGAATGTGGTGGGGAAAGGATCAAGCTCGGAGTTGGTGGGGGTGAGATTGAGATCAGTGAGGGTGTTTGGAGTGGTATCTTTATTTCTCCTAGGACAAGCAGGATGAGTCAGCCACACCTGGTGACGTCATCCGACGGCGCCGAGATGGAAGTCCTCTCTATAGCCCAGAAGGGCTTTTAGCCCTTCTGAGCATGAGCCCCAGTAGCCCAACCCCCGGACCGCCCCTAGCTGGTCAGTTTTTCAATCTTCCGCCTTGCTACAAGACGGACTTCACCTCTCTCTAACAAGAATTATTACTTCAATCAAGATTTCTACCAGTACTATGCCCAAACCGGGTTTTAAAAAGTGCACGAACTGCTCAAGAAAGATGAGCAATGCGGATTCTCACCTTTACTGCCTCCGTTGTTTAGGCAGAGACCACCGGGTTGAAGATTGCCCCCTCTGTGCTCGGATGTCTCCTAGAGCACTAAAATCCCGGGGGCACGCTCTCAAGGACTTCCTGGCCTCCTCCAGCGCAACGGGAACAGTGACCCCCATCAGAGAACACAACCGGAAAGAAGACTCACATCGGAGCAGCAACGGCACAAGAAAAGGTACTGCGGTTCAGAAAAAGGCTGCTGATAAATCCTCCAGCGCGGTGAGCAGCATAGCCACCGGAAAAGACTCTGCAGCAGCCCGGGACGCGCCCGCTGTGGCCTCCGTCCCCGGCAGTCTCTCCATGCCGTCCCTGCAGGCTGAGGCTTCCTGCACATGTGGAGTCACTCCTGGAGGCAGCCATCTTTCCTCCTGCTTGCCTTCCACCTCGACTGCTCCCATTGGCCGGTCAGCGTCACCTGATAGACCCACCTCCTCAAGGCCGATTGGCTCAGCCGCCGGCTCCGCCCACTTGATCCCGATTGGGCCTGAACGGATCGATGACTCCTCCCCTCCAGCCGCGATTGGCTCCCACCGCAGCTCTCATGGCCCAGCCTCCTGCTCTCCTCAGCACCGGCACAGGAATTCCCTGCACCAACGGAACAAACACCGGCACCGATCCCGTTCTCGGGGCAGCCCCAGGCGCAGACACCGCTCCAGATCTCGGAGCCGACACCATTCAAGCTATTGGGGCCAACGCCGTGCTAACTCTCGGCGCAGACGCCGTTCCAGCTCTCGGCGCAGACACTCTCACAGGCGCAGCAGAAATCATGGGAGAAGCTCATCTAGCAGCCAATATTACTATAGACACCATTGGGACCGGAGCAACAGCAGCAGCAGCAGCAGCAGATCCAACTCTCCCTCCTCGGTAAGATCAGGCTCTATTGCCTCAAATCCTCTGCAACAGAATTTGTCCTTTGAGGGAGAGGAACCTTTGCTAGAAGCACAGCAGCAGGACCCCTTATCCTCTGGTACACCTCCTGAAGTACCCAATGACCTGCTCCAGCTACTCACTGACTGCTTCAAACAGTGGTCAGCTAAGCAAACGGTGCACTCCTCTGGAAATACTGCAGAGAAACACCTGGAGCCTCCTCCGGACCTAGAAAATGGCTGCTCGCTCACAGATCTCAGCTCAGGTTCGGGGAGCCAGGAAGCACAAGTGGAGGAGCCTACACATGAAGCCTCCGCCTCCACAATGCCTGCTACCAATCCGGAAGACTTAACCTACTTCAAATTCATTCAAAAATTATCCTCAGCCCTGGGGATCACCACAGTCCTACCAGCAGACCTCCGGCCAGAGACACAAGCAGCATTGAAATTCCTGGAGGCACCCAAGAGCATGTCACTCCTCACAGTCCACCCTTTGCTGAGTGAAAACATGCTAAAAAAGTATGGCAGAACCCAGCCACGGGACCGGCCGCACCCCGGAAATTGGACCTTAAGTACCAATTCCAGCCAACATTGGGATTTGATAAAACGCAATTACCACATGCCTCCATTGTTGTGGAATCCGCCCTCAAGCGCGTGAAAACTACTCGTACGAACACCAATAGTCCCCCTACCCGGGACCTCAAGCTCCTTGATGACATGGGTAAGAGAACCTTCCAAGGGGCCATGCTCTCATCCAGAGTAGCCGCACATCAACTTCAGCAAGCCCTCTACCAAGACGTGCTCATGAATAAAATCAAGAGCACACTTTGCCCGGAGGCGCTGGCCACCATCTCAGCACCCCTAACTGACCTTCAGGAATGCACGAAACATCAGGTCAGAGGTGCTTTCGATGCCTTCTAGACGGCAGCCCGCACCGCCGGCTCAACAATAGCAGCCCGGCGTATGGCCTGGTTAAGGGCTTCCGGCCTCAGAGAGGACACACACGACCGTCAGGTGGATGCACCATGTACGGGGGACTCCCTCTTCGGGGAGAAGGTGAAAGACACGGTCAATGACATGAAAGACCGATGCAACACGCTGCAGACCCTCGCAGAGGAAGGACTTGAGCTAAAACCTTCCTCCTCAAAGAGGTCTTACAGCCACCACCAAAAATTCCCAAAGCACAATTCCTATAGTTCCTACCATAAGTGGCAGGCCCCCCGCTACAAACGCCAGTTCAGCAATAACTCTTATCGCTCTAAACCACGCCAAAGAGACAGGAAACCTCAGAGGAACACACCGTCCAACGCAGAGAAAAACAACCCTCCCTTTTGACGGGAACTCCACAGTCAGCCTTCCCACTGGGGGACGCCTGACTGCTTTCATACATATTTGGAAAACCGTCACTACGGACAAGTGGGTCTTGTTGATCATCAAAGAGGGATACAGATTGAGATTTACTTGTTCCCTGAAGCAACACAAAATACCTTGCAGTGCAATCCCACCATCTTCACTCCTTGCTCTTTAGGCAGAGGTACGCAGCTTACTGTCAGCGCAAGCCATAGAACCGGTACCCGCCTCAGAACGTTACTCTGGCTTCTACTCCAGAGTTTTTCTCATTCCCAAGAAGTCGGGCGGTGTCCGCCCAATTCTCGATCTCCGAAAATTAAACAAATGCATAATGAAAGAAAAGTTCAGGATGTACTCCCTGGGTTCCATCCTCCTGCTCCTTCAACGGGGAGATTGGTTGGCATCTCTGGATCTACACGATGCCTACACGCACATCCTGATACACCCTGCTCACCGAAAATACCTCTGTTTTCAAGTGAAAGATGAACACTATCAGTACAGAGTGCTCCCATTTGGCCTGTCTCCGGCCCCCCGGGTCTTCACCAAATGCGTGGCAGTGGCAGCTGCACACCTGCGACGGCAGGACATCTGCGTATTCCCCTACCTAGACGACTGGCTGATAACCGGCTCGTCTCTCCAGGAAATGCAATCTGCGCTCACGAGTACAATCAACCTGCTGACCTCTCTAGGATTTCGAGTAAATCTGCAGAAATCTCACCTGGTACCAACACAGCGCCTGGAATTCATCGGCGTGGAGATAAACACCAGAGCAGCAAAGGCATTCCTTCCTCAACTGCGGAGAAAGACCATCACCAAACTGGCCACAGCACTCATTTCGAGCCATCAAACATCGGCTCGGAACATGCTTCGATTACTGGGGCACATGGCCGCTACAACTCAAGTCCTACCACTCGCAAGACTACACATGAGGCGCCAGCAGTGGCACCTGCGCAGCCATTGGAATCAACACACGCAACCGCTATCATCTCTCGTCCCTATGGACATAGCAACGGCACGCTGCCTAAAATGGTGGACACACCACGGGAATCTGGCGGTGGGACGCCCACTACAGCAGCAAACACACCAGCTAACCATCACATCGGATGCCTCCCTGAAGGGCTGGGGAGCGCATTGCCTACAACTGCGCACACAAGGTACCTGGACTCAGGAAGAGCGCAGCTTGCACATCAACCTCCTGGAACTCAGAGCACTCCTATACTCTCTCAAGGCCTTCCAAAGGCTGATACGGGGGAAGACCGTCCTGCTCCAGACAGACAACCAGGTAGCTATGTTCTACGTCAACAAGCAGGGAGGGACCGGCTCCCGCTACCTCTGCAAGGAAGCCATCCAACTCTGGACCTTCGCGCTTTCAAGAGATTGCATTCCTCGTGCCGCCTACCTCCCAGGGGCACAGAACGAGCTGGCAGACAGGCTCAGTCGCCAGATGGATCCACACGAATGGTCCCTCAACCCCCAGGTAACCTCCATACTATTTCGGAGATGGGGGCAACCACAGATCGACCTCTTCGCCACGGAGGACAACGCGAAGTGCTCCCGTTTCTGTTCGAAGCGCCCCTCCAGCCGCAGCTTCGCCGGGGATGCATTTGACGTATCATGGGGGGAGTGGTCTCTGATATATGCCTTCCCACCCTCCCCACTCATTTCACTGACCATTCAACGCCTCATCACGGACAAAGCGATGGCCATTCTGATTGTGCCACACTGGCCTCGCCAGATGTGGTTCCTGTATCTACGCCGCTTCGCACTGGAACCCCCCCTGAGACTCCCGTTAAGGCCAGACCTTGTTTCATCGCAGAACGGGAAGAGCCTCCACCCCAACCTGAAGACCCTAGCTCTTACTGCATGGAAACTGAAAGGGTAACTCTGGCGCACTTCAACCTCACCAATGACGTGCAGCAGGTGGTCCTCCAGGCAAGGCACCCGGCGACCCGAAAATCCTATGGCTTAAAATGGAAGCGCTTCACCCTCTGGTGCTCACGACACCAACTCAATGTCTTTTCGTGTCCAGTGACCAAGGTCCTACAATATCTCAATTCCCTGTTCCACAGTGGGCTGAAAGTTGCCTCTATCCGGGTGCACCTAGCGGCAATTGCCGCTTTCCACAACCAGACAGAAGTTGGCTCCATCACCAAGCAGCCCCTGGTAGCTCGCTTTATGAAAGGTTTGGCAAACCTGCGGCCCCCGGTAAAAGAACCCATGCCTCAATGGGATCTGGGCGTCATTCTACATCACTTAACGCTGCCACCCTTTGAACCCCTTGAAGCGGTGGAACTTAAATACGCATCATGGAAGACCTTGTTTCTAATAGCAATCACCTCAGCCAGGAGGATCAGTGAACTGCAGGCCCTGGTGTCACAACCACCCTACACACTCGTCACCCAGGACAGAGCAATCCTTCGGACCCACCCGCGGTTCATGCCTAAAGTGCCTTCCGCCTTCCACATCAACCAGACAATTGAGCTTCCCTGCTTTCATCCAGAACCTCACTCCTCAGTGGAAGAACAGCGCCTACACACCCTTGACTGTGTCAGGGCCTTACGCACCTACCTACATCGAACTGCTTCCCTACGGAAGGCAACCCAGCTTTTCGTATCCTACGACCCCAACAAGCCGGGCCAGCCTGTCAGCAAACAAACTCTCTCAGGATGCATTAAGTCCTGCATTGCCTACTGCCTTCAGCTCGCAGGCTCACAAGATTTGCCAAGGATACATGCCCACCAGCTCAGGGCATTGGCAACAACCATTGCCAACCTCCGCGCCATACCAGTGCAAGATATCTGCAAGGCCGCAACTTGGGCCTCGCCGCACACATTCCAAAAGCATTACTGCTTTGACAAGATATCAGGGTGCAATGCTTCATTTGGCCAAGCGGTGCTGTCTGCCGCCGAGCCAATCCGGACTGGACAGTCGGACTCATGAGGGACAAAAGCCGTGGTATGACTACCACCATGTTCCCACCGTAGTTGTTGGAATCCACTCAGTTGTTGCGCTAGTAGTGGCGAACAAAATTGAATGTATACCATGATATTGCACATGTCGGTTTGCACTTTGTTATGTAGATCAGTTGCACCATGATATTGCACATATCTTTTGCACATTTGAAAGTTTTGCACATGCTTGTTTGCACTGTTAAAAGTTTTGCACATGACTGTTCTCGCATGATTAATTTGCACATGACTTAATAAATCTTGATTAAAGTCCTGGCATCAACTGTATTATACCTTCACATGCCAGGGCGCCCCTCCACAGCAGCGCAACGCTCGGGAGTCACCAGGTGTGGCTGACTCATCCTGCTTGTCCTAGGAGAAAACGATGTTACTTACCTGTAACGGGTGTTCTCCGGGGACAGCAGGATTAGTCAGCCACACCATCCCACCCTTCCTCCCCTATCAGAGGCCGCCCTGGCCTCCACCGTACCGCTCCCTAGCACGACATCTCAGCTAGTGACAAACTGACCAGCTAGGGGCAGTCTGGGGGTTGGGCTACTGGGGCTCATGCTCAGAAGGGCTAAAAGCCCTTCTGGGCTATAGAGAGGACTTCCGTCTCAGCGCCGTCGGATGACGTCACCAGGTGTGGCTGACTAATCCTACTGTCCCCGGAGAACACCCGTTACAGGTAAGTAACATCGTTATTTTTCCCCCTTATGAAGCTTCTTAAAGTTGTTGCTTTGACTAGATGTTGAGAACCATACCTATGGAGTCCTGCACCTAATTTACAAGAGTCTCTGTGTTTGTCAGAGCTGCTTGGGAAATATTATGGGAATTCTCCATGTTTTGACCTTGGGGTGTGAAATCCCCTTTCTATGTCTTATCTAAAATTCACCTTAACACATGTCAATCATTTGGATTCTATGAACATTTATTTCTTCATCATTTTTAGCTAGACAGTATCCCAAGGCACTTTAAAGTTCATTTATTTGATTTGCTTCTATACATTGTTCCCATCATAAGCCTACCAAAGTGGTTTTGATGCTTTGCAGGAGATGCCCTTGAAGCACATTTGCCACCTGCCCTTCCAAGGACAGCAGCAGAGATACTGCACAATTATCATAACAACAAGGCACAAGGAACTACAGTACTATACCCAAGACCCTCCTGAAGGTCAAAAACAGGAAGAAACTCCAATTCGTGGCTCGGGGTTTCTCCCAATTCTGAGCCGACTCCTGACTTTCAAATTGTTTTGCAGATACAGTATGAAAATACATCTTTTGAGGGGGCAGGTTTTACACTCCCCACTAAGACGTAAAGTAAGTGGGTACTTTGTACTCATGGATCATGTACTTATTGTTCAAAGGGTTTGGACTGAATTATTTGCCTTTCCAAAGCTAACAGAATTACAGTGTGTAGTACCCTGCCCAAAAGAATTTACAATCTACATTTTGATTCTGCAGCAGTGGAGGGTTAAGTATCTCACAGGAAGTTGCCCACAGGAACATAGTGCCTGCCTTTTGAATCCACCTTTCCTGAGGGGGAGATTTCAAAGGAAAAGATGGTAAGGGTTATTTTAGGAGCCTCCTTTGCCTTTCCCATGTGCAGATAAGATACATATGTAAATGGTGATTTTAGAAAGGAAAGTATAGTTTACAGTGGAGATCCATACCATGCAGAAATAGCAAGGGGCATGGTGGGGCATGGTTTAGGCGTGACCTGAGTGGGCCAACAAGCTATACATGTATTCCTCATTTTATAAAGAGAATACATATTTAGAGAGTAATCAAAAACTTCCACGCAGTTAATGCTCGCTGCCATGCACCTAGTCGGGGCCTGTTTCATGAAGTGAAATATATGCATACTTTATAAACTTGGGGGCATAAAGAGGTTCCTTGATCTAGTGGCAGCAGTTACATCAGCTCCAGAGCAGGCGTAAAGGCCAGTGCCTAAATTGTTCAGAAATGCGCATAAATCATAATGTTTTATGCATGTAAACGTTGATGCCAACTAAGCTCTATCCCTAGCACACCCAATCTGAAAGTATGCGTGATAGGACTTATTCATGCACTTACAATTACCCATTCACAAACAGAAGTCCTTTAAGTTGAAATAGGGGCTTACATGCATAAGTTGCACATAACCTTCCACGCACCCCTTATAAAATCAGCACCGTATGGCCTGAAGTTTCCGTCAGGCCTTTTCATGAGGGAGTAAGGCAGTGATTCTTCTTAATCCCCCATCTTCAAACTGCAAAAAAGAAAAAATGTTTTGGCCTTGGTGCTTAATTGGCAGCAAAACATCCCAGCTACACTTAGAAGTTGTGAAATTGCCACCTCTACGTGGAAGCAGTTGTGGTGTAGATTTCTGAAATGGCTCCTTTGGCTGTATATTGCTGCAAATCCATGTGAGCTCCTGCACGTAGCCAAACATACAAAAGACTCCACATTTGGCACCAGTGGAATTGCCCACGTCCTGACCTGGACACCTCAATTCCCATCTCCATGACCTATCTAAAATGGACTGTGTGTGTAGATTGGAAATACAATCTAGGTGCATTATTTTCTTCTCCCGAATGAAATATATCTCTGAGGATGCCTTCTCACAATCTTGTTAGTAGTATGCATGCTATTTAACCTTTTGCATATTTTCAGGCAGATTGAGGGAAGGTAATTTTTTAGAAAACCAATTTACCAAGGTTAATGGCTTTTAAAATTGTCCTCTTTGTCTACACAAACCAAGTCTATAAAGAAAGAAGGAGGGGAGGGAAGGTGAGTGGTACCAAACTATGCAACCATTGAATGTTGACATATTCCCAGAATGCCCAACAATGGGTCTACAGTGTTTGAGCAAGGGTTGAGATACTGAAAGACATACAGGAAAAGCAGGCAGGATAAGCCTACTTCTGCATAACAGAACAAAGTGTTCTTGTCAGCTAGAAAAATCCTTTTATAGAAGCCATCATTACTCTGTAAATAAGGTGACACATAATTGCATATTGTAATTTAATGTCTCTCCTGAAGAATATCCCAGATGTAGGCATGTTGGTTTGTGATAATGCTTATGGTTTTCAATCTACATCTGTAATCTATTTATATTTCTATCACCGCGGTACCAATCTTCACATGAATCACACCAGTCTGAGCTATTGCATTCATCTACTGTAGTTTGATACTCTTTCTTTTTCTGCAGTGCATCTTAATCTACACATTGCTCTCCATCCACAGGGTCCACGCAGCTGTGTCTACGCTGTTTGTCTAGGATATCGGATGCAAATAGTCAGTTAGAAGGGTGGGCAGAGAAGAGAGAACAAATAGGAAGACTCACAAGGGATAGAAGAGTAGCTAGGTAGGTAAAAGACAGCAGAAAGCATATATCCAAGGAATCATTTGTTCCCAAATTAATCAGTCACAGAAAAGTAAACAAAGTGATGAATAAACAGATTAAAGCCCTAGCAGTCTGGCAACCCACAAGGTTTCAGCTTCCACTTTGTGCAGAGAACAAAAGGGCTTGCTGTGAGACTGCTGCCACTGTGTAAATGTTTGTTGATGACAATGTGCTTCTATTTGTTCTTTCCATATGGGATAACGGTGTGCTTACATTTTGTCTTTCACCTTTATCACACAACTAATTTAATGAGTAATTGTTACTTTTCTATTTCCTTTATTGTAAGCCAAGAAACACAGGATGAAAGAAGGAGGAAGACAAAATGAGAGGAGGGGATAGTGTGTATAGGGGGGATGGGAGGGCGGAATTATTGGATGTTGTTAGTTTTTCGGAAATTTTCCAAAGACCTGGCCAATTTCTGTCAGTTTTTCCTGAAAGACTTTGCATATCTTCAGGAGGGACCCAAGAAATAAGAGGGGAATATAGGGATGACTCTGGGGCAGGTGATGCCGTGAGTGGGATGTTGATGCTGACTCCCTAGAAAGAGGGAACATGCCAAAGTTGCACCCCCATGAGAGATGTGTACTCAACCTGGGAAGAGGAAATGTCAATAAGATGCAACCAGAAGCAATGGAGGACTGTTGCTGTCTGCCTTTCCCATAAAGATATTTTGAATGAAACATGGAGCCGTGTCCAGTGTGGTGCTGAACCTCAAACACACAGAATAAAGGGGGAAATATTATCCTTTCTATATTTGTAACTACAATTTTTTTAAAAAGTTTAAAAATTCAGAATTGCACTGCACTGCTGGAAACCATTGATTAGATTCAAACCTGTACTCATGGCTATCATATTATAACATATTTAAAGTGGCTGGTATTTAAACAGCACAACTGTCAGCTGCAGCATTTAAATAGCCATCAGATATTCATAGGCAGCCTCCGAATAGCGGCTATTTAGATTGTGCAGCAGCTATACAGATAAATGCCAACCTTACCCAGATGGCAGCGATTTTCAGCCCCTCTCCATGTATGCTCATCAGATAGCAACCTAAGCCTCCATTTCTTTTATGTTTTATTTATGCAGATTTCAAAATACAAACCAAGCAAATACATGTGCACAGTAATAGAATGTTATCTCTAAAGGAAAAAAAGGGATTGTTGTAGTTGGCGATATGGAAGGACAGACTAGATACAGGGGCGGCTCAAGGCAGTCTGCTGCCTGAGGCGAAGAATGAGATGGCACCCCCCCCCCCCACCTTAGAGGGGGCAGGGTTTTTTCAGAAATCCAATCAGAGACTGAACCTAATCAAAAAGTCGATTAGATTATATGGAGGAAATGCAAGATGTTTGCACACAGGGCCGTATCGAACTGCAATCGCGCCTTGTGCGACTTGCAACTCGGGCGCACGCCCCCCTCTCCCCCCATACCTCCGTCCAGCACTACCTGCTCTTTCCCTGCTGCTGCCGCCCTCTGTTTTTTTCATGGCAGCGCCGGCAGCAGGGAAAGAGCAGGCAGCGCTGGACGGAGGTATGGGGAGGAGGAGGGGGGCATGCGCCCGATCTGAAAGGCGCCGGCACTCTAAGCAGACCTGTCCCTCTCTGCTCTGACATTGTGTCGGAGGAGGGAGGGACCAGACCTGCTTAAAGCGCTGCGAAAAGGCTTTGGGGCACATTTTAACTGCCTGCTATTGTCCTGCCAGTGGCAGCAGGGCAACAGCAGAGAGCCAAAATGCACCCCCCCAAGCCTTTACGCCCTGTGCGGGTGCACTGCTTGCACAGGGCTAGGTATGGTCCTGTTTGCACACCAAGGAACTAAAAGACAGCAAGAACCAACAGCACAGTTTATAAAACTAAATTATAACCCATTTTTATTTTGTTATAAACTGCGTTATGGTTCTCCCTTTTTCTTTTTCAACATATATTTTGCATCCACAGTAGGTGCAGATCAGAACCAGGACATTCACCCACAGAATTCAATATTTAAAAAAAAAAATCTGATTCTGATCATCTCACTAACAACAACAACCACTATTCTCCAGTACCAGGCATATTGTGAACTAATACAAAACCCTACAACAAAAAGCAAACCTACCATACCATACCATATCAGCACAAACTTCCAAAACTCACATAAGAAGCCCATCCAAAAAAAGCATCACAGTAAATACTGCAGTGGGCCCTGGAACATCCATACACCTATTTGAAAAGCTGAACAAGTCAAATTAATACAG
Source organism: Ichthyophis bannanicus (assembly GCA_033557465.1). Taxonomy (NCBI): domain Eukaryota; kingdom Metazoa; phylum Chordata; class Amphibia; order Gymnophiona; family Ichthyophiidae; genus Ichthyophis; species Ichthyophis bannanicus. The sequence goes on along the minus strand of CM066039.1, from coordinate 358,605,507 downwards.
TACAGTATAGATCTTTATGTACAAGCTCCATGTTAACAGAACACCTGACCTCAGTCACACATGCACAACATCGACCCTAACCAAGTACAGAATAAGCAACCACAATCTAAAGTAAAAATAAAAATATGTAGACAACATTTAAACTGAAACCCCAAGAAGCCAGAGTCCACATGCAGTGCAACATCAGATAAATGAGAGTTGCAGCTCCCCAATACTGTGTAAAATATAAAAATAGCACAAAGTCCAATCACCAAAATTAAATAAAATTATTTTTTCTACCTTTGTTGTCTGACCATTTTATCCTCTGATCATGCTGGTCCCAATCTGAGGCTTCTGCTTTCCTGTCTTCTCTTAGCTCTCTTTCTGTGGTCTATGGTCCATGGTCCATCTGCCATCTGCCATTTCTTATCTCTTCTTTTGTTTTCTTCACTTCCTTCCATCAGCCCATTTCCAGTTTCAGCAACCCTCCCCAGTATCAGTCCCCTTTCTAGTCCTCCCCTCCCAGTACCTTCCAATGTCAACCACCTTGCATTCCCATGACTGCCACTTGTGTCCATTCCCTTCCAGTCCCCCCTCCTTTCCCACTGTCCAGCCCCTTCTAGTCCAAATACCATCCCAGGTATCAGCTCAGGTTCACTCTCAGTGCCACCCCCTGTCAGCTCCCTTCCAGCCACCCTACTCTCTGTCCATCTCTCTTCCAGTGCCTTTCACATGTCAGCTCCCTTCCAGCCTCCTCCCTATTACCCAGCTACCTACCACTTCCATCCCCAAATATCAGCTCCCTTCCAGTCCCCCTTCGGTACATTTCAGGTGTCAGCTCCTTTCCAGCCCCCTCCTTCCTTTCCTGCCCCATCCTTCCCCTGGCAGACCCTCTCAGTATCCGCTCCCTTCCAGTCCTATTCAACTATCCCCCCCGCATCAGCCCATTTGTAGCCCTAGCTCCTAGTTTTCTTCCAGGGCCAGCAGCACTTTCCTCCCCTCCCCTATTAGCCCATTTCCTGTCCCAGCCCATTTCTAGTCCTAGCCCCTTTATCAGCCCACCCCAGTCCTAGCCCCCCAATCAGCCCATTACCAGTCGTAACCCTCCAATAAGTCCATTTTTAGTCCTAGCACCCCAATCAGCCCATTTCCTGTCCTAGTCTCTCCCCATAGCCCATTACCAGTCCTAACCCCCCCATCAGCCCTTTTCCAGTTCTAAACCCCCATCAGTCCATTTCCAGTCCTAACCCTCCCCCGATAGCCCATTACCAGTCCTAGCCCCCCTCCCGATCAGCCCATTTCCAGTACTAACCCCCCATCAGTCCATTTCCAGTTCTAACCCCCCCATAACCCATTACCAGGCCTAACCCCCCATCAGCCCATTTCCAGTTCTAATCCCCCTCCTGATAGCCCATTACCAATCCTAGCCCCCCTCCTGATCCGTCCATTTCCAGTTCTAAACCCCCATCAGTCGATTTCCAGTCCTAACCCCCCATCAGCCCATTTCCAATTCTAACCCCCCATAGCCCATTACCAGTCCTAGCCCCCTCCCGATCAGCCCATTTCCAGTACTAACCCCATCAGCCCATTTCCAGTTCTAAACCCCCCAATCAGCCCAGTTCCTGTCCTACACCCCCATCAGCCCAGTTCCAGTCCTAGACCCCTCCCCCCCAAACCCAGGGAAATTGAAAAAAAAAACCCAAAACTCTGGCGTAAGAAGCAGCTGCCACTGCTGCTCCAGCGGCGGCAGTGGCAGAATGAGCTGGCCTCCCCCCGGAGAACCTGCTGTTTTCCCCGGCTCCACTTTGCAGAGCCGTGGCGAAGGGACAGTGTTTCCCTTTCGCGCAGGTCTGTTAAAGCTGAGCTCGAGGTGCTGATGGAAAACAGGAAATCCCATCAGCACCTCGGGCTCAGCTTTAACAGAGCCGCGGTTAAGGCAAACACTGTCCCTTCTTATGCCGGAAGGGTTTTTTTTTTTTTATGTTGAAGGCCGAGTGAGGCGGTGATGGCGGTCTTTGTGGGGGCAATTTTGCCTCCCACAAAAAGCCCAAAAAGCTGCCGCCTGAGGCCACCCACCTCACTTGGCCTCATTATAGAGCCACCTATGACTAGATAGGCCATGTGGTCTTTTTCTATCGTCATTTTTCTATGTTTCTATGAAATGGTCTATTCTTCAACTTACCCCAAATTACAAATAGAAAGAAAATAATTTACTGCCCAAAGCCATCTAGTCCTTCACAAAGAAGGAGATCCAAATGAGAATAAAGCTTAACAAATACATGAGAGGAAGGGCAAAACATCAACCAATCACCAGGCCCTAACCAATACACTGCAGATAGCTAACAACTAGCATTAGCCTAGGTGACAATGGGCAAATGGGTGCTTATAAAGGATGCCAACTGAGAGGGGCATGGAAAACATAAGCTGCAGACTGCAACTTTACCATGCATTTGCAAGAAAATTTAAGAAAGAACCCCCCCCCCCCCCATTGAACCTCCCCAGGTTTCAGAATCAAAAATTCCCTCCATCTCTTTTGTGTCTCTCGGGCTAGGTCTGGAAAAATTTGTACAAGCAAACCTTTAAATGAAACAGAACATTTCTTAAAGTACAGTTTCAGTAACCACTCATGATCAGAAGGTGACACTTTTGCTGTATTAGAAGACTGCAATACTCTCCGAAATATTCAGGACATCCATATGTTGCAGCACCCCATGAGATGACCATGAGGCATCCCCTGAAACTTCCTTACTAGTTGGTATATAATAAATCTTGGTAAGTGGGGGATGGGACTCAAACCATACCCCAAGAACCTCAACCAGATAACTCTTGAATATCTATTTTGATGAGATCAAGGGTAGTTTAGGAAAGCTTATTAAACACAAATTGGAAGCCCGGATCAGTTTTTCCAACATCTCCATCTTAAATTTCATTTCAGTTAAATCTTTGATCAAAGTAAACGACCGGTCCTTCGGTTGTTTGACATTAGCTTTAATTTCCTCTACTGTTTTTCTCACTCCGACAATCTCACTTATATTCTTCTGAATAAGCATAGCATTATTGTGTATCTGAGATAAGTGTGGTTAGAACACTGGCTTGGTAACCAAGCAACCAGGGTTCAATTCCCACTAGCACTCCTTGTGGCCTTGGGCAAGTCACTTAACCCTCCACTGCCTCGGAAGAAAGGCCTGGCAATCTACTTCCGGTGACACTGCCAAGAAAACCCAGGAGCTTCTGGGTCGCCAGGAGTCAGGACTGACTCAAAGGCACACATTGCATTGCATTGAGATAATATTTTATTTGATTGCAGCACCTTTGACTCGCCCAACTTAGATATGGTGCACCAAATTGTCTCTAAGCCAAAAGTCTCCAGATGCCCAACACAAAGGGGGAAACAGACCACTGCTCAACCCACACATCTTCATTGGGCAATGATCTTCCACCCTCTGCAGGTGTCTGAATTGATGTAGGCAATCCGTTCACCGGCTTCCCCATTTCCTGCCCCACTCTCGCAGCCACAGATGCTGAACCCGGAATAATGCCCATGTCCAAAGACAACTCGGAAACCCCTCCCACCGGGAAATCCGGCAACCCTGGAGCAGGGCCGGATGCCCCGGGAACCTCCATGCTAAGGAATCTGACAGGTAGAGCAAGTGCGAGCTGCAGCTCTGGCATCAGTTCGCAGCACAAGGAGAACGCTGGGCTTCCCTGCCCCGGTGTCGACACAGCCAGGCAGACATAGGTTACTTCCTGGTGGTTCTCCAGTCGCCGAAGAAACAAATCCATTGGGCCCATAAAGGAAGCCGTTCTGGAAGGGGTCACCTGTGGCTCAGGTGGCCTCTTTTGCGATTTCCCCTTCCTTTTTGGCATCAACAAACAGCGTTTGGAGGGACAGTGAGTCACGCAGCCATCTTGGATTTCCAGCAGCCCCTAGTTTTCCATAGGCCTTCTTTTTAGCCCATTTAAGCTATCCATATAGCTTATCCAGACAGCAGCTGAAAATCGCCTCTATCCAGATAAGGTTGATTCTTATCTAGATAAGACCACCCTGGAACTATCCGGATAGTGCTGTTGAATATATCACTCTGAGTCATTATATGGATAACCTCTGTGGATAACCAGATAAGGCCTTTTCAATATCGGGCCCACTTTACCTGCTAATGTTCAATTACTTTGGTTATGGTGGCTCTGTACAGCCCATCTTTGAGAGCTATAATCTATTTATTTTATTTATTTATTTATTTAGACAGTTTTGTATACCGCCTTATCCTTCAATCAAAGCAGTCACAACACAATTGGGGGATACATTTAACACGCGGGATATGAGACACATACACTAATACTTACAGGGAACATGGGCAATAGAGGGTTAAGTGGCTTGCCCAAGACCACAAGGAGCACCTGTGGGACAAGAAACCCCAGTCCTTCCAGCCCAAGGTTGCTGTCCTCTTGTGGGGTTTGAACCCCCGAAATTCCGGCCTGAAGTACCTTGCCCCAACCACTAGGCTACTCCTCCCTCCTAATCTATCTTTTGGCTCAATGGTTTTGCATATTTATTGGACACCAATTGTGAAGATTTTGTTTCAATAGCAGTGCTGGCCCTATGCATGTATGAGAATGTTGTTGGCCAGGGCTCCGCACAACAGGAGGCCCTGCACCAACTTCATGCTGCATCGATCGGTGTCTCCATTTTCTTGTGCTGCCGATTAAGAGTCGTGAGTGCACAATCACTGTGCCAACTCAAAAGCCACCGGACCACGGCCTTTCTAAACACAGTAGAAAGCATTTCCTGTTTCTTGTGAGCAACAGGAAATGCTAGTTACTGCTTTTAGAAAAGCCATTGTATGGTGGCTTTTCAGGCAGCATAGCCATGGAAAGAAAGGAACATGCTCCTGTGGCTCTTTACAGCAATTGTAAAAGGTGAATAATGCTGGGGGAGAGAGAGGAGGCAGGCTGGGACTGCAGCTAATGAGGTGAGGTTGGGGGAAAGGACTGGAAAGGAGCCAACATTGAGGCTGGGACTGGAAGGGGGCTAGATAGAAGGACTGAGACTGAAGAGAATTGCCACTGGGGATGGTACTGGGACTAGGAGGAGTCTATACAGTGGGGAGAGGGGACTGGGGCCAATGGGAGCTACCACAGGGGATGGTACTGGCACTGGAAGGAGGCTAGACAGTGTAGGGGGAGGAGGACTGAGAGGAGCTGCCACTGGGGATGGTACTGGGACTGGAAGGTGGCTAGTCAGTGGGGGAGACTGAAGGGAGCTGACACTGGGGATGGGACTGGAAGGGAACAGAGGGAGAAAATCATAAATATCTGAGGTGGTAAAAGCAGGAACTTGGGAAGGGAGTGCCGAGGCTAGGTGAGAGAAGAGAAAGGGTGGGATCAGCACTGCAGCACTCTGGCAGTAACGAATGGGGGGGGGAGGGGAGCAAGGGAAGAATGAAGATTAGGGGCTGGAGAGATGGAGAATACAAAGGAAGAATTTCATAATTATAGAAGAAAGCACACAATTTGATTGGGTGATGGCATGGGAATGTGGACAAAGTGGGAGGCAGTGCAAGGAACCAGAGATGGGGACTCAAGCAACTGAGTAGGAATTTCGAGAGGACAGTATTTTCTAACTGATAGATTTGAGGGAAGGTGAGGGATGGAGGTTAGAGAATAGGGAAGAAAGGCTTTGGAAGGTTGAGACCAGATGTGAATGATTTTGGAGGACTAGAAAGAGGGTGAAAGATGTGAAAAGGGGTGGATCTCTGAAGGAGGAGGAGAGGGTAGAAATGTGTCTGCGGAAATAGTGAAAGTGGGTAATAAGAGGTTAAGCAGGGGGTAAGAGACTGAAGAATAAGCTGGGGACAGGGAGGGAGGGATACATGACAGGAAAAGGGCTAGATCTGGCGATGGGATGAGAGGTAGACGATAACAGATTAAGATTGAGGGGGTGAGAATAGATGATAGAAATATGGAGCTAGGGGGAGTGTGTGAAAGGCAGAGTAGATATAGGAAGCGGGGAAAGAAGAGGGACAGCAAGGGCAATAAGAGCACTGGAGAGGGGGTAAGAACGGGAGCTAAAAAAGCTGGTAGATGAGAGGTAAAAGTGTGTGACAATAAAGAGTGGAGGGTCAAAGAAATGAAGGAAGGAGTAAAATCTGCAAATTAGTGGATAGAGAGGAAGAGAGGAGAGAAATGGAAAACAAGAGATAAGAAGGAAATATTGTTAGATATGTAGAGAAGGAAGAAAAGAAGACAGAGAGAAGAAATGGAAAGAGTCGATGAGAAGATAGACACAAGAAATGTGGGAAAGAGATTGGAACCATTTCATTAAGAAAAATAAAATGGTCAGACAACAAAGTAGAAAAACTAATTTTATTTTCAGTGTAATGTTTGGAATATGTTGGTTTTTAAAAAAAAAATAATGTGCTGTCTTTATATGCATCTTTCTTTTTCTCTAGTGTTGCAGTACCTGGCTTTTTGGGGTTTCAGTTTACTTTTTGTCTACATATTTCTGGTTTTAGTTGGCGGTCCTTTATTAGGTACTTAGTGAGAGTCTATCTCTGTTCTAAATGTGTGACTGAGGCCAGGTAGCAGTGGGTTTCTATATAAGGATCTATAGTCATCTGGCTTGTTTGGTATTCCTTGTAGGTATATGGATTTTCTAGGGCTCGCAGAAATACCGATGGTGCTGCCCTTTTCTAGGTAGGCTGCTAGTTGCAGTGGCGTAGTGTGAGTTGTCAGCACCCGGGGCAAGGCAAGTAATTTGCGCCCCCTAACCCGTGGATTTTAGCCGCCGGGGAGCTTCTTTGCGCGGGGGAGCCGACCGTGATCCTACCCCGGGAGGGAGCGATCGTCAGCACTGACCTCGCTGAGCCGGAGTCCAGGGAAATGAACAGCACAGCAGCAAGAGCCCGACAAGCATGGTTAAACGCCCAACAGCAGGGAAGAGGAGGAGATCCGGAACCAGAAACTCGCGATGCCACCCTGCATCTCCGCCTTCTCGAGCGCACAGGGCGATCTGACCCCAACCCCAGCTTTACATTGAGATCGAGGGGCGACGACGCGATAAAACAGTCCCCCTCCCACCCCGCCCCGGCAGCTTGTGTGAAAATAGCTACCTAGAGGGGGTCAATCGCATCGCCTGCGCTTTGTTGCCGAGGGTTTGCCAAGAACAATGCGACTCCCAGGACTGCGGGCTCGAGGGCTATAGCGCAAACCTCTTTGCAGTGCCACCACCAGATGGCGTACGCGCCAACATGTATCATAGGGACCTGCCTTTCCCCCTCATCGGCAACAGAGAGCTGCGAGTGCGAGCGCCCCCCCCCCCCATGGTGCGCCCGGTGCGGCCGGCCCCCCCGGCACCCCCCACCCTACGCCTCTGGCTAGTTGTAAGAGTTTTGGAAGTTAGTGCTTTTATGGAATGGTAGATTTGCTCTATACATCCTTTGCTGTGGTTCTCACTTTTCATTGTGTTTTCTGTGTGGTGTCAACAGTGGGATGTTGGTGGGGGGAGAGGGGGTACTTGAGTATTGATAGTCTTTTTTAACGTTTGCAGTTTTGTGGTCTTGATGCTGCTGGACTGGTCTTCAATTACAAATATTTTGTCGGCTCATACTTTAAGGGAAAATATCATTTTAAATTTCTTTTGTGGCCTGATAGCTTCACTATTACTGATTTCTGGTCTTTTCCAACCCTGGCACAGTCTAATCTGGACTGAGCATCATGCTTTGAATTCATAGCTACTAAGACATTTCTCATGAAATAGCTTCCCTCTTTATCATTAAAAAAGATCTTAGCATTGACCAAATAAGTCTAGTTGATGATGTAATGCAAATACCTATGCAAATGAGACCTTGTGGATATGCAAATACTTATGCAAATGAGGCCCCTCCATGAGTCTCTGCAGATTGCCCCGTATCACCCTTGGGCCACCCCTATTCAATAGCAATAATATTTGTCATTTTTATGACCCTTTTAGGCAAGAATTAGACTTATACTAGTTTATACTTTGTAAATTGCCTTGCTGGCCTTAGTATTGAATGGTGGTCGATTAAGCTATATTAAATACTAAACATGTGAAGGCACATCCTAATATGTGTACCCAGGCCTCTGTGCACATGATCAGAATCGGGACGCACAGAGGTAGACCCAATTCCGATCCTGCTGGGGCTAGATGTGCCCAACGGGATCAGAATTGTGCCTAGGGTCTGTATGTGCAGGCTAGGACCCAATTCCGATTGGCCTGCACATACAGACCCATGCCCGGCTAACTCAGTCAGGCTCCTGAATGGAGCAGCTGTGCCATGGCACCATGATCCCTGGCTGCCAACCACACTTTCCTTTCCTTGCAGCCCGACCCACGATCTGGCCTTCAATGGCCAGGGTCGGGCTGCAGGGAAGCCCCTTCTCCACCTCAACTCACTGGCGCTGCCCAAGCCTGCTTTTGCCCAACATCCAGGAGGACTTATTCCACCTTGGAGGTGGAATAAGTCCCTCATCTAGTCTGTCAACCACGGACGTACAGGGCCGGATTTAGAATCAGCCCTTTATGTCCGGGGTCGTGGACCGTCCATGCCTCGCCCTCGCTCTGCTTCTGGAATGTTCTCTCTTCCTGACTAAGTCTCCCCATACAAACTCCTTGTTCGTATATGTTCCTTCTGCCAGGGGTGGAAGGGAGGCAAATATTTGTGTTATAGAATAGACCCCTAAGTATATGTATACCCCAGAAAGAAAGGATGGGTTCTATCAGTGACTTCTGGCTTGTGTGTGCTTGAGTAGGGATGGGTCAGTGAGAGGCTTTCAAAGCCCTTGGCTCATGTGTGCTTAGAGTGGGTTAGATGCATGGGGGGGCCTGATTAGTGTTCCTAATTCATACATGCACTTAGGACTTCCAGTGGTGGCCCTTGAGGCATAATGTCCTAGGTGACAGCCCGGCTTACCCTACCCTAAAGTCTACCCTGTAGTATGGCACCTCAAGAGGGAAGAATGAAAGATAGAAAGCCGCCAAGGAGAGAAAACTAAGAGAGAGTGGGTGAATGGGAGAGGAACGACAGTGGGGTGGGGATGTGCACAGGACAAAGGTTTTAAGCTTCATTTTGGTTCATTTGGCCTTTTTCCCCAATTTCAAGACTTTTTTTTTAAATTTGTTTTACACATTTGTTTTAATACTTTTTCTTTTTTTCTAACACACACGTACTGACTTAACACACATTAATTTGTAGGCTAACATGATAAATCAATTTGGCATGCACTAAATTTCTTAAGTCACATTAATGAACCAAATGCGCCCCAATGAGGGCAGACCTCTAGAGTGGGAAGAGAAGACGGAACCGAAAGGAAGGGAGAAAAATGAGAGCAAAGAAGGGTCAGATGAAGAGAAGAGGTAAAGATGGGTCTTGAAGCGAGAAAAGAGTAACGAAGAGGGGAAAAGGAGCAAGTGAGAAATGAAGAGTGGCTGAAGCAAGAAAGGAAGGAATAAAGAAGTCGATTGACTGCAGTGAAAGAAAGATTCTTCCCGCCCTACATACTGTATCTCTACTGCCAGCATTAACATTCAGCAGGAAGACTCATCCCTCAGAAGAGGGTTTTTTTCCCACCCCCTCCTCCCCCCGAGGAAGCCTAATAATGTTCTGCAGGTGAGGGTGTTATCTTTCCTTTTTTTCTTTTTTTTTCCAAGCAAAGCTAACACTGTACATGAAATAAAGGTTATCTTGAAAAATAGGCACAGGGCCGTGCATACAAAAGAGGCAACTGCTTCACCGTGAGGTGCTCTTTTCTGCAATTGCCTTGGATGTTCCTCACTGAGTGAATGAGAGGGGGAATAGATTTTCTTCATTCTTTTTCATTTTTTTTATTCCTTGGCAACCTAAATTAGCATTCAAATAATGATATGTATTAAAATGGAAAAGTTTCCTTTTCATACTCATATATACAATATTTGCACGCAACAGGGATATGTGATTAAGTTTTAACACAAATTGAATCACAACCTTCAAAAGAGGAAACTACATCTGTATCAAAAGACAACATCAAATTAATTTTTCTCCAGGCCTTGGTGACTCATGTAAAATTTATGTGCTATGGTTTAATTTTCTCTATTGCAAATTTAGAAGGTATTGCCATGAAATAAAATGGGGAAGTCGCTCATTTGGGTTTGTCCCTTCAGAATTAACTGCACTGAGATCATACAAAGAACACCTTGTGCGCGCACTAGGATTCACAAGGCACGCTAATGAGATCTCACCTGAGCCAATCAATTTAGAACCTGGGCGCTTCACAGACTTTTGCAATTCAGACTATGTCCAGAGTATTTCTTACAAGACTCTCCACTTCTGAATACAAAGATAGTGATTTCTGCAGAACTCAATAGTCAATTTACCAGGCTCACAACTTGAAAACAATGCAATTAGATTTCATATTAAGGGGCTGTTCTTGCCCCTTCTAAGAAAAGTGCTGTCAGTTCATTCTATCCACCATGCTCTTTGTTTTAGGAGGGAACTTAATGATGGAACACAGTAGGGCTACCTTACTGGGAACACGGAATAGTTCAGAATAGCCTGTTTGATAACAGAATGTTCCAACTGGAGTTTTAAGAAACACAACAGAGGAGCTAGAATAAAACCTCTAGGAATCTGAAAATCCCAAACCTTCTGAGCCCTCACGGTTGAAATACTGGAGGTTCCAGCTCAAGCTTCTCAAATAACTGAATATGCAGAAGAAGAAAGCTGCCAAACAGGATATAATCACCTTCAGAAGGAGAAGTCTGGTTGTTTTTCAGGAGATTCAGAACTCCTAAGAGAAGACCCTCTGGAACAGAGCCGTCAGAACAGAATCTCAAATAGCATAAGGGAAGCAACAGACACAGAGACACTTTCAGTACAGAACCATTAGAAATTCAATATGCGGTAGTTAAAAAAACAAAACAAGGAATAGGTATTTTATTCCAAAAAGTCCGTTGAGTCGTTTTCAGTGTAGAACTTACAAAAGATCTCAGTGTGGGACTGACTAGACTGTAAGCTCTGATGAGCAGGGACTGTCTCTCACATGTCTGTGCAGCGCTGTGTACGTCTTGTAGCGCTATACAAATGCTCAGTAGTAGTAGTAATAGCAGTAGCTACAGGGAAAGCATGGTATTACAGTGGTGGATATGGGTAACTGACATGGGGGCGTGGTTACTAAGCTCCACATTGGGCATATTACTAGCAGGGAGCTTTGCAGTAACTGCAGGGGGCAGCTACAGCTGTCTCCATGCAATTAGCGTGGGTCACTGTGGTAAACCTGCTGTGGGAACAACTAATACCACCAACTGAGGTGGCTCTAGCTGCACCTAGTCTACCTGCAACAAGTACTGATGGTGCTGATTTCTAACACCCGTCCTAGAAGTGCTGTGGTGGGAACATCCCCATTGTGCTATCACCACTCAGATGCATGCTACCTGCCTAGTGGGAGTTTTTAGTGTGGGGAGCCATAATGCTAGTTTACATGGCGCTGATACCACATTCTAACCCCATGCTAGTAGGGTAGCGCACATTAGAAACATGATGACAGAAAAAGACCACGTGGCCTATCTACTCTGCCCTTCCATATCAACTACAACAGTCCCCTTTTTACCTTTAGAGATCCTCTGTGTTTGTCCCATGCTTTTTTGAATTCAGATACTGTCCTCATCTCTACCACCTCCACTGGGAGACTATTCCACGCATCTACCACTCTTTCCATTAAGAAATATTTCTGCATATTACTCCTATCCCCTTTCACTCTCATCCTATGTCCCCTCGCAGCACAGCTTGCCTTCAATGAAGATGCCTCATGGAGTGCTGGATAAACATGTGTTGTTGGGAAAGTTTCATTATGTGAGCATGACACATAAGCGCTGGAAAATTGTGTGGAATCTCTCAGTCTGGGTAAGTCACATGGATTTCAGTGTAGAATTATGTAGAGAAGGGAGGTCTCATTTTGGGGTAGGGATGTGCAGAGGTCAAACATTTTTAGTTTGTTTTTAGAAAGATTGCTTTTCCTCCAGTTTTTGTTAATAAAACCTTTTAAACCACATTAGAATGGCACTTAACGTTACCATAGAGCCCTGTGCAAAAACTCCCATGCTAAATGGTTAGCATGCAAATGAGAAGAGATAGGATATTCGAGGGTGGGAGGTGGATGCTGAAAGCACATCATGCCCGATATTGAAATAGGCAGGATATGCGCGGCGGCGGTGCATAGCCTGCTCGCCGATCCCCTTAAACTGGATTTTCACTTCCACGCTGGTGGAAATGAAAATCCGGGTTAGCCTGGATGCCCCGGCAGCTGCAGAGGCTACACAGGTAGCCGCGATTTTCGATGCTACCCACATAGCCTCTGCATCTTAAAGATAGGCGAGAAAAATCCTCGCCTATCTTTAAGGCACAGAGGGCTACGCAGGTAGCATTGAAAATCACTGCTACCCATGTAGCCCCTTCCTATACCCCGCTTCCTATGTGGATAGTATCTGGGCACATTAGGGACCTAGCTGGGATTTCAAAGGGCGATACCTGTGTAGGTGCTCTTCGAAAATCCCGGATAAGGCCTTTACACGGGTAACTAAGGAAGTTACCCATGTAAAAGCCTTTGAATATCAAGTCCATTGTGTTTTTGTCTTCAGTGTAGATGCATGATTTTGTCATTAGAGTAGATGCACTTAACGCCACCTCAGTGGGTAGGATTAGGCGTGAATGTCCACATCGGGATATCTATGTTACTAAAATCGGTCAAAGTTATGGATGTCTCCGGCATTTCATGGCATGTTGTTCCCTGGATGCCTCCAATTTGACTTAGATGTCTTTTCTAAAATTCCACTTCACATGTATTTAGTCAAGTATGTAAAGAACACTCTTGGTGTACAGGTGCAGTTTTGTTAGAGTTTAGTTATTTAACATTATGAGAAAATTTTGATAAAAGTAAAGTTGCAAAAAAAAAAAAGAAAATCCTGTTGCAAAATTGCCCCAGTACATTAATGATGAGAGACTTCAAACCATGATAAGCTCTTTCTAGGTGCTGGTGATTTATTTGCAAAGTTTCTCAGCTGCCTGATGGAGTTTACAGTAGCTCACCTGCAGCTATATCCCTTTGCTGACTTCCCAATGTTCAGCTAGCACAGCAACAGCAGCAGTAGCCGTACATTTGCCTACCTACATTTACTCGCCCATCTGTGCCAGTCTGTGTCATACAACTTGCATCATTCCACCCACAGCTCTCTGCCCACATTACATTGCCTGCATCTGCTTGAGCCTTCAATGTAATCAGTGAAGAGACAACACCTCCCATTTCTAGAATCTTCCTCATCTGACACTGCTGTAAGAAAGCTCACCCTGCTATAGAACAATGTTGAGCGAGACCGTAGGGATGAGAACAGAGAAATTCATATTTCTTTAGTCCCAACTGGCATTGTTGTGAGGCAGCTTATCTGGCTCTTTCATTTACATAATGTGGTAAAGCTGACACCACCAGAGGCCTGGCAGGAAACTGTTCTGAGCTTCACATTGCTCCAGGAGACTGAAGTATGTACACCCCAAAATGAAAGCTTAGAGGAAAAAAGTGGGATTCTTTATTCTGCTGGGTACTTATTAGTTAGTGAGTCATCTCTTTGAAAGTAGCTAATACCTTAATTTCATATTTCTCTGCTCAAATGGAGACAGAGGCTTAAACTAAAATGAAACTACATTAATGGCTTCTTAATTATAGCTATCTAGGAGCAATTATCCATTTCCTATCCAGTTTTAAGTTCTGGCTGATAGGACACCAAGATGTGAGTCAGTGCATCAGATTATTTGTAAGAGGTCATGTCAAAGACAATGCAGTGGAGCAATTCCCAGTGTAACCCCAGTTCAAACATGGAAAAAGAGAATGCATTCAGGGACAGGTGCGAAAGGAGTAATACAAGAAATAGCAGGGGGGGGGGGGGGTGCATTAGACTAGATGTGAAACCTATAGGCTCCACCACATGGCACAGAGAGTGAAAAGAAGAGGATAAAGCCGGCTTACTTAGAAGAGCGGCATGAAGATTCCATATCATTTTTAACCCAAAGTAATAAGAAAAAAGCTGAGATTTCAGATTTTTTCCTGTGTTGTCAATAGTGTGTACAATTGCTCATTCGTGCATGAGGTCGTCCAAAGAAGGCAAAATCAACAAGCATAAATCAGCAGCGGGCTTTTATACATTCTTAGATGTAATCGGAGAGGTTCCTTTTGCAGGCTGCTTGCTGGTTTGGCTATTTCCAGCAAGGGAGATGGAATTTGTACCACTGATGACTGAGAAATACCCTAAGAGGCATGCTTACTCAAGGTTAACACGTGTTAAGTGCCACTGCAGCCATAGAAATAAAAGGCTCTGAGCATTTAATGCACATTAACTTTCATTAACGCGCGTTCAATCCTTTATAAACAGGCCACTAAGTTTCAGCAATGTAGATAGAGCAACTGGGCATATTAGGTGGATCAAATTGTCTTTGTCTGCCATTCGTCATTAAATGGAAACTGACATTCAGCCTGTAGTTACCAAATAACTCAGATATTCAGCCCAAAATTCATTCAAGCTGAATACTCGGTCTGAGGGCATTTGGATGTCGCTGTCTGGCTATCATTAGAACAGATCAAAGCTATCTAGGTAACTGACCAGTCAGTGTTTATCAGTCGAACTATGTCCCAAGAGAATCTCTATTGTTGCTACTACTACTAATTATCATTTCAATAGCACTACAAGGTGCATGCAGCACTATACAGACACATGTAAAAGACAGTCCCTGCTCATAAGAGCTTATAGTCTAGTCAAGACAGACAACATGATGACTGGGGTCTAGGATATATCTAGGGGAAGGGCAAGGAAACATACTGGAGGTAAACAGTAGACTAAGAGGATCGGGATCCAAAAGCAATCTCAAAGAAGTGAGTTTTTACCCTAGATCTGAACAGGGTCACAGATAGAGTCTGACATACTGACTCAGGTAGTTTGTTCCAAGCATAAGGAGCGGCACGATAGAAAGATCGAAGTTTGGAGTTCGCAGTCAAAGAAAAGGGCACAGATAAAAGGGATCTGCCAAAGAGTGGAGTTCCTGAGGATGGGTGTAGGGAGAGATAAGCGAGGAAAGGTAGTGAGGCGAGCCAAACTAAGACACTTACAGGTCAGTAGTGGAAGTTTGAAATGGATGTGGAAATGGATAGGGAGCCAATGAAGTGACTTGAAAAGATGGGTGAGATGGACATAGTGACAATGGTGGAAGATTAGCCATGCAGCTGAGTTTTGTACAGATTGACGTGGGGAAAGATGATTCAGAGGAAGACCAGTGAAGAGGAGGTTGCAATAGTTCAGATGGGAGGTGACTAGAGAATGGATAAGGGCCTAAGTAGTGCGTTCAGATTGGAAGGGACAAATTTTGCCAGTGCTAAAAAGAAAGAAGCGATATGTTTTAGCTATCTGCTGGATGTGTGTCGAGAAGGGGAGGGAGGAGTCAAAGATAACCCCAAGGTTGCATTCTTTCCCTCTCTTCACCCTCTCCCTTTGATCAGTCTCCTTCCTTCGTCATCTCTTCCCATTGCTCTCATCCATCTCATCCCTTACTCCTCTCCACCTGACTCGCCCACTGAGGCAGTCACCTCTACTATCACACTATCCATAACCACTGATTTACTCTCTAGTCCCAGTGTGCCACATCTTATCTTTCTTTGGGAGAACAGTGGGGCTCTAGATGTTTCCTTTCCACCAACAGGAGAAGTTGCCACCATCAACAGATGAGAAAAAACAGCAGTGAGGATTCTTTGCAGGCGGGGAATTTCCCTGAAACTTGGCAACATTCCAAATACACCTGGCTGAAAATCTGGTATAGGGGTAGATTCCTACCCATGGCCCATAGGGTAAAGCTGTCCATCAGGCCAGGGATTGGCAGGAAAATCATGAGATGGATACATTCATCTTTACACTTCCTCGTATTCTCAGAATAAATAAAAATAAAGAGGTGTAAATACCCGGACAACAGCAAACTCTGATCATATTATACCTCTACCATTTTGGATCTCATCTGTGCTGTTGTGTCGTCTAGTAGAAAAGCTGCACAAAGAAAAGGTGAGATTAATTTATACTGGCTTATATATGCATGCCTCAGGTGCATATATGTATAGATTTGTCCGTCTCCAATATTAACCACTGGAATCACTTCCCAAAACTTACCAACAATTCACAAGTTTCCCATGCTCAAATAATAAGACAACAGTTTATAAAATTAGTGTAATGTCCTTTCAGTTTGGGTCACACATTTCATGTTACAATTAAGCGAGTGTAATGGAATATTCCACTTCAAAAAATGTTCCAACACCACAAAAAAGATTTCATTCCATACCTCACCTCAATGGCTACTAGAAAGGCCCATTTCCCCACAGAACTATAATAAAGTTGTGCAGGATTTGGGTTTTTTTTTTGTTTTTTTGAGGGGGTTCACTATTGCTACATCAGTGGGGGTTTTTTCTTTTCTATTCATTCTATTTAATTATTTTGTTTTATTTCATGTTCAATGGCCATTATTGTTTAATAGCACACACTAAAACTGGCTGCTGGCCCCAACTCCGCAGACTAGATGTACCAAGATACAAAAAGAATCCCCACCTCCAGGTATGGTAAAACATGCCCCTACCACAAAGACACCTCTGTATCTGTTTAAGCTTTAACTCACCCTATACAAGAGGTCCAAATGGGATAGAACAATCTCCAATTGCTCTTGCCCAGTAACACAGTAGCCCAAAGGTTTGCCAGTCTTAAGCCAGCCAGCACCATTTTGAAGTATGCCTGGTACTAGTAGGGCAGGAGAGACTGCATATCATTCCAATTCCATTTGGGCCCCTCAGATGGGATGTTCTGGAGTTTGAGAATGCTCTATTAAGCCTATGAGGGCTTTTTGTTTTTACAGTTTTGGTACATTCCCTCTGTACAAAACAACCTACTGTACATTACCTCCAACAGTCTTCAAGTTGCACAAACTCATTAAGGTCACCAGCCTCCAAACTTAATCGAACCACCTAAATAATCAAGGACGATCAGCCTCAACTTGGTATGCAAATAGTATGGAGTAGAAATTACAAAAAAACCCCAATAATGAGCTTTCCCTTTCAATGCAATTCATGTTTAGCTTGAAGAGCTTTTTCCAGGAGGAACTTGCCCATTTCCTGCTTCCCTCCCTCCTGCGCCTTCATAGAGCATCACGCCAGTGAATGAGATAATACAATTATCTGATAATTAGAGTCATCAAAAACTGCTCTGTTAGCTCAGACTTTTAATTGACTTCCCCATTAATGGATAATGATGGCTCTCCATGTCTTCTCCATCCCAGCCCCCCTGAGGAGCTGGAGGAGGTAGGATAGCACTCGACCTGAAGGTGAAATCACACAGCTGTCCTGATTAAATTCCAGATTACTGTAACTTCACTTTGGCATTTGCTGGAAACAATGAGAAAATAAATCAACTGAAAACCAAAAATAATATGTAGAAACAAGCACAATTTGCTCCTATTAGATGATTTTGAAAGGCAGCAGAGAAATTCAGAAGCTCAATGCTGTCCTTGGCATGTTCAAATGCTTGAATAGATCAATGTCAGTGTTCTAAGACTGGTGACTATTATTTGATAGTTTCACTCTGAAGGCTGCTGCACACAGATGGAGAACACAAACAAAAGATAGCTACAGAAGCACTCCTTTGATGCAACAAAAGTTCATCAGCCAATAATAAGGCAAATAAAGATAATATCCTATAGGCCAGTGGTTCCCAACTTGTGCTGGGTGGACCCCCTGGGAGATAATGAGACTATTACATGGAGTCTACAGGACTCAGAAAACAAAACAAAGAGGTTGGTACGGATTGAGTGGGAGGAGGGAAAAAGAAAGATATTATGACAGGCGAGGACTAGATGGAGAAAGAGACAGAGACAGAGAGAGAGATGGGGGGTGGGGGGGTGTAAGGGAGACAAAGGCAACTAGTGGCAAAAGGCTTGGAGAGGGGGCCTGGGAAGAATGGTGTGAATGAACTGGACATCCCTGTAGATTAATAAGGAGTGCACATAACCAAAACGTTTAAGAACCTCTGCTATAGGCAGAGACCTCTGAAATTAGTAAAAGAAGCATGGAGATCTGAACCAGCTTAATAAAA
This sequence comes from Ichthyophis bannanicus, assembly GCA_033557465.1. Taxonomy (NCBI): domain Eukaryota; kingdom Metazoa; phylum Chordata; class Amphibia; order Gymnophiona; family Ichthyophiidae; genus Ichthyophis; species Ichthyophis bannanicus. The sequence goes on along the minus strand of CM066039.1, from coordinate 358,587,377 downwards.
CGTGGAAAAAGATCTACAGTTCAAAAGAATGATATAATTAGGATCCTTGAGAAAAAGATATAGCAGAAATAAAAATAGTTACAGCCAAAAAGAGAAAGGGGATGAAACAGATCTCTGATGAAGAAAGGGTAAATAGATTTAGGGGCCCTTGTACTAAAGCCCAGAAAGGCTGTACACTTAGGGATATGTTTACTAAACCGTTTTAATGTAACCGGTGCTAGTTGCAGCGATAATGTGAAGGATGCCATATAAGGAGTGTGCATTCCAGTCCTAAAGTAGCAAGAATCTGTATTGCACGATAGTGGATGCCATGGCACGTTAACGCGCGTTAACCCTAAGTACATGCCAGCGCAGTACCAGAAGCTATAACAATGTAGCCCACTGGTTACTGCAGTGACTGTGGAGGCAGAGGTCATGGGTTTGATCCTGCAGTGGTGTAATCTAAAAAGACTGTCTGAGGTGTTTTCTTTTAATTTAAATCAGTGCTGCCAGCAAAAACACCCTCACAGTGCCGTAACCTAAGGTGTCTCATAAGAAGCCACATAAGGCACCCCCTAGGTCACATTATAAAGTGCCCTGTCTGCCAAGGCACCCTATAATGTGCCCTATAGGGCGCTGCATAGGGTGCTTATGAGGCACCTTAGGCTACAGCATTGTGAGGGTGTTTCTGCTGGCAGCACTGATTGAAATGAAAAGGAAAAGCCTCAGACAGCATTCCTAAATAACACCATTGTGGGATCAAACCCATGACCTCTGCCTCCACAGTCAGTGAAGTAACCAATAGGTTACATCTCTATAGCTACTACCACACTGCTGGGTGGCTACAGAAAGACTGCATGTCACCACACAAATTGTCTGCTGTGGTTACCAGGATAGGGTAAACCCACCCATACCCATGATGCACTGCACATGCAGATCAGCAGTCTACAGCTGATCACATAATGGGGCATGCACCCCCAGAGCACCTTGGCTTGGTAGGGGGAACTGACCATGTGTGTTACTGGCACAGAGTAGCTACAGACCATGACATTGTGCGGGTCCTGTGCTCACCCTGAGGGTGAGGTGGGGCACCCAGCACCAGGTCCGCAGCACCTGGCTCGGCTGAGATAGGCTATGCTTCAGATCATCATCAGTGCTGGTGTGTGGTAGGTAGTCCTTGTAGACACACATAGGCTACACCTGTGTCCATCTGTATTTCCCAGTCAAGTCTAGTCCTTGTAGACTATGATGCAACCAGAATAGTGCATATCCTGTGTGGGTGCCATGGTCACATGTTATAGGTAAAGCGTAGTGTTTGGACTCAAAAGCTAATTATGTAGCACCACCCAACCCGCCCTTTGTGGCTCAGGGAGGGTGGGTGGATGTGGGGGGGAAACAGGATCTCCCACCAACAGATCCACATTGTACATCTCTGCAATGGTGGCAGTAGAGAGGACCATCAACCCCAGTCCTGCTGGGGATCAGGCACCCTACAGGGCAGGCGACACAGACCTGTACACATCTAATAAGACAATGGCAGGCAGGCAGAATGCTGAAGAAGTCTTCTGCCCCCCCCCACCACTATCTGACATTCACCAGCAGAGGGCACAGTCAGTATCCACCTGCTGCACCCTGCAAGGTGTTCAAGCTACACACACATGCTAACTGCAGACAGTTTTCTAGCTAGTACATGTCCTCGAAGAACTGTGTGCACCCAAAAATGGGATGTGAACACACACACCAAGCAGGTATGCTAGTGATTGGGCCCCAGAAAAGAGAACCCATAAACATCACTTGAAAAAAATGCTGTATATCATTATGGGGGAACCTAGCCATGCCGTGGTCACTGCTCCTTCAGGGTGAGAGTGACCTCCCAGCATGACATGCTGTGGCAACCCTGTCCGTGCAGGTGGTGGTTGGGCACTACAATGTCCCAGCCATTGCCCTATATCCTGTGCAGATGCATCCTGCCCCGGCCATGTTGTCCGGGCCATACCCACAGTACCTTGCTCCTCATTATGCACATTGGCAGGCTAATACTGGAAAAAGTGCAAGCAGTGTGGGCTCAGTAAGGTGTAGGCAGCCACAACACACTGGATAGACATACACACACTCCCACACCTATGCCAGCATTGTGCAAATATGGAGGTTTGTGGCAGCCCTGGCCGCCACACCAGTCCTGGGTACAGTGTGGGCATTGCTATAGTACGCAATACTGTTGGGTTCACTCCCCAGGGTGGTAAACACTGTCAGAAGCAATAGCTGAAACACACTCCACAGATATCAGAAAGGTTGCAATGATGAATCTCTATCAACAAATCGTGTTTATCTTAGGATTTGTTAGCTGACATTAATCATAGCAACCTTTTGACATATATGGAACGTGTTCCCCAGTTTAGGACGGCATTCCTAAGGTATGCAGGTGCCAGTATTGGGAGATGCTGCTCCACGCAGGGCCCAATAGCCTGACTCTCTGTGAGGCTTTGGATAGTGGAGCCTGTGGCTGTGGGTGTTTCTGCCCCTGTTGGCTGCTGCTCTATGGCAAAGGTTCCCTACTCCGGTCCTGGTGGGCCAAACACTGTTCAGGCTTTCATGCTGTCCCTAATGAATATGCATGAGATACATTTGCATACATTGGGGGCGATGCATACAAATGCAGCACAGGCATATTTATTAGGGACAACGTGAAACCTGAATGGTGTTTGGCCCTCCAGGACTGCAGTTGGGAAACTCTGCTCTAGGGATTGCACATGTTTATGGTGTCTGTGTTCTGTAGGGTAAAATATAGGTGCTTCAGGCATGTTTAATTTATTTGCAATAAAGGTTCCGTCTTTATTACCACAGTTTAGTACTGGGTAAAATATGGGGACAAGGTTGGCAGGAGCCACAGCTGGGACTTGAACTTGTGACCTTCTGCCCCTAAATACACTGGCTGTGTGTACTGCACCAAACTGCTGCCACAGGGGCAGAACCTTCCCTGGGGATACCATGACTGTTCATCAGACAGACCTTGTCTGTTGCAGTGCACGACACCCACCTAAAAGGGGCTTGGCTGTGGTCTGCTGTGGGCAGATGCCACTGCTCTCTCCACCACCAGCACCCCTCCGCCACCATGCTGACATGCCCTTATGCCAGTGGTGCTGGTGGTGCGCAGTCCTGGGCCATCCAGTGTGCCAGTAGGCAGCTGCCTATTGTGTCGGTTCTTGGGTAGTGGTGCCTACATGGACATGCGTGCTTCCCCCCGGTACCGCCTGCCAATGTTATGTGCCCTGGGGGTACCTGCTGGGTAATATCCCCTGTGACACTGTTGGACAAACACTCTTGCCAAAGTTGGTCCCTCGTCAGTTGCTGTCTTGCTGCTTTACAGTTTCTGCATTCCTAGTCCGCACTGTGTCCCAGCTGGGCCACAGCATGTGCCACCTGCAGCCCCCTGTATCCCATTTACAGCATCAGTACAGTTGCCCTTTCCTACATGCCCACTCTGCTGTTGCTGCACATGTGGATGCCCTAACAAACATGCCCAATATAAATGACAAAAACCCTGATCAGCGCTATTTCAATATGGGATCATTCACTTTGTAAGGGGACAGAGCATAGACCCTTCCAAACATGAAATCTTCCTTTTTACGCTTTGTCAGTTGTGTTGCTTTATGTTTGTCATTTAATATTGCTATTGGCCAGCTTGGTTATTGGGATTTCAGATGTGGTTCTGGTCATTTTATGTGTTTATTTGCCTTTTTGGTTCCTGCAGATGTATCACTACTATCACTTTTCTAGGTTTCCCTGCCTTTGTTGTGCATTGCTGACTGAAATGGTTTCTCTCTCCTGCAAATGTGCCTCTAACGCGAGGGTTTCACTGGCGTTAGTGTTCAGACCGAATTTCACAGCATTAGTGTGCCTGGAGCCTCTCCCCGCCCACTCTCTACCCATTGACCCCTATCTCCGCCCTCTGGGAGGCCTTACTCCACCCTTCAGAGCCGGATTTCTCAGTGTTAGTGTGCCTTAACGCTGCTGCTACGTTAAGACGGTTTAGTAAACATACCCCTTAATGTGCATTTGTAATGCTTGGAAGTGCAAAGTCTCAGTGTTATCTGTTGGGAGCATAACAAGCATGTTCCCCGGCAGCTAACATGGACTAAGCATTAATGTGTGACACAATTAGCATGAGATCGCCCATCCTTAGGTGCGCCCATGCTAATTGCCACATTATTCTTTATTTTATTTTATTTATTTTAAAGAATTTATAGCTCACTCAAATGCTGAAGTGGGTGACAAGAAACATTATATTGTAACAGACAGACTCATAAATTCATACAAATATAATTGAACAAAATAAAATAAAACAATATCATCTAAAAAAACAAAGACTGACATTTAAAACAGCACCTACATCATTAATATCAGCAGTACCCTCACACAAACCTAAGTAGCCAAGCAACTCATTTGCCTATCAAACAAATTCAGGAAAAGCCTGCTTAAATAAATAACATTGCAGTTTTCTTCTGAAAAATATTGCTTGCATGCCCACACTCCGACTCCTACCCATCCACTTTCCACATTAGCACATGAGCGCAAGTTAATGTGCGTTTTCGGGGTTGGTAACCGCCATTCACTTTCAGCCAGTTACCGCATGCCGTAAAAGGCCTCCTGAGATTCTTCAGCTTTGATAGATACTGCAAGAGAATATGATAGTGGTGCAAGGGTACAGGCAAATCTTTAGCTTTATACTTTTCCCCCTCAAGATTCTGATAATTAAAGTGAATAGTCATGATCACTCCAATACCACCTCTCCCACAACAATTCTGTAAATTAGACATCGTACTTTGAAACAGTAAACTTTGTTGGCTCAATATTGCAAGGCATTTACATGATTTACACAACTGTAAACCGTGTAAATGCCCCTAAGTGGGATATTCAATGGCATTAACAGTTAGTGCTGCTGAATATCACTGAGTAATGCCACTATATGCCCCGATGCTAACTGCTTAGCATCGGTGGGGGGGGGGGGGGTTGTTCCGGGGCGGTACCTACTCACCGTGTACGGCTGTGCGTCAAAACGGATATTCAGTGAGGGTGACCAGATATGGCCCCGGCATCGAATAGCCAGGTTAACTCTTCAGTGGTGATGGCTAGGCTCCGTATTTGTCCTAGCCGCCACCATTGAATATTGGGCTCTGTGTGTCCTGCAGGTAAAAGGATGTCCTGATGGTTCTTTCAGTTATCTAACTATCGTGATCTATTGTTGATTACAGCTGCTTGTTGCTATCCCCCAGAAGGTGCACACCAGAAGCTGCCTAGTCTTGCCTAAGGATTGAACCAGCCCAGCATAAAATCATGAATGGGGTAGGAAAGGTTAATAGGAAATAATATTGTTTTGCTGCACATTACTTTAGACAGCTTTGTCAGGGAAGCTGTATAAACTTTTATTATATACAATAAATAAAAATACATAAACTATCATTTGCCCTTTCAGATCTTGCTAGAACTATGCAACCAACTGGTAGTAGAGTTAAAAAATAGTAAGAATGTATTTTTCACTCAACATACTATTAAGCTGTGGAATGTGTTGTCAGAGGATGTGGTCAAGCCAAATATTAAAAAAGTATGAATACATTTCTGGAGGACAGGTCCATTAACAATTAATAGTTAGGTATGGAGATGGCCACCTCCGCAGCTAGTTAAGTATGGAGATGGCCGCCTCCCATGTCTGGGAATGAGTAAAAGGGAAGGAATCTTCCCAATAAGATTGATGGTGCACTTTCAAGTATTCTGGAGCAGCCATTGTCAAAGGCAGGATGCTGGTCTTGATGGACATTTCTTCCAGCCCAATAAGGCGCATTTTATGCTGTGTAACTTATGACTGGAAAATGTATTCTAATGTCCAGTGACTGCGATAATCAGGAAGTATGATCTGGTATAGCAGACCAATGTGGAGAGGATTACGCGAGGGTCGGTTTCAATGTTTTACCCTCTTATATTAGCTGTCTGAAATTTGCTTAGTAATAATGGACTCATTAGGGGCATAAAATAAGCACAGGGAACCCATTGTTGCAAAAATTTAAGATACATCAGAAGCAAGACATGGCAGCCTATATTTAAGGGACCCTTTTATTAAAGGTTTTAACGCACATTAATGAAGTTAGCACATTTTAAGTGCCCACAACCATTTATTTCTAAGGTGCAATAGCACCTGACACTTGTTAACTTCATTAATGAGCATTAACCTTTACTAAAAGAGTCTATAAAAGCCCGATTCCAAGAGGGGCATGTCTGGACCGCCCCAGGCAAGACAAGCCCATTTGGACTCGAATCTGGACCGCAGGAACAAAATGTTCTCCTGGTAGCCAGAATCGGGCCTGAGGACTGCCCAGCGTGCCTGTGGACGTCCTGATGTGCCCCTTCAACCTGCGGGGATATCCTCCCCGCAGGCACCCCCAACATCAGCCTCTCTGGCATCCCATTTCCCCACCTCTTGACCCTGGATCAGGCAGCGGGGACCTCCACGCAACCAACCCCAGCCCCGGGTGGTATCCCTGGACCTGATCGGGACAACGGTGCTGCTTATACCACCTTTGAGGTGGTATAAGAACCATGTCCCCACGGGCTCGGCAGCACGTTCAGGCCATGACTTGAATCGGCCCTGTATGTGCTCTGGTTGAGCCCACCCCACTATACCTCCTCCTGCCCCCTGCCAGTTCTCCCCATCCTGATTCAGAGGACATAGGGAAGAGCCAGTGGGTGAATTGGTACCAAACGCCTTGCAGGGCTGCATGTCTCGCTGGAATGTGCAGCCCCGCAACCCGCATTCAGGAATGACCTCCTAAGGGGCATGTTTACTAAACCTTCTTAATGTGCGCCCGGCGTTAGTGTGCAGGATGCCATATAAGGAGTGGGCGTTTCAGTCTAAAGTAGCAAAATGGGATTAGCGCGCGATAACACGCGCATTATCGAGCTAAGCGCCGCTAAGCGCGTTACCGCGCGGTAATCTTAAGTAGGCGCACAGACATCTAAACATAGAAACAGAGGTGTAGCACAATGGTTAATACACTGACTGATGATTCAGGGGTCATGAGTTTGATCCCCCAGTGTGCCTAATGCATAAGGCTGTCTGAGACATCAGCCTTGACATGTAAGTATTGTTTCCTGAGGCATTTTATTTGTATTTTAATTAGTGCTGCCAGCAAACACACCCTCACATGCCTTAACCTAAGGTGCTGCATAAGGCACCCTATAGGGCACATTATAAAGTGCACTGTCCGCCACGGCACCCTATAATGTCCCCTATAGGGCACCCTATAAGGTGCTCCATAGGACACCTTATAAGGCACCTTATATGGACTGTAACCATAAGGTGCCTCAGAAGGCGCTTTATAGGGCACCCTATAAGGCACCTTCTGAGGCATCTTATGGTTACAGTACTCTGAGGGTGTTTTTGCTGGCAGCACTAATGTACATTAAAAATAGACAATGCTTTGGACAGCCCTATCAAATAACCCCACTGTGGGTTTGAACCCATGAACTCTGGTTCCAAAGGCAGTGAAATAACCAGTGGGCTACAGCTCCACAGCTACTAACAAACCCCTGGCTGACTGCAGAAGGACTGCACGTCACCACACAAACAGTCTGCTGTGGTCACCAGGATAGGGTTAACCCACTCATACCCATGATGCACTGCACATGCCAATCAGCAGTCTACAGATGATCACAAGATGGAGTATGCACCCCCACAGCATCTCGGCCTGGTAGGGGGAACTGACTGTGTGTGTTACTGGCACAGAGTAGCTACACACCATCACAATGTGCGGGTACTGTACTCACCCTGAGGGTGAGGTGGGGCACCCAGCACCAGGTCCACAGCACCTTCCATGGCAGAAACAGGCCATGCTGCAGGTCCCCAGCAGTGCTAGTGTGTGAAAAAGGTAGTTTCTGAGACACACCTTGGATACATCTGTATTTCTCAGTCAGGTTTAGCCCTTCTGTACCCAGAGGAGGATTATGCACCCCCACCCTCTGGGGCTGAGAAGTGGCAAACAGAATCTCCCACCAACAGATCCACATTCTCTCTCCCTGCAATGGTGACAGTAGAGGGAACCATCAACTCCAAACCTGCTCGGGAACAGACACCCTACAGCACAGTCAATGCAGCACCGTACACATCCATAAAGCAATAGCAGACAGACATTAGGCCTGGAAATGCTAAGCTGCACCCCACCACTATCTGATATTCTCCTGCAGCAAGCCTTCAGCCACTGCACAGTGTTCCAGCAAGACAAATACCAGCTACAGACAGTCTGCTAGCTAGTCCAAAGTGCATATTTCTGGTGGAGATGCATGCACCCAGAACTGGGATGTCAGCATACACACCAAGCAGATAAGTCAGTGACTGGGCGCCAAAAGGGAATCCATAAATATCACATGGAAGAAATGCCATATAGCACTATGGGGGAACCTAGCCATGCCATGGCCACTGCTCAGTCAGGGTGAGAGTGATCTCCCAGCAGGACATGCTGTGGTGGCCGGGCACTACAATGTCCCAGCCATTGCCCTATGCCCTGTGCAGATGCATCCTGGCCAGGCCACCCTGTCCGGGCTATACCCATGGTACCTTGCTCCTCATTATGCACATTGGCAGGCCAATACTGGCAACAGTGCTGGCAGTGTGGGCTGTGGAGGATGTTTGCAGCCACCACACACTGGATAGACAGACACACACTCCCACACCTATGCCAGCAGTGTGCTACTATAGAGGTGTTTGGCAGCCCTGGCCACCACACCAGTCCTGGGCACAGTGCAGGCATGGATATGGTACGCAATACTGTTGGGGTCACTCCCCAGGGTGGTAAACACTGTCAGACACCAGACCTGAAGCACACTCCACAGACATCAGAAAGGTTGCTATGATGCAGCTCAATCAGCAAATTGTGCTTAACTTAGGAATTGCTATCTGCCAGAAATCATAGCAACCTTTTGATAGCTGTGTACCGTATTCCCAGGTTTAGAGTGGCATTGCTAAGGTATGCAAGTGCTAGTATTGGGAGATGCATGCAGGGCCCAATGTCCTGCCTCTCCAGGAGGCATTGGCAAATGGAGCCTGTGGGTGTGGGTGTGTCTGCCCCTGTTGGCTGCTGCTTTATGGCAGAGGTTCCCAACTCCAGTCCTGGTGTGCCAAACACTGTTCGGGTTTTCATGCTGTCCCTCATGAATATGCATGAGATACATCTGCATACCATGGGGGCTGCGCATAGAAATGCAGCACAGGCATCTTTATTAGAGGCAGCATGGAACCTGAATGGTGTTTGGCCCTCCAGGACTGCATTTGGGAGACTCTGCTCTAGGTAATGAGCCTGTTTATGGTGTCTGTGCTCTGTAGGGTAAAATGTAGGTGTTATGGGCATGTTTACGTCATCTGCAACAAAGGTTCTGTCTGTATTAGCATGTTTTAGTAGTGGGTAAAATATGGGGGCTGGGTTGGCAGGAACCATAGCTTGGTCTTGAACCTGTGACCTTCTGTTTCTGAACACACTGGTTGTGTGCACTGCACCACCGTGTTGCCACAGAGACAGTACATTCCCTGGAGATACCATGACTGTTCATCAGACAGGGCCTGTCTTTAGCAGTGCATGGCACCCACCTACACAGGGCTAGGCTGCGGTCTGCTCTGGGCATCTGCCACTGCCCCCTCCACCACCAGTGCCCTTCTGCCACCCTGCTGAAATGCCCTTCTGCTGGTGGTGCTGGTGGAGCGCAGTCTCAGGCCATCCAGTGTGTGGGTAGGTGGCTGCCTATGGTGCGGGTTCTGGGGTAGGGGTGCCTGCATAGATGTCCACGCTTCCCCCCAGCACCGCCTGCCACTGTTCTGTGCCCTTGGGTTCCCTACTGGGTAATATCCCCTGTGACACTGTGGGAAGCACACTCGTGCCCATGCTGGGCCCTCATCAGTTGCTGTCTGGCTGCTCTACTGTTTCAGCATTCCTATGGGCCACCTAGGCATCACCCTAGTCCACACTGTGGCCCAGCTGCAGTACAGCATGTGCCGTCTGCAGCCCTCTGTGTCCCCTTTCCCAGCATCTGTACAGTTGCCCATTCCGACATGCCCGTCCTGCTGTTGGGGAACATGTGCACACCATAGGAAACCTGTCCAATGGAGAGGCAAACCCTGATGAGTGCAATTGCACTGTGGGATCATTTACCTTGAATGGGGACGGAGTGTGGACCCTTCCAAAATTCATATCTTTTTTTTGGAGCTTTCTCGGGAGTGCTTTTTGTTGTTTCCCATTAATATCACTATTGCCCAGCTTGGTTATGTGTTTTTTATATTTTGTTGGGGTCATTTTCAATGTTTATTTGCCCTTTTGTTCCGTGCACATGTATCACACTTATCACTTTTTTGTAGGTTTCCCTGGTTTTGCTGTACATTGCTGACATAAATGGTTTCTCTTCCCTTTAAATCATCTCTAATGCCAGGGTTTCACTGGCGTTAGTTTTGAGCCTCGGATTTCACATCGTTAGTGTGCGGGGAGCCTCTCCCCGCCCACTCTCCACCCATTGACCCCTTCTCTCCGCCGCTGGGGAGCCTTTCTCCGCCCTCCGGGAGCCTTTCCCCACCTTCAGCGCTCATTTGCACCGCTGCGCGCATTAACGCGCGCTAAGGTACCTGAGCGCCTGATAAAGTGCCATTATCATGCGCTAAGGTACCTTAGCGCGTGATAACGTCACAGAGCGCACATTAAGAAGGTTTAGTAAACATGCCCCTAAGTATTTAAAGTACTCTACTAGAATAATTCTATAATTTCTTATTGCAAAATGAACACTAACATTGGTAATATGATATATAAGAAGTACTAGCAATATAACAGAGAGATGAAGATCGGTCTGAACATAATGTTATACATGACCAACGCCCTTAGAATGGGCTCATAGAAACATCCCTTTCAGAGTTATTAGATAAGTTTAAGATACTATAATGTTCAGCAGCCACTAACGGATCTATAGCATTGGCACTCACACTGCTTGCCTCAGATACAACTCCAAAATAAATCACCCAACACCGACTTGATGGCAATATACTAGCTACAGCTTTATTAAACTTTAACAGCTTCAACCACTTAAAACACAAACATCTTACCCATATCAACCCTTCCATGACCTATGCAACACCGCTTTCTCCCAAGCCCAACTCTACCACCTGGATAGTTAGTGACAACCTAGCCAGAAGCCCTCATTTTCTGTACAGCCCATGGTGACACCAAACTATGTCTATCAGCTGCTGACATTGTCTCATGTCAACCCTTAGGCGTCACGTTTCTCTATCTTCACTTCACCCACAGCATAGGCTTAAACTGGGATCTTACCAGAAATGGTCTACCCCCAACACTGACCACAACCCCCCACCCCATATGTCCACCCTCCAACTGCTCTCTTACCAGCCCTATCCGCTCTGCCCACCAAAACCAATTTGTCCCCTTTCTTGTGTACCATGCCCCTCCCTCCCATCCCATCCCATCCAATCACTACCCACCCCATTCCCCCTTCCCTTCACACCTAGTCTTATTCCTATTACTAGTCTTATAGCCATATCTTATAGTCACATACCTGAATGGGACATTATTATGATTATGAGTCTATAGAGTGAGAAGAGTCTCTTCAAGTGTAATTTCAATAGTCCATATATAAATATCAATTCAAAATCATTTCAAAGATAGACACAATATGCTGGCCTGGTCATCAGATAAATGTGATGAAAATCCCAGTAATCTGCCTGTCTCAAGAGTTAGATCTATTCATTGATAGTCTATATGAAGAAAATCTATGTTTCTTCATAAAAATGTTGACACATCTTCAGCAAATTAATGTTTAATGGCCACCATATTAGACACAAAAGTGACTCTGAGTGCTAACTTAAATACAGAAAGCCACACAGCCAGGCTTCATGCACTGGAATTACTAGAAAATCCTAGAACACAGGAACTCACGTAGCGAGGTCTGTCTGTCTGACAGACTGTACAGGGACCTAGGAGGCTGGATGTTTGGTAACCGTAGATATTTAAATTATTAGCATGTGCATTTATTTTGAACAAAACTAAAAGCACAGCAACACAAAAAAAGGCTAGAACGTTCATTTTTTAATGTTGCTTTTACTGCTCACTATTTGTGAATTGCATGTGCTATTTGCAAATAATGCACTCTAAACCCAAAAATTAAATAAAAGGAAACAACCTGGAAAAATGAAAAGATAAACCCATACCCCTGAAATAAAATGAAAAAGGGTGGGTACATTCCAATTAAATTATTGCAAAGCTTTGTGAACAGACGTGGGAATGGAGGGGGCTGAGTATGAACTATGTGGGAGATCTGTCCAAGGTCAAAGAGTGCACATGAGGAAAGTGGATAAGGAGATGTATCCCGCAGGGAATCACAGGAATAACTAGGAAAAGTTTATGGGCCACTTAGGGCCCCTTCTACTAGAGCCTGCTTTGGATTTGCCATTAACGCACTGATCTCGTGTGCGTTAATTATAAAGCCTCCATGTTAGCGGTTGGGGGCATGACCAGCATGTTCCCAACAGTTAATATGAGGAGGATTTGCCTATCATGTGCTCCAACTATGGCACGTTCACTTAGCAACTCCTATAGAAGTGTCATAATGTGAACCCACGTTAGACAATGCATTGCTGCCAAGCACGCAGCACTAGCCCAGGCTCTCATGCTAATGTGCTTTCCATGCCCACCCCATCACATGATTGCTGACTAATGTGTATTTTCAGTGTGCAATGGCACATGTTAATGTTTCCGACTGCCAGTTGCCGCACGTTAAAACACACGTTAACCAGATAATGGGCTTTAGTAAAAGGGCTCCTTAGTCCTTTTTCTGCCACCATGCTACTGTGTTAATTGCTTTAGATATTTTCATAAGAAATGATGAAGAACAAGAAATTTGAAAAGCAAACTGTAACTGCTGTATGGTGGCCAAAGAGCACATGTATCATTGCGTTGCATTAGATCATTTTCATGGCTTTTGGGGCTTACTGCAGAGATGTATAAATCAGATATTTAGATTTCTCTTTTTATTGTGTTCTGAATTAAAGGTTAAGAATGTAAGATATGCCATACTGGGTCAGATCAAAGGCCCATCAAGCCCAGTATCCCATTTCCAAAAGTGGCCAATCCAGGGCACAAGTGCTTATCAGGTTCCTCAATAATATCAACCATCCAAAGAATTCAGTGAACAAGGTGTTTCAAGAAATCAGAACTGGCATTGAGAAACTAAGAATGTCTCTTGATTTAATTTGACATGAGACTAATTGCATATATGCTACCCAATCCAAACTGGCAGAGAGAGAACTGGGCGCATTGCATGGGAACCAAGGTGGAGGAACTATTTGGTTTTTTGACCCATCTTCTGATGCTACCAAAGTGGACTCACAGTTGGTACCATCACTTGAGCGATGTTTTTCATAATAGGAGATTTTGCTCAGGCCTACATAACTAATGGAGGAGCTCACTAAAAACTTACACTGGATTGGCAATTTTTGCAGATATCTGGGATATCTCTGTTCGAATCCTTCTAATTGTTGTCTTTGTGAAACTGCTGATATGTTCACCAAACCCCCATTAGAAGTCGGAAATGCCCATTCCTTCTTTTTCAGTGAAACTAACCAAGAAGCTCAAAGCATTGCAGAAGAAATGTAAGTCGAGCATGCAGAGTTATGCAAAATAACCCATTTTGTCTTCAGTATGAGGAATGTAAATAGAACTTTTAGAAGTTATTGTTTATCACCGTGATTACTGAATTTGTTTCAAGATGTCCCTGGAGAATGTGCTAATACACGTCTCCTGCAGAAGCTGGCAAAGAGGTCACAAGCGGTGCAGCGGGCCCGCTATAAGCAGCCGTGTTCAGCAAGAGGAAAGCTTGTACTAGAAATGTTAATAAATGCAGACACACGCTCCTATTTGTAAGGTGTGCTGAGGTTTTTCATGGCTGTAGTTCCAAATATGGGTCTCTTCTCACCATTTGGTCCCAGAGGCACCCCTTTGTTTCTTTCTCCCAGATTGTTCATTTTATTCTCAAAGTCCTTCCAAACATGAACAAAGTTAATTCCTGTTTTTGTTAAGTAGCATTTATGAAGATGGATGATGTGTTCCTGCAGGTTGCTGGTGTTGGATGGTTATTTATATTTTAGTCTGTACTGAAAGAAAGACATTGAAATGAGTTGATGATCTATTTCCAATTAAAGGGTCAAACGCTTGTTAATTGTAGATTGCTTGAGTTAACAGATGAGTGAGATGTCAGCTTGGAATCATGCCTTGTCAGAAAGGGATTTAAAAAGGAAGGAATGCAGATTGAATCACAATGGGAAGGAGAGGGGAATATAATTCACAAAGCAAGGCGAGAAGAGTTAAACATTAACGAGGGGTCAGAGAGAGGCATGAAGTAAAATGATCAGGGACAGAAAGCTGAGACCACGAGAAAGGGTCTAGCAGCCGGCGCAGTTGAGTTTATAACTGATAGACTAAAGAGCGTTTGAAACTAAAACCAGAGTTGGCACTCATTTTAAAATAAACCCCAAAGTATTACTTTCTTGTAGTGCTTTTCTCTAGTTTTGTTTTCTTTTCTCCAGCATCCCCAAATATCAACCGCTTTATCTTTCCAACCTATTCTCACGATTCCTCTCCCTTCTCTCCCTTTCTCTATCCTCCTCGCACACCTCCTCCTTCCCCCTCTTTATTATTTTCATAGTGTTCTTTCTCCTCCTACGCCATTAACACGCAGATCACATCTCTCCTCCTACATCAGTTCCATGTTAATCACCCCCATCTGTATCACTAACTAGATGGATCATCCCACACGATTAGCTCAAGGATCTGGCTCAAACTCATTTGACTATGCTATCCTTAGGTTCTGTGTGACTTCTCCACTAATTTCCATCCTTGCAGGTAACCCTTTTTTGTTCTTTCTTCTCTTTTCATTGCACTCTTCCCCCCCCCCCCAATCTTGTCTACCCCTCCTGCCCCTTTCTTGGATACAGTTGATTAAGAAGCCCCTCCAACTTTTTTCTTTTGACTTGCATTGGATTTCAGGTTCAAATTACATTTATTTTTTTCTGTCTTTTCATCTTAGGACACCCAGGATTAAGATACAGACTGTAGATACAGACTTTTACTAAATCCAAGTAAGGTAATGCACTTAACATATATTTGTAGTGCACATAAAGTATGAAGCCTCTGTGTTAGCTGTTGGGGGCATAACCAACATGTTCCTGGCAGTCAATGCAAAACGGACTACATTAACGTGGAGCAAAATTAATGAGCGTGCACCTAATGATACCCATAGAGGCATCTCTTGGTACACTCACTCATGTGATCGCCATTTCTGCACTCCACCCTTAACCCATCCACTCTCCTCATTAGAACATGTGTGTCACTTAACATGCATTTTAGTGGTCTGTAGTTCACACGCCCTTGTGTTAGCATTCCCTGCAGAGCCAGAAGAAGAAAGGAAGGCCCATAGTGCCACAGTGACCCCCCTTTGAAGCTGCACATGCATCATGGCCCTAGAGTCTCTTGGGGAAACTGCTAGGTATGTATGACCTAGATTGGCCACTGTTGGAAACAGAATACTGGGCTTGATGGACCTTGGTCTGACCCAGTATGGCATATCTTATGTTCTTATGTTCTTAAATGGGAGCAGGCTCTGTTTTGGCTTGAGTGTTTGCTGCTATCACAGCTTGACACCCTAGGCAGTAGCTTATGTTGCCTTTGACGAAATCTAGGCTCAATTAAGAACTGGGTTTAGCTTGGAGACATTGTTTGATTTTCAGCCCTCCACCCCTCTAACTCACAAACACACTGATTTTCATGCTATAGACCTTCAGAGGTCCCTTCAGATATACATGTGTGTTGAGAGGAGCTGTATCATGTATCCTTAGAGAACAACTGGGCTAGACGCACCTCAGATTTGTTCCCAAGGGCATGTGGCAAGGAAGATAGTTACTTGTTTAAACTTGACAGCAGATTGCCTTTGACGGCCACAACAGGAATTTTTTTTCCTCCTCTTTGATAATCATAATAGGGCTTCAGCAATAAAGATGGATTTGTTAATTTCCATCTCTCCTCACTTTCTCCTTTAATCACTGTCAGGCATAAATTAATTTTGGCATAAAGATTCTTTCACTGTCTAGGGCGCTTAAAGGTCATTAGCATGATCCTCTGCAAATATTTCCAGGTGCTGTCAGAAACAAACCTTTACTGCTATGCTGCAAGTTTCTCACTGTAGGTTTCAGTCCTGGGCATGTTCAAATGTTCTGCAGTAAGTTGCCAGCTTTCTGAAACCTTATTCCATCACTGAGTCTGCCTAGAGCAGTGCTTCCCAACCCTATCCTTGGGGGGCAGCCAACCAGACTGGTGAGAATGAATAAGATAGATTTACATAAACAGAGGCCATCCATGCAAATGTATCTCAGGCATCGATTAAACTACTGCAACCTATTTCTTGCGGGTCTTCCATGGAACTGTCTTTCTCCACCGTGATCTATACAAAACCTCGTTGCCATGACCATGTAATACCTCTCCACAAGCCATTGCCTTGGTTCCTCATTTGTTTCTGTATACAGTTAAAGCTTCTATTGTTCACCTACAGATGCGTTAACTCTCCAGATCTCTTCTCTCTCTTCTCTTTTTCTTAATGAACTCCCTACATCTGGCACATCATTCTTATTGTATCTTAACTCCCAGCTCTGCTCTTTCAACCTTGCTGTTCTGTTTGCCTAGAATAGACTCCTCACATCAAAATATCATCCTCCCTCTCTGGCTATGTTATCCAGACTGAAAACTCAGGGGATGATATTCAACGGTGACAGCCAGCTCGAGTAAAGCCGTTGGCCATTGCCGTTTTAATGTAGACTTAGTGGCATGCTTACTAAACTGTGGTAACGTAGCAGTGGCTACGTTAAGGCTCATTATGTAACGTTAAGGCGCCTTAAGGTAACGTAATGCAACGTAACGTTAACGTGCCTTAATGTTACATAACGCGCCTTAACGTTCCCGGCCGTGGTAAGTCCCACAGAGGGTGGAGAGAGGGCGGAGAGAAGGGGTCAATGGGTGGGGAGTGGGCGGGGGGAGGCCCCTTCCACACTAACGTGGAGAAATTAAGGGCTGAATCCTAACGCAACTGAAAACCTGGCATTAGCACTCATTTGCAAGAGAGAGAAACCATTTCAGTATCTGCAATGTACAGCATAGGCAGGGAGCCCAAGAAAGGTGATAGTAGTGCTCCATTTGCCGCAACAGCATAGTGCCCTGCTATGAAAGACCACTATGATGATGGTGCAAATGGGGCATGGGGGCTGCAGGCGGAACATGCAGTGGGGGATACTGGGACACAGGGTGGACTAGGTGGTTGCCGAGGAGGCACATAGGAATGCAGAAAATGGAAACCAGCAAGACAGCAACTGACCAGGGTCAGACATGTCCATGAGTCTGTGGCCCACAGTGTCTCATCCAGGTGACATTACCCAGCAGGCACCCCAAGGGGTGCATAAAATTGACAGGTGGTGCCTGGGGAAGCGTGGACATCTATTTAGGCATCCCTACCCCAGAACCCACACCATAGGCAGCTGCCTACCTGCCCCCTGGATGGCCTGGGATGGCACACTACCAGCATCGACAGCATATGGTCATGGCGGCATGGCAGAGGGGGTGAGTGATTGTGCTGGAGGGAGCAGTGGCACCCGCCTGCAGTGGACCTAGGCCATGCCCTGTACCAATACATGATGTGCAGTGCAACAGAAAAGGTCTGGCTGAGGAACGTACAGGTAGCCCAAGGGACCACTATGCTGCTGTGGCAACAGTGTGGTGCAGTACACTCAGCCAGCATGTCCAAGAGCAGAGGGACAGAAGTTTAGGTCCCATCTGTGGATCCTGCAGAGCATCTCTCCATAATTTTAGCCCACAATGTAGCCACAAAAACAACATGGGCAATCCCCAACGCAGTGGTGCACAGGGGTACGGACACCCACTCACAAGGGTTCCACTATCCACAGCTTCATGGAGTGTCAGGCTGTTGGCCCCAGCACAGAGCTGCAGTTGCCACCAGAGCACTACTACTACCCCCTGCACAGATTAGCAATGTCGGCACTGTGATCAGGACCAGTGCAGTGGGTAGGGTTGTCAACCACCTCCATCTCTGCACAATGCTGAGATAGGTGTGGGAGTGTGCGTATGTCTCTCCATTATTTGTGTCTGCCAACACCTCACTGAGCCTACATTGTTCACACTGCTTCCAGCGTTAGCCTGCAAATGTGCATAATGAGGAGCACGGTATTTTGGGTATTGCCCAGACAGGGCGGATTGGCCAGGATGCATCTGCACAGGGTGGAGGGCAATGGTTGGGACACTGTAGTGATTGACCACCACCTGCATGGACAGGGTGGCCACAGCATGTCACGTTGGGGGGGGGGGCACTCTGACCGAACAGTGACCATGGCATGTCTATGTTCCCACATAGTGCCACATATTATTTGTGTCCAGTGATACCTGTGTGTTCCTGGTTTTGGGGCCTAATCACGTAGCTACCTGCTTGGTGTCTGTGCTGTGCATTTCACCTCTGGCTGCACAGGGTTCCCCTGTTTGCATGCACTATGGACTGGTTAGTGGGCTGTCTGCAGTTTGCCTGTGCATGGTGGGAATGCCTTGTAGGATGCTGCAGGTACAGTCTGATTGTGCTGTCTGTTGATGAATGGCAGACTGTGGCATAGGGCATGTGAGCCTTCCCCTGCCTACCCCAAGCATCACTGCTGGTCTCCAATGATCACAGGTATGGCACTGGCCCAGCAGCCCTGGAAGGCTGTCATCTGCCAGCAGGACTGTGGTTGCTGGTACTGCAACCATTCTACAGTGTACAAGCACCTGTTCCACCACACCCTCATCTACAAAAGGGAAGATTGAGACCCCTTGGGATATATAGCACATACCGCTTAGACCCATTATGGCAGTGCTACATCACCCTCATGCGAGTCTAGAGACCCCACTGTCCTGCCCTGCCCTGATAACAGGTACCCCTGACAGCCAGACCTTAGCACCAGGTACACACTAATCTAGGTGGTGTCCGTTCCTACAGGGCCACATATGACTGCAGAACACATCTGGAACAGATGCACCTTTGGCTGCACTGCTAGGAACACCTGTCACACACTGGCAATGCTGGGGATGTGCAGCAAGACCTGTCTCTAGCACCTCATGTACTGTGGACCTAGTGCTGGGCATCCATCCTATCCCTCAGGGTGAACACAGAACCTGCACAATGGCATGGTCTGTAGCTACTCTGTGCCAGTATCATGCACTGTCAGTCCGTCTTACCACGCTGCAGTACTGGAGAAGTGCAGATCCTATTTGGTGGTCAGCTGTAGGCCACTGTTCTGCATGTGCAATGCATCATGGGTGCTGGTGGGGTTACCCTATCCTGGCACACAGAGCAGATGGTTTGTGCAGTGACCTGAAGTCCTTCTGTATTCAGCCATTGCTGTACAACAGGCCATAGAGGTATAGCCTACTGGTTAGTACACTGACGTTCTAGGTGGAGGTCATGGGATCAATTCCTTGTTGTTCTCTCCTGTCCAAGGCAGATATTTTGGTTGCCTGTGACAGTCATATCTTTACAGATCTGTGCTGCCAGCTCATAGTACCCTCACCACAGTTGCCAGCAATCCTTATAAGGCGTTATAAGGCTTCTAATTAGGCATAGTACAAGGCACCTTATTGGGCACAGTATAAGGCACGTTATAAGGCACCTTATTAGGCACAGTACAAGGCATGTTAAGGCACGTGCCTTGTACTGTGCCTTATAATGTGCCTTATACCGCGCGTTACCTGACATGGCATGCCATAATGATTTTTATTTATTTTTATTTTATTTATTGCTTTTATATACCGTGCTCTTTAAATCAGTGCGGTTTACAGGTAACATTTATGCATCTGGGTATATCAGATATGCATTTACAGAGAACAGGGGATACAACTTGGATTTCAACTGGGGAGATTATTTACAATATCTACAGATATTTACATGCATTTACAGAGAACAGGGGATGCCCCGCCCATGCCTTTATATGGGCATCTGTTCCTCTACCGTGGAACCTAATGTGAATGACAGTACCGCAGTTTAGTAAACATGCCCCTTAGATATTCAAAGCTGGGGTCATATCTGGCCACCACCATTGAATATCTGGTCTGCCCAGATGGCGTTTATCAAACTGGGCAGTGGTGATATTCAGCTGCTATCGAGCTGAAACACCCCAGTGCTACACCATTAGCATGGGGTTGTTCAGCAATATTAGGGATGGATATTCAACGGCATAAAACAAATGTCCTGCTCACTGTAATTAATGCAATTAGCAGGTCTGCTAACCATGTTAATCATTTTGAATATGCCTCCTCACCTTTTTGAGGTGGCTTTTATATCTTCATCACTTTTCTATAAAAAAATACACTATCCTAAACCCCTCTTGTTTGTCATGTATGTTTTCCCTAACTATATTGTAAGCCCTGTGGAGCAGGGACTGTCTGTCTTATGTATGTCTGTATGGCACTGTATATACCTAGTAATGCTTTAGAAATGTGAGTAGTACCAGTAGAAGTAGCATCGCCGACTGGAGGCCCCAATGGCTGGATTAAGAATGACTATCCTAGAATGGACATCAGAGAGGGTAGGGAAAGTTGAAGGTGGGAGGGTAAAGGTTGAAATCACAAGTTGCCCCATTTTTCCACTACAGATTGATACTGGAACTGGTTTTCTTTCCATTGAATGTATAAATTTGGAGATCTGATTTCCCAAAGACAAATAGAAGAAGCTCGTGCACACAGTCTAGGAAATCCAGGACTGGATCAAATGATGAAAGCAGTTAGCTGCCCTAACAATGATGCTCTAAGGTTCAGCTTGAGAATATACTTATTATCCACAACCAATGGATCTCAGATCCTCATCAAACTTAACTTCAGAATCATGACCATGTGAACTAGATTTTTAATGGAAATCCTTTTAATTAGCATTCACAAAATCAAGCAGAGAACTGCTGGGTAAGGGAAGGATATCGTCATCTGCCCACTTGCACATTCTCGTGTAAGTTTAATTGACAAAAGGGACAATGTCCTTGATACTTATCTCAGCAGATTGTTGGAACTTAAAATTCCTAGCAATTATTCATCCTTCTACTGAGATGTGTTAGCTAGCTTTCACGTGGTTTTGATCACCCAAGTACTGCATTATTTAATAATAATATTAGGGGGGGAGGGTGTTTGGTGATTTCTTCCTGTTCCTTTGGGCTTCCAGCTCAGCTGGAACTAGTCTCTATCGACTTATTGGAGTTCCCTTTCTATTTTAATACCCTTCCCTGAGCTCAGCTATTGCAACAAAGGCAATTAGCTAGGGGCAACAGACTGCTGCCTCCCCCAGAATTCCTTAAATGTGCACTCTGAGTAGGGCCAATAGGTATCATCATTGTGGAGTGGTGAAGGCTCCCTCCTCCCAATCCCCAGGGGATGTGACTGTTGCTGCTCGACACCCTCCCTTATCTCTCCCTGCATCCCTCATCCACAACTTCGTTCATCAAGCAAATCGTTTTTATCTACGCCATTCCCTTTAACTGCCAAGTCCAGACTGCTCTTTCCGCCTTGCTGCACCGTACTGCATGCTGGGGAAAAAAACTACCCGATTGGGTACATCAAGCTCCATCTCTGGTCCTATTCAAATCTAGGCTAAAAACTCATCGCTTCAAGATTGCTTTTGGATCCTGACCCCCTTATTCTTCTGTCTACACCCATGTGTGTTTCCTGTAAAGATTTATCCATCTGTTCTGTTTGTGAGTCTTAACAGATTGTAAGCTCTGTGGAGCATGGACTCTCTCATATGTGTATATCTATGGTATAGCACTGTGCAGGACCGTACCTAGCCCTGTGCGAGCGGTGCGGCCGCACAGGGTGCAAAGGCTTAAGGGGCACATTTCAGCTGTCTGCCGTTGCCTGCTACCTCCACTTTTTCTTCTCTCAGCGGCAGCAGGCAACGGCAGACAGCTGAAATGCGCCCCTTAAGCCTTCTTGCGGCACGCTAAGCAGGTCTGGTCCCTCCCTGCTCTGATGCGGTGTCAGAGCAGGGAGGAACAGAAGCGATTAGAGCGCCGGTGACTTGCACATCGGGTGTGCCTCTTCTCTCCTTCCGCCCTCCAGAAAGTGGCTGGATGGAAATGCAGGGGGGGACGCACCCAATGTGCAAGTCGCACAGGGCACGAGTCACGCTTGGTATGGCCCTGGCACTGCGTACGTCTAATAGTGCTATACAAATGATAAGTAGTAGTAGTAATAGTGGAAATAATGACAGTCCCACACTGGATAACATTGTTCCAAAACAGAACAGTTTATAGAAGCATAACTTGCTGTCTAATAATCAGTTGACAAAGAGTGTGTTGGCTCCTGATGTTAACCAAAACACATTTAAACAGTCAACTAAACATAATAAAAATATGCTGGAGTCTCCCTTGACCCTTGGCACCTCTTCCGGCTACTCCAGGGATCTATCCTTGCTCCTTTTGAACCTGATTTATCCTTCACTCTGCTCTTTCTGACTGCTTGTCATCTCCTTAGTAGCTGACAAAGAACAGGGTAAGGAATCCAGGCAGTGGCAATCCCCAGTCGTTTTTGCCCTGCTGCTCCATTTTTTTCAAAATGACCTTGGCCGGCCTGAGGCCAGCGGCTTTGTGAACAGTCACCATACAAACACAGCAGCTCAGGTCAGTCAGTGCAATTTCTTGGTGGACAGAAACAACTAGGATTGGTTCTGCCTGCAGGAATGCCTAACAGGCAAGAGGGTGTGGGGGCTACAGGAGTTCGGAGAGCCTTGGAGGAGTGTTTTGCCTTGTTTTTCTGGTGGGGAGAGAGGAGTGAGCATTTTATCTTTCCTTTTCTTTATTGCTTGATTTTCAAAATGTCATTTGTTTGTGTTTTTTTCTTTTCTTTTTTTAAGTAAATACAAGGAAACAAACAACAAACCAAATAAAACAAAAATGACTGTGCATTTGGAAAAGCTATAAATAAAATGACTGTACATTAGGATGATCTACAAACCAATGCAAAAAGTTAATGTTTAGAGAATCATTTCTCCACAAGGCTTATTTTTGTCCATTAGGGATAGCTTGCTTACCTGTGAAATTTCAGCCTGATAGAGAAATATTTAGAGGTCACCCCATTCTGAACATTTTATGGATGGGGAAAAGGCAATTTATATATTGAAAATATCCCCTTTTAAGGCTCAGTTCATGATGACTGCACATGAGTCCAAGAATATCACAGATTTGCCTCTGTTTGTCAGTCTTGTTTACATCAGACAGTGGAATGAAGCACCATTTGCAATCTGAGATCCTCTCAATAACATTGAATTTTTATCAGTTCTTAAGACTTACAATGTATTTACCACTTCCGTCAAGAGCCTCAATGTATATAAATTATACCACTAAGACATTATAATGTATATAAGTTTCACTGTTCCATGTAATATCGATAGCATATGTTAACTACTCTGAAAATAAGTTCCATAGTTCTATGTATAATGTACACCTCTTTGCCCCGGTGAAAAGTGATATAAAAAACAGTCGAATAAAATAAATATCCAAACAAACTGTTGCATTTTCAAGGCACCTCTGGTTTTTGTCTGAACATTTGGCAGGCTTAGCCCTTCTTGATGACAGAGTCTCAGCAGAAGCAAAGAAAAAGATGGTGCAGAACCTTCAGCGGTCTCCATTACCAGACATTCCTCGAAGTCTGCTGTTTAGTTCAGATGAAATAAAAACTGCCAAATGGGATGACCTCTAAATGCTGTTTATTTTCATTAAACTTTTTTGTGTTTGTTATAAATATGATAAGGAAAAAAAACAGCCTTGTGAAGAACTGAAATCTGTTAGCTTGTTTTTTTATACCACCCTACTGTGCATGTCTAATTTTTTCTACAGGGTCCTGATAGATCATGCCACCCAGAGAACTCTCAGCTGGTGGATGTCCTGAAAGAACCTCAGCAAGGGTAAGCCACTCCAATCCCCCACAAATGCAGCTCATGTTGATCACAGATGCATTAAATACGATGGCTGGACTGTGCACCTTCTCTACCTCCATACCAGTGGCATGTGGTCCTCCTACGAGACATACCTCCATATCAATTTCCTGGAGCTCAGGGCAATAGGGAATGCCTTGTGAGCCTTCTGCCCCTGGGTTAGGGGAAAATCATCCTCTTCCAGACAGACAAGCAAGTCGCTATGTTCTACATCAACAAACAAGATGACATAGGGGTATGTTTACTAAACTGCGTTAGTGCGATTCGCGTTAGGAGCCGCGTTAGAGACAGAAATCCCAAATAAGGACATGGGCGGTACATTGTTGCCAAGAACGCGCCGAGAACGCGCGTTACAAGGCGCCATAAATGAACGAGCGCTACAGGGCACGTTACCGCGCGTTAATCTTAAGAAGGCGCGCAGGCATACAATCACAGCAACAGAGCTGTAGCACAATGGTTACAACACTGACTGATGGTACAGGGGTCATGGGTTTGATTCCCCAGTGGGCCTAATGTATAAGACTGGCTGAGGCAGCACCCTTTACATTTAAGTTGTGATTGGTGAGGTATTTGACATGTATTTTAATTTGTGCTGCCAGCAAACACACCCTCACGGTGGCATAACCTAAGGTGCCGCATAAGGCACCCCATAAGGCACTCCAAAGGGCACATTATAAAGTGTACTGTCCGCCAAGGCACCCTATAATGTCCCCTATAGGACACTTTATAAGGCTGTGAACAAAGCCCTGGCTGGCTGCAGGACTGCACGTCACCACACAAACTGTATGCTGTGGTTACCAGGATAGGGTTAACCCACCCACACCCATGATGCACTGCACATGCAAATCAGCAGTCAAGAGATAGGCACAAGATTGGGTATGCACCCCCACAGCACCTCGGCCAGGTAGGGGGAACAGACCGTGTGTGGTACTGCCATGGAGTAGCCACAGACAGTCACATTGTGTGGGTACAGTGCACACCCTAAGGTTGAGGTGGGGCGCCCATCACCAGGTCCACAGCACCATTCATGACTGAACTATGCCATGCTGCAGGTCCCCATCAGTGTGTGATAGATAGTTCCGTTAGATACACCTAGGATACATCTGTGCCCTGCTGTATGTCCTGGTCATGTCTAGTCCCTATGGGCAATGATACACCCAGAATAGTGCATATCCTGTGTTGGTGCCATGGTTACCAGATGAAGAAGGGGGTGGGGTGTATGGACTCATGGGCAGATCATGTACCACCACACAACCCACCCTCTGGGGCTCAGGGTGGGAAACAGGATCACCCACCAATAGATCCACAGTCTACCTCAGGGGTGGGGAACCCTGGTCCTGGAGAGCCGCAGACCAGTCAGGTTTTTGGGATATCCCTAATGAATATGCATGAGATATATATGCATTAGAGATATCCTGCCAACCTGACTGGTTTGTGGCCCTCCAGGGCTGGATTTGGGGTCCCCTGCCTTACACCTCTGTCATTTAAGATTGTGAGTGGGCAAGGTGCAGATGTCCTAGACATCGAAAGGATATATAGAATGTGTCACATTCCTCCTCGATTCTCACCACCACCAAAAAGTTGTCTAATAGACAATATTTTGGTGGTGGTGAGAAGTGAGGAGGAATGTGACACATTCTATCTAACCTTTTTGATGTCTTGGACATCTGCACCTTGCCCACTCACAATCTTAAATGACAGAGGTGTAAGGTAGGGGTCTCCAAATCCAGCCCTGGAGGGCCACAAACCAGTCAGGTTGGCAGGATATCTCTAATGCATATAAATCTCATGCATATTCATTAGGGATATCCCAAAAACCTGACTGGTCTGCAGCTCTCCAGGACCAGGGTTCCCCACCACTGGTCTACCTCCCTGCAATAGCAGCAGTAGAGGGGACCAGCAACCCCTATCCTGCTGCGGAACAAACAGAGCAGTACACAGCCATACCACAATAGCAGACAGACGGCAGGCCTGGAAATGCCCAGCTGCCCCCCACCATTATCTGATATTCTCCAGCAGCACATCACCAGCCGCTGCACCGTGCAAGGTGTTCCAGCAAGACACATACTAGCTACAGACAGTCCACCAAAAAACACCTCACAAATATCATATGAGAATAATACTATAAAACACTATGGGGAAACCTAGCCATGCCATGGTCACTGCTCAGTCAGGGTGAGAGTGACCTCCCAGCAGGACATGCTATGGCCACCCTGTCCATGCAGGTAGTGGCCAGGCACTACAATTGCCATTGCCCTATGCTGTGTGCAGATGCATCCAGGCCAGGCCACCCTATCCAGGCTATTCCCACGGTACCTTGCTCCTCATTATGCACATTGGCAGGCCAATACTGGCAACAGTGCTAGCAGTGTGGGCTGTGGAGGGTGTTGGCAGCCACCACACACTGGATAGACAGACACACACTCCCCACACCTATGCCAGCATTGTGCAGCTATAGAGGTGTTGGGCAGCCCAGGCCACCACACAAGTCCTGGGCACAGTGCAGGCATGGCTATGGTACGCAATACTGTAGGAGTCACTCCCCAGGTTGGTAAACACTGTCAGACACAAGACCTGTAGCACACTCCACAGACATCAGAAAGGTTGCTATGATGCAGCTCACTCAGAAAAGTGTACTTAACCTAGGAATTGCTATCTGCCAGTACTCATAGCAACCTTTTGATAGATGTGTACCATATTCCCAGGTTTAAGGTGGCATTACTAAGATATGCAAGTGCTAGTATTGGGAGATGCACGCAGAGCCCAAAGTCCTGCCTCCCCAGGAGGCTTTGGATAATGGGGCCTGTGGGTGCGGGTGTGTCTGCCCCTGTTGGCTGCTGCTTTACGGCAGAGGTTCCCAACTCCAGTCCTGCGGTGCAAAACACTGTTCAGGGTTTCATGCTGTCCCTCATGAATATGCATGAGATACATCTGCATACCATGTGGGTGGCACATAGAAATGTAGCACAGGCACCTTTATCAGAGGCAGCATGGAACCAGAATGGTGTTTGGCCCTCCAGGACTGCATTTGGGAGGCTCTGCTCTAGGTAATGTGCATGTTTATGGTGTCTGTGCTCTGTAGGGTAAAATGTAGGTGTCTTGGGCATGTTTACGTCATCTGCAATAAAGGTGCTGTCTGTATTAGCACGTTGTAGTAGTGGGTAAAATATGGGGACTGGGTTGGCAGAAACCACAGCTGGAACTTGAACCTGTGACCCTCTGCTTCTGAATATACTGGTTTTGTGCACTGCACCACCTTTTTGTCACAGAGTCAGTACATTCCTTGGTGATACCATGAATGTTCGTCAGACAGGGCCCATCTGTTGCAGTACACGGCACCCACCTACACAGGGCTAGGCCACGGTCTGCTCTGGGCAGCTGCCACTGCCCCCTCCGCTACCAGTATCCCTCAGCCACCATGCTGACATGCCATTCTGCTGGTGGTGCTGGTGGTGGGCAGTCTCAGGCCATCCAGTGTGCAGGTAGGTGGCCGCCTATGGTGTGGGTTCTGGGGTAGGGGTGCCTGCATAGGTGTCCACGCTTCCCCCCAGCACCGCCTGCCAATGTTTCGTGCCCTTGGGGGTAGCTGCTGGGTACTATCCCCTGTGACACTGTGGGAAACACAGTCGTGCCCATGTTGGGCCTTCAGCAGGTGCTGTCTGGCTGCTCTGCTGCTTCAGCATTCATATGGGCCACCTAGGCATCGCCCTAGTCCGCACTGTGGCCGAGATGCACCACAGCATGTGCCGCCTGCGGCCCTCTGTATCCCCTTCTCCGGCATCTGTCCAGTTGCCGTTCCATCATGCTCACCCTGATGTTGCGGGACATGTGCACGCCATAGGAACCCTGTCCAATGGTGGGGAAAACCCTGAGCAGCGCTATTTCACTGTGGGCTCATTCACCTTGTATGGGGATGGATTAAGACCCTTCCACGATTTATATCTTTTCTGTGGAGCTTACTCGGGGGGGGGAGGGGTTGATGTTTCTCATTGATACCACTATTGGCCAGCTTGGTTATGTTTTTTTTCCAGTTTGTTGGGGTCATTTTCAGTGTTTATGTGCCCTTTTGTTTTGTGCACATATATCACACTTATCACTTTTTTAGGTTTCCCTGCCTGGGCTGTATATTGCTGATACTGAAATGGTTTCTCTCCCCTGTAATGTGCATTGAACGGCAGGTTTTCATTCGCGTTGGAATTGAGCTCTTCAGATCAGCGTGTTAGTGTGAAGGGAGCCTCTCCCCGCCCACACTCCGACCATTGACCCCTTCTCTCCGCCCTCTCTCCACCTTCTGCGGTGTTTTACCACGCCGCGGGGCATTACGATCGTTAGCGCATCATAACGCACGTTATGTAACGTTAACGATCGTAAGTGCAGCATAACGCGCGTTATGCTGCGCTTATGATCGTTAACATTACATAATGCGCGTTATTCACGATTACCGCAGTTTAGTAAACATACCCCATAGTCTCACACAAATTCTGCAGGGAAGCCTCCCAGATCTGGCATTTTGCCACCTCACTATTGTCATATCTCTAGGCCTCTTACCTAACTGGGGATGACAACACCATGGCAGATGCCCATAGCTGCCAACTTACACCATATGAGTGGTCACTCAAGCAGTCCATCACCTCCTACCTATTCCATCAGTGGGGGAGCCCCACAGTGGACCTCTTTGCCTGCAAGAACAATGTGAAGTGTCAGAACATCTGCTCCAAATGGCCCTATCACCGTAGACTGGCCTTGGATGCTTTCATGATCCACTGGGGCCCAAACTCTGTTACACCTACTCACTAACATCACTCGTAGCCAAGTCCCTATAAAAGATCATATACTATAGGGTGAGTGTGATCCTCATTGCACCCTACTGGCCAAGAGAGCCATGCTTCCTGTATTTGAAGCTGCTGTCCAGCCGACTGCACCTACGCCTCCCAGAGTGCCTGGATCTCATCACACAGTACAGTGGACACATGCTGCACTCCAACCTGTAGGCCCTGGCCCTAATGGCGTAGGTGTGGAAAGGGACACTCTGACACCGCTCCACCTTTTGCGAGGGGTCATGAACATCCTTCTAACAGCCAGATGCCTGGCCACCAGATGCTCTTATGCTTCCAAATGGGAATGTTTCAGGGCATAGTGCAGCACTGACCAGCTTAACCCATTTACCTGCCCCATCTCAGCGCTTCTGCAATACATCCTAAGCCTTTCGGAGGCAGGACTGAAACCAATATCTGTTAGGGCCCACCTGTGTGCCATAGCCACATACCAAGACATGTTGGAAGGGAGGTCCATCGCGTACACCCCCTAGTCACAAGGTTTATGAAGAGCCTCACCCCCCTCCATCCCCCATCAAACCAGGGGTTTGATCTCAAATCATCCTCCAGCAACTCGTGTGCCACTCATTCAAACCTCTGGAAGCTGCCCCTCTTAAATTCCTTATGTGGAAGACTCTCTTCTTGGTCACCATCATCTCAGCGAGATGCATCAGCAAACTGGATATCAGACTGCATAGCCTTCTTCTATGCTCAGGCCAACCTAAGCCCCATGGGCAGAGCATTAGCCCACCAATTGAAAGCTATGGCAGCCACCTGGCTCAACTCCATGCCGTTTCACCAGAGGACATCTGCAATGCCGCCATGTGGGCATCCATTCTTATTTTCACCAAACACTACTGCCTCAACTGCCCACTCCATCCCCTTCAGACGAGCCATCTTCCAGGCTGCAGAATCAAGGGAAAGGGACCGGACGCCGGATTGAGTTGCTACAAAATAGGCAATGCCCTTTAGCAGGCCCCACATCAACTGTTTTTCCCCTTGATCTGCCCTCCGGGACCTGTGTTGAGTTCTGTACCTTTGAGAGACCTGCATTTAGCTCTGTGCCTCTGATCAAAATTTATCTGACCTGACATTCAGAGATCTGTTTCTCTCCTGATCCGATCTTTAGAGATTTATTTATTTATTTATTTATTTACAGACTTTTTTTATACCGCGCTATTCGACATCAGTGCGGTTTACATGAAACAGAAACTTATACGGTGCAGGGGACTGTTCCGTATTTACAATAAACAGGTGCTTAAAACTTGGATACACTGGGGTAACTATTTACATATAGGCTTCATATCAGATCCGAGGATAGTTTGTTTCTTCCAGTCCAAAGTTGTCTGATCTGAAGTTGTTAAAAAGAAAATTGTGTCTTTGGTTATAAATAAGCAAGCATTACATTCAGGACATACAAGCCTCCTTCTCTACCTCATAAGGTACATGCACACTGCATCGCAGTCTCATCCTACCACAGCAACCCCTGGGATGTGAAGGGGGTGCGACTCGCGCCTCTCCGGTAAGGGCAACCCTCCACATCCCTGCTCGGGAGTCACCTAGGCATAGCTGACAGCCTGCTTGTCCATGGAGAAAGTGAAATTACTTACCATAATGGGGGGTTCTCCGTGGACAGTAGGATGAGTCAACCATGCCAACCTACCCCATCCCCTTCGGATGAGCCTGCGGGCCAGGGAAAAGGTGAGGCAGGAAATGCAGGGACAGGGGATGGAACTCATCCTGCTGTCCACCTCACTTTTCAGCCTCCTTTCCCTCTTCCCTTATATAGGTTTGCCTTTTCTCTTTCCTCCCATCAGTCTGTGCACACTCTCTTTCTGTCTCTCTCTCTCTTTGCCTGTCTCTCCCCCATTCTCTCACAGTGCTAAAATGCCTTTGAATGTGCATGCAATTCACAGCCCATCAGGAGAAGCCACCCAGGAAGCCAGCTGGCTCCCTTTCAAATGATCTACTGAACTGCAGACTAACAGATATATTTTGATAAAATGAGTTCCCCTTATTGATTTTTGAAACCAATATGGTACAACCGCCTGCCATTTCCTTCCCGTGCCAGTAGGCATTCGAGCTTCTTCCATCATTTTAATGAGGCCTTACACCTGACACAAATGTGAATTTGATTAATCTTAAAGAAGCTGAAGGTGTTTGGCACTAGTTAGCATGGGGCCCTTGACACAGTGTTATTCATGCAAGCACGTGTCGCTGCAGAAGCTCCCCAGCTCCTCATCTCACTCTGTAAAGTCACAATGTGAGGCACTAATGGTATTTTTATGAACCCCTTCCAGAAAACATGACAAAGATTTCAGAGACAAATTATTGTGGCTTTCCTTAATACTGCTTTTTAACACATATAGATTCCTTTTACTCCTGGAGTGGAGGAGTAGGCGAATGGTTATCACAGTGGGCTGAGCATTCAAATTCCAACCCTGCTCCTTGTGATTTTGAATAAGTCACTTAACACTCCATTGCCTTAGTTTCAAGCTTAGATTGGACTTATAAGAGTATGTTTACTAAACTGCGGTAAAGGAGCAGTCTTTTCCGTGCGTTAATGCACCTATAAGGAGTTACCATCTGGTAAATGTGCTGGGCGTGTCAGAGGCGTTTCTGCGTTAACAGTGCTAGTGGACACTTACCGTGTGGTAATAGCACATGTTGCGGGAAGATGTCTGGCATGCACCTTAATGCAGAAAAGCCACCGAAACACTGAAATGGGGGCAGGGAAACCATTGGAGAAGGTATGGATGCAAGCACAAATGTTAGCTGATGGAGTTGACTCACCTGATGCCTGGCAATATGGCAGTATGTGTGATGAGCATATTTGAGCATACAGCAGGCCTATGTTGTTGACCAAGAGAGATAGGCTGCTAACTAGTGATGATGGTCAGTGTGGGTGTTGGCTACATCATGGGTGGGTAGCGGTGGCAGCGGAGTCAGCAGAGGGGATGAAGCGGCGGGCAGCTCTGTGACAGGCATGCAGTCCTAGGTGCACCTGAAAGCATACACCGTACCATAAGCTACATTATAGTGTCTGTGAGGTGTGGACATGTATCCAGATGTACTGTCAGTGTGTGGCATGCCATAGGCCAGGACAGTATCTGGGTGGAGGCAGCATGTGCCTGATGTGGGCAACAAAGGGAGGATTGTCCATGAGTGCACATGTGGAGCAGTTACAAGAGAGGTGTGCATGATATGGCTAACTGCTGCAAATGATCCCTGAGGGCCATGGTGGGGCAGCTTACTGTCAGTAAGCTGTCCCACCATAAATCTTCCTGACTACTACTACTACTACTACTGAGCATTCATATAGCGCTACCAGTCATACGCAGCGCTGCACAGACATCCCTGCTCATCAGAGCTTACAATCTAGTCAAGACAAAACACATATGATGTAAGCCAGGGTAAAACAAGGGGAAGGAAAAGGAGATCAGATGAGTCAAGATCCAAAAGCAGAAACGAAGAGGTGAGCTTTCAACCTGGATTTGAAGAGGGTTAGAGAAGGTGCCTGGTGTACAGACAGAGGTAGTTTGTTCCAGGCGTAATATGCAGCAAGGTGAAAGGAGCGAAATCTGGAGTTGGTGGTAGGAGAGAAGGGCACAGATAGAAGCAGTTGGCTAGAAGAGTGGAATTCCCGAGGGAGGTTGTAAGGAGAGATAAGAGAAGAAAGATAGTGAGGAGCCGTAGAGTGAATGCATTTATAGGTCAGCAGGAGGATTTTGAACTGGATCAGAAACAGATAAGGAGCCAGTGAAGTGACTTGAGAAGAGGAATAATATGGGCATGACGAGGCTGGCAGAAGATTAGCCGTGCAGTGGAGTGTTGAACAGATTGAAGGGGAGAGAGATGATTCAAAGGGAAACCAGCAAGGAGTAGGTTACAGTAGTCAAGATGGGAGGTGATTAAGGAGTAGATAAGCATTTTAGTAGTGTGTTCAGAAAGGAAAGGGCGGCTTTTGCTAATGTTATAGAGAAAGAAATGGCAGGTCTTAGCTACGAGATGGATATGTGTGGATAAAGAGAGGGAGGAGTCAAAGACAACCCCCAGATTGCGGGCCGAGGAAACAGGAAGGAGTACAGAGCTATCCACAGAGACTGAGAAAGGAGGAAGAGGAGGGGAGTTTTTAGGGGGAAAGATAAAAAGTTCAGTTTTGGACATGTTCAATTTCAAGTGGCGGTGAGTCATCCAGGCAGCGATGTCAGAGAGGCAGGCAGAGATTCGGGTCTGGATTGCCGGAGAAAATTTGGGCGTGGAGAGGTAGATCTGGGAGTCATCAGCATACAGATCGTACTGAAAGCCATGAGAAGAGATAAGTGCATCAAGGGACTGGGTATAGAGAGAGAAAAGGAGCGAACCCAAGACTGATCCTTGGGGTACACCAACTGGGAGCGGGGTAGCGGAGGAAGAGGAGCCACCCAAACACATACTGAAGGAGCGATGGGAGAGATAGGAGGAGAACCAGGATAGTGCAGAGCCCTTAAAGCCAAGCAAGAACAGGGTATCGAGGAGAAGGTTGTGGTCAGTGGTGTCGAAAGCAGCAGAGAGGTCAAGAATGATGAGGATAGAGTACAGGCCATTGGATTTAGCCAGGAACAAATCACTGGAGACTTTGACAAGAGCCATTTCAGTAGAATGTAAAGGACGAAAGCCAGACTGTAAGGGACCCAGGAGGGCATGAGAGGAGAGGAAGTCAAGACAGCGGCGATGAACCGCACGTTCAAGTAGTTTAGAAATGAAGGGAAGGAGAGAGCTGGGTCGATAATTAGAAGGACAGGTAGGATCAAGTGAGGGTTTCTTGAGGAGAGGTATGAGCACAGTATGCTTGAAGTCTGCAGGGACAGTTGCAGTGGAGAGCGAAAGGTTGAGAATATGAGAGATGGAAGGGACAACGGTGGAGGAGATGGGGCTTAGGAGACGGGTGGGGACAGGGTCAGAGGAGAAGGTGGTGAGTTTGGAGAAAGGTCAAATGGTGGGTGCAGGGCTGTGCCATGGATCATCCAAGCAGAGAATTTGTATTGTGTGTAGTGGGTGGATGTATAGGATCATACACGACAAAAGCATTTGGTGTGTGTAAACCAAAAGTAGCAGTATCATGGGCTACATGAAACACCATTTGTGTGGGTGGGACTGGTGCCTCAGCCTGTCCAACTGCAAGACAATACACCCAATATAGTGGCATAATAGAAAGGGACAAGTTGAACCCATTTGCCCCATGTGGGGCAAGTAATAATGGCAGAACAGTGCAGGGAATGGCTATGCAACGAGTGTTATGTGTCTGAATATACAAGGTATATCTTCTTTATGTAAAGCTGGGAGGTCACAATGATGGAAAAACAGAAAACATATCCATACTAGTTGACCAAGATACCTGCTGCTTATCCATCAATGACTCACTGCAATTCGCTGTGGCAGAGCCACTAAAGCCATGATCACAGATGTCCATGATGAGGAATGCCATGTTGGGCTACCCAACGTGTGGCCATAATGCATAGAAATGTAGAAGAATGATTGTCTGCAGGTCACAGCAGAGCCAGGATTGTGCAAGGGCATCCAGGCACAAAATGAACAAGTGGGAATTAAACCTGGACCTTTGACCATGGAGGCTTTGCACCAACCAGTAGGGTATAACTCCATAAAGCTCTACATAGATGGGTATGCAGATCTCTGATCAAACTGTTTGCTATCTGTGCCAGTATAGGTTGGGCCCTCCACTATCCATGAGGCACTGCACATGCAAAACAGCGGTCTGCAACTGAAGAACCAGTGGAGAAGGCACTGATACAGCATCAGCTCAGTAAGACGCACTGGCTGTGTGTGCTACATGCACATAACAAAAGCAAGCTGTGCTAAAGAGTGGTTTCAGATGTCACCCCGAGGATGAGGAGGGGTGCCTAACACCTGGCCCACTGAACCTGGACTGTTAGAGATGCTCTCTGCTGCAGGTCCACATCACTATTAGTATGTGATAGATATTGTCTGTGGTGTATTATGGTTTTTCTCCTTGTTCCTGTATGGTAGGCAACAGTTTGGCCCTGTTTTCTGCCCATGTTGAACAGTAACTCTCTGATAACATTGAGGGTTAGTAGCCAGTATCATTATGCTCCTGCAGTGGGAATATATAGACTTGTGTGGGGCTACAGTCCTGCCAGGATCCCACTGAGTAGACCAACCCACTGCTGTCCCCACCAATGAGAACTAATAGTTGATTACTGTATAAGCAGTGAGACTGCTTGTCACTGGGTTGTGTCAGCAAAGCATAAGCCAACTGCAGCTGGTCTACTGGTCAGCACGCACAGCATGTGTGTAGTATGACCACAAGCACTCTGCCATGGGATACCCAGCTGTTTGCTCAGTGATTAGCATTTCCAGATAAAGAATGCATCTACATCACTAGAGCTAAAAATCAAAATAGCTCTATGTGGACATATAGTCGTGTCATGGTCACTTTTTGGTCATAGTGAGAGTGCTATCTCAGCATGACATACAGTGGCCACCCAGGCAATGCACATGCCAGATGGGCACCATGATGTCTCAGCCAGTGACCCTACCATTGTGACAGACACATCCAAGCCAATCTGCACTGTTTCAGGTGATACCCATAATCCTCTGCATTGCCTTTTTCACATTTTCCAAACAGGCTGAGAAAAACTCAGACAATGTGAGCCAAAGTGCAGTGCAGAAAGCCACAGGACAAAGGGGAGCCATACACATACACACACACGCATACACTCTCATTGGTGCACTGTGCAAAAGTGGAGATGGTTGGAATTCCTGCTTGATACTCCTGTCTCAATATCAGCTCAAGGACTGATAACATGTGCTCTATTTGCAGATGTTATTACTGTTCCTTGGTCTCACCACATGTTGTTACCGTGTGCTATTAGCTTCCAACCAGCTGTGGATAGTGGAGCCTGTCACTGCTGCTGGTGGGTGTTTCCACCCTTGCTGGCCATCTCCTTGGGGGTTGCACATGCTGGAGCTGTACTTACATTGTTAGCTAAACCTTGTCTACAGGAAGATGCAATACAGAAATCCCAGCAGGATCTGAACCTGTGAATCTCCACACATATACACACCAACCGTGAGTGTTGCACCACGGTGCTGTCTTAGGGGAATGACAGCGCCTGCTGCTGACATGCTTCCCTTCAGTTGGCCTTTGCTCATGGTGTACACGATCAGGACAAGGCTTCGGTCTCCTACAGGCTGGTGCCACTTCCCATGTCACCATCAACACCCCACCATGAAGACATGCCCATGCATTGTCAGTGGTGGTGGTGGTTGCAGTCCCAGCATGTTGAACATGTGGGTTTGGCGGGTGCTTTGGGCTGTATGGGGGGGGCAGGGGCACACATGGATGGCCATGCAGCCCCCCCCCCACCCACCAGCTGCCCATGTAGGATCCCCATCACCACCTGCCACCGATACATCTCTGGGAGAGGATGGCAGCCATTGCCGTGGTATTTCCCCGGGCATTTGGATTTTTCAGCTACCTGGAAGGCTATAGCCCCATTCCAAGACCCCACCAAACATTGCTCCCATGTAATATAACCCCACCGCTGGGAACCCCAGGCTGCCACCCTTTGGGCCTGCATAAGAACCATCCATGCCAACCGTGGGAACCTTTTCCTCCAAATAAAATAAAATATGCATCACTGCCATGCCTGCAGTTTCACCTCAAGGATACGTACGGTAGTGTTGTGAATGGAAACAGGAGTCAAGGTAACACATTTTTTTTAATCATCGCAATCTACCCTGTCTATAACAATGTAAGTCTCTCCCATCGCTCTAGATTCCCTCAGATCACTAGCCAAAGCTTCTCATGGTTTAGCTTATAGATCTCCTCTCAATTCATGTCTACTTGTATATCTAAATACTTAATAGCTCCCTAGGCCCAGTTGAACAGAAAGACTTCTTGTAATCTATCCTCTAGTTCTTGTCCCATGTGTATCTTGAGAATCTCAGTTTTGGCCATATTTATCTTATAGCTCGAGAGCCTGCTATACTTGGCTATTTCCTAAAATTAAATTGGGCAGGGAGATCAGTGGACTGGTCAGTGTGTAAATTACATCATCCATGAATAGACCTATTTTATACTCCCCGTTCCCCACCTTGACGCCCGCGATGTTACCATTCATCTGTATCCGCTCTGCCAGAGGCTTAACTACTAATGCAAAGAGTAGGAGTGACAGTGGGCAACCCTGTCTCATACCTCACACGAGCGAGGACTCGTCTGAGTAGGACCCGTTAACTCAAACCCTTACCTTTGGATCAGCATATAAAGCATGTACCCAGCCTATAAAACACTCCCCCAGGCTAACCCGAACCAACACTTGAACCATAAAATCCCACTCCACACAGTCAAAGGCTTTTCAGCATCGACCGCCACAACCACCGAGTTCTCCCCATATCTCTTGGCTTCCAGATCAAATTCAACAACCTTTGCACTTTGTCCTTCACCTGTCTGCCTGGAATAAAGCCTGCCTGATCCTCCCTCACCAATTTTGCAATAACTCATTGCAGGCTGTTGGCCAGAACCTTGACCAGCAATTTGGAATTAAAGTTCATCAAGGAAATTGGGCTCTCTATCTTTACTGGTCTTCAGGATCACAATTATCCCAGACATATACATTGACTCAGGTACCTGTCCTTCTGGGTGAACCACATTAAACACAGTCATCAACCTTTCCATCAGCTGCTCCTGAAACTTTTTATAATACTGTGCCATGAACCTGTCTGAACTGGGGGCCTTCCCTGACTTCATACTCACAATGGCTCTCCTGACCTCTCCCCCCCACCCCAGCAACCTACCTTCCCTCCTTTCAGCTGTAGACTTCCTTCTCCTCCAGTCCCACACTACCCTCTCCTTCCAACCCACAACCATCCCATCCCCCTCCTACAGACATACATATCCCCCCACTACCTATTGCTTACCTACAACCAAACCACTCCCAATCACATAAGTCCACATTGGTCTGCCTGTATCAACATGCTGGTCCATACTGTCTCCTCTGGAACATCGCCAAGCACTACCTTTCATGTGTCGCTCAGCTCAGGGTACCGGACCTTTCTCCTGCACTCATTGCCTCTTCCTGTCATCTCTTGTGGTAATCTACTGCCCTCACTGGCATTTGCTGGGAGCCTCATCCACTTGCTCCTCTGGTAAGATTATCCCCTCTATGCCCATAAGCTGCAGCTCCTGTTCCGCTTCCTGTGATAACTGGCTTTCTTGATGATGCCATTGACATTGAAAGAAATCCCCAAGGGGAACAGCCAACTATGCCATATTGTTATTTATTTATTTAACTGGTTTTATACATCACCTTATTAAAGGTGTCAA
This sequence comes from Ichthyophis bannanicus, assembly GCA_033557465.1. Taxonomy (NCBI): domain Eukaryota; kingdom Metazoa; phylum Chordata; class Amphibia; order Gymnophiona; family Ichthyophiidae; genus Ichthyophis; species Ichthyophis bannanicus. The sequence goes on along the minus strand of CM066039.1, from coordinate 358,549,151 downwards.
GGCGGTTTACATGGAACAGTTAGAACTCTCCCTGCTGCAATTGCACCATGATGGGCCGGTACGCTTTCCTCTAGATAATGGTGGCAGCGGCCATATCATTATAGAACTCCACTTGGTAGCCATTTCAGATCAGTTTGCCAAGGGAGTGCATTTTCTGCACCAACTTATCTTTCACTGCAAACTCATGTAGGCAGACTATAATGCCCCTGGGCTGTTGTACACTCGGCAGCCCCAGTGTCTGGTGCATCCTCTCAATATTAATTTTACTCCTCTTGGGGTCCTCAATTCCCTGTTATAAAATTGCCCTACAGATCTGCTCTGCCATGTGGCGGGCATACTCAAATTCTTGGTGCTTAGGGACCCCTCGAAATATGATATCGTTCCATCTGATATGATTTTCGATGTCTTCTAATTTGAGTGTCATCACGTCTTTGTCATGGGCCAGTTCATACACACATCTTTGGAGCCCCTCGACCTCCTCCTGTGTGCTCTTCATGTGCTCCTCGCAGTCCTCAACATGGAGACCCATCTCTGCCACCTCAGTCTGTAATTCTTTTACTAGGCACCCACTTTCTCTTTTAACCTACATTAACTCTTTTTTGAGGTCCATAAACGATCCTTGGAGCTCCGCTCTGGTAAGGGGGGCTGTGTTGGCTCCCTCAAGTCCTTCCTCCAGCAGCACAAGTTCTTCGATACCCCTGCTGGGGCTGTCCTTCAATGTCATCTTGGCCCGGTCGCTGCTTGCACGCATCCCCTCTTGGAATGCAAATTCTTTTAAATCAGAGGCTTTGCATCTTATCGCCATCCTGAACAGAGTCTCAGGCTTCTCTCCACTCATCCCTGCTGTGGCACCAAGGTTTCTCTTCTCAGGGGCGTGGAAACACTTACTTTCAATGGGTAGAATGGTGGAGCTCAGCCCTCAGCTGTCTATCTGACATCACTTCCTCTGCAATTCTAATTTTAAGCCCTAGCATGCAAGGAAGGATTTGTGATTTTGATTGTCCTAAGAAAAAGCAGGTCATACATGCAATAGGGTAAAACTAGAATAGGGTATGCCTCTCGGAAAAATAGAGACAGCTGGTCATCCTAATTAGCACTTGCTAGATGACTGGTTCACCTAGAGAAATATGTGTGTGTGTGAAATGTATGTTCAGTGAGCAGAGTTAAAAAATACTTGAACAGATACAGAAAGCGGTGAAGGGCAGCAGAGGGGTAATGTAGGGTAAAAACAAAATAGAAGCCTAGGTCTTGTTTTAGGAATGTAAGGACATACAGCCATCTACAGTATTTGGAAGGCAGAGGGCCCAACGGAGAGAAAGAATGCAGTGGAAGTATCCTTGAAGCAAGATCCAATGAACATAAGAACATAAGAAATGCCATACTGGGTCAGACCGAGGTCCATCAAGCCCAGTATCCTGTTTCCAACAGTGGCCAATCTAGGTCATACGTACCTAGCAGTTTCCCCAAAAGACACAGGTTCTGCAGTGCTTGTACTAGGTCAAGCATTGATATCCTGGGTCCCTTTTTAATAGTGGTTTATGGACCTTTCCTCCAGGAACTTGTCCAAACCTTTTTTAAAACCCAGCTATACTAACAGCCCTTACTACATCCTCCGGTAACAGATTCCAGAGTTTGATTACACGTTGAGTGAAGAAATATTTTCTCTTATTTGTCTTAAATAGTTTACCCTGTAGCTTCATTACATGTCCCCTAGTCCTTCTATATTCTGATAGCGTAACAATTGATCCACGCTTATCCGTTCCACTCCATTCATTAATTTATAGACCTCTATCATATCTCCCCTCAGCCGTCTCTTTTCCAGGTTAAAGAGCCCTAACCTTTTTAGCCTCTCTTCATAGGAGTAGCCTTCCATCCCCTTCACCAATTTGGTGGCTCTTCTCTGTACTTTTTCTAATAACTCTATGTCCTTTTTAAGATACGGTTTTTTTGGAATCATGGAATCATGGCAAGGCCAATGGAGCAGTGATAGAGCTTTGAGAGGGATGTGGTGGAAACAAATCATTGGGAATGTGTATTCATTAGTGGGCAGTAGGGTCAGTTGGCTGCCTTAAAAGTTTTAGTGCACATAAAATCAATTGTATGTATATTAATCTATGAATTAATGAATGTACAATTGATTTTCACATCCATAAAGTTCAAACAGTGCAGCAGATAAGCACAGAAGTTGTGACTGTTTTATCAGGGGAACTTATGCACATAAGTCCAGTTAAAAAATTCCCCTCCTGCATTGGCTCTGGAAGGTAGCCATAGACATTGATGCCTACTGTGAGGCTTATGAACATCTCTCAACAAGGTTTATGCTCATCGACTCATATTTTATAACATATGTACGTAAGTTCAAATTTTGCCCACAAGATTGACTATGCTCTTTCTGGGTAAAAGATATGGCAGTGGAGGTGTAAAAAATCTTTAATAGGTGATGCAGACAGTAACTGCTTGCCCTGAAGAGACCTGTGATTTCAAAAATTCTTACTTCTTATTCAAGGAATCGGTTGTAGCATCAAAGTCAGAAAATGTAAGCACAGCCCTTGAGTAAATTGACACAACTGTGATGCAGTATCCTGGTAACCACGTCCCAAATATCTTGCAAAACCAAGAACCTGAGGAATAGTTTTATAAAAATAAATTTATGATTTTTATATTTTCCTTCAGTATCGTTGATATCTCCTGAGATTCTTCTGAGGAAGCATTTCAAAGAGCTTCTCTGTCTCGATAATGCAGATAATAAACAAATTTCTAAATGTTACTATGTTTTGGGTTTATTTAAGGTGGTTGATTCAGCAGAAGAGGGCCAAGATGTTTTGACCCTATCTGCTGAATTAACCTAATCACATTTCTAAAACAGGGGTTCTCATCCTAGTCCTTGGGAAACACCTAGCCAGTCAGGTTTTCAAGATAACCACAGTGACTATGCATGAGAGAGATTTGTAAACAATGGAGGCAGGGCATGTAAATCTCTCTCATGCATAGTCATCGTGCTTATCTTGAAAACCTGACTAGCTAGGTGTGTTCTGAGGACTGGGTTGAAAACCCCTGTTCTAGAAGATTCTCGTAATAATATCATGTCTACAGCAACGTTGCTTGTTACTTTTGTTTCAGAAAATGATAAGAAATTGGCTTTAAAGTCTTTCTTTAAAAAGAAGGCTATGTTGTTGTGTGGGACGGAAATCCAAATTTTCTCAAATGTCTCGTGGCCCACTCAACAGAGGAGAAAACTATTTCTGGCCTTGGCTGAGGTACTTCCTTTGGGAAGCACTTTCTTTTTACATTACCCTTGCAAGTGCTTAATTACCTCGTTATATATTTGCTGATCCCTCTCAGCTTGAGAAATGTATTGTTGAACATGAAGAAAGGGAGTTCACTTGATTATTTGTTTTCCTGTTATCTTCACCTTTGTTACCTGGGGATAACAGAGGCTATGGGGGATGTTTACTAAACCATGGTAAAGTCAACGGCGGTAAGGGCAGCGATAAGGTTCCCGAAGCCATATAAGGCTATGGGCACATGGGAGCGGTACGGCGTAAAGGGAGCTATGGGCCATGTAACGCATGGAACAGGGCGCCATGACCATTTAACTCACAGTAACGGCACATCTCACGTTAAGGTTCCCAGGGGGTTTAAGGCGCTTCAACCTAAGGCGTCTGAGGTTAAGGCGCCCTGAGGGGTTAAGGCACATGAAGTTAAAGCGCCCTGAGGGATTAGGACACATGAAGTTAAGGCACCCTGAGAGGGGTTAAGACGCATGACGTTAATGCACCCCGAGGGTTAAGGCACCTGAGGTTAAAGCGTCGTGAAGGGTTAAGATGCATGAATGCATTTATGGTATGTTGTTGTATTGTAAACCGCGCTGATGCTGAATAGAGCGGTATATAAGAGCCTGTAATAAATAAATAAAAAATAATAAAATAAATGAAGCTAAGGTGCCCTAAGGGGTTTAGGTGCCCGAACATAAGATGACCAAGGGTTTTAACGTGCTTCAAGTTGACAAGCATGCATCTAAAGGCAGGAAAACAGCTGTAACCCTAACGCTGGATAGTGCACCATAAGAACATAAGAACATAAGATATGCCATACTGGGTCAGACCAAGGTCCATCAAGCCCAGTATCCTATTTCCAACAGTGGCCAATCTAGGTCATATGTACCTAGCAGTTTCCCCAAAAGACACAGGTTCTGCAATGCTTGTACTGGGTCAAGTAATGATATCCTGGGTCCCTTCTTAATAATGGTTTATGGACCTTTCCTCCAGGAACTTGTCCAACCCTTTTTTAAACCCAGCTACACTAGCAGCCTTTAAAACATCCTCCGGTAACAAATTCCAGAGTTTGATTACATGTTGAGTGAAAAAATATTTTCTTTTATTAGTCTTAAATAGTTTACCCTGTAGCTTCATTGTATGTCCCCTAGTCTTTCTATATTCTGATAACGTAAACAATTGATCTATGTTTACCTGTTCCACTCCGTTCATTAATTTATAGACTTCTATCATATCTCCCCTCAGCCGTCTCTTTTCCAGGTTAAAGAGCCCTAACCTTTTTAGCCTTTCTTCATAGGAGTAAACCTTTCTTCATAGGAGAACATGAAACAGCACAAAGAACACCACAGAAAGTCAATGTAAAGATGATGGAAGGAAGGACAGGTGGGAGCAGATGGACCTGCCCTATTGGTGGGCTCCCTATGTGGTGGCCAGTTAGGTGGACGAGCATGTGGGAGACAGCTGTACCAATGCACAGGGTGGTGCCAATGAAAAGTGCTGCAATGTCAGTGTTTGGCATAGGATAGGAAAGACTTCTCCCCCAACCGAGCCAGAAGCGGCAGGATGTTTGCAGCCACAGGAGCACAGAGTGGGAGTGGTGACATGAAGATCATGCACAGGAGAGCCCTGACTATCAGGAATGAAAATGACCTCAGTAGCACACATTCATAAAAAGAGCAAGTAGGAATCACTTGGTTTGCAGCTCCCTCACTTGGTTTGCAGCTTGTCGTGCTGTGAGGGCTTGTGTGCATCAGTGATTCTGAGAGCTAAACTATCAGTAGTTTAACTACTGGCAGAGTCTCCCAAGATGGACAGGTCTCAGCTGAGGTGCCAGACCAAGACAAACCACCCATCTGGGCAGCAGCAGAATGGGATAGTGTTGACGGCGGAGGATCACATTTCTGTGACAACGGCAACAACACCAAACTTAAACTGCACAGAAGAAAGGCCCGGCAATCTACTTCTGTATCTTGCCATGAAACCCCAATGGATGGTTACAACAAAACAAATTGTACTATAGTGCTGGAAGATGAGACCCTCAGGTCGGAAGGCACTCAACTAGCTACTAAGGAAGAGCTGAAGACTTTTCAGAGTAAAGCCAGCATTTATGATGTGGTTGGATCAAAGCCCTTGGGACGTCTGACTGCTGATGTAGCTGCACATGAAATGAGAGTCAGAAGCTGTAAAGATGTCTTACACATTGGAACATAAAACATACGAAGCATGAACGAAGGGAAGTTGGAGGTGGTCAAGAATGAAATGGAATGTGTACAGCTTGATCTGTTGGGTGTCAGCGAACTGAAATGGACTGGCATCGGGCACTTTGCATCAGATGATCACATGGTCTACTATGCTGGAAATGAAAGACAAAGAAGAAATGGTGTTGCATTTATAATAAAGAAGAAACTTGCAAGAACTGTAACCGGGTAGCCGGACCCCTCGCTCACCTTTATCCAATTCTTGAATTCTTGACACCCCGAACTCTCCCCCCCCCCTCCATTCCCTCTCTGGTCATAGGAATCCCCGCCTACCCTCCTAGCCCACTTACCCAATCAAGCAACAGAGACAGTAGTTGGGCAGAAACTGGTCGCAGTTTATTGAACATAACATCAATAACAGTTATAACAGAATAACGAATCCCTGTGCCCCGCGGCAAGATCGGCCACCCGCCATGTGATTAGCAAGGTGACTTCTCCGCCGCCCCCCGCACAGTAAAACCACCAGCCAATTGGCAATAACCCTTCCCCGACTTGGCCGTCTCAGTAGCACAAGCCGACCCGGGTTTAACCATATCGAGGGCCCCCGCCCTCATGGCCTGCCGCTCCGGACCCCGGGAGCCTCCGGGACCCCGCAACCCCCCCCAACTGCGACAACCCATATCAAACCCCTCCACCAACTAGCCAAAGGGTGGGTGGGTGGGAAGCAACCAACGTGCACCTCTCACCGCGCCACGATGCCAACAGGCTCAAGCACGTGGAAGTGCACGTTGCTGGATCCCCTGCACGCGCTCCCGCGCGAGGGGATCCAATCAATTCAAACGACTCACTTTTGTCCTCCAATCCCGTTCTGCTCTTCTTAGCCCGCTCCTGCCACCTCCCCCCAGCCGCCCCCCCCTTTTACCCTTGCGCACAACCAACTACCCGCGCCGGGTTCGCCTCGGGCTGGGGCACCCGGTTACTATGCGGGCGCTAGGTACCTAGCCCGCGCCCTAGTTTTAACCGGGTAGCCGGACCCCTCGCTCACCTTTATCCAATTCTTGAATTCTTGACACCCCAAACTCTCCCCCCCCCTCCATTCCCTCTCTGGTCATAGGAATCCCCGCCTACCCTCCTAGCCCACTTACCCAATCAAGCAACAGAGACAGTAGTTGGGCAGAAACTGGTCGCAGTTTATTGAACATAACATCAATAACAGTTATAACAGAATAACAAATCCCTGTGCCCCGCGGCAAGATCGGCCACCCGCCATGTGATTAGCAAGGTGACTTCTCCGCCGCCCCCCGCACAGTAAAACCACCGGCCAATTGGCAATAACCCTTCCCCGACTTAGCCGTCTCAGTAGCACAAGCCGACCCGGGTTTAACCATATCGAGGGCCCCCACCCTCATGGCCTGCCGCTCCGGACCCCGGGAACCTCCGGGACCCCGCCACCGGCACAGACTCTTTAGCCATCTGTGCCGCCCCCCCCAAAAGGGAGAAGACTAAGCAGAATAACTGCGTCATCGACCAGCTCCTTTGTCCCGAACTACTATCTCCAGCACCTCCTGCCAGTCGTTGAGCAGGAGGTCCAACCCCACCGGGGAGAGGTGTATCCCATCACCCCGATATAGCCCCGCACAACCCACATCCACCCAGGAATGCTGCACCTGGTAGCCCCCATGTTCGCACACCCATCTCCCCACCTGTCTATTAATCTTACTCAAACTCCTGGACCACCGCTGTTGCCCACAGCAAGCTGGTCTAGGGATGATGTCAGACCACACCACCACCAACCCCGGACACCAACGCAGCACAACGGCCAAATCTTTCTTTGCCGCGTTAATCAGCTGCTTGCAAGTCCAGGATGACACTTCATTGCCTCCAAGGTGCACGAGCAGGATCGCCGGCTGCCTCCCAAGCTGCAGCTGCTGTCGAAGCATGGGTAGCATCTGGAACCAACGCATCCCCCATAGACCCAGCCATGATACTGACAGCGCTGCCGTATCGAAGCCCAGGTTGCGCCCGACCGGCCGCACAGCTGCTCGGGCCTCCGCCCAGAACACAAAGGAGTGCCCCATCAGCCAACACGCCCCTCCAGCGTATCCGGCATCTGGAAAAGAAAACAACAGTTAAATAATACACCCCCCCCCCCACCTACGCCTCCATTTGGGGCATGTATCTACTTAGCTATGTATATACATATAAATATATAGATACATATATACACCGAAGTGTTTTGTTTTGTTTTTTGCAGTCATAAACGTACATAACTCTGGAATGCCCGTGACTGCCACCTGCCTATCCTTTGGATCTGCGTGTCCACACATCCAAGCTGCGCCGCACTGGTCGCCGCTCCTATTCGAAAGGAATGCGCCGCAAAAAGAGCGGCATCCTCGCCCAAATGGCGCAATACCATCCGTAAGACCGCCGAAAATTGAAAATGCGTCAGTGCTTGGGCATTCTCGTGCAGAAATAAACTGCCCGCTACCCTCGGCCGGACTTGCAAATAATCCCGCATTGCCGACACCGGGCATGTGATACCGCCAACATGGTTTAGGATTATCCAGGCCCCTTTTCCCATATGATCAGTCTTTGACTTTGTAAGAAAGACCTTAAGTTGCCCCGCGTCTATCCGTACATGTCGTCGAAATAAACCAGTTCCGGACACATCTTTCTTTGAAGCCGCCGCCAGCTCCCCGACTCGCAGGGCCCCGAAAAAGGCCAACATAAACGCGGCCCGAAAAAGCGCCGCCTCAAATTGAGAGTCCACAACCCTGGGCAACGCAACGCAAAGTCTCCTTAACAAGCTATACGAGACGGGGCGCCTCCGATCGGGAAAAGATGGACGGGAACGCTCCCAACCGCGTAAGAGCCGCCGCGCCGCAAAGCCTCCCCCACCTGACCCCCAGCCAACAGCCCTTGCAAAGAAGTCGAAGCCTGCCAGATGCCCCCGGACCGCCGCTCTGGACAACCCCACTGACTTTGCCCACGCTATATACAGCCCTAACCAGTGGTCTGACACCGCCCCGAACCGCCAACCACGCCCTCGCAGAAACGCCACCACCTTATTGCAACCCCTCCGATAAGCAGCCCAGGTACTCTCCGCCACCGAACTCTGCAACAGCTCTCTCATCACTGCTGGCCACAGCTCCACAATCTCGACGGGACCGTTCTCCCCTCGGTATCTGCCTCCGGTGCCAGCTGCCGAAACCGCTCCGTCTGTAAACGAGAAAGGGCATCAGCAATTGAATTAGAATGGCCTGGAACATGACGTGCCTTCAACTGTAGATTTAAGCACATACAACCTAGCACGAGGTGTCTCATCAACGCCGCCACCTGCAAACACCGTGGAGTGCAATGATTCACTGTACTCACGACGGCAGCGTTGTCACACCACCAGACCACTCTGCGATTCCGCAATCTACCCTGGCACAATTCTAGTGTCACCAGCATCGGAAACAACTCCAAAAACGTTATGTTCTTCAAAAGACCCGATGCCTGCCAAGCCTCCGGCCATCTCTCCGCACACCACGCCCCTCCAAAGTAGATACCCAGACCCACTCCCCCTGCTGCGTCGGTATAGAGCTGCAGCTCAGTGCTCGACAACTCCAATTCCTTTATCACTGAGGTCCCGTTAAAGTCCTTTAAAAAGACGTCCCACACTCTTAAATCCTCCCTGATGCCTGTGGACACTCTAATGCGGTGATGCGCCTTTGTCACACCCGCAGTCGCAGCCGACAAACGTCGTAAAAAGACCCGCCCCATCGGAATCACTTTACAGGCAAAATTCAATGAACCTATCAAGGCCTGCATCTCACGTAGTGTTAACTTAGCGGAAGCCAGAGTATTAGCCACCAGTACTCTCAATCGAACCACCTTTTCCCGCGGCAAACGCGCTACCATCATATCGGAGTCTAACTCCACTCCCAAGAACGTGAGCCGGGAACACGGCCCCACTGTCTTCCCTTCCGCAAGAGGAACCCCTAGCTGGCCCACTAAGTCCACGAACCCATCCAAAAGCTCCTGACACGCCCGGGAACCCCTGTCGCCTACAAACAGAAAATCATCCAAATAGTGCACCACCTCGCTTCGCCCAACGAGTCGGATCACCGCCCAGTGCAAAAAGGTGCTGAACTTTTCAAAGTAAGCACAGGAAACCGCGCAACCCATTGGCAGACACTTATCAAAATAGAAGCCCTCCAAAAATTGAAAACCCAATAGTCGAAAGGCCGATGGGTGCACCGGCAACAAGCGAAAAGCCGACTCGATGTCGACCTTTGCCATCAAGGCTCCCCGCCCCACACTCCTGACCAGCTCCTCCGCCTTCTCGAACGACGCGTAACGGACCGTGCAGTACTTGCGGGGTATGTGATCATTGACGGAATCCCCGAGCGGAAAGGACAAATTATGTATCATACGAAATTTTCCAGGTTCTTTCTTTGGTATAATCCCGATCGGGGATACTACAAAATCCTGAAAAGGCGGCAGCGTAAAAGGCCCTGCAATCCTACCCAACCGCACCTCCGTATTCAGCTTCTCCGCGGCTATTGCCGCAAACCTCCTAACCGACGGAGAATTTCGCGCAACTGAGGACATCACAGTCCCCTCAACTGGTATAACAAAACCAAACTGAAAACCTGACAACAACAATCTTTGACTCTTCGAGCTCGGGTATCCCCGCAACCACTTTCGCAACACCTCCACTCTTATTGGCGTGGGTGCAACATCAAACACCCCCCGCTGGCTTACCGGCAGCTCCGGTTGGCACAGCGGGACCTTTTTTAAGGCATTTTGCCGCTGGGTGCACTCCGCCGCAGGCGGAACAAGCGTGACGGAATTTGCAATCTGGAAAGGGGCAAGCTGCCCGGTTGTAACGCCAACATACGTCCACTGTCGCCCCAGCCGCCCCTTAAGTGGCGTTTGGACCGCTCCGCCCTGAAAGGAACAACTTATCCCGGACGCTGCTGACAAGCCACCCCTCCCGGGCCCCCCTCCCACTGGCGCCCGCGCAGACATCTGGGTAAGCCACAAGTTGATGTCCTGCATTGCCCAGGTTAGTGACCTGTTCTCCTCCATCTTATCCCGAAACTTCTCATCATAATTCAACCAGGCCCACCCTTCGTGGGTCTGGGAAGCTTCGAGGATTGTATCCGCATACGCGAGCATCATGCCATACTGGCCTGGCCAATGCTGCCCCCACATGCTGGCCAGTCGCAAAAAGGCCCTAACCCAATTTACCACCGTCTTAGACACCTTCCGAACCCTACCGGCCTTCTCGTCTTCTTTCCGCTTCTTTTTACTGTCACCTGAACGCTTCCGGCCATCCAGGAGGTGAAAAATATCGATGTATTTCCGCTTCCGAATTTTGCGCCGCAACTTCTTCGGTACCCCCTCCCACAGTTCCGATAAAGAAGCCACCTGTTGAACAGATCCGCGCGTAGTCGCTCCCCCGACCGGCACATCCGAAGATGACCCCGAGGACTCAGACGAGGAGGAAGACGACGAGTCAGTGTCCCTTCTGCGCCGGCAGGAATGCTTCCGTTTTTTTGTGACCTTGCCCCTCTTTTCCGTCCCATCACCGCACTCTACACCCGTACGCCCTTCGTCAAAAGGCAACTCACCCACTGGTGTAGCCGCGGGGGCCTCCGTCTGCGCCTGGAGTCCTTGAGCGGTGGCCTCGGTCAGCTGGTGCTCGCTAACAGATGGAGACGCCGCAACCACCTCACTCCTCGGAGGCCGTAGCTCCCGTTGTGCGTCCATGTTCTGCTGACAGCCACTGGTGTTACCGGAACCGGCCCTGGCGAGCGAAGGAACGGAGCCTGTGGGGACAGAAAAGGAAAACCCTGGGGAGCAAAACCCATAGACCAGGTTGGATGCCATACCCCCGCCCAGTCGGTCGAGGACGCGCCCTGACCCCCCCTTCTCCACCCTTCCCCATCCGGGAGCCATCCGCTGGGAGCAAAACCTGGCATGACCCCCGTCCCCCACCCCCCATGGGAACCAATAGCCAGCCCCCCCTCCCGGCAACATCGCTGAAGCCAGGGGCAGCGTGAGCCCTGTACTCACACGCACCCGGATAACCCCCCTCTCCGCCATTCGGGGGCTCTGCAGCCCCCATTCCAGGACCACCGATCCTGCCCCCACCTTCAGCATCCAATCCTCCAACCCCCCGCCCCGCTCCAAGCACGTCGGCCGTTCTCGTCCCCCTCCCCCCCCCCCGTAAGGCCCCTCTTCCTGGCCTCCCTGCCCTACTACCAGCACCTACCCCCCGGGCCCGTGCACGGGAACCTCCGTTCGACCTTGCAGGCCCCGATCCCCTCCCAGTCCCTGGGCGCTCTGTAAGACCTGCCTGTCTGCTGCTCCTCGCCCCATCTCTCCCCTCCCCCTTGGAACCACCCGTGCCCCCCGCCGTCCAGTGGAATCACCTCTACCTTTATTACTCGAGCCTGCCTTGCGGGGAGGCATGGTAAAGGCTGCTCTGGCCCTCCTAACCGCCCGCCCCGAGCTGCCCGCAGAAAAATGCTTTTTTTTTTTTTTTTTTTAAAGTTCTCGCGGACAGACCGGCCCTGCCCGATACAGCCTTCCCCTGAACTAGGTCCCCACTTGCCTGGCGTCCCGCCACAGCTCAGTTCCGCCCCCGATACAGATTGCCGCACCACTCGTAGCCGGCCGCCTCCGCGGAACCGCTTCTCTCGCCGACTGCCTGGGAGCGTGGACCTCGTCGCCGCTCCCTCCTCCGTCCACCGCACAGCTTCCAGAGACCGCAGACCTTTGGTACGGCGATGGACAGCAAGGCAAGCAACCAACCAAGCAACCAACGTGCACCTCTCACCGCGCCACGATGCCAACAGGCTCAAGCGCGTGGAAGTGCACGTTGCTGGATCCCCTGCACGCGCTCCCGTGCGAGGGGATCCAATCAATTCAAATGACTCACTTTTGTCCTCCAATCCCGTTCTGCTCTTAGCCCGCTCCTGCCACCTCCCCCCAGCCGTCCCCCCCCCTTTTACCCTTGCGCACAACCAACTACCCGCGCTGGGTTCGCCTCGGGCTGGGGCACCCGGTTACTATGCGGGCGCTAGGTACCTAGCCCGCGCCCTAGTTTTAATGAAATACAATGCAGTCAGCAAACGCTTAATCTCTATTTGTCTACAAGGAATGCCTATCAACACAACTATAATTCAAGTATATGCTCCAACAACAGCTGCAGAAATTTAACTGAAATTGACAGAACATGCAAACAGAATATCCTGATAGTCATGGGTGACTGGAACGCAAAAGTTGGCAACAAAGAAAAGGCAAATTAATTGGAAAATATGGACTTGGCAACAGAAATGAAGCTGGAGAAAGACTGAGAATTCTACAGAATTCTATTCATCTCAAACACCTTCTTCCATCAACACAAGCGGCGACTGTACACATGGACTTCACCCAATGGATTGTATAAAAATCAAATTGACTACATCTGTGGAAGTCAACGATGGAAAAGTTCTATAACATCAACAAAGACAAAACCTGGAGCTGACTGTGGTACAGATCATCAACTACTAGTATGCAAACTCAAGCTGAAGTTGAAAAAGAGCAAACCACTCATGAATGCAGCAAAATATGACCTTGAGACTATACCACTGGAATTCAAAGACTGCCTGCAAAATCGATTTGCTGCTTTAGATATAAATGACAGAGCTCCAGAAGAGTTATGGAATGACATCAAGAAGGTTGTGTTGGAAGAAAGCGAGAAGTCTCTACAAAAGGTGAAAAAGCAAAAACGGCCAAAATGGATGATGGAAGAAACTCTGAAAATTGCCCAGAAATGTTTATGTTTATGTTTGTTTATGTTTATGTTTATTGGTTTTTGATAAAATCGCCTTTCTTCAGAAAATCAAAGCGATGTACAACATAAAAACAATTGTCTAAAAGAGGCCAAAGCCTAGAAAAGAAAGGAAATACAATGTCTTGTTCAAAATAAAATAGAGGTTCTGTTTAAAAGCATAGACAAGAGAGACAAGGAATGGGTAAGGAAGGAAACAACAAGGGGAGGTTAGGGGCGGGAAAAGGGGATCACACAAAAGGAGAGGGCACATCGAAAGCTAAAGAGAAAAGGTGTGTTTTTAGGTTTTGTTTAAAGGTGGAGAAGAGCGGTTCGAGACGGAGGGAGGAGGGTAGCGAGTTCCAGAGGGCGGGGCCAATAAAAAAAAAGGCAGAGGAGCGGGTGGTTTGTAGATGAGCGCGGGCAGGGGAGGGAAGGGCTAAACGGTGAAGATGAAAGGAACGGGGAGTATACCGGGGGGTATGAATAGAAAGTAGAATGGAGAGAAGCTAACGCCAGAAGAGAAAGAAAGACAATAACAGAACTCAACAGAGATTTCCAACGTGCAGCAAGACAGGACAAGGAAAAGTACTACAACGACGCATGCAAGGAAATAGAAGCAGAAACTATTAGAGGAAGAACAAGATCGGCTTTCCTAAAGCTACGAGAGTTAAAGAAAAAGTTCCAGCCTCTAATTGGAATGTTACAAGATGCTCATGGTTCTATGTTGAATGATGCTGAGAAGATCAAGAAAAGGTGGAAGGAATATACAGAGTTTTTATATGATAAAGATCAAGTGGACCAACAGCCGTTTCAACCTGTACCTTATGATCGGGAACCATTGGTGATGAAAGAAGAAGTTAAAGCAGCATTGAAAGCCTTATCAAAGAACAAAGCACCAGGCATTGATAGCATTCCCATAGAAGTATTACAGCAATCTGATGCAGCTGTTACCGTACTTACAAGGCTCTGCCAGAAATATGGAAGACAACATCATAGCCAACTGACTGGAAAAGATATGTGTTTATACCAATACTAAAGAAAGGTGATCCAACTGACTGTGGAAATTATCGCACAATCGCTCTGATCCCAAATGCCAGCAAGATTCTACTGAAGATTATTCAAAAGAGACTACAACCATACCTGGAACAAGAACTACCTGAAGTGCAAGCAGGGTTCAGGAAAGGGCAAGGAACGCATCATTGCGGATATGAGATGGATCCTTGAAAAGACTAAAGAATACCAAAAGGATATCTATTTGTGCTTTATCGACTATAGCAAGGCTTTTGACTGTGTAAACCATGAGAAACTCTGGGCCACATTAAGAAGCATGGGTATACCAGAACACCTGATCGTACTCTTGCACAATTTGTACATTGATCAAGAAGCAACAGTTCGAACGGAACAAGGAGAAACAGAATGGTTTAAAATAAGCAAAGGTGTAAGACAATGCTGCATACTTTCTCCCTACCTGTTTAATTTATATGCAGAACAAATCATCAGAGAAGCAGGATTGTATGAAGACAACAGAGGTGGGAAGATTGGTGGAAGACTCATCAACAACCTTCGCTATGCTGATGATACCACATTACTGGGTGAAAGTGAAGATGATCTGAAACATTTGCTTCTCACAATCAAAGAACATAGAGGTATGTTTACTAAACTCCGTTGCTGTGCGGGTCCCCGTTAGTGTGCGTGTGCCATATAAGGAATGGGCGGTTCAGGCAGAAAAAAGAAAAAAACCCGACTGTACGTGTGTGCGTCACGCTAATGCGCGGGGCCCACATTAGCGCGTGGGTAGGCTAAGTGGGGCGATGCTGCATGACCAAACAACAGAGCTGTAGTACAATGGTGAAGACACTGACCTATGGTGCAGGGGCCATGGGTTCAAACCCCCATTGTGCTCAACAAAAAAGACCAGTGAGGCATCAACTTTTATGGGCAAAAGTGGTGTAGGAGGCATATTGATTATGGGCGGCAGAAGGCGGCGCACTCTTTTTTTATTTGGCATGAGGCGGCGCACTGTTCATTGTGGGCGGCAGATGGCGGCGCGCTGTTAATTTTGTGCACCACAAGACTGCGTGCTGATGGCTACAAGGCTGCGCGCTGCTGCTTAAACACAGGACCAGAGCCACAGCACCATGGTGAAGACACTGAGCAATGGTGCAGGGACCAGGGGTTCAATCCCTCACAATGGCCAGTGAAAAAGGCTAGCTGAGGCAGTATGTTCTATGTTGTGGAGTGCTGTAGGAGGCTTTTTAATTTTATTTTGTGATAACTACTAGCAAACGCACTCTCACAGCATATTAATATGAGGCGGCCCATATGGCACATGTTACAGTGCACCGTCCACCAAGGCACCCTAGAATGTCCCCTATTGGGCAGCATGTATGTTGCGACACAGGATAATGTATAGTGCACCCTATATGGCTGGCAACCGTAACGTGCCCTATAGGGCGCCCCATAAAGCACCCTCAGAGGCACCTTATGGGTACAGTACGCTGAGGGTGTTATTGCTGGCAGCAACATATGTACAGTAAATTAAAATAACTCTTTGGACACCCCTATCACAGAACCCCACTGTGGATTTGAACCCATGACATCTGGCTGCACAGGCAGTGACGTAACCATTGGGCTACAGCTCTATAGCTGTAAGCAAAACCTGGCTGGCTGCAGATAGCCTGTACGTCACCTCACTGACAGTCTGCTGTTGTGAACCACCCGTACCCATGATGCACTGCACATGCAAATCAGCTGTCCACGATTGAACCCAGGATGGGAAAAGCACCCCTAAAGCTCCCCGGCCTGGTAGGGGGAAGTGTCCGTGTGCACCCACACAGCACCTCGGCCTGGTAGGGTGTCCTGAGTGGGTGGACAAATGGCAAAGAGTAGCTAAACACCATCACATTGTGCGGTTACTGTGCTCACCCTGAGTGTGAGATGTTGCACCCAGGACCAGGTCCACAACACCAGCCATGGCTGAATGTGGTCACGACAGAGCTCCAAAGCAGCAATAACCTGTGGAATAGATAGGTGCTGCATAAACGTTTTGGAGATCCCTGTCTGGCTCAGTTAGTGCCGCGCCCCCTGGATAAAACAGGGCCTCCTCTCAACTAGATTCACCAACCCTGATGGCAACACAGTGGACCATCAACCCCAGTCCTGCTAGGGAACAGATACCCTACAGTGCAGTCCAAGCAGCTCCACACACATCCATAACACAATATCAGACAGACATTAGGCCTGGATATTCACAGATGCACCCGCACCACTATCTGATATTCACCTGCAGCAAGCCATCAGCCACTGCACCCTGCAAGGCAATCCATCACAACACAACACATACCAGCTGTGAACAGTCTGCTGGCTGGTCCTGATGGACATGCATGCAGCCACAACTGGGGTGGCAGCACACACAGGCAGATAAGTCCATGAAGAGGCCCCCACAGGACACCCATACATATCACATGGGAGAATCACAATATAGCACTATGGGGGTGCCTAGCCATGCTGCCATCACTGCACACTCAGGGTGAGAGTGATCTCCCAGCAGCACATAGAGAGGTCACCCTGTCTGTGTAGGTGGTGGCCGGGCACTACCAGGCCCCTGCCAGTGCCCTATGCCCTGTGCAGCTGCATCCTGGTCAGTCCACTCTGTCTGAGATTTACCCATGGTCCCTTGCTACTCATTATGCACATTGTCAGGCCAATACTGGCAACAGTGTTGGCAGTGTGGGCTGTGGAAGGGGCTTGCAGCCAACACCCACTGTATAGACCAGTGTTTCCCAACCCAGTCCTACGGGGCACACCGGCCAGTCAGGTTTTCGGGATATCCCTAATGACTATGCATGAGATATATATGCATTAGAGATATCCTGCCAACCTGACTGGTTTGTGGCCCTCCAGGGCTGGATTTGGAGACCCCTGCCTTACACCTCTGTCATTTAAGATTGTGAGTGGGCAAGGTGCAGATGTCCTAGACATCGAAAGGGTATATAGAGTGTGACACATTCCTCCTCGATTCTCACCACCACCAAAAAGTTGTCTAATAGACAATATTTTGGTGGTGGTGAGAATCGAGGAGGAATGTGTCACATTCTATATACCCTTTTGATGTCTAGAACATCTGCACCTTGCCCACTCACAATCTTAAATGACAGAGGTGTAAGGCAGGGGTCTCCAAATCCAGCCCTGGAGGGCCACAAACCAGTCAGGTTGGCAGGATATCTCTAATGCATATATATCTCATGCATAGTCATTAGGGATATCCCGAAAACCTGACTGGCCGGTGTGCCCCGTAGGACTGGGTTGGGAAACACTGGTATAGACAGACACACAATTCCACACCTATGCCATCATGGTGCTACTATTGAGGAGGTAATTAGCCTTGCCCACCAAACCGGTGCTGGGCACGGCAAGGCATGGATATGCTACGCAGTACTGCTGGGGGTCACTCCCCAGGGTGGTAAACACAGTCAGAGGCAAGGGCTGGAGCACGCACCGCAAACACCGAACAGATTGTTCGGATGGGGTCAACTAGCAGTATGTGCGTAACGTATGGATATCTATCTGCCAGTACTCCTAGCAAGCGTCTCAGAGCTGTGTACCGTATACCTCAGGTGTAGGGTGACATTGCTAAGGTATGCAGGTGCTAGTATTGGGAGATGCACGCAGGGTCTAATGTTCTGCCTCTCCAGAAGACATTGGCCAATGGGGCCTGTGGGTGTGTGTGTGGGTGTGTCTGGCCCTGTTGGCTGCTGCTTTACGGCAGAGATTCCCAACTCCAGTCCAGGTTTCCATCACACTGTTCGGGTTTTCCTGCTGTTCCTCATGAATATGCATGAGCTACATCTACATGCCATGGGGGTGGTGCATAGATATACAGCACAGGCATTTGTATGAGTGGCAGCATGGAACCTGACTGGTGTGTGGCCCACCAGGACTGCATTTGGGAGATTGTGCTCTAGGTACTGCCCCTGTACATGGTGTCTGTGCTCAGTGGGGTAAAAGATAGACGTAGTACCATTGCATATGTCCTCGCCATGAAAGGTTTGTCCTTACTATCACTGTGTAGTTGTGGGAAAAATAGGTGGGCAGGATTGGCAGTAGCCCCAGCTGGGCTTTGAGCCTGTGACTTTTTGTTCTTGCATGCACTCTCTGTGTGCACTGCACCACCGTGTAGCCACAGATTGGTTGGATTCCCTGGAACGTCCATGCCTGTGGATCCGGCAGGGCCTGTCTGTTGCAGTGGACTGTGCCAGCCTGCACATGGCTAGGCCTCTGTCTTCTGTGGCTAGCAGCCACTGCCCCCTGCACCACATGTACTCGTCCGCCAACATGCTGGCATAAGCTTCTCTCAGAAAAAGAAGATGACTTGATTGCAATGTGGCAGTACGGGACTGCATTTGGGGGCTTGGCTGTAGGTAATGCCCATTGTTGTGGCGTGTGTGCGGTGTTAGATAAAATATGGGTGTTTCCCCCATGCTTATGTTCCCTGCAATACAGGGGTGTCTGCGCTATCTTTGTTTAGTGGTGGGTAAAATATAGGGACTGGGCTGGCAAGTGCCCCAGCTGGGATTTGAACCTCTGGCCCTCTAGTTCTAGAGGTAATGGCTTTGTCCGCTGCACCACACTATGGCCACAGAGACAGTGCAGCCCCTGGAGGTAGTAAACCTGGCAGGATGGAGTCACAAACCCTGCTGTACGCATTTTTACTGTGGGCACATGCACCCTGTCTGGTGACAAACGTGCACATAAACCCCGGAAATGACCACAGCAAATGGGGGACACAATATCACCACGCTGGGCAACAGTGATATTAATGGGCAACCATAGAAGACACTCCCAGGAAAGCTCCAACAAAAATGGAAATGTTTTTGGAAGAGTCTCCGCTCCGTACACCTTTCAAAAAAACATTTCTTTTTGCTGGAGCTTTCCTGGGTGTGTTTGTTGGTTTTGACCATTACTATAACTGTTCCCCAGCTGAATTCCTATTTTTACAATTTTTGTTGTGGTCTTTTCTATTTTTATTTCCACTTTTGGGCTGTGCACATGTATCACACTGCTCACGTTTTTCAGGTTTCCCCGGTTTTGCTGTACATTGCTGACGTAAATGGTTTCTCTTCCCTTTAAATGCATTCTACCGCGAGTGATTCACTCGCGCTATTTTTTTTTGGAAATTCAGCACCGATAATGTGCGGGGCGCCTCTCCCCTCCCCTTCCCCGCCCATTAACCCCTTCTCTCCGCCCCTCCGGGGCCTTCCTCCGCCCTCCGTTAACCTTTCCACGCCTCTATCGGACATTTGCGGGCCCGTACTTGTGCGGCACCCATTACTGTGACGCGCAAGTGTGCGGGGCTTAATCGCACGTTTGCGGGGCGTTTAAGAGCACTTAAGTGCTGCTTTTAGTGCGCTATTTTGTGGCGCGCAAATTAGCGCTTTTTAGTAAACATGCCCCATAGTCTCAAAATGGGCCTGCACCTTAATGTAAAGAAGACAAAGATCATGACAACTGGCATAATCAACAGGTTCATCGTTGAAGAAAAAATTGAAATCGTGAACAAATTTAACCTACTTGGGTCAACTATCAATAAAGAAGCAACAAGCAGTCAAGAAATCAGACAACGCATTGCTCTTGGCAGAATGGCTATGAAAGACCTAGATAAGATTCTCAAGAGCAGAGATGTCTCTCTCCATACAAAGATTCGACTTGTTCAAGCCATGGTATTTTCAATAACATCATATGGATGTGAAAGCTGGACAGTGAAAAAGATAGACTGGAAGAAAATTAATGCTTTTGAATTATGGTGCTAGCGGCGAATACTGTGTATACCATGGACTGCCCGAAGAACAAACCAGTCGGTACTAGAGGAGATCAAACCTAAGCTTTCTTTAGAAGCTCAGATGACAAGACTTCGACTTTCATACTTTGGACACATCATGCGAAGAGAGAGATCATTAGAGAAAGACATCATGCTTGGCAAGATAGAAGGTCAACGCAAAAAAGGAAGGCCAGCAATGAGATGGATCGATACAATAACAGCAGCTACGGGTACCAGTCTGTCAACAATGAGCCACCTAACTCAAGACTGAACACAATTTAGGATAGCTATCCAGAGGGTCGCCATGAGTTGACTCCGACTCGACGGCACTTAACAACAACAGGAATCAAAACCCCTGTGTTCTGTCTATGGGGACATTGCACTAACCAGTATGCTAAACCTCTTGAACCTGAAATGTCTGGAGTTGAAGAGCCTGCAGGTCTTTGTCTAAGGGCTATGTTTACTAAACGTGAATAACGCGCGTAGTATGACGTTAACGACCGTAAGTGCCGTATAACGCGCGTACCGACGCGCTAACGACCGTTAACGTCATACTACGCGCGGTAACCGTAGTTAACGATCGTAAAGCTCTGCGGCGCGTTAAAACAGCGCAGAAGGTGGAGAGTGGGCGGAGAGAAGGGGTCAATGGGCGGAGAGTGGGCGGAGAGAGGCTCCCCTCATACTAACGCGCGGAGTGTCAGAGCTCACCTCCAACGCAAATGAAAACCTGTCGTTAAAGGCATTTAAAGGGAAGAGAAACCATTTACGTCAGCAATGTACAGAAAACCGGGGAAACCCACAAAACGTGAGCAGTGTGATACATGTGCACAGAACAAAATATCACATAAAACGTTAAAAATGACCACAAGAAACATTTTAAAAAGCAGAATTCAGCTGGGCAACAGTGATAGCAATGGGCAACAAGGAACAACACTCCCTGGAAAGCACCAAACTAAAAGGAAATGATGTGTGGAAGGGTCTACGCTCCGCAGACCCTTGCAAAGAGCATTACATTGTAAAGGAGCTGTCCTGGGTGTGTGGTGTAATGTTTCCCAATGATATCATTGTTGCCCAGCTTGGTTATGGGTGTGTGCCCCTTTTGTGAGGTCATTTCTGCGGTTTATGTGCACCTTTGTCTGCATACAAGGTAAATGAGGCCACAGTAAACCTGTTGCAGAGCAGGGTTTCTGACTCGTCAGGCCGGTTTAACTAACTCCAGGGACTGCACCATCTCTGTGGCCACAGTGTGGTGCAACAGACACAGCCAGTGCCTGTAAAAACCAGAGGGTCACAGGTTCAAATCCCAGTTGGGGCTCCTGCCAACCCAGTCCCCATAGTTTTACCCACCACTAAACAGTGATAGTAAAGACACTCCTGTAGTGCAGAGAACATACGCATGGCCTATATTTTACCACACCAAACACAGACACCAGAAACAGGCACATTACCTATAGCAGAGTCCCGCAAATGCAGTCCTGGAGGGCCCCACAACATTCCGGTGTCATGCTGCCTCTAATAAAGATGCCTGTGCTGCATAGCTATGCACCACCCCCATGGTATGCAGATGTAGCTCATGCATATTTATGAGAGACAGCATGAAAACCCGAACAGTGTGTGGAACACCAGGACTGGAGTTGGGGAGCTCTGCCGTAAAGCAGCAGCCAACAGGGCCACACACCCACCCACAGGCCCCATTGGCCAATGCCAGCTGGAGAGGCAAGACATTGGGCCCTGCCTGTATCTCCCAATACTAGCAGTTGCATACCTTAGCAATGCCACCCTACACCTGGGTATATGGTACACAGCTATCAAACGTTTCCTCTGATAACTGGCAGATATCAATTCCTACGTTAAGCACAGTTTGCTCATTGAGCTCCACCATAACAATCATTCTGATGTCTGCGGTGTGTGCTGCAGGTCTGGTCTCTGACAGTGTTCACAACCCTGGGGAGTGACCCCCCAACACTCTTGTGTACCATATCCATGCCTGTACTATGCCCAGGACTGGTGTGGTGGTATGGCTGCTGACCACCTCTATAGTAGCACAATGCTGGCATAGGTGTGGGGGTGGCTGTCTGTCTATCCAGTGTGTGGTGGCTGCAAACACCTTCAACAGCCCACACTGCCAGCACTGTTGCCAGTATTGGGCTGCCAATGTGCATAATGCGGAGCAAGGTACCATGGGTATAGGCCGGACAGGGTGGCCTGGCCAGGGTGCATCTGCACAGGGCATAGGGCAGTGACAGGCACATTGTAGTGCCCGGCCACCAACTACACAGACAGGGTGACCTCAGTATATCCTGCTGAGAGATCACTCTCACCCTGACTGTGCAGTGACCACAGCATGGCTAGGCACTCCCATAGTGCTATCTAGTATTTCTCTCATGTGATACATATGGGTTTCCTTCTGGGGCCCAGTCACTGATGTATCTGCCTGCTGTGTATGCTGACATCCCAGTTCTGGGTGCAGGCATTTCCACTGGGCACTAGCAGACTGTTTGCAGCTGGTAGGTGTTGTGATGGTGTGGCTTGCAGGGTGCAGTGGCTGATGGCTTGCACCAGGGGAATATCAGATAGTGGTGGGGTGCAGCATACCATATCCAGGCCTAATGTCTGTCTGCTATTGTGTTATGGCTGTGTACAGAGCTGCATTGACTGCCCTGTGGGGTGTCTGTTCCCCAGCAGGACTGGGGTTCATGTTCCCCTCTACTGCCACCGTTGCAGCATGGTAGACTGTGGATCTTTTGATAGGAGACCCTGTTTGCCTCCCTCAGCCCTGGGGGAGGGGTGTGGTGGTGGTGCATGGGGGCCTGTACCTGACTGAAACAGACAGAGATGTCCAAGGTGTTCCTGCAGAAACTACCTATCTCACACAGTAATACTGCTTTGGACCTGCGCCATGGCCGGTGCTGTGGACCTAGTGCTGGGCGCCTCACTGCACCCTCAGGGTGAGCACAGTACCCGCACAATGTGACGGTGTGTAGCTGCTCTGTGCCAGTACAACACACAGTCGGTACCCCCTACCAGGCCGAGGTGCTGTGGGGGTGCATTCCCCATGGTGTGTATCTGTGGACAGCTGCTTTGCATGTGCAGTGCATCATGGGTGTGACTGGCCCAATCCAACCCTGTGAAACACCAGCACCTGCTCACAGGCTCTGATAAGCCATAGGCCATCACACGTACATCTGTTAGCATACTGCATAGGTGCAGGACGCCCTACAAAGTCTGTAATATAAGATGCCCACACTGGTAAAAACACACGTACCCACGCACGTAAGCAAACACGTACCCACGCACGAATGTACGCGCGTCGCTACGCACGTACCAACGTACGTGGCTAGGCACATTCCGAGGGTGTTTTTCTGACACCAATACTCAGCGTAACGAAAAGCATGCCTCCTCTTTCCTTCTGTAATGTACAGGGTGATGCCTGAGATAGCCTTCTGTGTTAGGCACACTGGGGGCTCGAACCCATGCTGCCTGTAACAGCGGTCAGTACCGTAACCATTGTGCTACAGCTCTGTTTCAGTGCTTTGTGTCTGTACGTCTTCTTATGATTGACGTGCAGTAACGTGGCACGGCGCCCGGTAGCGCTCGTTAATTTTGCTAACGCGCGGTAGTGGTAACGATGTACCGCCCATGTCCTTATTTGGGGTTTCTTTCACTACCGCGGCTCCTACCGCGAACTGCACTAACGCGATTTAGTAAACATAGCCCTAACTGTCTGCTGTGTGCGCTGGTATAGATTAACCCCTCCAGTACCCATGATGCACTGCACACACACAGAACAGGAGTCTGCAGCTGGTCACCCAATGGAGAATGGACAGATACATCACAGCAGCTCAGTACAATGCACTGACAGTGTGTACTGCAATCACATAACAGCTACAAGTTGTGCTACTATGCAGTTTCAGCAGTCACCCTGAGGGAGAGGATGGCCGTCCAGCACCTGATCCCAATGCACATATTAACTGTGGACAGTCTGCTGGTTAGTATGCACTGTATGTGCACCCCAGCTTGGGATGTACAACACAGATATTCAGCAGTTGGTTAAGTAACCAGGCCCTCCTGGACAGGAGATGCACCCACATTGCTAGAAACAGACACTATAAAGCACTATGTGGATACATAGCCATGCCATGGTTACTGCTTGGTCAGGGTAAGAGTACTCTCTCAGCAGGACATGGTAGACCCATTCTGGCCAATTCTCTCTGTTTCAGGCCATACCCACAATACTTTGTTCCTTATCATGCACATTTGTAGATTAACACTGGAAACAGCTTAGGCACTATGATGCTCAGTGCAGTGGAGAAAGTCACAAAACAATGGATAGATATATACACACACTCATATTGCCATGCTGTGTAAAAATGAGGATGGTTGGCACTCCTGTCTGACACCTTGGTCCCGATATCAGCTCAAGCATTGTTAATATGTGTTCCTTGTGCAGGAGCTAGTAGTGCACTCTGGTGTTAACGCCCATTCAGTGTGCCAGTACTGTCAGCCTGACTCTCCCTTCAGCTGAGAATAGTGGAATCTGTCTGTGTGGCTGATGGGTATTTGTGCCCTTGCTGGCCGTTTCATTGGGAGTTACACATATTGGTGTTGTACCTGCACTGTGGGCTAAAGTTTAGCTACAGAGACATGCAATGCATAAGCTACAGCACAGAACCAAACCTGTGACCCTCCACTCATATACACACTAACTGTATGCATGGAGCCACAGTGCTGCTATATGGTTACAACACTCCCTGGGGCTGACATTCTTCGCATCAGACAGATTTTGGCACATGTTGCATTGTGCACTGTGCACAGGACCAGGGCATGGCTTTGGTCTGCTGCAGGTGGGTGCCACTGCCCCCTCTGCCAATACCACATACCATGCTGACATGCCCGTGTTCTGTCTGTGTTGGTGGTGTAAAATCCCAGCCCATACAACATACGGGTTGGTGGGTGCCTAGGGTGCAAGGTCCAGATGGGGGGAGCAGAGGCATACATGGATGGCCACACATCCCCCCCACAACCATCTGTCTCTGCAGGGATACCATCACTACCTGCCAATGTTATGCCTCTTCAATCTGTGGAGAGCCGGCTGAGGGGTGTTATGTTAGAGGTCTAGAAAATATTGCCTGGAGTGGATTGGGTAAGTGTAAATCAAATGTTTACACCATCAGTAAGACTAGGGGACATGCAATGCAGCTACAGTGCAAGCCATTTAGGACTACTGGAAGTGAATGGTTTCTCAGTCAATACGCATTCAAATTCTGTAATTCATTTCTGGAGAATGTATTAAAGGCTGTTAGTGTAGCTGGGATTCAGAACTGTTTGGACAGGTTCCTGGGGAACGGTCCATAAACCATTATTAATGTGGGGCCTAGAATATCCCCTGCTTGCCCAATACATGCACTGTGGATCCTGTGTGTCTTTTATAGAAAGTGCTAGGTACCTGTGACCTAGATTGGCAACTGTTGGACACAGGATACTGGGCATGATGGACCTTGGTCTGACACAATCTGGCATATTTGCAAGTCTTATGTTCTTTTGTGCCACCTAGGCAATTGCCTGGTCTCCCCTGTGCACCAGCGACCCCCACTGCATGACCCACATGCACCCTCCTTTACCCCATTTGCACCATCAACATAGCGCCCTTTCATACTTGGGCACTATGCTGTTGCTGATAATGGAGCACTACTATTGCCTTCTTGGGCTCACCTGTCTGTGCAGCATATTGCAGACATTCAAATAGGCTCTCTCCTCTCAAAATGCACCCTACCGACAGGTTTGATATGCGTTAAGGTTCCTGACATTAAGGTGCTGGCATTACGGGAATGCACCTTGTTCCCGCCTATTGACTCCTACTATCCGCCTACTCTCTGCCCATAGGGCGCTTAATGCTGCCGATACCATTAACGTGCACTAAGGTGACATTTAGGCTGCACTAAGGGCACAAGTACTTATTTACCTCCGTTTAGTAAAATACTGAAGAGAGACTGAATCAATTATTTGCTTTGGTCTTTACTGAGGAAGATGTAGGAATGTTACCCATGACTGAAATGGTATTTAAAGGAGATGCCATGGAAGAATTAAAAGAAATATCGATACACCAGGAAGATGTATTACAACTATTAGATAAACTGAAGAGTAGCAAATCACCTGGATGAATGGTATACATCCAAGAGTGATGAAAGAACAGAAATATGAGACTGCAGACCTGCTATTTGTAATCTGTGAACTATCATTAAAATCATCTGTACTTTTCGCTAATTGGGTAGCCAATGAGAGAGGTGGCGCTGACCGTCAAAACCGATGGTTTAATGAGGTTTTAGTGCATGGTATTGTAAAACAGCATGCACTAAACACAAAACAAAAATCTATGAACTCCCACCAATGAACAAAAAAACCCCAAAGGAAATGAAACATTAAATAGAAAAACAAAACCAAAAAAAGAAATGAAACAAATGCAAACAAAACAATGACCTGCGCACCCTGATCTTGCAACCCTGAAGACTGAGAATTGAAGATCTCTTGGCCTGCAGAGAAAACCACATCAAAGGCAGAAAGAAAATCAGACATTCAGGCAATTTGCAAACTTCCCAGCTAGCCATTCATTACATGTGAAAAGCTGCATCTGTCTCAGGAAATGATGTCACATGCCACATGTTGAGTGATGTTGCATGCAGAAACAGGCAAATCCTCAGCTTTCCATCATGGCAAATCAATGTCCCTCATCCTTATTGGCCATCTAGACCTTATGATAAATATCTCCCATCCATCTCACTGGCCTCCCACATGCTAAGGAAAATTGGTCTTCAATTACCAGCGCGAGAGGGTCCTTATAATCAGAGAGTGATGTATTTTGTCCTATTGTAGATGCCTTACTTCAAAAACTGTGTTGCCCTAGTTGACTGAATGACATGAGACAATAATATAGAGAAGCTCAGAAAATAATTTGTAAAATCTAATATTAGCCAGTAAGGGGAGATATGGCCAGAGCAGGGGCGGGCCAGCCCGGCAGGACATAGAGAGCCGATTCAGGTCACGTCCCTGTGTCCTGTAAGGTCAAAGGGGACATTCTGCTTATTTTACCTCAAGTAAGATGGCCCCTCATGCCCCATGGGGGCTGGGTGCGGGGGTGTCCCTGCCACCCCGTCGAAGCCTCAGCAGGCCAGCCATGGGTCGGGCAGCGGGTATGAGGGAAGCCTAAGCTTTGGGAGTCGGGGGAGCCTGTGGGGAGGACGTCCCGCAGGCAGGCAGGGGCACACCAGGCTGTCCATGGGTCCAGAATCGGGTCCAAATGGTCCGTCTTGCTTATGGACATCTGGACGGCTTGGACATGCTCCTACATGAATCACGCTCCACGTGTCTGTCCATGTGTTCACCCTGCCTTTTTCTTTTTTGTCTGTGTGCATGTGCTCCTGATGTATGTGTATTCAGAGATGAAGAAGAAGGATAAAGACCACAAGTGTGAATCTTTTCATTTTGTTTTGTTTTTTTCCCAATGCTTTTTTCCATTTCTTATACTTTGGTTTCAGTGTGTGCTATGCACAATAGTGTGTACTGCACCAAAACCTTTCTCCCACCCTTTTTGGACATCACCCTGATCTCTCTAGACCCCTCTCTCTCAGACTATATCTACCATCTCTGAGATCCAAAATGGCGCTGCAGCATTGCTTAATTGATCCTGTACTGCACATCCAAACTACACACACTTACAAACATGGAACAAAGAATTTCATCCAAAATGATCCAACAAAATATCAGGGCAGTTGTAGCAAACCTTTGCACCAGTGCAAAAAGTGCTCCAGACCT
Source organism: Ichthyophis bannanicus (assembly GCA_033557465.1). Taxonomy (NCBI): domain Eukaryota; kingdom Metazoa; phylum Chordata; class Amphibia; order Gymnophiona; family Ichthyophiidae; genus Ichthyophis; species Ichthyophis bannanicus. The sequence goes on along the minus strand of CM066039.1, from coordinate 358,521,242 downwards.
TTCTGTAAATATATTCTAGTGTGTTTACTGGCAAAAATACAGGTGCAAACTTTGATAGATCTACTCAAGTGAGTTTTTGCTATCATCTGATATTATAGAGGGGGGAAGGAGGTATGTAACTGAGTACAATTGAGAAGTACTGGGACGACAGTGCAATCTATATAGCAGCGTAATTTGCCCCAGATCTTTCTACAATGCACTCTCCTGTCCTGTTTTCTACATTCTGAGACCAGGAAGTGCTGAAGTAATTAGGATTTGTGCAGAGTCCATGTTTCTTCATAAAATGATGAGCTTCTAAAACTCCAACCCCATGGCTTTCCCCTTGTGATCATCCCCTCCCCCACCATCATTCTTCTACTCCTACCGCCCTCTCCTCCTTGCGAGCTTTCCACTTACCTGCTTGTTCTAAGCTTTTATCCATTCTGGATGAGCAGACACAATGAAACACAAGCAGGAAGAAAATGCTGTGATAGCGAATCCGCAGTATTCTAAGCCACTTTGCTCATTCTAATTACACCAAGTCATCAGTTAGCAGATGCCCTAGGACAGGAAAAGAAAAAGAACAAACCTTTTCACATTCTCCCCTGTGCTCTCTTGATATTTTCTCCTTGATTTATTCTTTTCCCCATTTAAAGTGTTTTTAGAATTTTCTGTAAACCTCACGACTCTGAAGCATTGTAGAAAGGAAGAGTTATACTAACCTTTCATGTCAAAACACTTCCAGGGACTTTTCCAGCAGAATTTTTGTTCCTGTTTACCGAGATCATAGACCCTGGATGTCTCTTTGGAGTAAGGTGCAGGCCTCGGTCCCGCTTCTTTTCGCTGAAGTCATATAGGTTAGGTCTGGCTTTCAGCATATCCAGAATACATATTCATCAGATTTCTTTTGAATATATTTGTTTCAAATAGCTGATTGATTTGTGTAGCTTGACTATGTTGAAACCAAATGGTGTAGCTGGTTACAGTGACACACCAAGAGCATGGCAGTGGGTGTGGCCCGTCCTGGGCAGCCGGCCAGGAAGGGGGTGCAACCCCACTAAGCCAATGGAGGTATTGTGCCAAACTTACATTTAAACTGGATTTGCCACAGTGCCTCACGCTCCAAGAGCTGGCCACGCTTTCCTCCCAGTCGAAGTCTTGTGAATCGTGAAACTTCGGGTGGGAGGGAAGCCGTGGCTAGCTCCTGGGGCATGAGGAACCACGGCAAAGCCAGATTATATGTAAGCTTGCCATGATGCCTCTGTGAGCCCAGTGGTGGTGGGGAGGATGCATCATGGCGTGCAATGCTGCGCCTCGTCAGGTGTGCTATCATGGGAGGGGCACCTACTCCAGTTGCAGAGGGGGCTGGGAACGCACATCACTGGCTGGTTAGTTTATCCTCTTACTGCTTCAGAACATCCCCACAGACCACCATAGAAATGTGTGCTCAGTTTCTGGGTAACCACTGGGCTGAGCTGAGGCTGTATCAGTAATTATCCAGTTAGCGGCCACGGCTGCTCTAGGCTCCTGTACAATGGGAGTCCAGCTGCCCTGCTCCCCATAGGCAGACAACTTGAATCTGCTCTGTCACTGTGGACATGCTCGTCTCTTCTATGCACATGGGCAGAAGAGAAGGGGATAGCCACGATTACGGCAAAGATCCCTTCTATCTGCCATTGGGGGAGGGGATCCCCATAGGCAGATAGCTTGCATCTATCTGATTGCGGCCTTCCCCTTCGTGTCTGCCTGCAGGAGGAGGGGCTGCAAACAGGGGGCCTGTGAATGGGGGGAGGGGCCATTCTCAGAAGGTTGCAAGGTCCCTATAAGGGGTTAAAGCAACTCTGTTATTGACAGTATTCAGTCACTAACCAGATAAGCAAACTGCTTAAAGTCAGGACACATCAATGGCTGTCCTAACTTTATGAGGTTGTTGGTATCTGGTTAGCTGCTCAATATTGCCATTAACGGGACCAAAAGACAATATTCAGATAGGCTTCAGTGCTGAATATCTGGTTTCATGTTTTGCACACAGCAGTCAAGTGCTTTAGCAGTGGTCAGTGCCACAGGCTGAATATTGACCCCTAAGGTTGTTGACATCCTAAAGAAATATCACTGTAATAGGAGATATATGTGGTATGAGTATTTATTCATTTATTTAGTGTCTCTTTTATACCGTGCTATTTAAAATCAGTGTGGTTTACATACAACAGTAACTTATACAGTGCGGCCTAGGCTGCACTGTATTTACAATGGAACAGATGCTGTAACTTGGACATTACAGCCCTGGTGTCCCTCAGACATTGAAGTTGGCAGGACCATGGCTGTGACTGGGGGACTGCCTGGAGAATAAGGCCCTTTTGCAGTGGTCTCATGTGAGCCCTGGCCCAGGGAATTAAATTGAATGTTGCCACCATCAGCCCAAAATTCTGCAAGTAATGCTATGCCAAAGGCCTTGACGTCTATAGGAAGCAGTGAAGCATACTCTGTAACTTCTCTATCCTTTGCTCTGGGAGGGAGACTGTCCCTGCCAGGATGTCAAAGCTTGCTCTGAAGTAGATCAACCGGTGTGATGGAATCAGAGTGCTCTTGGTTGAGTTGATCATTCAACACAGTCCTTGCAGAAAGGTTATCACCCTCTGAGTTGCCTTCCAATTTTGCATGAGTGAGCCAGTCATCCAGCTATGGATTGACCAGGGTGCTTTCCTTCCTGAGTGCTGCTGTCACCACCACAGTAATGGTTGTGGGTGCTGTTGCTAATCCAAAGGGCTTAGTCTGAAACTGGAAGTGACATAAGAACGTTTTGATGCTCCGGATGTATGAGGCGGTGGAGATGGGCCTTGGTGAGGTCTAGTGTCATCAAGAACTCTCTCCTTTTTGAACCGCTACCACAATCCTTAACCACAGGTGCTCCTTGTGGTCTTGGGCAAGCCACTTAACCCTCCATAGCCCGTGTTCCCTGTAAAATAGTTACCTCCAAGTTATAATGCCCTGTTCAATGTAATTTCAGTTTGTTCAGTGTAAACCGCACTGATGCAGAATAGTGCGGTATATTAGAGAATGTAAATAAAATAAATAAATAAATAAATTACTGGGGTAACTATTTACAGGTTGGAAATCAAGTCAGGGTCCGAGTGGGACTATCGATGGGTAGAGGCTATTTACAAAAGCTGTTTACATGGTATGCATGGTCGGTAATTGTTCCAATGGGTGAGGCTGCCTCATCATTTGCTGAGTGTGTTAGTGGGGCAGTCCTGTTGGAAGGGGGTGGCAGTTTGTGGGCTGTCATCAGAGTAGTGCTTGAGGAAAAGATGGCTATAGCACCCCGGCCTGGTAGGGGGAACTAACTGTGTGTGTTACTGGCACAGAGTAGCTACAGACCGTGACATTGTGCGGTTCCTGTGCTCAACCTGAGGGCGAGGTGGGGCGCCCAGCACCAGGTTCGCAGCACCTGGCTTGGCTGAGGTAGGCTGCGCTGCAGGTCCCCATCAGTGCCAATGTGTGATGGGTAGTCTCTGCAGACACACCTAGGATACACCTGTGTCCATCTGTATTTGCCAGTCACATCTAGCCCTTGTGGACTATGATGTATCCAGAATAGTGAATATCCTGTGTGGGTAACATGATCACATGTTATAAGGGAAGGGTGGTGTTTGGACCCCAAAGTGGATTAATTTGCACCACCCAACCTGCCCTCTGTGGGTCAGGGTGGAGAATAGGAACCTCCATCAACAGAGCCACATTCTACAATCTCTGCAACGGTGGCAGTAGAGGGGACCATCAACACCAGTCCTGTTGGGGAATGGGCACCCTACAGGGAAACCAATGCAGATCTGTACACATCACATAGGGCAGTAGGCCTGGAAAAGCTCAGCTGCCACCCACCACTATCTGACATTCATGACAAGAGAGCACAGTCAGTCTCCATACTGCACCCTGCAAGGTGTCCCAGCCATACACATCCTAACTGCAAACAGTCTGCTAGCTAGTACATAGTGCATGTTCTTGGAGAAACTGTGTGCACCCAAAAATAGAATGTGAGCACACACACCAAGCAGATAGATCAGTGATTGGACCCCCAGAAAAGAGAATCCATAGACACCACTTGAGAAAAAGCACACATAGCACTATGGGGGAACCTAGCCATGCCGTGTTCACTGCTCAGTCAGGGTGAGAGTGACCTCCCAGCATGACATGCTGTGGCCACGCTGTCCTTGCAGGTGGTAGCTGGGCAGTACAATGTCCCAGCCATTTCCCTATTCCCTGTGCACATGCATTCTGCCCAGGCCGCCCTGTCTGGGCCATACCCACAGTACCTTGCTCCTCATTATGCACATTGGTAGGCTAACACTGGGAACAGTGCAAGCAGTGTGGGCTCAGTAAGGTGTAGGCAGCCACAAAACACTGGATAGACATACACACACTCCCACACCTATGCCAGCATTGTACAAATATAGAGGTTATTGGCAGCCCTTGCTGCCACACCAGTCCTGGGCACAGTGCAGGAATTGATATGGTGCGCAATACTGTTGGGGTGGTAAACACTGTCAGAAACAAAAACTGAAATACACTCCACAGATATCAGAAAGGTTGCTATGATGAATCTCTGTCAACAAATTGTGTTTAACTTAGGATTTGTTATCTGACATTAATCATAGCAACCTTTTTATATATGTGGAAAGTGTTCCCAAGTTTAGGACGGCATTGCTAAGGTATGCAGGTGCTAGTATTGGGAGATGCTGCTCTGTGCATGGCCCAACAGCCTGATTCTTCATGAGGCTTTGGATAGTGAAGCCTGTGGGTGTGGGTGTTTGTGCCCCTGTTGGCCGCTACTCTAGGGCAGAGGTTCCCAACTACGGTCCTGGTGGGCCAAACACGGTTCAGGTTTTCATGCTGTCCCTAATGAATATGCATGAAATACTTTTGCATACAATGGGGGCGGTGCATTCAAATGCAGCACAGGCATATTTATTAGGGACAGCATGACAGCTGAATGGTGTTTGGCCCTCCAGGACTGCAGATGGGAAACTGCTCTAGGGATTGCACATGTTTATGGTGTCTGTGCTCTGTAGGGTAAAAAATAGGCATTTATGGCATGTTTATTTTATCTGCAATAAAGGTTCCGTCTTTCTTACCACGGTTTAGTACTGGGTAAAATATAGGGACGTGGTTTGCAGGAGCCACAGCTGGGACTTGAACCTGTGACCTTCTGCCCTGAACACACTGGCTGTGTGTACTGCACCAAACTGAGGCAGATCATTCCCTGGGGATACCATGACTGTTCGTCAGACAGACCTTGTCTGTTGCAGTGCACGGCACCCACCTAAACGGGGCTTAGATTGTGAAAAGATAGCGTTGGTTGTAGAGGGAGTAGTTTGTAAAAATCTCTTTTGGTTCTATACTGATTAGAAAATGAGTGTTTTTCATAAGTGAATTTGTAGGTTACACTCGCTCAGGAAAAGACAACTGATAGTGGTCTACTGTGGACAGATGCCACTGCCCCCTCCGCCACCAGCACCCCTCTGCCACCATGCTGACATGCCCTTGTACCGGTGGTGCTGGTGGTGCACAGTCCCAGGCTATCCAGTGTGCCGGTAGGCGGCTGCATATGGTGCGTGATATGGGGTAGGGATGCCTGCATAGACATCCACGCTTCCCCCCGGCACTGCCTGCCAATGTTATGTGCCCTTGGGGGTACTTGCTGGGTACTGTCCCCTGGGACACTGTGGGACACACACTCGTGGACATGTTTGCCCTTGGTCAGTTGCTGTCTTGCTGGTTTTATGCTCCTACATTCCTATGTGCCAGGTAGGCATCTGCCTAGTCCACACTGTGCCCCAGCTGGCCCACTGCATGTGACGCATGCAGCCTCCTGTACCTCATTTACACCATCACCATAGTGCCCTTTCCCATGTGCCCACTCTGCTGTTGCTGCACATGTGAAAGCCACAAAAGCAAGGTACCCCATACACACCACAGAAAACCCTCATCAGCACTATTTCTATGTTGGGACATTCACTTTGTAGGGGGACTGGGAATTGACCTTCCAAAGGTGAGCTCGTCCTTTTTATTCTTTATAGGTTGTGTTCATTACCGTTTGTCATTATTTTTTCTATTGGCCAGCTAGGTGTTTTGGATTTCACTTTTGGTTCTGGTCATTATATCTGGTTTTTGCCTTTTTGGTTGCTGCACATGTATCACTACTATCACTTCTCTGGGTCTGCCTGCCTTTGCTGTATATTGCTGACTGAAATGGTTTCTCTGTCCTGCAAATGTGCCTCTAGTGCGAGGTTTTCACTGGCGCTAATTTTCAGACCTTCATTTCATGGCGTTAATGTGCCTGAAGCCTCTCCCCGCCCACTCTCTGCCCATTGACCCCTTATCTCCGCACCTGGGAAGCTGTACTCTGCCCTCTGGGAAGCCTTACTCCACCCTCTGTGCACCTTAATGCTGCCGGACACATTATCACACGATACGTGAAGTTCTCGCACAGTAATGTGCCATTATCGCACAATAATGTCATGTATCGCGTGATAATGTCATAGCTGCGACATTAGCGCCATTTAGTAAACATACCCCTTAGATTGTGAGCCCTTCAGGGACAAAGGAATAAAAAGTACCTGTTAGTATACATGTAAACCACACTGATTCTAAAGAGCACAGTATAAAAAATAAATAAATAATCAATTTTTAGAAGTTCCACTTTAGAATACTAACGGATAAGCTCTTAAAATGGTCCCTTGCATTTTGAGACTAGGCGAAAGCAACGTAGGGACAAGTAACCTCAGGCCAGAGGGACTGCGGTCTCTAGTCCTATGGCCACTCCTTGTGGCCCTGGGCAAGCCACTTAACCCTCCATTGCCTCAGGTACACTTAGGGGAATGTTTACTAAACCTTCTTAATGTGCGTTCTGTGACGTTATCGCGCGCTAAGGTACCTTAGCGCGCGATAAAGGCCTTTAGCAGGCACTCAGGTACCTTAGCGCGCGTAAATGCGTGCAGCAGCACAAATGAGCGCTGAAGGCGGGGAAAGGCTCCCGGAGGGCGGAGAGAAGGGGTCAATGGGTGGAGAGTGCGAGGGGAGAGGCTGCCTGCACACTAACGCTGTGAAATCCGAGGCTCAAAACTGTGGCGTTAGAGCTGATTTAAAGGGAAGAGAAACCATTTCTGTCAGCAATGTACAGCAAAACCAGGGAAAGATAAGTGTGATACATGTGCACGGAATGAAAGGGCAAATAAACATTGAAAATGACCCCAACAAAATATAAAAAAAACATAACCAAGCTGGGCAATAGTGATATTAATGGGGAACATCAAAAAGCACTCCCGAGAAAGCTCCAAAAAATAGATATGAATTTTGGAAGGGTCTACTCTCCGTCCCCATACAAGGTGAATGATCCCACAGTGCAATTGCGCTCATCAGGGTTTCCCTCTCCATTGGACAGGTTTCCTATGGGGTGCACATGTTCCACAACAGCAGGGCGGGCATGTCGGAATGGGCAACTGGACAGATGCTGGGAAAGGGGCTGCAGACGGCACATGCTGTACTGCAGCTGGGCCACAGTGCGGACTAGGGTGATGCCTAGGTGGCCCATAGGAATGCTGAAACAGTAGAGCAGCCAGACAGCAACTGATGAGGGCCCAGCATGGGCACGAGTGTGCTTCCCTCAGTGTCACAGGGGATACTACCAAGTAGGGACCCCCAAGGGCACAGAACAGTGGCAGGCGGTGCTGGGGGGAAGCGTGGACATCTATGGAGACACCCCTACCCCAGAACGCGCACCATAGGCAGCCGCATAACCGCACACTGGACGACCTGAGACTGCGCTCCACCAGCACCACCAGCAGAAGGGCATGGTGGTGGAGGGGGCAGTGGCAGCTGCCCAGAGCAGACCGTGACCTAGCCCTGTGTAGGTGGGTGCCATGCACTGCAACAGACAGGCCCTGTCTGATGAACAGTCATGGTAACCCCATGTGGCAACAACGTGGTGCAGTGCACACAGCCAGTGTGTTCAGGAGTAGAAGGTCACAGGTTCAAGTCCCAGCTGTGGTTCCTGCCAACCCAGCCCCCGTATTTTACCCACTACTAAAACGTGCTAATACAGACAGAACCTTAATTGCAGATGACGTAAACATGCCCAAAACACCTTCATTTTACCCTACAGAGCACAGACACCATAAACAGGCGCATTACCTAGAGCAGAGTCTCCCAAATGCAGTCCTGGAGGGCCATACACCATTCAGGTTCCATGCTGCCTCTAATAAAGATGCCTGTGCTGCATTTCTATGCGCCGCCCCCATGGTATGCAGATGTATCTCATGCATATTCATGAGGGACAGCATGAAAACCTGAACAGTGTTTGGCACACTAGGAATGGAGTTGGGAACCTCTGCTGTAAAGCAGCAGCCAACACGGGCAGACACACCCGCACCCACAGGCTCCATTAGCCAATGCCTCCTGGAGAGGCAGGACATTGGGCCCTGCATGCATCTCCCAATACTAGCACTTGCATACCTTAGCAATGCCACCCTAAACCTGGGAATACGGTACACAGCTATCAAAAGGTAGCTATGATTACTGGCAGATAGCAATTCCTAAGTTAAGCACAATTTGTTGATTGAGCTGCATCATAGCAACCTTTCTGATGTCTGTGGAGTGTGCTTCAGGTCTGGTGTCTGACAATGTTTACCACCCTGGGGAGGGACCCCAACAGTACTGTGTACCATATCCATGCCTGCACTGTGCCCAGGACTGGTTTGGTGGCCAGGGCTGCCAAACACCTCTATAATAGCACAATGCTGGCATAGGTGTGGGAGTGTGTGTCTGTCTATCCAGTGTGTGGTGGCCGCCAACACCCTCCACAGCCCACACTGCCAGCACTGCTGCCAGTATTGGCCTGCCAATGTGCATAATGAGGAGCAAGGTACCATGGGTATAGCCCGGACAGGGTGGCCTGGCCAGGATGCATCTGCACAGAGCATAGGGCAATGGCTGGGACATTGTAGTGCCCGGCCACCACCTGCACAGACAGGGTGGCCACAGCATGTCCTGCTGGGAGATCACTCTCAACCTGACTGAGCAGTGACCATGGCATGGCTAGGTTCCCCCATAGTGCTATATAGTTTTTTTTTTGTGTGATATTTATGGGTTCCCTTTTGGGGCCCAGTCACTGACTTATCTGTTTGGTGTATATGCTAATTTCACAGTTCTGGGTGCACGCATCTCCACCAGGAACATGGACTAGCTAGCGGACTGTTTGCAGCTGGTATGTGTCTTGCTGGAGCACCTTGCAGGGTGCAGCGGCTGAAGGCTTGCTCAGTGTAGGAGAATATCAGATAGTGGTGGGGTGCAGCTTAGCATTTCCAGGCCTAATGTCTGTCTGCTATTGCTTTATGGATGTGTACAGAGCTGCATTGACTGCCCTGTAGGGTGTCTGTTCCCGAGCAGGATTGGGGTTGATGGTTTATTTTATTTATTTTATTTGGCATAGATTTGTATACTGCTACTTCCAGCGATCAGCAGCGTTTACGTGTGTAGCAAGGGTGGCTGTACAGTACAATTTAAGTATACAAATCTGATTTCAGGGAGTAGCACACATCAACAAAATATGGTACAGGTTATACATTTTGATCTGATTTCAGGGAGTAGCACACATCAACAAAATATGGTACAGGTTATACATTTGATCAATGGGGTAGTATAGTAAATTTGCAGATGAGCATGGGGGGGTATATATATACATATATACATTTTACAAGATCACAGGCAAGCCTTTTAATGAGACATAGGCGCCTAAATATTTACAAAAATATAGTCTTCTATATCTCGGATGGAAATTCCATTATTCAATGTTCAGAGGAAAGGTAGGCGAGAGGGGTTTAGAGAAGTGGTAATTCAGCCTAGGTGATGCCGTAATGAGTCTGGAATAGGTGGGTTTTGAGCTTTTTCCTGAAGTCCTTTAGGTCTTTGATTAGACGTATCTCGTGTGGCAGCTGGTTCCAGAGCATGGATGCTGAGTACGTGTAAGCTCTGTTGCTCGTCATTTCTTTGACTGCTCTTATGCTACTTGGTACGCAGAGGGTGTTAAGGTTAGTGGTCCGTCTGCTTCTGTTGTGGGGTTGTGTGGTGATTAGGTTAGTGAGGAAAGAAGGGGATACGTTGTGAATAATTTTAAATGTTGTTACTAGGACTTTGTATTTTATGCGTGCAGTGATGGGGAGCCAGTGGAGTTCAATCAGGACTGGTGTGATGTGGTCCACCAGCTTCTTGTTCATGATAATTCTGGCTGATACGTTTTGTGCCATTTGTAGGATGTTTAAGGTTTTCTTCAGTAGACCTTGTAAGATGGCGTTACAGTAGTCAAGGTGGGGAGTGATGAGAGCCTGAGCTACTGTTCTGAAGTCCGAGTGGTCAATGATGCTGCGTAGTGGTTGTAGAACTCTCAGCTTGTGAAATATTGCTCGGTTGGTTATCCGGAGGTGTTTGTCCATTTTTAAGTTATCATCAATCAATACACCTAGATATTTGATCTCATTTTTAGAGTGATAGGTGTTGTTGTTCAGGGTGATAGTTGCAGGAGGATTGAAGCCCTGTTTTCCAGAGATGAACATTACTTCTGTTTTTTTGTGGTTTATAGACATGTTGTTTCGTTGGAGCCAGGTTTGCATTTTGTTTAGGCATTCTTCTAATTGGTTGTAATTAGGGTCGTTTACATTGAGTTGCGTATATATAATAATATCATCTGCATATATGTGGTAGCTGATATTGTGTTTCTGGAATATCATACATGCTGGCTGAATGTACACGTTGAATAGCAGGGAGGAGATAGCTGAGCCTTGGGGTATTCCTTGGGTTTGGGGGAAAGGCTTTGCTTGTTCGTTATTGAAGCGTACCTGCTGCATTCTATTTGTTAAGTAGGACTCAAACCACTTTAATGGGGTTCCTGCTATTCCTATGGACGCAAGTCTGCTCAAGAGTGTTTCATGATGTACTGTGTCAAACGCTGCTGATATATCTATGAATATAAGTATGAACATCTTGTTTTTGTTTTCCAGGCCCTTGATGAGGTTGTCTAGAAGCGCTATGAGTAGGGTTTCTACTCCATGGTGCTGTCGGAAACCGTATTGATGAACATCAAGGATTTCTTTTTCGTCTAGGTGGTCCTGCAGTTGCTGTTGGGTTACTTTTTCGATAATCTTTGCAAGGAAGGATATGCTTGATATCGTACGGTAGGAGGTTGGGTCTTCTTTGTTGAGAGTTTTATTTTTTAATATAGGTCTAATGAGGGATCTTTTGAGTTGTGCTGGCATGATACCTTGTTGCAGAGATTGGTTTACTATGTGCGCTATATGATGAGCAATTTCTTGTTTAGCAGATTTGATCCATTTGGCTGGACATGGATCTAAAAGTGAGGTTGTTGTATTTAGGTTTGAGATGATATTTATGATTAGTTCATCATCTATTGTTTAGAACAGTGTTTCCCAACCCAGTCCTACGGGGCACACCGGCCAGTCAGGTTTTCGGGATATCCCTAATGACTATGCATGAGATATATATGCATTAGAGATATCCTGCCAACCTGACTGGTTTGTGGCCCTCCAGGGCTGGATTTGGAGACCCCTGCCTTACACCTCTGTCATTTAAGATTGTGAGTGGGCAAGGTGCAGATGTCCTAGACATCGAAAGGGTATATAGAATGTGACCCATTCCTCCTCGATTCTCACCACCACCAAAATATTGTCTATTAGACAACCTTTTGGTGGTGGTGAGAATCGAGGAGGAATGTGTCACATTCTATATACCCTTTCGATGTCTAGGATATCTGCACCTTGTCCACTCACAATATTAAATGACAGAGGTGTAAGGCAGGGGTCTCCAAATCCAGCCCTGGAGGGCCACAAACCAGTCAGGTTGGCAGGATATCTCTAATGCATATATATCTCATGCATAGTCATTAGGGATATCCCGAAAACCTGACTGGCCGGTGTGCCCCGTAGGACTGGGTTGGGAAACACTGGTTTAGAATATACTCCATTCTTCTTTCAGGGAGGTAGAATGTGGATCTGTTGGTGGGAGACCCTGTTTACTACCCTCAGCCCCAGAAAGTAGGGTGGTGGTACATAATCTTCCTATGGTTCCATACGGGCCAAACCTGACTGAGAAATACAGATGTATCCATGGTGTGTCTTCAGAAACTACCTATCTCACACACTAGCACTGCTGGGGACCTGCAGTATAGCTTATTTCTGCTATGGAAGGTGCTGTGGACCTGGTGCTGGGCGTCCCACCTCACCCTCAGGGTGAATACAGTACCCGCACAATGTGACGGTGTGTAGCTACTCTGTGCCAGTAACACACACGGTCAGTTCCCCATACCAGGCCGAGGTGCTGTGGGGGTGCATACCCCATCTTGTGATCATCTGTAGACTGCTGATTTGCATGTGCAGTGCATCATGGGTATGGGTGGGTTAACCCTATCCTGGTGACCACAGCAGACTATTTGTGTGGTGACGTGCAGTCCTTCTGTAGCCAGCCAGGGGTCTGTTAGTAGCTGTGGAGCTATAGGCCACTGGTTACTTCACTGCCTATGGAGCCAGAGGTCATGGGTTCAAACCCACAGTGGGGTTATTTGATAGGACTGTCTGAAGCATTGTCTATTTTAATGTACATTAGTGCTGCCAGCAAAAACACCCTCAGAGTACTGTAACCATAAGGTGCCTCAGAAGGCGTCCTATAAAGCGCCTTCTGAGGCACCTTATGGTTACAGTCTGTATAAGGTGCCTTATAAGGTGTCCTATGGAGCACCTTATAGGGTGCCCTATAGGAGACATTATAGGGTGCCATGGCGAACAGTGCACTTTATAATGTGCCCTATGGAGTGCCTTACAGGGTGCCTTATGCGGCACCTTAGGTTAAGGCATGTGAGGGTGTGTTTGCTGGCAGCACTAATTAAAATACAAATAAAATGCCTCAGGAAACAATACTTACATGTCAAAGCTGATGCCTCAGCCAGCCTTATGCATTAGGCACACTGGGGGATCAAACTCATGACCACTGTATCATCAGTCAGTGTATTAACCATTGTGCTACACTTCAGTTTCTATGTTTGGATGTCTGTGCGCCTACTTAAGATTACCGCACGGTAACACGCTTAGCGGTGCTTCGTCCGATAATGTGCGCAGCAGCACGCGTTATCACACGCTAATCCCGTTTTGCTACTTTAGACTGAAACACCCACTCCTTATATGGCATCCTGCACACTAACGCCAGGCGCACATTAAGAAGGTTTAGTAAACATGCCTCTTAGATTGTGAGCCCTTCGGGGACAAGGGAATAAATAATGCCTGTTAGCACATATCTGTAAACCGCTTTGGCCCAGTGAAAAGTGATATATAAGCACAGCTAAATAAATAAATGAAACATACATGTACAGGAAACAAGCCTGGAAATCCATGAAACTAGGCCTGCGGGTAACTTTTTGAATCAGAGGTAAAAAGCAGCTGCACTATCCATGTTTACATTTCAACAAAATGTAGCAAAATTATCATAGAGTTGATGAAGGAAGCAACAGTCAAATCAGAGGAAAGTGTGATACTGCTGCCAAATGCTTATCAAGGGGATCTTGCAGGTTTTGCTCTGCCCAGAGAGACACTCACTGTTTTCATATATAACCTAACAAGGGCTCCCAGGAATCGCTTCTAGAACATTACCAATGTGCTACCAGTATTCACATTTAGCTGGATCTGGATTTCACTAGTTCCTGAACTGCAACTGGCAATAAACCTTAAACAGAAAGAGAAGCTGCAGTGGTTAATAGCTCCACTTTACGTCCTGATGATTAGTAATGGAAGAACGAGCATTTCCAAGAGCTACAGTCTTCCTCAGAGTCTGTGCTCACAAGACTCGTAAACCGGTCCCTATGGTGACATGAGACAGGAAAGGTTGAGAACAGAAGGTTTCCACTCTTACATCATCATTACACCTAAAGGAAAAAATTCCACAATTGAAGGAGCGGAGGATTATGACTTTCAGCAAATCTACTGTAGACAGGGAAACATCACCCATATCGAAATATGTGGAATATTTACTAAAATGTGGTAGTTTATTGCGTGATCAGCCCCAAAAATTAGCATGGGGGTGGGCTAAAGCCACACTAATGAATTGGGGTGTGAATGGCATGGCCCTATGCAGTTCACTCAGCTCCAGTGCCACCCTCATGGTAATCCAATTACCGCAATTACTGCAGATGCAATTACTGAACCATTGACGGTCAGCACACCGCTCTGTTGGACACCCGTGCTAACCACAATGTGCAGTCAACATCCACTCCACCCCAACCCACCCAGTCTCTGCCCCAGCCCATGCAAGGTGGTTAAGCACAACTGCATTTTTAGCTCATGCTGTTGGTTACTGCATGCACTGTAAACCCTGTGCTAATTGTTAGAGGGCTTTAGTACACATGTCCCTTTGTGATTTAATGGTAACATAAAAAAAGGAAGGAACCAGCATTCACAGTAGGGATGCACATGGGTAAAAAAAGTTTTGTCTGTCTTCCTTTTCAATTCATTTTTCCTGATTTGCAGAAATGCTTTCATGTTTGTTTCTCTTATTTGTGTGCGTGTTGTGGGGCATGTTTATTAAAGTGTGCTGACTGCTAGTTCAGGGTTTAGCACACAGTAAGTGAGCCATGCTAATAACATGAGGGCCCACACTAACCAGTTAGTGTGCACTAGCTGGTTTAGGCAGGACATGGGCACTGATGGCAAATAGATCTTGGGCATGTGTTCATCGCAGCTGCTGCTATTAACAGGGGCACACTTAATTCCATCTCAGTGGGTGACGTTAGGTGTACCTGTGTGTGCTGGTTAGCATGGTGCCACATGGTGCAATGTGCCAATAGCAGAGTGACGGACGCAAACACCCCATGAGGTTAGAATGCGCCTTCATGCTAAATTCAATGGGCACTTAGTGCATTTTAGTAAATATGCCCTTGTATGCATACTCAAACTTTTTAAAGCGTGCAAATAGTGTGTGTGTTAATTCATAGGTAGACATGCATACAGTACAAGTGATTTGTATACACTTCAGATTTTTAGGGACCCAAATGAACTGAATAAGGATTCCCGAATGTACATCCCTAATCCACAGTAAATCCTTCAAAATGAAATTTTCCATAATATGACAATACCTCTGTTATTACTCTAGAACCTCCTGCTTTAACCAGGGGAATTATAAATTCTTTCTTCTATAGCCAAACCTCTTTTGCCAGTGGCTTCATTAACTTTCTTTTAACATTTCTAAAATTCAGAGATCATAACTCCTTGTTTCAACCTGGCTATAGCTTCCCGAGCTAGCCCATGATATCATATCAGCACTGTCCTTTTGGGTGCAGGCAGTGTTACAAGTTTCCTCCATTATCAGGGAGGCTGCCCCCTCCCTCCCCATGACAAACTTATTTTTAAATCTTTTGCCGCACTGTCTCCCGCTCCTCTTTTCTCATTTCTTCAGGCCTGGCAGCCTTCAGTTCCTGCTATCAGGGTGAAGTCTTGTGAACTGCAGCTGTTATCGCGAGACCGGCTCAATCCTAGGCCGAGGTTCGCTTCGGCCCCGTGGCAGGAGGTGAAGACTAGTGGACCCCATGAAAAGAGAAAAGAGGGGTGGAAGGCAGCGTGGCAGAGATTTAAAAGTAAGTTTGCTGCTCTATGGGCCCTCTTCCTGCCTCCCCCCCCCCCCTGCATTGCAGCTAAGTTTGCTGCTCTATGGACCCCCTTCCTGCCTCCCCCCCGCCCCCCCCGCATTGCAGGAGCTGCTTGAGTGGAATTTACACCACTGGATATCGGACATCTGGGTGTTTGAGCTGAAACCACAGCAGGGATCATCCATTCCTGAGACGAGCAGCGGGAAATGAAATGCAGTCATTTTGATCTAATCACACACTTCCAGTGCGCCCTCCAGCATTCAATTTTAAATAACCTCTGATAGCCCTATAAAGCCAATTTAGAAACATATAAATCCACACTGCCACTGATTACAATTTAACTGACCGTTATAACTGAATTATTCCATTGCATGAGTGACCCCTTAATTTAAAGTAAAGGCTCGAACATTCAGCCGATCCAGCAAATGTCACCACAATATATGTGAGCATTTTATAATATCCCATATTGAAATGTCATAATCCTGGACTACACAAAGTAGCCACAAAATTTACCTTGAGCTATCCGAAGTGCATATAGAAATAACCAAGAGACCTTGAGAGAGAAGAGAGAGAGAGAAAGCCAAAAAACAGAGCAGAACGAGACTCTAGGGGGTATGTTTACTAAACTGCGGTAATCGTACATAACGTGCGTTATGTAACGTTAACGATCATAAGCGCATCATAACACGCGTTATGATGCGCTTACGATCGTTAACGTTACATAACGCGTGTTAACCGTAGTTAACGATCGTAAACTCCCGCGGCGCGGTAAAACACCACAGAAGGTGGAGAGAGGGCGGAGAGAAGGGGTCAATGGGCGGAGAGTGGGCGGGGAGAGGCTCCCTTCACACTAACGCGCTGATCTGAAGAGCTCAATTCCAACGCGAATGAAAACCTGCCGTTAAATGCACATTACAGGGGAGAGAAACCATTTAAGTGTCAGCAATGTACAGCCCAATCAGGGAAACCCAAAAAACGTGATAAGTGTGATACATGTGCACAAAACAAAAGGGCACAGAAACACTGAAAATGACACCAACAAACTGGGAAAAAACTATAACCAACCTGGGCAATAGTGGTATCAATGAGAAACATCAACCCCTCCCCCCCAGAGTAAGTTCCATAGAACAGATATAAATCGTGGAAGGGTCTATACTCCGTCCCCATACAAGGTGAATGAGCCCACAGTGAAATAGCGCTGCTCAGGGTTTTCCCCACCATCGGACAGGGTTCCTATGGCATGCACATGTCCCGCAACATCAGGGCGGGCATGTCGGAATGGCAACTGGACAGATGCCGGAGAAGGGATACAGAGGGCCGCAGGCGGCACCTGCTGTGGTGCAGCTGGGCCATAGTGCGGACTAGGGCGATGCCTAAGTGGCCCATACGAATGCTGAAGCAGCAGAGCAGCCAGACAGCAACTGCTGAAGGCCAAACATGGGCACGACTGTGTTTCCCACAGTGTCACAGGCGATAGTACCCAGCAGCTACCCCCAAGGGCATGGAACATTGGCAGGCGGTGCTGGGGGGAAGCGTGGACACCTATGCAGGCACCCCTACCCCAGAACACGCACCATAGGCAGCCGCCTACCTGCACACTGGATGACCTGAGACTGTGCACCACCAGCACCACCAGCAGAAGGGCATGTCAGTATGGTGGCTGAGGGATACTGCTGGTGGAGGGGGCAGTGGCAGCTGCCCAGAGCAGACCGTGGCCTAGCCCTGTTTAGGTGGGTGCCGTGTACTGCAACAGTGTGACGAACAGTGATGGTATCACCAAGGAATGTACTGACTCTATGACAACAAGCTGGTGCAGTGTACAAAACCAGTGTATTCAGAAGCAGAGGGTCACAGGTTCAAGTCCCAGCTGTGGTTCCTGCCAACCCAGTCCCCATATTTTACCCACTACTACAACGTGCTAATACAGACAGAACCTGTATTGCAGATGACGTAAACATGCCCAAGACACCTACAGTTTACCCTACAGAGCACAGACACCATAAACATGCTCATTACCTAGAGCAGAGCCTCCCAAATGCAGTCCTGGAGGGCCAAACACCATTCCGGTTCCATGCTGCCTCTGATAAAGATGCCTGTGCTGCATTTCTATGCGCCACCCCCATGGTATGCAGATGTATTCATGCATATTCATGAGGGACAGCATGAAAACCCGAACAGTGTTTGGCACCGCAGGACTGGAGTTGGGAACTTCTGCCGTAAAGCAGCAGCCAACAGGGGCAGACACACTCGCACCCACAGGCCCCATGATCCAAAGCCTCCTGGAGAGGCAGGACTTTGTGCTCTGCGTGCATCTCCCAATACTAGCACTTGCATACCTTAGTAATGCCACCCTAAACCGGGGAATATGGTACACATTTATCAATCACTGAATTATCTGCTTGGTGTGTATGCTGACATCCCCGTTCTGGGTACATGCATCTTCTCCAGGACCATGCACTATGGACTAGCTGGCGGACTGTCTTCAGCTAGTATGTGTCTTGCTGGAACACCTTGCAGGGTGCAGTGGCTGGAGGCTTGCTGCTGGAGAATGTCAGATAATGGTGGGGGGCAGCTGAGAATTTCCAGGCCTGCCATCTGTCTGCTATTTTGTTATGGATGTGTACCGCTCTGTCTGTTCCCCAGCAGAACTGGGGTTGCTGGTCCCCTCTACTGCTGCCATTGTAGGGAGGTAGATTTTCGATCTATTGGTGGGTGATCCTGTTTCCCACCCTAAGCCCCACAGGGTGGGTTGTGTTGTGGTACATAATCTGCCTATGGGTCCATACACCCCCACCCCCCACCCCCACGTACCGCCCATGTCCTTATTTGGGGTTTCTGTCTCTACTGTGGCTCCTAACGCGAATCACACTAACGCAGTTTAGTAAACATACCCCTAGATCAGTGGTTCTGAACCAGTCCTCCTTGAACCCCTAGGCCAGTCGGGTGTTCAGGATAGCCCTAATGAATATGCATGAGATATATATGCATTAGAGCAGGGGTCTCCAACTCCAGTCCTGGAGGGCCGCAAACCAGTCAGGTTTTCAGGGTATCCCTAATGAATATGCATGAGATATATATGCATTAGAAATAGCCTGCCAAACTGACTGGTTTGTGGCCCTCCAGTGCTGGATTTGGGCACCCCCACCTTACATCTCTGTCATTTAAGATTGTGAGTGGGCAAAGTACAGATGTCCTCGACATCAAAAGAGTAGATAGAATGTGTCACATACCTCCTTGCTTCTCACCACCACCAAAATATTGTCTATTAGACAACTTTTTGGTGGTGGTGGTGAGAAACGAGGAGGGATGTGACACATTCTATCTACCCTTTTGATGTCGAGGACATCTGTACCTTGCCCACTCACAATCATACATGACAGAGGTGTACGGCAGGGGTCCCCAAATCCAGCACTGGAGGGCCACAAACCAGTCAGTTTGGCAGGCTATTTCTAATGCATATATATCTCATGCATATTCATTAGGGATACCCTGAAAACCTGACTGGTTTGCGGCCCTCCAGGACTGGAGTTGGAGACCCCTGCATTAGAGATATCCTGCCAACCTGACTGGTTTATGGTCCTCTAGGGCTGGATTTGGAGACCCCTGCCTTACATCTCTGTCATTTAAGATTGTGAGTGGGCAAGGTGAAGATCTCTGAGACATCAAAAAGGTTAGATAGAATTTGTCACATGCCTCTTTGCTTTTCACCACCACCACCAAAATATTGTCTATTAGACAACTTTTTGGTGGTGGTGGGAATTGAGGAGGCATGTAACACATTCTATCTACCCTTTTGATGTCTAGGACATCTGCACCTTGCCCACTCACATTCTTAAATGACAGAGGTGTAAGGCAGGGGTCTCCAAATCCAGCCCTAGAGGACCATAAACCAGTCAGGTTGGCAGGATATCTCTAATACATATATATCTCATGCATATTCATTAGGGCTATCCTGAACACCCGACTGGCCTAGAGGTTCAAGGAGGACTGGTTCAGAACCACTGGTTTAGAGCAGTGGTTCTGAACCAGTCCTCCTTGAACCCCTAGGCCAGGGGTGGGGAACCCTGGTCCTGGAGAGCCGCAGACAAGTCAGGTTTTCGGGATATCCCTAATGAATATGCATGAGATATATATGCATTAGAGATATCCTGCCAACCTGACTGGTTTGTGGCCCTCCAGGGCTGGATTTGGAGACCCCTGCCTTACACCTCTGTCATTTAAGATTGTGAGTGGACAAGGTGCAGATGTCCTAGACATCGAAAGTGTATATAGAATGTGTCACATTCCTCCTCGATTCTCACCACCACCAAAAAGTTGTCTAATAGACAATATTTTGGTGGTGGTGAGTAGTGAGGAGGAATGTGACACATTCTATCTAACCTTTTTGATGTCTTGGACATCATCACCTTGCCCACTCACAATCTTAAATGACAGAGGTGTAAGGCAGGGGTCTCCAAATCCAGCCCTGGAGGGCCACAAACCAGTCAGGTTGGCAGGATATCTCTAATGCATATATATCTCATGCATATTCATTAGGGATATCCCGAAAACCTGACTGGTCTGCGGCTCTCCAGGACCAGGGTTCCCTACCCCTGACATAAGGGATGCCCTGTGGTGGATGGCTTCTCTACTTTGCTGACACGCTTTTATTTAGAATGCTGCCTTCAATGTCCAATATAGTTTTATGGTAACCTTTATTATACCTTCACATGTCCTTATTGTGAGTGATTTACTTTTCTTTTCCTTTGTTACCTTCCCCCAGATAATACTCTTAACCATGGTACAGCTCTTCTGGGTTTAGTGTCTTATTGTTCCTTTACTTAATCTATTGCCTTATTTCTCTGTAATTTATTGATTTTGTTTTAACTATAGCCCTTCCTCCCCCTTCCTTTTTTAATTTATTTTAGATTAGGCTCTCTTGTTTTTAATTGTTTGTGTTCATTTAATTATTATATATGTTTTTATATTATGTTTTTATTTTAATGTATCTATTTTGTATGTACAGTATGTTATGTTTTAAGGTCACAGTCCCCTGAAGGTGTTTGCTGAAACATGTGTAGGCTGACCTTTGACACCTCAATACAGCTCTGTTTATCAGTGGTGTGGCTCTTCTGCTTGCTTTGTTTGTGCTTTTTTCCTGCAGAAGAGGTGTTCTCTATTTTTAGCGGGTGGCATAGTCCACAAGTACTAAGAGGTATTGGTAATCTGCCATGCTCCTATCTAACAGATTCACAATGTCCATGGTCATTCAATCCAGGGGTTGTTTGACCTCTGGGATTGGAATCAGGGGAGCTTTCTAGGGCTGGTAGTATTTTTTCTGTTGGCATGCCTGGCAGAACTTAGGGGTATGCTAACTAAACTGCGGTAATGCCAATTGTGTTAGGTTCCGCGTTGATGATACAGATGCCCATATAAAGGAGTGGGCGGGGCAGCATTAAAGCTGTGTCAGATAAGGTGCGTTATAAGGCACGTTAGAAGGCACCTTATTAGGTGCAGTACAAGACACATTAGAAGGCACCTTATTAGGCACAGTACAAGGCATGTTAGAAGGCACTTATTAGGCACAGTACAAGGCACGTGCTCTTGGACATGCTGGCTGAGTGTACGTGCCTTGTACTACACCTAATAAGGTGCCTTCTAACGTGCCTTGTACTGCACCTCATAAAGTGCCTTCTAATGTGCCTTGTACTGCGCCTAATAAGGTGCCTTCTAACGTGCCTTGTACTGCACCTCATAAAGTGCCTTCTAATGTGCCTTGTACTGCGCCTAATAAGGTGCCTTCCAACGTGCCTTGTACTGTGCCTTATAAGGTGCCTTATAATGCGCCTTGTACTGTGCCTAATTAGGAGCCTTGTAACGCCTTATAAGGATTGTTGCCACCTGTGGTGAGGGTACTGTGGGCTGGCAGCACAGATCTGCAAAGATATGACTGTCACAGGCAAGCAAAATATCTACCTTGGACAGGAGGGAACAACAAGGAATTGAACCCATGACCTCTGCCTAGAACAGTGGTACTTAACCAGTCCTCCTTGAACCCCTAGGCCAGTCGGGTGTTCAGGATAGCCCTAATGAATATGCATGAGATATATATGCATTAGAGATATCCTGCCAACCTGACTGGTTTGTGGTCCTCTAGGGCTGGATTTGGAGACCCCTGCCTTACACCTCTGTCATTTAAGATTGTGAGTGGGCAAGGTGCAGATGTCCTAGACATCAAAAGGGTAGATAGAATGTTTCACATGCCTCCTCAATTCTCACCACCACCAAAAAGTTGTCTAATAGACAATATTTTGGTGGTGGTGAGAAGCAAAGAGGCATGTGACAAATTCTATCTAACTTTTTTGATGTCTTGGAGATCTGCACCTTGCCCACTCACATTCTTAAATGACAGAGATGTAAGGCAGGGGTCTCCGAATCCAGCCCTAGAGGGCCACAAATCAGTCAGGTTGGCAGGATATCTCTAATGCATATATATCTCATGCATATTCATTAGGGCTATCCTGAACACCCGACTTATCTAGGGGTTCAAGGAGGACTGGTTAAGAACCCCTACTCTATGGCTTGCTGCATAGCAATGGCTGGGTACGGAAGGACTACAGGTCATGGCACAAACTGTCTGCTCCATGCGCCAGGATAGGGTAACCCCACCAGTACCCATGATGCATTGCAAATGCAGAACAGCAGCCTATAGCTGACCACCAAATAGGGTCTGCACCTCTTCGGGAATGCAGCCTGGTAAGATGCACTGACAGTAGATGATACTGGCACAGAGTAGCTACAGACCATGCCATTGTGCAGGTTCCGTGTTCACCCTGAAGGATAGGATGGGCGCCCAGCACTAGGTCCACAGTACATGTGGTGCTAGAGATAGGTTTTTCTGCACATTCCTAGCAGTGCCAGTGTGTGATAGGTATTCCAAGCAATGCAGTCAAAGGTACATCTGTTTCAGTTGTGTGCTGCAGTCATATATGGCCCTGTGGGACCAGACAACAACCAGATTAGTGCTTATCCGGTGTTAAGGTCTGGTTGCCATTGGTGCCTGTTATCAGGGCAGGGGGAAGTCTAAACTCACATGAGGGCCATGTAGCACTGCCACTATGGGTCGAAATAGTATGCCCTATATACCCCAAGGGGCCTCAATCACCCTGGTTGTAGATGAAGGTGTGGTGGGACAGGATACTGTACTCTTCAGAATGGCTTTAGTACTAACAACAACAGTCCTGCTGGCAGATGACAGCCCTCCAGTGCCATACCTGTGCCCACTGCAGGCCAGCAATGATGCCGGGAGAAGGTTCAACTGCCCCACACCACAGTCTGCCATTCATCAACATACAACACAATCAGACTGCACCTGCAGCATCCTACAAGGTGTTCCCACCACGCACAGGCAAACTACAGAAAGCCCACAGTGTATGCTCACAGGGGAACCCTGTGCACCCAAAAGTGGGGTGCACAGCACAGACACCAAGCAGGTATTGCCATGATTGGGCCCCAAAAACAAGAACACACAAGCATCACTGGAAACAAATAATATGTGGCATTATGTGGGAACATAGACATGCCATGGTCACTGCTTGGTCAGAGTGAGAGTGACCCCCCCCCACCAGCATGACATGCTGTGGCCATCCTGTCCATGCAGGTGGTGGTCGGCCACAACAGTGTCCCAGCCATTGCCCTCCACCCTGTGCAGATGCATCCTGGCCAGTCCGCCCTTTATTGGCCATACCCACAATACCTTGCTGCTCATTATGCACATTTGCAGGATAATGCTGGAAGCAGTGTGAGCAATGTGGGCTCTGTGAGGGGTTGGAAGACACAAAACAATGGAGATACACACACTCCCACACCTATCTCAGCATTGTGCAGAGATGGTGGTTGTTGCCAACCCTACCCACTGCACTTGTCCTGATCACAGTGCCGACATTGCTAATCTGTGCAGGGGGTAGAAGTAATGCTCTGGTGATAACTGCAGCTCTGTGCTGGGGACAACAGACTGACACTCCATGAAGCTGTGGATAGTGGAACCCTTGTGAGTGAGTGTCCATACCCCTGTGCACCACTGCATTGAGGTTTGCCCATGTTGTTGGTGTCGCTGCATTGTGGGCTAAAACTATGGGGAGATGCACTGCAGGATCCACAGATGGGACCTGAACCTCTGACCCGCTGCTCTTGGACATGCTGGCTGAGTGTACTGCACCACACTGTTGCCACAGAAGCACAGTGGTCCCTGGGCTACCCTTACGTTCCTCGGCCAGACCTCTTCTGTTGCACTGCACAACATGTACTGGTACAGGGCATGGCCTAGATCCACTGCAGGCGAGTGCCACTGCTCCCTCCAGCACAATCACCCACCCCCTCTGCCATGCTGCCATGACCATATGCTGTTGGTGCTGTTGGTGCTGTTGGTGTGCCATCCCAGGCCATCCAGGGGGGCAGGTAGGTGGCTGCATAAGGTGTGGGATCTGGGGTAGGGGTGCCTACATAGATGTCCACGCTTCACCCGGCACCGCCTGTCAATGTTATGCACCCCTTGGGGTACCTGCTGGGTGATGTCCCCTGGATGGGACACTGTGGGACATAGACTCATGGGCATGTCTGACCCTGGCCAGTTGCTGTCTTGCTGGTTTCCATTTTCTGCGTTCCTATGTGCCACCTCGGCAACAGCCTAGACCACCCTAGTCCCCAGTAGCCCCCACTGCAGGTCCCGCCTGTAGCCCCTATGCCCCATTTGCACCATCACCATAGTGGCCTTTCATACCAGGGCACTATGCTGTTGCTGCAAATGAAGCACTACTATCACCTATCTTGGGTTCCCTGCCTATGCTGTACATTGCTGACACTTAAATGGTTTCTCTCTCTTGCAAATGTGTGCTAGCGTCAGGTTCTCAGTTGCGTTAGGATTCAGCCCTTAATTTCTCCGCGTTAGTGTGAAGGGGCCTCTCCCCGCCCACTCCCCGCCCATTGACCCCTTCTCTCCGCCCTCTCTCCACTCTTTTATGACGTTAACGCAGTTTAGTAAACATGCCCCTTAGTCACCTCATGAGATAGGTTAGGCCAAAAGAACCATTGTGTAAGACGTGCAATAACCCCCTACTCCCCTAGGTGTCCTGCTAAGAGGTGACTGTGGACCAAGATCAACAGGGTCTCCTGGAATATCTGGGGCACCATGAGCTGGGCTTGCTCTCCTTTCTCTTCCTAGAATGTAATCCGATATAAGAGGTTATTCCACTTCCTAAAGAGAGGATAACTCTTCTTATCCTCAAAGCCCGCTCCTCTCGCCTTATCCCAGGCTTCTTGCAAGGACAGTTCTTTTGCTTGCTCTTATCGAACTTGGAGAGCACCTCCTTCCCAAGAGCCTCGACTTCCCCTGGGGGAATCAACCCCTTCCATTTTCCCCCCTCCGCTGAGCCCTTCTTTTTCTAGTCTTTCCTCCTCTCTCTACCACGTCTGGGGTTGCAAATGGGAACAATTTTTCATTAGGGATATCCCGAAAACCTGACTGGTCTGCGGCTCTCCAGGACCAGGGTTCCCTACCCCTGACATAAGGGATGCCCTGTGGTGGATGGCTTCTCTACTTTGCTGACACGCTTTTATTTAGAATGCTGCCTTCAATGTTCAATATAGTTTTATGGTAACCTTTATTATACCTTCACATGTCCTTATTGTGAGTGATTTACTTTTCTGTTCCTTTGTTACCTTCCCCCAGATAATACTCTTAACCACGGTACAGCTCTTCTGGATTTACTGTCTTATTGTTCCTTTACTTAATCTATTGCCTTATTTCTCTGTAATTTATTCATATTGTTTTAACTATAGCCCTTCCCCCCTCCTCTTTTAATTTAATTTAGATTAGGCTCTCTTGTTTTTAATTGTTTGTGTTCATTTAATTCTTATATATGCTTTTATATTATGTTTTTATTTTAATCTATCTATTTTGCATTTATGTTACGTTTTAAGGTCACTGTCCTCTGAAAAAGGCTTTTTGCTGAAACACATGTAGGGCTGATCTTTGACACCTCAATAAAGGTCTGTCTACCAGTGGTGTGGCTCTGCTGCTCACTTTGTGCTACGCCACCCGCTATCCATGGGCAATTCTCCTGAGGAAAGTTACTGCAAGTCAGATAATACAGAAACTATTGAAAATTTTCTATGAGGTAGGCTTCCCCAGAGAACCTTTGACAGATCAGGGCACTCACTTTTTGTCCAGACAGTTAGAGGCAGTCTTGCCATTGTTTGAGATCAGGCATGTTAAGACTGCTGCCTATCGCCCACAAACCGACAACCTCGTCGAGTGGTTTAACAGACCCTGATACAAATGGTTAAAAAAGTATATGCGATAACAGTCGGACATGGGAGCAAGTGATCCCATGTGTCCTGTTTGCATATAGAGAAGTTCCCCAAGCTACATTGGGCTTTTCCCTGTTTGAGCTTTTAATGGGGAGACAACCCAGGGGACTCTTGGATGTGGTACAGGAAGTCTGGGTAGGAACAGAAAGAGGGTTAGAGCCCATAATTGAACAGGTTACCCATTTGAAAACTCAGTTAAAAACGTTCTCCCGGTGGGCTAACGACCACTTGAGGAAAAACCAAGAGAAGCAAAATTTCTATTATGACAAGCAGGCCCGGGAGAGGAGTCTTAACCCAGGAGACCTGGCATTAGTTATGCTGCCCACTTCCAATAATAAGCTACTAGCCAGCTTGGAGACTTACTGTGACAGATTCTGTGTAAGTCTGCTGCTAACTGTTTTATCAATTCTTCAGTTTCTCAGCTATGTTTTGGTTAATGTTTTGTTTTTCAGTACTGTTCTGGCCAAATTTGAATGGGTATCTACGAGACTGGATGCTAAAAGATTTTTGTCTTTTTTTTTAGAGAGTGAAGATGATCCTGCAAGTTAAATGCCTTTTTTCATGTTTTTGGCTGTTGCACTTATGATCCTGCACGTAATGTCCCAGCATATAAGAAGTCCATGGAGAGTTTTTCAGATCACTGATGTACTGGCCAACTGTGCTGGAAAGCGGTTGGCTCCCCATTTTTGAATTGCACTTGTATTGACTCTAGGGAGTACTGAGATCTTTTCCTCTCATAAAGTAGATGATATTTCAAGCTTTGCATGACAGACTATTAGATTGGGCAAACTGCTTTTTTAGCATGCCTAATTGAGGAATATTTGTCTATATAGTTCTTTATAAAATAGGAACCATTATAGACTTTTTATGTGGCTGTACTGTTATAAATTGGGCCCTAAATGTAAGTGACTGCCTAGTAACCTAAATTTAAATAACTAAGGTTTAGGACTCTAAAGTTAGGCAGTGGTGTTCCCAGGCCCCCTGCAGTGTGCTGTTCCGTGGTGCAATGCACCTTCCCCCCCCCCCTTCTCTCCCAGCCGTATTGTCAGATTACGGCCGGGGTACAAGAGCCAACAGGCCTTCATTGGAAACAGCGTGGCAAAAGCCACCTGGATTTAAGGTAAGCTTAGCACACTGCCTCCAAAGTGTGGGTCCGGAGGGTTGCACTCCTCTCCCAGCCGACACCAGGAGCACCGAGGGCATTAACTGCTGAATGCTATCTGCTGCTTTAATGTCCGGTACTGTACAAGTGTTATATAAGGCTCTACCCTTGCCCGGTTTTCACCCCATTCCATGCTATGCAGTTGACATGGGAAATAGTGCATGCTAAGTACCATGCCCCCCGGCATTAACTGTTAGCATGCACATCAGTCTGAAGAAGGTGCTGGTCCTGCATTCTTCTAGTAAAATGTTATAAGTGAAGTAAAAATCAACACCTAGACTATTTCAATACCATTTCTAAAGCAAATGCCATGGATTTAGTCGGTCCATGAATAAAACATGGTTCATTTACTGATGGTGACTGAATTTTGAGGGAGCTGCTTCTAGAGACAAAAAGCAGGTTGGGGAACAAATATGGGAAAGGGAGGGGGAAGAATGTGAGAGAGAAAGATATAGCAGGT
The DNA here is from genome assembly GCA_033557465.1 of Ichthyophis bannanicus. Lineage (NCBI taxonomy): Eukaryota > Metazoa > Chordata > Amphibia > Gymnophiona > Ichthyophiidae > Ichthyophis > Ichthyophis bannanicus. The sequence goes on along the minus strand of CM066039.1, from coordinate 358,493,600 downwards.
GTGTGAGGATGGAAGCAAGAGAGAACGAGGAAGGAAGTGCGAGAATGGGAAAATTTGATATTGGAGGAGGTATACATCTGAATGCAGGCAGACCTATGGATGGGAAGGCAGATGTGCAGATGATTTGTAATTGGATGATTGTGTATTTGAGAGATTTCATACTCGACATAGGTTTATGCATAACGGACAGGAGGAGAAGTGAATGGAATTTATTTATTAAGGTGTTGGAGAATTTTGTGTTTAGCAAAGCAGAAGGTAGGAACAACTGTGCATGTTCCAAACGGGCCATGCTTGTGATATCATATGTGGATGGAAGTCTTACTGCAGCCGTATGTATGCCATCTAGAGCTCTGCAGGAGAGACTACAGAATAAATGAGGAGGTGAAATTTGGGCAAATCTGGCACAGAATTGTGATGCATTTAGATTCATGGATGGTAATTTTAGAAAGGACTTCCAAGTTCAATCTGGGACGTCTAAGCCAGAATGTCTGCAAAAAAAGTAGATACGTCCAGGCGCAGACACAATTTCACAAATGTGAACATGCTCGATATGGACATCTCCAGGGCAATCTACATAGACATCCCCAGAACTATAGTCCAAAACCTTGATGTCTAGGATAGCCTAATGGTTAGAGTAGTGGGATAGAAAAAGAACAGTAGGGGCTCAAAGCCCACTGTTGCTATTGTTGACATTGTGCTGAATAAGGGAAATGATGAATGCCTTCTTCTCTTTACTCTCTGGATGCTTTCTAGCCGAAGCAAACATTTTTCAGGTGCCTGGAGCAGGTCTAAAATTGGACACTATGCTGGACATCCATGATGTTTCTAAGCTCAGGCAGGGACATCCAGGTGCCTTCACCACATCGCCATTCAGACTCGGATGTACCCAGAGCTGGCTTCTAAAATGGCCCTGGAGATGTCTCTATGTCTGTTTTCAGATGTCCAAAGCATGATTAGGGCTTCCAAATGACCCCCATAGAGAACAAACACACATTTACACTGGTCTCAGGACAGGCATTTATTTGTATTTGTTAGCTTGCGTTCGGTTTGTTTGCATGCCTTCAGAAATTTACAGCATGCAAAAATACCTTCGTCCAATGGTTGTCCAGGCTTGCGTGCATAAAAGCCCTTTTACTCACATAAAACAGCATTTGGCACGTGGGAAAAGTTTGTTAAATTATCCCTGTAAATTTATTTCCATGTATTCAAAAAGTTCTAATGTGCTTTAAAAAGTTGTTAACATGAAATGTCTGAAACAAACTAAAAAGTCTAAAAATCTGGAAACAATAGCAAAAATTTAAAAGTGCAATGCAACATTTTCTCTGCGCACATCCTTAGTGTGCACTATTGGGGATAGCTTCTGAAGGCCTATTACAAAATAAGCATAAAATAGGTGCATTTTGTTACCCTTTTTAGGTGCCCTCATAAAATTACTCCCTTAATGATCTGCCTGAATTTTATTTTTCATTGGTATTTTCAATTACAGGAACAGGATAGGAGGTCAGCAATGGTCATGATAACTGATGCCGATGTTTGTAAAACACTGGCTTTACTTGGACAATTTCAACTAAATGGGGGGCAGGGGGGGTGGGGGGGGGCGGGGCGGCAGCCGGGGGGGCAGGGGGTGTCTGGACTCATATGCGGATTATGTAGCACCACCTACCAAACCACCCTCACTGGGTCAAGGTGGTGGACAGGATATGCCCCCAACAGACCCACACTCTACATCTTTGCATTGGAGGCAGTAGAAAGACATGATGAAGGGCTGTGGGACCAGCAATCCAAGTTCAGTTGGTGAATGGACACTGTCCATGGCAGGTGATGCAGAACTGTACCTTTCACAAGGGCACTAGCAGTAGACTGGGAAAAGCTTAGCTGCCCCCCACCACAGTCAGTCTGCACCCTACAAGATGTTCCAGCCATACACATGCTGACTGCAGACAGTACACTGTGCATGCTCCCAGGGGAACTATATGCACCCATAAATGGGATATAAGCACAGACACCAAGCATGGCCCCAAAAAAGGAAACACACAGATATTACTTAAGAGAAACACTGAAAAGCACCATGTGGGATCCTAGACACGCCATGGTCACTGCTCAGTCAGGGTGAGAGTGACCTCCCAGCATGACATGCTGTGTCCATGCAAGTGGTGGTTGGACACTACAATGTCCCAGCCATTGCCCCACACCCTGTGCAGATGCATCCTGCCCAGTCCGCCCTGTCTGGGCCATACCCACAATACCTTTCTCCTCATTATGCACATTGACAGGCTAAGGCTGGAAACAGTGTAAGCATTGTGGCCCCAGTGAGGAGTAGGCATCCACAAAACAATGGATAGACATACACACACTCCCACTCCTATTTCAGCATTGTGCAAAGATGGGGGTGGTTGGCAGCCCTGTCCGCCACACTAGTCCTGAGCACAGTGCAGGCATTGCTAAGGTATGCAGGTTCTAGTAGTAGTGCTTTGGTGGTAACTGCTGCTCCATGCCGGGCCCAACTGCCTGACTCTCCATGAGGCTTTGGATAGTGGAGCCTGTGTGTGTTGGTGTTTGTGCCCCTGTTGGCCGATGCTCTAGGGAGTGCACATGTTTATGTTGTATGTAGGGTAAAATGTAGGGACATGTTCTGAAGAAGCCACAGCTGGGACTTGAACCTGTAACCTTCTGCCCTAGGACACACTGGCTGTGTGTACTGCACCATACTGTTGCCACAGAGGCAGGTCAGTCCCTAGGGATACCATGACTATTCATCAGACAGACCTTGTCTGTTGCACTGCACGTCACCCACCTGAACAGGGCTTTCTGGTTAAATTTAGAATCCAGCAGAGAGCTTGTAGTTTAAATTTCATAATAGGTTAGAGCCTAGTAGCAGCAAAGAGCTGTAATTTAAATCAAATCAGAATATAGCTTAGCACAAGAGGCAAAACAAGGTCAATTCTCCTTGAGCAGCATATAAAGTCTTCTAGAGAACCTTTACAAAGAGGCCTTCTACCTAGTGGGCAAGCAACCTGTGAAGCTTTTTCAATAGGTGTTAACACCAGCTGGCAGTTCAAAAGGCCATTTTGAAAGACTCCTTCTATCCAAGCAAGGACTGTTAATTACCCAGGAAAGTAGTCACTGCTTACATCATCAGCACAAGCATAAATAGCTCAACCAGAGCTCTGTGACCTGTCTTGAAGGACTGGAAAGGGGGGCTGTTACTTCTGGAGAGAAATCTGAAATTGTGAGTATATACTTCTGGGAATTTTTCTGAAAGGAATTTTTTTTCTTTTAAAGCTAATTAATCTGTGAACCCACTATTTTTTTTGTTAAATCAGTCAGTCAGGGCCTAGTAGCAACAGTTTAAGATTCAATTTAAAAACACAGAAGAGAACTTTCTGGTTACCTTTCATACCCAGTAGAACAGCTGTAATTTAAATTTCATAGTCACTCAGGGCCTAGCATCAGCAAAGTACTTTTAGTTTCAAATTAAAAACACAGAAGAGAGCTTTCTGGTTAAATTTAGAATCCAGCAGAGAGCTTGTAGTTTAAATTTCATAATAGGTTAGAGCCTAGTAGCAGCAAAGAGCTGTAATTTAAATCAAATCAGAATATAGTTTTCCTCAGCAGCACAGGACAAGGTACTGTGTAGCAGCCCTTTTTTAATAAGTGTTATATCCCTCCCTTCCCACCCACCCACCCACCCTCCCCTGGGAAAATCACAGCTTTATAGGTACTTGCACACCTTAAAAGACAGGAGGTGCTCTCAGGTGAAGCTCATTACCCAAATCAGTCATACACCAAGGACCTGAGATTATTAAGCTTCAGGTGAACAAGGTATATTAAACTTCTTAGGTACAGTTTTAGTGGTATAAATATCCATTGCACCCTTTAGTACATATAGAACTTAAAGATCTAAACACAAACTTAAAACTAAGATGCAGACAGCAGTCCAGCAGCGGATGTGGGCTTTCCAGTCTTTTGCATTGAGTGTCACATGTATGATTTTCTTCTCCCAGCTGGGTGAGAGGTCTTACGTGTGCACTAGGTGCAAGGAGCTCTCTCTGCTCTCAGGGGAACGAGTCCGTTCTCTAGAGGCTAGAGTAGCAGACTTGGAAAACCATAAGACAGACAGAGAGGTACATAGACGAGACCTACAGGGATATAGTCCTGAAGTCCCACCTCCAGTCTGGCAGCATCCCTGTTGCCATGGAGGAGAGAGGTCACGTGACAGGAGAGCATCACCCTGGTGTGGCAGGAAGTGATCCTGTAACTAGGACCTGTCCTCCAGGTGATGTAAACCCCTCTCGCACCAAGGAGGTTTCTCCAGGCCAAAGTGCCCATGCGGAAGGGTTAGGACAGCAGTTATAGTTGGTGATTCGATCATTAGGCATGTAGATAGCTGGGTGGCTGGTGGACGTGAGGATCGCCTGGTAACATGCCTGCCTGGTGCGAAGGTAGCGGACCTCACACGCCACCTAGATAAGGTCTTAGATAGTGCAGGGTAGGAGTCTGCTGTCTTGGTACATGTTGGTACCAATGACATAGGAAAATGTGGTAGGGAGGTTCTGGAAGCTAAATTTAGGCTTTTAGGTAGGAAGTTGAAATCCAGAACTTCCAGGGTAGCGTTCTCCGAAATGCTTCCCGTTCCACGCGCAGGACCCAATAGGCAGGCAGAGCTCCGGAGTCTCAATGCGTGGATGAGACAATGGTGCAGAGATGAGGGGTTCGGATTTGTTAGGAACTGGGGAACATTCTGGGGAAAGGAGGGGCTCTTCCGAAGGGATGGGCTTCACCTTAACCGGGATGGAACCAGGCTGCTGGCATTAACCTTTAAAAAGGAGATAGAGCAGCTTTTAAACTAGATAATAGGGGAAAGCCGACAGTCCCCAAGAGCGCATGGTTCGGAAGAATGTATCCTTGAAGGATACTACAAAAAGCCAGAGAGTTCCAAAAAAGAGTAAAGTAGCCCAAATGCCCTCGAGTATGGAGCAGACAGAACTTAAAGATCCCAAATTACCCATGTCTACCAATAGCCAAATTAATATGAATAAAATACAGTCTCTAAAATGCTTGTATGCAAATGCTAGAAGTCTACAAAACAAGATGGAGAGTTAGAATAATATAGCACTAAACGAGAGGTTAGATATGATTGGAATATCAGAGACATGGTGGAAGGAGGACCAACCAGTGGGACACTGTGATACCTGGGTACAAACTATATCGAAATGATAGAGCTGATCAAATTGGTGGAGGGGTTGCGCTCTATGTTAGAGAGGGCATTGATCAGAAAGGATTAAAGTTTTGCAAGAAACAAAATTTGCTGTAGAATCTCTATGGGATGAAATTCCATGTTAAAAAGGGGAAGGCAATGGCAGTGGGGGTGTACTATCGTCCGCCTGGCCAGAATGAACAAATGGATGATGAAATGCTCAAAGAAATCAAGGAAGCTAGCAAAAGTTACAGTGCAGTAATAATAATGGGTGATTTCAATTACCCCGGCATCGACTGGGTCAGTGTCACAACAGGACATGCTAGGGAGATAAAGTTCCTAGATGAAATAAATGACTGCTTCTTGGAGCAGCTGGTTCATGAACCGACCAGAGGGGAAGCAATATTAGACCTAGTCCTTAGTGGAACACCAGATGTAGTGCAAGAGATAAGGGTGTTGGGGCCACTTGGCAATAGTGATCATAGCATGATCGCCTTTTATTTAATTAGTGGAGGAGGGATAGTAAGGAAATCCACAGTACTACCCTTTAACTTTCGAAAGGGAGACTATGATAGAATGAGGAAAACAGTTAAGAAAAAACTAAAAGGAGCAGTTGCAAAGGTTAAAGACGTACATCAAGCTTGGGTGTTGTTGAAAAATACTATCTTGGAAGCCCAGACCAGCTGTATTCCACACTTTAAGAAAAGTGGAAGGAAGTCCAAAAAATTGCCAGCATGGTTTAAAGCTGAGGTCAGAGAAGCTGTTGTTGCCAAAAAAGCCTCTTTCAAGAAATGGAAAAAAGAGCCAAATGATGAACACTGGAAACAGCACAAGCACTGGCAAGTCAAATGCAAGGCATTGATAAGGCAGGCAAAGAGAGATTTTGAGAAGAAGCTTGCTGCGGAAGCAAAAACGCGAAATAAAGACCTTTTCAAGTACATTCGTAGCAAAAAACCCGTGAGAGAGTCAGTTGGTCCATTAGATGATAAAGGGGTTAAAGGAGCACTAAGAGGCGACAAGGCGATAGCGGAGAGACTGAATGAATTCTTTGCTTCGGTCTTTACTGAGGAAGATGTAGGGATGTTACCCACGACTGAAGTGGTATTTAAAGGTGTGGAAGAATTGAAGGAAATATCGATACATCGGGAAGATGTCTTACAACTATTAGATAAACTGAAGAGTAGCAAATCACCTGGGCCAGATGGTATACATCCAAGGGTGTTGAAAGAACTGAAATTTGAGATTGCAGACCTGCTATCAGTAATCTGTGAAACTATCATTAAAATCATCTCTAATACCTGGGATTGGAGGATCGCCAATGTAACACCAATTTTTAAAAAAGGGTTCGAGGGGTGATCCGGGAAACTACAGACCGGTGAGCCTGACATCAGTACCGGGAAAAATGGTAGAAACCATCATAAAGAATAAAATTACTCAGCATATAGATAGTCATGACCTAATGGGAGACAGCCAACATGGCTTTAGACAAGGAAGATCTTGTCTTACTAATCTGTTATGTTTTTTTGAAGGAGTGAATAAACAGGTGGACAAAAGGTGAGTCGGTTGAATATTGTGTATCTGGACTTTCAGAAAGCCTTTGACAAGGTCCCTCATGAGAGACTTTTGGCAAAACTAAAGAGTCATGGGGATAGGAGGCAGTGTACTACTGTGGATCAGGAACTGGTTAAAAGATAGAAAGCAGAGGGTAGGGCTAAATGGCCAATTTTCCCAATGGAGAAAGGTGAATAGTGGTGTACCCCAGGGATCTGTGCTGGGTCCGCTGCTTTTTGACATATTCATAAATGACCTGGAAAGTGGAATAACGAGTGAGGTTATCAAATTTGCTGATGACACAAAACTATTTTAAAGTTGTTAAACCCAGGAGGATTGTGGAAAATTGCAAGAGGATCTTGATAAATTGGAAGACTGGGCATCAAAATGGCAGATGAAATTTAATGTGGAGAAGTGCAAGGTTATGCACCTAGGGAAGAACAACCCAAACTATGGTTACACGATGCAGGTTCCACATTAGGAACCACCACCCAAGAAAAAGATTTAGGCGTCCTTGTGGATACCATGTTTAAAACCCTCGGCCCAGTGTGCAGCGGCGGCAAGAGAGCAAATAGAATGCTAGGTATGATAAGGAAAGGAATGGAAAATAAAACAAAAGATATTATAATGCCTCTATATCGTTCCATGGTGAGACCGCACCTTGAATATTGTGTGCAATTCTGGTCGCCGTATCTTAAAAAGGATATAGCGATTTTAGAAAAGGTTCAGAGAAGAGCCACCAAAATGGTAAAGGGGATGGAAGGCTACTCCTATGAAGAAAGGCTAAAAAGGTTGGGCTCTTTAAACCTGGAAAAGAGACGGCTGAGGGGAGATATGATAGAGGTCTATAAATTAATGAACAGAGTGGAACGGGTAAACGTAGATCAATTGTTTACCTTATCAGAATATAGAAAGACTAGGGGACATGCAATGAAGCTACAGGGTAAACTATTTAAGACTAAAAAAGAAAATATTTTTTCACTCAACGTGTAATCAAACTCTGGAATTTGTTACCGGAGGATGTAGTAAAGGCTGTTAGTGTAGCTGGTTTTAAAAAAGGTTTGGACAAGTTCCTGGAGGAAAGGTCCATAAACCATTATTAAGAAGGGACCCAGGATATCAATGCTTGAACCAATACAAGCATTGTGGAACCTGTGTCCCTTGGGGAAACTGCTAGGTACGTATGACCTAGATTGGCCACTGTTGGAAACAGAATACTGGGCTTGATGGACCTTGGTCTGACCCAGTATGGCATATCTTATGTTCTTATGTTCTTATGTTCTTATGGCCTTGGTCTGCTGTGGTCAGATGCCACTGCCCCCTCCACCACCAGCACTCCTCCCCCACCATGCGGACATGCCCATATGCTGGTGGTGCGCAGTCCCAGGCTATCCAGTGTGTAGGTAGGCGGCTGCCTAGGGTTTAGATTCTGGGGTAGGGATGCCTACATGGACATATACGCTTCCCCCTGGCACCGCCTTCCAATGTTATGTGCCCTTTGGGGTACCTAGGTAATGTCCCCTGGATGGGACACTGTGGGACACGGACTCGTGGGCATGTTTGACCTTGTTCAGTTGCTGTCTTGCTGATTTCCAGTTTCTGCATTCCTATGTGCCAACTAGGCATCTGCCTAGTCCACCCTGTGCCCCAGCTGCCCCACTGCATGTCCCGCCTGCAGCCCCCTATGCCCCATTTGCAGATTCATCATAGTGCCCTTTCATACTTGGGCACTATGCTGTTGCTGCACATGTAGCACTACCTTCACTATTTTTGGGCTCCCTGCTTATGCTGTACATTGCTGACACTGAAATGGTTTCTCTCTCCTGCAAATGTGCATCTAACGACAGGTTTTCACTTGCAGTAATGTTCAGCCCGTCAGTTCCCCGCGTTAGTGTAGCAGGAACCTCTCCCCGCCCACTCCCTGCCCATTGACCCCTTCTCCCCACCCTGTCTCCACCCTCTGCGGGACTTACCGCTGACGGAGACGTTAGCGCGCGTTAACATTACATCTGGTAATGTTAGCGCGCGTTAACATAGCCGCTGCTACGTTACTGCGTTTTAGTAAACATACCCCCAAGTTTTATTTCCTGAACTAGTCAAGGTGAGAAGAGATTTTGGCCCATTTTTGCACAGCAGTAAAACCTAGGGACATATGCACTGCAAAGATTTCTTGGCATGCATTTGATAAAAATTTACTATGTTTCCTAAAATTTCAGTTAGCATGGAATATGCTAAAAAGGTTTTGGTGTACCTGATAGAAGAAATCTCATCAGTGGATGAGCAAAAAACCCTTCTACGTACTGTATACAAGCAGTGTATATTTAAATCCCCCATGTTAGGTGGCTTGTGGTGAAAGAACCATTTTGCATGGCCATATCACCTGTACCCCCATCTCAAATAGAGAAGGGCATGTCCCCAAGAAGGCTGACACCTCCCAACATATATTACTTACCCATCATCCTCTGATCAAGCCCTGTACTCTCCCTTTTCAAGCCCTGACTATCCTAAGAATGACTGACATCTTCAAATCTAGATCCTCACAAGAAGATCCCCATAGGCCCAGTCCCCCTCCCACCCATCCAGGATGAATGCTGTAAAGTACTATCTAGCAATGTTATTAGTAACTGCAGCAATGCTGGCATTTCTAGTGGCAAAGACTGGGACACTTCAGAATGGCAAGCACCCATTCTGGAGGAGTTGATTAGGGTCCCAGTCTATAGGAGTCTTCCTTGAGAGGCAAGAATTGGACTTGATGGAGGATTGGGACTTGAAAGGGATGGGTGTGGAGTTTGATCAGGGAGAAAGGTGTAAAAAGGGCATCGATCTATGTTTGAGGAATGTGATCTTACACTGAGGGGCAGGAATACTAAAATCTACTATGCTAACTATCCCTTATATTTCAGGCAAGATAGAATGTGGAATTTTGTGATTCTGTGTACATACTAGCATGATAACCACTGCTCTGAGGCAAGAATTAACTTTAGGTCTCAGCGGCGCAAAATAGCACGCTATTTCAGGTAACCTCCTAAAGTCTCATTCTCATATCATAGAACCTAACTTAAATGAAGGTATGTGTAAATTTTAGCAAGTACCTGCTAAGGTTTGAAGAGATTCAGAGTGTACTGTTTGTTAATGCATACGCAGGGTTGAATTTACGATTACAACTCCCATAGGCATAGGACCAGTGGGAAGGTAATTGTCAATTGGAGTTGGCTTTGATGACTTAATTCTGAGCTACCACAGGGCATCTAAGCTCTACGTATAAGAACATTATTGTTCTTATGGGGCCTCAAATGTCTCTTAATTCATGCTACCTGCTTTATAGATGCTTTTCTTTAAAGTCAAACATTGCTGATGAGAATATTTTTTTATTTTTTTATTCTGAGTGAATCTGTTTTATTTGATTCACACATGGGTTAACAGCAAGTAGAGTTATTGTTGGAGACATTAATGATTGCGCAATCAACTTTAGTGAAAAAAGTCAAGGTTAAAAAATAGAAAGGCAACAAAGGCTGAAGATGAAATGCCAAATCATAAGTGACTGATTAAAACTGAAGAATAATTAATCCCAAGTGTATTGTAGTTATTAAGGTTTGGGGTGGCATGCGGAATATACAGCCTTCATCTCATGGGTTTATGTTGACAGTTGAAAGATTGGTTTCTTTGGAGCCAAGCTTTAAGAGGGGCCAGGGTTACTTCCACCTTGTGCCTTCAGCACCACCTCTTCCCCCCCCCCTCACCCAAAGGTATTCATGATCTCACTAGCTGAACCTTCCATTAAATAGGTCATTCTGCTAGAAAGAGGATGTGGCATGATTAATACAGCATGGTGGCGAATGTAATAATACATCCCCCATGCCTGGTGGAGGTAATTAGTGAGGCAGGCTCTGGTCTTCACTAATTATTTCCAAATCTATCTTTGGGGAGGTTGAAAAAGCCGGTTCAATACAGACAGAGAGCTTGAGAGAGAAAAGGAATGGGAAGACAGAAGGCCAAAGGGAGAGAAAAATGTCAGTGAAGAGAGAGAGATAGACAGCAAAAGCGAATGAAAGGAAGAGATCACATGGGGTGGAAAAGGCAGAAGAAGTAAATTTACCCCAGTGTCAAGCAGAACACTTATTTTGAATCTGCAGAGTTGAATCACAATCCCAAGAACTAGGGGTCTGTCCATTCAAGAGCGAGAGCCTTTTGCAGTTAACGCAGGACGATAGTTGCAAAAGCACCATGTTAGCTGCAAAAGGCCTGCAGTATCTGCAGGGGACATTCCCAATATTTCCCCTGCAGATACCATGGAGGACACACTGACTTTGTGAGGGGGGTTGCTTCATGGATGTAACTATCGCCACCCATTCAGGTGGCAGTAGCTGCATCCACAAATTCTGCAGATCAGAGCAGTTAGCGCGCGAGGCAGTCGTCTGTGGAAGCTATGCCCGGAAGCCCCACTTATACACTGCCCATTCTCTGCCCTAATCCCGCCTTTGCCAGCAGATACCATGGAAATGCTCCAGGATGTCTGCACTTTCCCAGTATTAGCTGCCACCACCAGGTGGTATTTCCATCTTACCGATGCGGTTTAGTAGGCAGACCCCACAGTCTTCTGATTTACTGTTAATTTGGCTGTACATGCAAAAACCTCTCTGTGTTTTCTATTTAGTTGGGGGTTGAGGGGAGAGGATTCTTCTTCTTCTTGTTTTTTTTATGCGGGGGGGGGGGGGGGGTAGGGTTATTTTAGAAATAGTACAATCATATTTTTCCGTGTGGCTACTGGCAAACTTAACAAACTAACATACGTGCATGCTTCTATTTTGAAAATGACCTCCTGCTCTTGACCACACACAAATGTCCTGCATTAATTTATGCATAGTAAGGCACCTTTTAGATATGATGTGGAGAACAGAATCGAGACAGCCAGGTCAGCACATTTACAATTGTGCCAGTATTTTAGAAATTACTCTGCTAAACGTGGACCTATTTCTAAAATGCACATTGATGGACTATGGGAGGAGCAATATCAGAAAGATACACATGCAAAAATAGATTGGAGAACCCTGGCATCCCAGACATGTAAGTACCAGGATTATATTTATTTATGTATTTATTTACATTCCTAGACTGCACTTCTGAAAGACACTCGTTGCAGTTTACAAAACAGTCATCAGTAATAACAAGCCAGTACAATTATCTTCACGAATCCCCCCCCAAAAGCTTGCACAAACAAATGTGTCTTTAACTGACCTTTAAAAGACTTAAGGTCAGCCTCCAATCGCAGTTGACAGAGAAGGGAATTCCAGAGCACGGGAACCTGCATCTGTAACCCCTAAAGCCGGACCCTTTCCCCTGGATGTCCCTCAGACTGGGAAAAACCGACAACCCCATGTCTGCAGAGCCCAGGGTATGACCAGGGACATACCACTGCAAAAGTTGACATAAATAAACAGATGCCAGCCCATGGAGAGTCTTGAATACTAAAAGCAAAAGTGTATATTGCACACACAAAGACACTGCCAACCAATGTAGCTCTCTTAAAATGGGAGTCACATGATCACATTTTCCCAGCCCCTTAATTATTTTAGCTGTGGTATTTTGTACTAGCTGCAATCGAGCCAGCTCTTTCATAGGCAAACCCACCAGTAGGGAGATATAATAATCAATTTGTGGCAGAATCAAAGACCTTGCACCTACTACCAACCACTGTTCAGATAAGTAAGGGCGTAATGCATGAAGCATCCATAGAACCCAAAATAAGGATCTAATCATCCAAGAGACTACTAGGTCATGCAGGGTTAAAGAGCTGTCCAACCATACCCCTAAACTACGGCAAAGTCCAGAAACCCACATCTAGGTTTGAAATATGGCACAGCTACACATGCAAGTGCCGACATTTCCACATGTAAGTTGCCGGGTTTCCTGTTGATTTCCCCACATGTACATTCGGCACCTTTTACTGCAATGGATGTCCATTCGTGTGCATTGCTGGACTTCGTTCTATGAATTGCATAACACATCCATCTTGAGAGGTGCATATATGTTGATTTTACATCAGCTATCTGGTGCACACCCTCGCTTCTAAAATTGACATAAATCTGCATACATTTTCACTTCCTTGTTTCTTCTACCACCTAAACAGCCTTTCTAAAATATGCCTTCATATATTCCAATCGTGGTATTGATTGGTATCTTAAAAATCATCCTTCATATCTTTCAGTGCACCGTAAATAGGTTTGGCATGCAATAAAACAATTTAGCTTTCTATAACAATAGAAATGTAATGGTATAATGTTTTTTGGGGGTCATTTCAGAAAGGGAAAACAACAAAAAACAAATTTAAAAAATATTATTTTCCTTTCATTGCAAAATGACAGCAGATCTATAACTTCCATGCCAGTCCTCTCAGTCAGTGTTTCATGATCACGGCAGTTGGAAAGCAACTTCAGCCACGCCTAGCATTTTGATGTATCTAGAGGAAAATAACAAGTTTACACTAATGTGATTGTACTCCAGGGTATCAGCCATTGCAAGGGAGCTGGGCGGTGGTGGGTATGGGATGGAGGCTATTGAGTGAGAGGGAAAGAAAGGTCTGAGAGCATTCAATATTCCTCATATAAAATGGCTTCCGGTCAGACTCAGTCTCCTGTTTTCCATCTGTTCCCTGTGGTCTGCATGGGAAAATGAATCCCTTAGGAATGTGAATTTAGGTAAGGATCTTGTATGCAGAGGGAGGGGAGAGACCAGCCGTCAGAAAAGGTCTACACATTTTCAATGAGTAAATGTGGCAGGATAGTGATGGCAGCTATGGGAACCACCACAACCAGATGCAAGCCTCTACCTATGACATGAAATTATTAGGGTCATTTTGGAAGCTTTATTTATGTTTTGGACATCTGAAAACAGGTATAAAGATGTCCAAAGCACAGAGACATCTCCAGAGCCAATTTGCAAGCCAGGCCTGTGGATGTCCCCTACATGAGGATGTCCGAGTCTGAATAGGAGCATGGTGGAGGTCATTCCCAGGAATCTGGACCTCCTCAGCCGATCTCAGAAATTGCCTGGATGTCTGTAGTCATGTCTAAGTTTAGACTTGCTCCAGACACAAACAGACATTGGAAAAGTACTTGTTTTGGTTGAAAAACATCTAGATGGTATAGAGAAGAAAGCGCTCCATCATCCCTAGTACAGATAACAATTTCAATGATAGCAGCAATGGGATTTCAAACCTGGCTTCCTGTTTCTATCCCACTACTCCATCCATTACGCTATTCCTAGATGTCCAGGTTCTGAAATACTATTCTGGGGATGTCTATGAAGATGCCCCTGCGATGTCCATATCGGGCAGGTCCACAATTGTGAAATCATGTATGTACCTGGACGTGCCTGCTTTTTTTTAAGACGTTCTCGCTTAGACATCCCAGATCACGTTTTTTTTTTATTTATTATTTTTATTTATTTTTATTTACATCTCTTATATACCGCACTATTTGCGATCAGCGCGGTTTACATAGAACAAACAAACATAGAACAAACGTTTGAATGTCCTTTCTAAAATCCTCCTCTATAAGAATAGCAACTAACATAGCTATCTGTTACTCTGTGAGACCTTGCAGAATTACAGTGTTGACAGAACCTCCTATGATGCCTTCCCATTCAAAGATGCAATCAAAGATGAACAAAGACCCTGACCCTAGAATGCGTGAATTGTAATAAGAGAGCCAGAGAAAAAAGGGATTTGGGAAATTGTTAAAGGAGATTTTAACACCATGGGCTGAGAGTGATGCATTTGATTGTCTGGGAGATCACAGGTACTCTTGTGAACTGTACTGACCCAGATCACACTTCTTTTCTACCAAAGCTTTTAAGAAACCAAAAAATATAGGAACACTCTTAAAAGTATCTCAGAAAGTCAAAGATCAAAGAAAAAGGAATACTCTGTTTTGAATTCCAGTTCAAACCTTTGATCATTTGACATGACTTGAATTTGCTAATCAGAGTCAGCTCCAACTCAATTTAGTTCTGACACTGATGTTTATAATCCAGATTTATTTAGATTGGGTCAGTGTTGCTCCAGCTTCCATAGTTGAACTTTGATCAACAGATGACACTAAGGACTTTCGAAAGCAACTAAAGACTTTGCTCTTCTTGGAGCACTATGGCCTGAGCACATAATGGGATCACCAGCCCCGACTAATGACTTACCCGCATGCTCATTGTACATAACACTGTATAAAAGCTCATGCTGTAAATAGCACACCCCAATCAATCTACCTACACTCATATGCTTTCACTGTACAGTATAAGAATACATGAGAACACAAATGCCAATTTAAATTAATTGTTTGCTGTGTACATCACCTTGATTGAAGGATAAGGCAAGATATAAATACCCTTTAAATAAATAAATAGTACATACTTTAAGTCAGCAGGTAACTTGAGCTTAGTAAAAGGGACACTTAGGGGTATGTTTACTAAAGCACGGTAAACGTTTGCAGCTATTGCTGGGTATTGGTTGCAAAACCACCATGACAGCTGGAATAGTCACACTTTATCTGTTAGGGGCGTGCCTGCATTTCCCCAGCAGATAATGAGGTGAAAATGCAAAGATTGCGACAAGAGCATCACTAATGCAGCTAATACTCTCAATATCTTTACTGTACAATGCAGGTACAATTCATGAGATTTCAAATGGGACAGAAGAGAAGGCCAGGCCTGGAGTGGAGACAGCATGGACAGTCAGCTTTATGGTTTTCAGAAGACTGGGTTCGTGAGGAGCTAGCTAAACTAAAAATAGACAAAGCAATAGGACCAGATGGAATACATCTGAGAATACTGGGGGAACTTGGGGACATTCTAGCAGCTCAATTGACTGACCTTTTTAATGCCTCTTTGGAGTCGGGAGTGGTGCCAGAGGACTGGGAGAGGCACATGTGGTCCCCTTACACAAAAGCGGGGATGTGGTTGAAAAACTACAGGTCGGTTACTTTAACCACAGTGGTGAGTAAATTATTGAAAACTTTGCTGAAAGAGAAAATAGTGAGGTTTCTGGAGTCCAACGGATTACCGGATCCGAGGCAGCATGGATTCACTAGAGGTAGGTCTTGTCAGACAAATCTGATTGATTTCTTTGACTGGGTGACCAGGGAGTTGGAGCGAGGGAAAGCCCTAGATGTGGTGTATTTAGATTTCTGTAAAACATTTGACACGATTCCGCAGAGGTGACATATAAACAAACTGAGCACTGTAGGGATGGACCCTAAAGTTACTGCTTGTGTTAGAAATTGGTTGAGTGGGAGGCAACAAAGGGTACAGGTAAATGGAACTTATTCTGAGGAGAAGGAGATTACCAGTGGTGTGACCCAGGGATCTGTCCTTGGTCTGATTCTTTTTAATATCTTTGTTAGTGATATTTTTATTTATTTACATTCTCTTATATACCGTGCTATTCTGCATCAATGCGGTTTACATAGAACAAACTGAAATTACATTGAACAGGGCATTATAACTTGGAGATAACTATTTTACAGGGAACATGGCCTATGGAAGGTTAAGTGGCTTGCCCAAGACCACAAGGAGCACCTGTGGGACTAGAAACCCCAGTCCTTCTGGCCCAAGGTTGCTGTCCTCTAGTGGAATTTGAACCCCTGACCTTCCAGCTTGAAGTACCTTGCCCCAACCACTAGGCCACTCCTACACTCCACTGTCTTTTAAGATTTTGAGTGGGCAAGGTTAGATAGAATTTGTCACATGCCTCCTCAATTCTCACCACCACCAAAATGTTGTCTAATAGACAATATTTTGGTGGTGGTGAGAAGCAAAGAGGCATGTGACAAATTATATCTAACCTTTTTGATGTCTCGGAGATCCGCACCTTGCCCACTCACAATCTTAAATGACAGAGGTATAAGGCAGGGGTCTCCAAATCCAACCCTAGAGGGCCACAAACCAGTCAGGTTGGCAGGATATCTCTAATGCATATATATCTCATGCATATTCATTAGGGCTATCCTGAACACCTGACTGGCCTAGGGGTTTAAGGAGGACTGATTCAGAACCACTGCACTACAGTGTCCTAGCCATTGCCCCACACCCTGTGAAGATGCATCCTGGCCAGTCTGCCCTGTCCGGGCCATACCCAGAATACCTTAGAAACATAGAAACCTGATGACAGAAAAAGACCACAAGGCCCATCTAGTCTGTCCTTCCATAACAACAACTACAACAGTACACTTTCTACCTTTAGAGATCCTCTGTGTTGGTCCCATGCTTTTTTGAATTCAGTTACTGTCCTCATCTCTACCACCTCCACTGGGAGACTATTCCACGGATCCACTACTCTTTCCGTAAAGAAATATTTCCGCATATCACTCCTGAATCTATCTCCCTTCACCCTCATCCCATGTCCCCTCGTAGCAGAACTTGCTTTCAATTGAAAGAGGCTCTCTCCTTGAACATTTATGCCACGGAGGTATTTAAACATCTCAATCATATCACCTCTATCCCGCCTTTCCTCTAAGGTGTACATATTAAGATCCTTAAGTCTGTCCTCATATGCTTTATAATGAAGCCCATTAATCATTTTAGTAGCAACCCTCTGCACCGACTCCATCCTGTTCACATCCTTTTGAAGGTGCGGTCTCCAGAATTGCACACCATACTCCAAATGAGGTCGCACCAAAGACTTATACAGAGGCATTATCACCTCCTTTTTTCTGCTAGCCATTCCTCTCCGTATGCACCCAAGCATCCTTCTAGCTTTTGCCGTCGCCTTTTCTACCTGTTTACCTACTTTAAGATCATCAGACACAACCACGCCTAGGTCCCGCTCTTCTTTAGTGGACAAAAGTACTTCACCTCCTATACTGTATTGCTCCCTTGGATTGCTGCAGCCCAAATGCATGACCTTACATTTTTTAACATTAAATCCCAGCTGCCAAATTCTAGACCATTCTTCAAGCTTAGCTAGATCCCTCCTCATGTTATCTACACCTTCCTGGGTGTCTTCTCTATTACAGATTTTGGTATCATCCGCAAAGAGGCAAACCTTACCCGACAGCCCTTCCGCTATATCACTAACAAAGATGTTAAAAAGAATCGGACCGAGGACAGATCCCTGGGGCACACCACTGGTAACATCCTTCTCCTCAGAGTGAGCTCCATTTACTTGTACTCTTTGTCGCCTCCCACCCAACCAATTTCTAACCCAAGCAGTAACTTTAGGGTCCATCCCTAGGGTGCTCAGTTTGTTTATAAGTCGCCTTATTATTGCTCCTCATTATGCATCTAATCAGGCTAACGCTGGTAACAGTGAGAAATTTTGGGCCCAGTGAAGTGTGGGCAGCCACAGAACAATGGATAGACATACAAACACGCTCACTCCTTTTGCAGCATTAGTGCCAGTGTGTGACATGGAGTCCTTGCAGACACACCTAGGATAGTTTTGTGTCTATCTGTATTCCCCAGTCATGTCTAGTCCTTGTAGACTATGATGCACCCAGAATAGTGCATATCCTGTGTGGTTGCCATGGTTACTTGCAAAAAGAGCAAGGGGGGTGGTGTCCGGACCCACAAGCATATTATGTAGTACCACCTTCCAGCCCACCTTTTCTGGGTCAGGGTGGAGAACAGGATCTGCCACCAACAGAGACACACTCTACAGCTTTGCAATGAAGGCAGTAGAGGGACATGATGAAGGGCTGTGGGACTATCAACCCCAGTCCTGCTGGGGAAAGGGCTTCCTCCAGAGCAGTCACTGCAGATCTGTACTTATCACATAGCAAACTGGCAGGAGGCCTAGAAAAGCTCAGCTGCCCCCACCACAATCTGAGAGTCACCAGCATAGAGCATAGTCAGTCTGCACCCGCTGCACCCTGCAAGGTGTTCCAGCCATACACATGCTAACTGCAGACAGTCTGCTAGCCAGTAAATAGTGCATGTGCCTACAGCAGAGCTACTCAATTCCAGTCCTGGTGGCCCGCAACCCTGCAGGTTTTTGGGATATCCCTAATGATATGCATGAGATATATATGCATTAGAGATAGCCTGCCAACCTGACTGGTGTTTGGCCCTCCAGGGCTGGATTTGGAGACCCCTGCCTTACACCTCTGTCATTTAAGATTGTAAGTGGGCAAGGTGCAGATGTCCAAGACATCAAAGAGGTTAGAATTTGTCACATTCCTCCTTGCTTCTCACCACCACCAAAATATTGTCTATTAGACAGCGTTTTGGTGGTGTTGAGAATCTAGGAGGAATGTGACACATTCTATCTACCCTTTTGATGTCTAGAACATCTGTACCTTGCCCACTCACAATCTTAAATGACAGAGGTGTAAGGCAGGAGTCTCCAAATCCAGCCCTGGAGGGCCACAAACCAGTCAGGTTGGCAGGCTATCTCTAATGCATATATATCTCATGCATATCATTAGGGATATCCCAAAAACCTGCAGGGTTGCGGGCCACCAGGACTGGAATTGAGTAGCTCTGGCCTACAGGAACTATGTGCATCCAGAAGTGGGATATAAGCACAAACACCAAACAGGTATGTCAGTGTTTGGGCCACAGAAAAGGGAACTTACAAATATCACTTTAGAAGAACACTGTATAGCACAATGTGGGAACATAGACATGCCATGGTCACTGCACAGTCAGGGTGAGAGTGACCTCCCAGCATGACATGCTGTGGCCACCCTGTCCATGCAGGTGGTGGTCGGGCACTACAATGTCCCAGCCATTGCCCTATGCCCTGTGCAGATGCATCCTGCCCAGACCGCCCTGTCCGAGCCATTCCCACAATACCTTGCTCCTCATCATGCACATTGGCAGGCTAATGCTGGAAACAGTGTAAGCATTGTGGGCTCAGTAAGGTGTAGGCAGCCACAATACACTGGCTAGACAAACACACACTCCCACATGTATTTCAGCATTGTGCAAAGATAGAGGTGGTTGCCAGTCCTGTCCGCCACACCAGTCCTGAGCACAGTGCAGGCATTGCTAATGCACTCAATACTGTTAGGGTCACTCTCCAGGGTAGTAAACACTGTCAGAAAAAAAGGAAACACACTCCACATATATCAGAAAGGTTACTATGATGAATCTCTGTTAACAAATTGTGTTTAATTTAGGATTTGTTATCTGAAATTAATCATAGCAACCTTTTTGATATATGTGGAGCATGTTTCCATGTTTATGGTGGTGCTAAGGTATGCAGGTGCTAGTAGTGGTAACTGCTGCTCCGTGCCGGGCCCAACAGCCTGACTCTCCATGAGGCTATGGATGGTAGAACCTGTGGGTGTGGGTGTTTGTGCCCCTGATGGCCGATGCTCCAGGGAGTGCACATATTTATGGTGTATGTACGCTGTAGGGTAAAACTTTGGGAAATGGTCTGCTGGAGCTACAGCTGGGACTTAAACCTGTGACCTTCTGCCCCTGAACACACTGGCTGTGTGTACTTCACCAAACTGTTGCCAAAGACGCAGGTCATTCCCTGGGGATACCATTACTGTTCATCAGACAGACATCTGTTGCACTGCACGCCACCCACCTGAACAGAGGCCTTGGTGTGCTGTGGGCAGATGCCACTGCCCCCTGCACCACCATGCTGACATGCCCTTATGCCGGTGGTGCTGGTGGTGCGCAGTCCATCCAGTGTACAGGTAGGCAGCCACCTATTGTGTGGGATCTGGGGTAGGGGTGCCTACATGGACATCCGCGCTTCCCCCTGGCACTGCCTGCCAACGTTATGTGCCCTTTGAGGTTCCTGTCGGGTACTGTCCCTCTGGGACACTGTGGGACACACACTCGTGGGCATATTTGACCTTGGTCAGTTGTTGGCTTGCTGATTTACAGTTTCTGCATTCCTATCTGCCATCTAGGCATCTGCCTAGTCCACCCTGTGCCCCAGCTGCCCCACTGTATGTCCCACCTTCAGCCCCTTATACCCCATTTGCAGCCACACCATAGTGCCCTTTCGTACTTGGGCACTATGCTGTTGCTGCACATGTATCACTACTAGCACTTTTCTGGGTCTTCCTGCCTTTGCTGTACATTGCTGACTGAAATGGTTTCTCTCTCCTGCAAATGTGCCTCTAAAGCAAAATTTTCACTAGCGTCAATTTTCAGACCTTCATTTCACACCATTAGTGTGCCTGGAGCCTCTCCTTGCCCACTCTCCGCCCATTGACCCTTTCTCTCCGCCCTCTGGAAAGACTTACTCCACCCTCTGTGTGCCTTAACGCCACCGGAGACGTTATCGCGCGAAACCTCACGCTATCGCGTGATAACGTTACATATCACGCATTAACTGCGCCGCTGCGACGTTATCGCTGTTTAGTAAACAAACCCCTATATCTGCTTAGGTTCTCATTACTTTCAATATGCAATTAAACTGTTGATCAGCTGATGCTGCCCCTAGAATGGGATCTTACTTTCTGGTCAGTGTTATTTATATGCTCTAAATAAGCATGTAAAGATATGCATATATAGACCTTCAAATATTTTTCAAAAGCAAATTACATTTGTACTTTCCCTTTGCCAACTGCCACAGGTGAGAGAACCTGCACCAGCTTCTGTGGAAAATAAATCTGTGGGATCAAGCTTTGATGTGCATAGGAGCAAACAGTCTTGGTTCATTTTCGGGTCATTTGGGGTTTTGCCACGATTTTCATTTTACACATTCATTTTAATAGATTGTTTCTAACATGAATTAAGAGTTGTTAATACATGCTAATCAATTTAATGCATGTTAATTTGTAGGGTGATATGCTTTAAATCAATTTTGTATCCTAATGGGCCCCTTTGCTAAAGTGAGTTATGTGGCTAAAGTGCATTTCAGAAGCTATGGAGATGCAGCCCACTGGTTACTACAATGACTGTGGGTGTAGAGGTTGTGGGTTCAATCCCACAGTGGTGTCCTTATTAAGGCTCTCTGAGGGGTTTCCTTTTAATTTACATCAGTGCTGCCAGCAAAACCACCCTCACAGTGCCGTAACCTTAAGGTGCCTCTTAAGGCACCCTATATGGTGCCCAATAAGGCGCCCTATAAAGCACCCTATAGGGCACATTATAAGGTGCCTTGGCAGACAGGGCACTTTATAATGCGCCCTATGGGGCGCCTTATGAGACACCTTAGGTTACAACACTGTGAGGGTGTTTTTGCTGGCAGCACTGATTCAAATTAAAAGGAAATCCCTCAGACATCCTTATTAAATAACACCACCATGGGATTGAACTAATGACCTCTGCTTCCACAGTCATTATCATAACCAGTGGGCTACATCTCTATAGCATCTAGCATAGCGCTGGCATGGACTTAAGGTTACCGCGCGTTAATGAGCCAAGGCGCCCTCTATCGCACAATACAGATTCTTGCTACCTTGCCGCCGGAACACCCACTACCTTATATGGCATTCTTCACTTTAACGCTGCAACTAGCGCCGGTAACATTAAGACGGTTTAATAAACATACCCCTATGATAAGGTAGTCTGGAATCTGGAGTGCTGGATGTACTCTCTGAAGTGATCGGTGAAGAGGAAGGTTTTTAGCTTCTTCCTAAAGTCTTTTATATCCATGGTGGTCCTTACGGGTATGTTTACTAAATGGCAGTAAGGGAGCATGTGTGCTGTTAATGTAGGCTATCAGCACACTTGCTCACTTAATGCCAAAACAATGCTGCTTTAAGGTGCAGTAAAGGCACCGGCAATGTTAAGGATGCAGGGGGCGGAGAGTCGGCGTGACTGGGGCGGGGTATGGGTGGTTACAATGTATGCTCACATACCGCTGATTGCACAATGGCCTGAAAAGCTCTTTAACGCTGGGACCTCGATCGCCGATTAAAACCTCACAGAAAAGGTGTTTGTAGAGGGGAGAGAGACAATTTAAGCGTCAGCAATGTGATGCACTGACAAGGGATCCCAAGATAGTAATAGTAGTGCTCCATTAGCAGTGGCAGCATGGTGCTTATATAGAAAATGGCGCCATTCTGATGGTGCAAATGGGGCATGGTGGTCATGTAGTGGGTGTACTGGTGGATAAGGTAGACTAGGCAGCTGCCTGGGTGGCACAGAAGGGCATAAGAACATAAGTTCAGAATATATGCCATACTCTGTCAGACCAAGGTCCTTCAAGCCCACTATCCTCTGTCCAATAGTAGCCAATCAGGGGCGCAGGTGCTTAGGTGGGTCCCTAAAGGACATCCATAGTCAAAGAGGCCTGTATTTGCCCAAGCAGCTGATCTTCAGTGTTCCCCAAATAAATATATAATGACCTTTTTTCCAGGACCGTGACCAAACCCTCCCATAGCCCATCTATAGGAAGAGCTGTCACGAAATACACTGCCACTGTGTGCCACTGCTTGCCAATGCATTGAATGACAAACTATATACTCCAATGTGTCTGAAATGTGTTACACTGTAGCAGCAGTGCTTGTCCTCTAGTCCCCAATATTGTGATGGAGTTAACAACTGAACCGTTCCATGCCATTCATACTATAGCGACCTCTATCATATCTCTCCCCAGCCATATGAACAACAGTTTGAGGAGGCCTAACCTTTGTTAGCTCCTCACAAAGGGGAATCCTTCCATCTGCAGCACCATCTGTGATGTCCGTCATGATCACAAAGTGAACAGTGGTAGAACGCAGACATATTGCTGGTGTAGAATGGTGATGTGCCACATGGGTCGGTCTACGGGACATGGCACCCTTGGCAGAGATGCCAGCAGCCAGTGCCACTAAACTTAGCTGTGGAGGAAGAGGCTGATAGTGCCTGCTGCTGAGGCCCTCCAGGTAAGCTGGACAATGCAGGTGTCCAGGGAAATACAACAGCAGTGGCTGCCATCCTCCCCCCCAAGATGTATCGGTGGCAAATGGTAATGGGTCCCCTGCATGGGCAGCTGGTGGGAGGGCTGCATGGCCATCCATGTGTGCCCCTACCCCTCCATCTGGCCCTTGTGCCCAAGGTGCCTGCCAAACCTGCATGTTTAACATGCTGGGACTGGGGCTACCACCACTGACAGTGCATGGGCATGTCTGCATGGTGGAGTGTTGGTGGTGGTTGATCTATGTTTACCTGTTCCACTCCAGTCATTAATTTATTGACCTCTATCGTATCTCCCCTCAGCCGTCTTTTCCCCAGGTTAAAGAGCCCCAACTCTTTTAGCCTCTCCTCATAGGGGGTATTCTTCCATTCGCATCACCATCTGTGATGTCTGTCATGATCCCACAATGAAAGTGGTGGCACACAGACATGCTACTGCTGTGGAAAGGAGATGTGCTACATGGGGCAGTCCAAGGGTCCTGGCACCATAGGCAGAGATCCCAGATGCCCCTCCCCCTGCTGCTGCTGCTAAATCCAGCTATGGGGGAAGAAGGCAATAGTGCCAGCAGCTGTAGCCCTCCAGGTAGCTGAAACATGCAGGATCCCAGGGGATTACCACAGCAATGGCCATCATCGTACCCCTGAGACATATCGTTGGCAGGCAGTGATGGAATCCCTGCAAGGGGGGGGGGGGCTGTGTGGCTGTCCATGTATGCCTCTGCTCCCCATATCCAGATCTTATGCCTTAGGCACATACCAACCCGCATGTTGGATGGGCTGGGACTGTGCACCACCAGTACTGACAGCATACAGGCATGTCAGCATGGTGTGGGGGTGTTGGTAGAGGGGGAAGTGGCACCTGCCTGCAGCAGACCAAAGCCATATCCTAGACCTGTGTACAGTACGCATTGCAGCATGTGCTAAGGTCTGTCTGATGGGAAGCATGTCAACCCCAGAAACTGTTGTAGCCATATGGCAGCACAGTGTCTCAATGCACACACTTGGTGTGTATATGAGCCAGGGTCACACATGCAGGTCCTGGCTGTGGATCATGCATTGCATGTCTCTGTGCTAATCTTTAGCTTACAGTGCAGATATAACATCAGCATGTGCAACCTCCAATAAATAGGCCAGCAAAAGTTTAAACAAACCCATCAGCCAAACAAACAGGCTCCACTATCCACAGCTGGATGGAGAGTCAGGCTGATAACACTGGCACACTGAGCAAGCATTAACAAGAGTGTGCTACTAGCTCCTGCACAATGAGCACACATTAACAATGCTTGAGCTGCTATGGAGACTAAATTGGCAGGCAGAAATGCCAACCATCCCCAGTTTTGCACAGTGTGTATGTGTGTGTGTGTGTGTGTGTGTGTGTGTGTATGTCTCTCCATTGTTTTGTGGCTTTCTACACCTCACTGAGCCTCGCATTGCCTAAGCTGTTTCCAGCGTTAATCTGCAAATGTGCATGATGAGGAGCATAGTATTGTGGGTATGGTCTGAAACAGGGTGGATTGGCCATACCCACCCAGGCCATGCATATGGCAGATGGGCACTAGGAAGTCTCAGCCATTGATCCTACCTCCGATGCAGACACATCCTGGCCCATCCACCCTGTTTCAGGCCATACCCGCATTACTCTGCTTCTCATCATGCACATTTGCAGACTAATGTTGGGAACAGCTTAGGCAATG
This sequence comes from Ichthyophis bannanicus, assembly GCA_033557465.1. Classification (NCBI taxonomy): domain Eukaryota; kingdom Metazoa; phylum Chordata; class Amphibia; order Gymnophiona; family Ichthyophiidae; genus Ichthyophis; species Ichthyophis bannanicus. The sequence goes on along the minus strand of CM066039.1, from coordinate 358,468,358 downwards.
CGAGGTACAGTGAAGTGCAGACAGTAACAGAAAAATGGAGAGATATACACACACACTCATATCACTGTGCTGTGCAAAAGGGGGGATGGTTGGCATTCCTGCCTGCCATTTTGGTCTCCACATCAGCTCAAGCATTGTTAGTGCTAGTAGCACACTCTGACATTAATGCCCATTGTTAGCACTTGCTCAAAAGGGTAGATAGAATTTATCACATTCCTCCTCGCTTCTCACCACCACCAAAATGTTGTCATGCAAGTCTGGAATGTGACAAATTCTATCTACCCTTATTGATGTCTAGGACATCTGCACCTTACCCACTCACAATCTTAAATGACAGAGGTGTAAGGCAGGGATCTACAAATCCAGTCCTGGAGAGCAGCAAACCAGTCAGGTTGGCAGGATATCTCTAATGCATGTATATCTCATGCATATTCATTAGGGCTATCCCAAAAACCTGCCAGGATTGCGGCCCTCCATGACAGGGTTGGACACTCCTGGTTTATGCCATCATTATGTAGAAAGACTAGGGGACATGCAATGCAGCTACAGTGTAATAAGAGAACATATTTTTTCAGTCACCGCATAAAACCTCTGGAATTCATTACCGAAGGACATAGTAAAAACTGTTAGTGTAGTGGGGTTTAAAAAAGGTTTGGACAAGTTCCTGGGGGAAAGGCCCATACACCATTATTAAAGAGGACTCGGGAAATCCATTGCTTGCCCAAATACAAGCATTGTGGAATCTGTTTGTCTTTTGGGGAAACTGCTAGGCACTTGTGACCTAGATTGTCCACTTTGGACATAGGATACTGGGCATGATGAACCTTGGTCTGACCCGGTATGGCATATCTTTTGATCTTATGTTCTTATGTGCTCTGTGTACCAGCAACCCCATTGTATGACCCACATACCATCTCTTTTGCCCCATTTGCACCATCAACATAGTGCCTTTCATACTTGGACACCATGATGTTGCTGCTAATGGAGCACTACTATCACTGGTGCTCCACTGTCTGTGAATCACATTGCAGACATATAAATAGGTTCTCTCCCCTCTAAATACATCCTTTACGCAAGGTTTTACTTGGATTTAGGGTTCCCAGCATTAAAGGGCTTTTAAACACATTGTGCAACAAGCGTTAAGGAGCATACGCTGCTAATGCCCACTCTCTACCCATTGTGCCCTTAACGCTGCTGGAGCCTTTAACACCCATTAATGCAGTTATTTTTGCTGCATTAAGGGGAAAGGTGCTGATAACTGCCATTAATGGCACTCTGGCACAACACCCTTTAGTAAACATACCCCTAAGCCTTTTAAAATGACTCCCATCCTGACTATGCCTGAGCTACAGTGAATGCAAATATAGCTCATGAATATTGATTAGGGATATCCTGAAAATCTGACCAGTTTTTGGCTTTTCAGGATTGCAATTTGATATCCCTGATTTTTGGAACTTTTTGCTCTCTGGTTTCCTCTATTGAATTATGGCACCATATTTATAAACAAACAGTGGCATTTCACAAAGTTTTGCAAGACACGTGTAGAGTCAAGTAATACCAACCAGTTGTGCCAAGTGACATAGCTGTCAGAGATGCTGCACAAACATCCCATGCTATGGGTAGCTGGGTTTAAAAGAGGTTTGTGAAACTTTCTGGAGGAAAAGTCCATAAACCATTATTAAAGAGGACCAGGGAATAAGCAGCATGGAATCTGTGCACCTTTTTGGGAAACTGACAGTACTTGTGACCTACACTGACTGCTTGATGAACCTTTGATCTGACCCAGTATGGCATGTCATATGTTTTTATGAGGCATGGCACACTGCTCCAACTTAGGGGTATGTTTACTAAACTGCGGTAATTTTACAGACCGCGCGTTATGTAATGTTAACGATCGTTAGGTAATGTTAACATGCGTTAACGTTACTTAACGGTCGTTAACGTCCCTGGCCGCGGTAAACACCGCAGAGGGTGGAGAGAGGGCGGGGGAAGAGGTCAATGGGCGGGGAGTGGGCAGGGAGAGGCTCCCTGCACACTAACGCTCTGAACTGAAGGGCTGAATCCTACCACGAATGAAAACCTGCCGTTAGATGCACATTTGCAGGAGAGAGAAACCATTTCAGTGTCAGCAATGTACAGCATAGACAGGGAGCCCAAGAAAGTGATAGTAGTGCTCCATTTCCAGCACCAGCATAGTGCCCAAGTATGAAAGGCCACTATGGCGATGGTGCAAGTGGGGCATAGGGGGCTGCAGACAGGACATGTAGCGGGGGCAGCTGGGGCACAGGGTGGACTAGGTGGGCACCTAGGTGGCACATAGGAACATAGAAACCGGATATCAGCATGACAGCAGCTGACTAAGGCCAAACACAATCCACCTACATCTACCTGGTCCACCCAAGCTAACAGTTGCCAGGGCACTAACCTGACATCCTCCCAGCCAATCCTCCCCCAAGCGGAAGGGACAGACTATTGGTAGATGGTGATGGGGGGGATGTGAGGATGCTCATGTATGCCCCATGCCCCAGACCCTGCTCCCTAGGTGACCAGCTACCCATACAGTGGATGGCCTGGGACTGCACGCTACCAGCACCAATAGCATGTGGCCATGTCAGAATGGCAGGGGTGTGTGCCCGTGCTGGAGGGGGCAGTGGCACCTGCCTGCAGTGGACCTACACCATGCCCTGTACCAGTATATGGTATGCCATGCAACATACAAAGTTTGGCTGAGGAAAAGTACAGGTAGCCACAGGGATCACCATGCATCTGTGGCAACAGTGTGGTGCAGTAAACCCAGTCAGTGTGTCCAGAAGCAGTGGGTCACAGGTTCAAGCCCCAGCTGTGGTTCCTGCAGAGCATGTCCCCATGTTTTACCCTACAATGCAGATACAACAGCAACATGTGCAAATCCCAAAGCAGCGGCAAACAGGGGTACAAACACCCACTCACACAGTCTCCACAATCCAAAAATACATGGAGAGTCAGGCTATTGGCCCCAGCATTGAGCTGCAGTTATCACCAGGGCACTACTACTACCTCATGCACAGTTTAGCAATGTCAGCACTGTGATCAGGACCAGTGTGGCAGGCAGGATTGCCAACCACCCCTATCTTTTCACAATGCTGCAATAGGAGTGTGGGTGTGTATGTCTATCCATTGTTTTGTGGCTGCCCACACCTCACCGGACCCACAATGTCCTACTGTTACCAACGTTAGTCTGAATATGTGCATAATGAGGAGCAAGGTGTCATGGGTATGGCCCAGACAGGGCGGATTGGCCAGAATGCATCTTCACATGGTGTGGGGCAATGGCTGGGACACTGTGGTGCCCGACCACCACCTGCATGGACAGGGTGGCCACAGAATGGCATGCTGGGAGGGCACTCACCCTGACCGTGCAGTGACCATGGCATGTCTAGGTTCCCACATAGTGCTCTGCATGACCTGTTTCTAGTGATCTTGTTGGGTTCCCAGCGCTTGAGCTCTAATCACTGAGATGCTTGTTTAGTACACATAGTTTCTCTGTGATTATGGACTGGCTAGTAGCCTGTCTGCAGTTAGACTGTGCATGGTTGGAACACCTATAAGGTGCTGTCTGCTGATGATTGGCAGACAGTGGTGTTAGGTAGTTAGAGTTTTACAGAACTAACCCCATCATTGCTGTTGGTCTGCCACAACCACAGATATGGCTATGGCTCTGGCTCACCAACCTTGGAGGGCTGTCCTATACAAGCCGAATGGAGATTGCTTCATGAGAGCTGGGGCACTTGTCCCTTGCCTACAAAGGGGTGATGTGTGCCCTTTGGGGTATGCAGTGCATACTACTTTGATCTATGAAGGCACTACTACACAAACTCATGCAAGCCTGGAAGCCCCTTATAACAAGTGCCCATGTCAGCCAGACCCAAACACGGGGTACACACTAGTCTGGGTGGTGTCTTGTCCCAGAGAGCCACATGTGACTGCAGGATAAAGATGGACACCAAATTACCTTCAGCTGCACTGCAAGGAACACTTGTCATAAACTGTTAGTGACAGGGATGTACAGCAGAGCCTATCTCTAGCACCACATGTACTGCGGACCTAGTGCTGGGCATTCATCCTATCCCTCAGAGAGAACACAGAACCTGCACAATGGCTTGGTCTGTAGCTACTCTGTGCCAGTATCATGCACTGTCATTTCGTCTTTCCAAGCTGAGGTACCGGAGAGGTGTAGACCCCATTTGCTGATCAGCTGTAGACAGCTATTCAGCATGTGCATTGAATCATGGGTACTGGTGGGGTTACCCTATCCTGGCACTCAGAGCAGACAGTTTGTGCAGTGACCTGCAGTCCTTCTGTACCCAGACATTGCTGTGACATACACCACAGAGGTATAGCTTACCAGTTAATTCGATGCCATTCTTAGCAGTGTTCATGGGTTCAGTTCCTCATTGTTCCCTCTTCTCATGCCTGTAGGGCAGGGGTGTCCAAACCTGTCCTGGAGGGCCGCAATCCTGGCAGGCTTTTGGGATAGCCCTAATGAATATGCATGATATATATATGCATTAGAGAGATCCTGCCAACCTGACTGGTTTGTGGCCCTACAGGACTGGATTTGGAGACCCCTGCCGTACACCTCTGTCATTTAAGATTGTGAGTGGGCAAGGTACAGATGTCCTAGACATCAAAAGGGTAGATAGAATTTCTCACATTCCTTCTCGATTCCCACCACCACCAAAAAGTTGTCTAATAGACCACATTTTGGTGGTGGTGGTGAGAAGTGAGGAGGAATGTGACAAAGTCTATCTACCCTTTTGATGTCTAGGACATCTGTACCTTACCCACTCACAATCTTAAATGACAGAGGTGTAAGGCAGGGGTCTCCAAATCCAGCCCTGGAGGGCCACAAACCAGTCAGGTTGGCAGGCTATCTCTAATGCATATATATATCATGCATATTCATTAGGGCTATCCCAAAAGCCTGCCAGGATTGCGGCCCTCCAGGACAGGTTTGGACACCCCTGCTGTAGGGTAAAATGTAGGTGTTTTGGGCATGTTTACGTCATCTGCAATAAAGGTTCTGTCTGCATTAGTACGTTTTAGTAGTGGGTAAAAAAATGGGGGCTGGGTTGGCAGGAACCACAGCTGGGACTTGAACCTGTGACTGTCTGTTCCTGAACACACTTGCTGCGTGCACTGCACCACCGTGTTGTCACAGAGACAGTACATTCCCTGGGGATACCATGACTGTTCATCAGACGGGCCTGTCTGTTGCAGTGCATGGCACCCACCTACACAGGGCTAGGTCACGGTCTGCTCTGGGCAGCTGCCACTGCCCCCTCCACCACCAGTTTCCCTCTGCCACCCTGCTGACATGCCCTTCTGCTGGTGGTGCTGGTGGAGCGCAGTCTCAGGCCATTCAGTGTGCGGGTAGGTGGCTGCCTATGGTGCGGGTTCTGAGGTAGGGGTGCCTGCATAGGTGTCCACGCTTCCCCCCAGCCCCGCTTGACACAGTTCTGTGCCCTTGGGGGTCCCTACTGGGTACTATCCCCTGTGACACTGTGGGAAGCACACTCGTGCCCATGCTGGGCCCTCATCAGTTGCTGTCTGGCTGCTCTACTGTTTCAGCATTCCTATGGGCCACCTAGGCATCACCCTAGTCCGCACTGTGGCCCAGCTGCAGTACAACATGTGCCGTCTACAGCCCTCTGTGTCCCCTTTCCTAGCATCTGTCCAGTTGCCCATTCCGACATGCCCGCCCTGCTGTTATGGAACATGTGCACCCCATAGGAAACCTGTCCAATGGAGAGGGAAACCCTGATGAGCGCAATTGCACTGTGGGTTCATTCACCTTGTAAGGGGACGGAGCGTAGACCCTTCCAAAATTCATATCTTTTTTTTGGAGCTTTCTCAGGAGTGCTTTTTGATGTTCCCCATTAATATCACTATTGCCCAGCTTGGTTATGTTTTTTTTACATTTTGTTGGGGTCATTTTCAATGTTTCTTTTCACTTTTGTTCCGTGCACATGTATCACACTTATCACTTTTTTGTGGTTTTCCCTGGCTTTTCTGTACATTGCTGACAGAAATGGTTTCTCTGCCCTTTAAATCAGCTCTAACTCCAGGGTCTCACTGGCATTAGTTTTGAGCCTCGGATTTCACATCGTTAGTGTGTGGGGAGCCTCTCCCCTCCCACTCTCCACCCATTGACCCCTTCTCTCCGCCCCTGGGGAGCCTTCCTCCGCCCTCCGGGAGCCTTTCCCCGCCTTCAGCGCTCGTTTGCGCCTTAGCGCGCGTTAACGCGCGCTAAGGCGCCTTATCGCACGATAAGGTGCCTTATCGTTCGATAACGTGAGAGAGCGCATGTTAAGACGGTTTAGTAAACATACCCCCTTGAGTTTGATCCTGTATTCATTTGTGTTCCTCTGTTTGCGAGCTTTCGAATTTTGCGAAAGCTGTGTTTTTTGCCTTTATTTGAGCAGCCACTTCTTTGGAAAACCAAATAGGTTTTCTTCTCCTCTTGTTTTTGTTTACTTTTGTTACATATTTATCTGTTGCCCCTTTTATTGCCACCTTTAGTTTAGCCCATTGCAATTCCACTTCCCTTATCTCCTTCCACCCTACGGCCATTTTATTGAAGTTGGTGTTTTTGAAGTTTAGGACTTTGAGCTTGCTATGTTTGGCCTGTACCATGACTTTTATCTTGAACCAAACCGTGTGATGATCACTGCTGCTCACAGGGGCACTCACACAGACTTTCGACATGCTATCGCCGTTGATGAGCACTAAATCCAGTGTTGAACTTTCCCTGGTTGGTTCCATCACCATTTGTCTAAGTAACACATCTTGGATAGCATCCAGAATTGTCTTGCTTCTTTCCAGATTTGCAGAAGGAGTAATCCAATCCACATCAGGTAGATTAAAGTCACTCAATATGATCGCTTCCCCCTTTGTGGCTATCTTGGCAATATCTATAATCAATTCGTTATCTATCTCTTCAATTTGTGTCGGAGGTCTGTAGACTACAGCAGTATGGATGACAGTGCCATCTCCTCTTTCCAACACAATCCAGAGCGCTTCTTCTTTTCCCCATGCCCCCTGCATTTCAGTAGCTTTAATATTGCTTTTGACATACAAGGCTACTCCTCCTCCTCTTCCATTTTCTCTGTCTCTTCTGAATAGATTATAGCCAGGTATGGCTATATCCCAATCATGCGATTCATTTAGCCATGTTTCTGTAATGGCCACAATGTCCAAATCCATTTCCACCATTAGGGCTTCTAAGTCTGGAACTTTGTTGGCTAAGCTTCGAGCATTTGTGCTCATTGCTTTCCAGCATTTAACTGGCTTGCGTGTATTTAGCATTGATTTTGTTCTGCCTACATCTTTCCACTTGTTGTTGATGTGTGGTTTAAATGTATGGCTGTTTCTGATTTTAATCTGCTTTTGCAGGGGGTGACATCCAGAGCTTGACCTTCCACATCCGTCATCCCCTTGTTCTAGTTTAAATGCATATCCACATATTGCTTGTATTTTTCACTTAGGATTCTTTTCCCTGCGACAGAGAGATGTAGGCCATCAGCACAGTATAGTCTCTTGTTGTTCCATCTGTTACCCCAGTCACCAATAAATCTGAATCCTTCTTGTTTGCACCAGGTCTGGAGCCATGTACTAAAGCTGTTGATGCGATGCAGCCTTTTTGCCCCCTTACCAAGCACAGGTAGAACCTCTGAGAATGCAACAGTGTTAACAATGGGCTTGAGTTTCTCTCCCAGGGATTGGAAGTTCTTTTGGATTGTGGAGGTACTGTTTCTAGCCAGGTCATTTGTGCCCATGTGGATAACCACATCAAGTTTGGAGTGTTCACTTTCTGCGCTAAGTATTTCAGCAACATGGTTTGTATTCCTGCTGGCTGAAGAGCCTGGGAGGCACTTGACTATCTTCTATCCTTTGAACTGTGTTCCCAAGTCGGTGCCACTGATGATGGAATCACCAAGTAGTAGTAGTTTGCTGTTTGGTGAGGTTTTCTTCATATTTGGTCCTTTAGCAGGAGATTGGGCATTGTCTGTCTCATTTAAGGGCCCTTCAGTTTCTTTGGATTGGGCATCCTTATTCGCTGTCTCATTTAAGGGCTCTTCAGTTTCTTTGGATTGGGCATCCTCATTCGCCAAGGCAGAGAAGGCATTATTCAGGGATGTATCCTGATGCATAGGATGCCTCTATGTCACAGGTCGCAATCTACCAGAACCCACTGTGATCCATTTGTTCTTGGGGTGCTTCATTCTTTGTGGGAGTGGTGGTGGACTTTGTTCAGTTTGTATTTTAGAAGAGGTGTGCTTCATTATAGCCAGTTCCTCCCTCAGTTCCTCATCCTCATTAGCCAAGGCAGAGAAGGCATTATGCAGGGATATCTTTTGATGCATAGGATGTCTGTGCGTTACAGGTCGCGATCTACCAGAACCCACTGTGATCCCCTTGTCCCTGGGATGTTTGATGCTTTGTGGGAGCGGTGGTGTACATTGTTCAGTTTGTATCCTAGAAGAGGTGCGCTTCATTGCAGCCAGTTCCTCCCTGAGTAGGATCACCTCTTTATGCATGGCAGCTAGGTCTTCCCTTAGTAGAGTCAGCTCTTTATGCATGGTAGCTGACCTGACGCACATAGGTACATAATACTAGTGAAGGAATAAAGGTCAGCCAACATGCTGTCGGAGATGCCTTTTTATGAAACTAAATATATTTGTGACTCACTTTTGAGCCTCGTATTTCCTTCATCAGGTCAGTGCACTACAACAAGCAAGAATAATGCTTGAAAGCAAGCCTCAAATGTATTAAGTTAATCTTATCACAAGGTATCACGTACAGCTTGTTTGCTAAGCTATGTTTCTGTTCCCCTCCCACTCATATATTCTGGAAAGACAATTTTAGGATGAGAAGGAATGAAGTAAGAAGCAGTCATCCTGCTAAAACATCTGACACATGGACATCTCAGGGATGGTTTGCTTTAAAATGGCACGTATCTGCTATTAGTGAAGAAATGTGTGATACAAGGATGCCGCCATCTACTGGTTAATTACACAAGTCTGTTTTACGTATTCTGACCTCTGTGCAACAAGGCATGTGTTAGAGCGCTGCTCTAGGCTTCAGCACTAAAGAATCTTTCACCCACGATGCGGCAAACTAATGACTTGTAAATTACCATGGGGTTGCAAGGTGGGCACTAACAGAAAGCATATCTTCCATCAGTTCTCTGCATTGTGAGGCAAATGTTTTTCTTCCTGTTTGTGCAAAAGGGACGGACCTAACCCACATCCCTGTTTTCCTGATTTGCATCTCCGGTCTTCCCATCCCCTACATCTTCCTCTGGGAATAGTTTACAAACACTCTTATTTTTACAGTTACACGTTAAACCCATGGTATGGTTTTTAGAAATCATATTACATTAGCAAAAAATATATTTTGCTACTTGCATATGTTTGTTTTTTTCTTTTCAAATCCACCAAAACTCCTTCTCAGTGCTGGTTCTCGCGATCCCTCAGTATATCTGGTTTTGAAGGTATTCAAAACCTGCAAGTTCGCTCAATCGTTCTTAGATCAAATTTATGCGCATATACCCCATTCATATTCTTTGCAGATATTAAAAACAAACAAACAAAAAAAACCCCAAAACAACAACAACAACAACAAAAAAAGATCAATAGAACATTTGGGGATCACAAAGATCAGATTTGAGAATTGCAAATCAATTGGTGGAATCTGGAGTTCAGATTGCAATAAAATTCCTTTTGTAGAATAACCAATGATAGCGACCTGGGTTTATATACAGAGAATATGTCCCAAAGGATGGACTCCAGACCTAACAGTAGATGCAGTGTGTTTAATATCCTATATATGCATATTCTTAAAGAACTTCAGCAAATCAACCCCCAGGGTAGGCAACCTCAGTCTTCTTGGATGCTCATCATCTTGGGTTTTCAGGACATCCCTCATGAATAAGCATGAACCATATTTGCATATTATTGAAGCACCATGCATACAAACCTATCTCATCTGCCTTCATTAGGGATGTCCTGAAAACATGGATGGATTAGAATCGACAAGGACTGGAGATTGCCTCCCCGTATTGATTTCTGATTTGTCTATTACAAACCACTGCACCATAGAGCAGCAATGTTCAACTCTAGTCCTCAGAGACCACCAACCAGCCATATTTTCAGGATAACTGGAATGAATATTCCTAAAATAGATTTTCAGGCACATGTATCTTATTCATTTTCATAGGAATACCTTGAAAACCTGAAAGCCTAACTGGTTGGTGGTCTTCAAGGACTAGAGCTGCTCACTCCATCATAGATTCTACTCTTGATATCACTGAAGAAAAGTATGCAGGAACCACTATTTCTACTTCTAAAATCTTTTTATGCTGCAATACCTTTTATTGAACCAACAGGAAAGATGTTATAAGGCATGAAATCTAGAGACTACCAGGAGGTCCCTTCATCCGATGTAGGACTGGGCTATTAGAACTGTATGTAATCACCCTAGAAATCATCATCTTTCCAAGGCATCAGTAGCAAAAATGTTGTTTATCATTTAATGATATAATTTGGTTAACTGGTATAATTTGTTTATGTTTGATATTACTCCATGGAAAAATCTGTTAATGTCAAGTTCATTTTGATCCAGCAGTCTAAGGGGAGCTGCCTTTAATGGCTAACAACACAGCATATACTGTATCATCAATAACAAAAGACAAAGCACACCACAGGCTTTAGTTTCCTTTCATCCGATAGTTTTGCATGATATTGGACCAAGAATATTCTTTGTTTAAGATCGAGTTGAGGGAAGGTGACAAGTATGAAAGGGCACTATGTTGATGTTGCAAATGGGGGCAAAGGAGGTGACACATGGGTCATGCAGTGGGGGCTGCTGGTGCACAGGGTAGCTGCCTAGATGGCACATAGGAACATAAGACTACAAAATATGCCAAACTCTATCAGACCAAGATCCATCATGCCCAGTATCCTGTGTCCAACAATGGCCAATCTAGGTTATAAGTACTTAGAATTTTCCCCAATAGACACACAGGACCCCCAATAACTTTAAAGGGGCAAGCAGTGCATAGCCCGGGTTCTCTTTAGCAATGGTTTATGGACTGTTACCCAGGAACCCGTCCAAACTTTTTTAAACCCAGCTATACTGACAGCTTTTACCACATCCTCTGGTAATGGATAGCAGGGTTTGATTATGCATTGACTGAAAAAATATTTTCACCTAGAAGACCCAAATGGGTTACACTGTAGCTGCATTGCAGGTCCCATAGTCTGTCCACAGTCTGATTGCATAAAAAAGCGACCTACGTTTACCTGTTCCATTCCGGTCAATAATCTATAGATCTCTATCATATCTCCTCTCAGCCGTTTCTTTCCTAGGTTGATGAGTTCCAACCTTTTTAGCCTCTCCACAAAGAGGTATTCTGCCATCTGTAGTATCATCTGTGATGTTCATCATGATCCCACGGTGACAGTGGCAGCACAGAGTCTGCTACGGCAATGTGACACATGGGGCAGTCCAAGGGTCCTGGCACCCTAGCAGAGATCCAGGCTGCCCCCCACTGTCACAGAACCCAGCTGTGGGGGAAGAGACCTAAAGTGCCGGATGCTGTAACTCCCCGGGCTGCAACATACAGATGCGCGGGGACTACCACAGCAGCCCTTCCGAGACGTATCATTGGCAGGCAGTGATGGGGTCCCTACAGAGGCAGATGGTTGGGGAGAGGGCTGTGTGGCCATCTATGTATGTCTTTGCCCCTCCATCTAGACCGTGAGCCCTAGGCACCCAGCAACCTGTATGTTGGATGGGCTGGGACTGCACACCACCAACACGGACAGCACACGGGCATGTCAGCATGGTATGGGGGTGTTGGCAGAGCAGCCAGTGGCACCCATCTGCAGCAGACCAAAGCCATGCCCTGGTCCTGTGCACGGTGCACATTGCAGCATGTGCCAAGGTCTGTCTGATGCAAAGTATGTCAGCCCCAGTGCATGTGGTAATCCTATGGCAGCACGGTGGCTCAACACATACAGTTGGTGTGTATATGAGTGGAGGGTCACAGATTCAGTTCCTGGCTGTGGATTATGTATTGAATGTCCCTAAGGCTGAATTTTAGCCCACAGTACAGCACCAACATGTGCAATCCTCAATGAATCTGCCAGCAAGGGTACAAACATCCATCAGCCACACAGACTGGCTCCACTATCCACAGCTGCTTGGAGAGTCAGGCTGATTGTACCGGCACACTGAGCGGCCATTAACATCAGAGCATGCAACTAGCTACTGCACAAGGAACACACCTTAAAAATGCTTGAGCTGATATTGGGACCAAGGTGGCAGGCAGGAGTGCTAACCATCCCCATTTTTTGCACAGCATGTCATTTTTTATGTGTGTGTGTCTATCAATTTAGTCATGATTTTCTACACTTCACTGAGCCTTGCATTGTCTATGCTGTTTCCAGTGTTAGTCTGCAAATGTGCATGATGAGGAGCAAAGTATTGTGGGTATGGGCTGAAACAGGGCTGATTGGCCAGGGTTGGTCTGCATTGGAGGTAGGGTGAATGGCTGGGGTGTCATAGTGCCTATGTGCCAATTGCATGGCCTGGGTGGCCACAGCATGTCATGTTGGGAGGGCACTCTCACTCTGACCATGCAGTGCATGGCACAGTTAGGTATCTACATAGTGCTGTTATATTATTTGGTTGTAGTGATGTGGGTGCTCCTCTTGTCCTGGGGTCCTGATCACTGTGTACTGCTCAGCAGACTGTCTTCAGTTGGTATGTACATGGCTGGAAAGTCCAGTGCTGTCTAGGTTGACTGTGCTTGCTGAGGGTGAATGATAGACTGAGGTATTCCAGGCCTACTCCCAGTGGTACTGGTAGGGCCACCTGTGCAAGTCTGGACACCCCCCCCCCCCACCCCCTAATGCTAACAGCCCATACCACCCTCACCTCAGTTGCCATCAGCCCATCTATCTGCCTCTGTTGGCTGTGTACAGTCCTGTATTCTTGTGCAGGCTGCTCCATGACCTACACTGGTACTCTTTTACACATTATGGCTCTTCGTGCTCACCTCTCCTGATCTTCATGTTACCACTGCTACTCTGTCCTCCTGTTTTGCAAACATCCTGCTGCTTCTGCCTCCACTGGGAGACACATCTTCCTCATCCTATGCTACACACTGTCATTGCAGCACTTAACATTGGCACCACCCTGTGCATCGGTATAGCTGCCTTCCACATGCTCATCTGCTTTACTGACTGCCACATAGGGTGCCCACCGACATGGCAGGTCCATCAACTCCCACCTGTACTTCTTTCCATCACTTTTACATTAACATTCCTTAGTGCTCTATCCTGCATTTGGGTTACAGCCATTTTCCTGCCTTAAGATGCATGCTTTCCACCTTGGGGCATCTTGTCTCTCCTTAGGATGCCTTATCTCCTGTCAAGACACCTTATCTCCTGATCAGGTACCTTATCTCATGTTCAGATGCCTTGTCTCTCCTTAGGATGCTTATCTCCAGTTAGGACACCTTATCTCCGGTTCAGATGCCTTATCTCATGTTCAGACGCATTGTCTCTTCTTAGGACATCTTGTCACCTTACCGCACTTGGTCCTGTTAGCTCACATTAAATAGCCCAAGGCACCCTAATGCCAGCATGCCCCCTACCTGCCCACTGCCTTATATGGCTTCAGGCACCTTAAGGCTGCCCTTACTGCCAGTGACTTTACCGCGGTTTAGTAAACATACCTCAAGGATGAAGGGGGGCCTGGACCTCCTTCCAGCAGGTTACTTCTGAGGATGTAATGTAGGCATGGGGAAACATAAGCCCTCTTTTTGCCCACACATTTGTCCTACAGGGGTTGATGAAAATAGCGATGGGAAACTTTGTTCCTTTCTTGTAGCTTGTTCAAATAGCTATGGAAATTAGCTTCTGTTCCTACATCATTGAAGTGGTCAGTAATGTGGCATGTTCTGAAGAAAACTAACCTGGATACATTGTAGCAGATTTCACATCATTCATTATCTAGCCAGTCTTTTCTGACTAAGGGGTATGTTTACTAAACCGTCCTAATGTTACCGGCGCTAGTTGCAGCGATAATGTGAAGAATGCCATATAATGAGTGGGTGTTCAAGAATCTATGGGTGTAGCAAGAATCTGTATTGCATTATAGTGGGTGCCGTGGCACGTTAACGCGCGTTAACCCTAAGTACATGCCAGCGCAGTGTTAGAAGCTATAACAATGTAGCCCACTGGTTACTGCAATGACTGTGGAGGCAGAGGTCATGGGTTCAATTCTGCAGTGGTGTACTCTAAAAAGGCTGTCTGAGGCATTTTCTTTTAATTTAAATCACTGATGCCAGCAAAAACACCCTCACAGTGCCGTAACCTAAGGTGCCTCATAAGGCGCCCCATAGGTCACATTATAAAGTGTCCTGTCTGCCAAGGCACCCTATAATGTGCCCTATAAGGTGCTGTATGGGGCGCCTATGAGGCACCTTAGGCTACAGCACTGTGAGGGTGTTTCTGCTGGCAGCACTGATTTAAATTAAAAGAAAATGCCTCAGACAGCCTTTTAAGATTACACCACTGCAGGATCAAAACCATGACCTCTACCTCCACAGTCACTGAAGTAACTAGTAGGCTACATCTCTATAGCTACTACCACACTGCTGGCTGGCTACAGAAAGACTGCAGGTCACCACACAAACTGTCTGCTGTGGTTACCAGGATAGGGTAAATCCACCCGTACCCATGATGCACTGCACATGCAGATCAGCAGTCTACCGCTGATCACATAATGGGGTATGCACCCCCACAGCAACTAGGCCTGGTAGGGGGAACTGACCGTGTGTGTTACTGGCACAGAGTAGCTACAGACTGTGACATTGTGTGGGTCCTGTGCTCACCCTGAGGGTGAGGTGGGGCACCCAGCACCAGGTCCTCAGCACCTGGCTTACCTGTGATAGGCTATGCTGCAGGTCCATGCCAGTGTGTGATAGGTAGTCCTTGCAGGCGCACCTAGGATACATCTGTGTCCATCTGTATTTCCCAATCACATCTAGCCCTTGTGGACTATGATGCACCCAGAATAGTGCATATCCTGTGTGGGTGCCATGGTCACATGTCATAGGTGAAGGGGGTGTTTGGACCCAAAAGCGGATGATGTCGCACCACACAACCCACCCTCTGTGGCTCAGGGTGGGGGGACAGGATCTCCCACCAACAGATCCACATTGTACATCTCTACAATGGTGGCAGTAGAAAGGACCATCAACCACAGGCCTGCTAGGGAACAGGTACCCTACAGGACAGTCGATTCAGATCTGTACACATCACATAAGGCAATGGCAGACAGGCAGAATGCTGGAGAAGTCTGCTGCCCTCCACCACTACCTGACATTTACCAGCAGAGGGCACACTCAGTCTCCACCCACTGCACCCTGCAAGGTGGTCCAACCATACACATGATAACTGCAGACAGTCTGCCAGCTAGTACATAGTGCATGTTCCTGTAGGAACTGTGTGCACCCAAAAATGGGATGCAAGCACATACACCAAGCAGGTAGGTCAGTGATTGGGCCCCAAAAAAGAAAACCCATAACTATCACTTGAGAGAAATGCTGGATAGCACTATGGGGGAACCTAGCCATGCCGTGGTCAATGCTCAGTCAGGGTGAGAGTGACCTCCCAGCATGACATGCTGTGGTCAGACACTACAATGTCCCAGCCATTGCCCTATACTAGGGGTGGGGAACCCTGGTCCTGGAGAGCCGCAGACAAGTCAGGTTTTCGGGATATCCCTAATGAATATGCATGAGATATATATGCATTAGAGATATCCTGCCAACCTGACTGGTTTGTGGCCCTCCAGGGCTGGATTTGGAGACCCCTGCCTTACACCTCTGTCATTTAAGATTGTGAGTGGGCAAGGTGCAGATGTCCTAGACATCGAAAGGGTATATAGAATGTGTCACATTCCTCCTCGATTCTCACCACCACCAAAAAGTTGTCTAATAGACAATATTTGGTGGTGGTGAGAAGTGAGGAGGAATGTGACACATTCTATCTAACCTTTTTGATGTCTTGGACATCTGCACCTTGCCCACTCACAATCTTAAATGACAGAGGTGTAAGGCAGGGGTCTCCAAATCCAGCCCTGGAGGGCCACAAACCAGTCAGGGTGGCAGGATATCTCTAATGCATATATATCTCATGCATATTCATTAGGGATATCCCGAAAACCTGACTGGTCTGCGGCTCTCCAGGACCAGGGTTCCCCACCCCTGCCCTATACTCTGTGCAGATGCATACCCACAGTACCTTTCTCCTCATTATGCACATTGACAGGCTAACACTGGAAACAGTGCAAGCAGTGTGGGCTCAGTATGGTGTGGGCAGCCACAACACACTGGATAGACATACACACACTCCCACACCCATGCCAGCATTGTGCAAATATGGAGGTTTGTGGCAGCCCTGGCTACCTCACCAGTCCTGGGCACAGTGCGGGGTCACTCCCCTGGGTGGTAAAGACTGTCAGAAGCAATAACTGAAACACACTCCACAGATATCAAAAAGGTTGCTATGATGAATCTCTATCAACAAATCACGTTTAACTTAGGATTTGTTAGCTGACATTAATCATAGCAACCTTTTGATATATGTGGAACGTGTTCCCAAGTTTAGGATGGCATTGCTAAGGTATGCAGTTGCCAGTATTGTGAGATGCTGCTCCGTGCAGGGCCCAATAGCCTGACTCTCCATGAGGCTTTGGATAGAGGAACCTGTGGGTGTTTCTGCCCCTGCTGGCTGCTGCTCTAGGGCAGAGGTTCCCAACTCTGGTCCTGGTGGGCCAAACACTGTTCAGGTTTTCATGCTGTCCCTAATGAATATGCATGAGATACATTTGCATACAATGGGGGTGATGCATACAAATGCAGCAAAGGCATATTTATTAGGGACAGCGTGAAACCTGAATGGTGTTTGGCCCTCCAGGACTGCAGTTGGGAAACTCTTCTCTAGGGATTGCACATGTTTATGATGTCTGTGCTCTGTAGGGTAAAATATAGGCGTTTCAGGCATGTTTAATTTATCTGCAATAAAGGTTCCGTCTTTATTACCACGGTTTAGTACTGGGTAAAATATGGGGACAAGGTTGGCAGGAGCCACAGCTGGGACTTGAACTTGTGACTTTCTGCCCCTGTACACAGTGGCTGTATGTACTGCACCAAACTGTTGCCACAGGGGCAAATCATTCCCTGGGGATACCATGACTGTTCGTCAGACAGACCTTGTCTGTTGCAGTGCACAGCACCCCCCTAAACGGGGCTTGGCTGTGGTCTGCTGTGGGCAGATGCCACTGTCCCATCCGCCACCAGCACCCCTCTGCCACCATGCTGACATGCCCTTATAGCAGTGGTGCTGGTGGTGCGCAGTCCCAGGCCATCCAGTGTGCCGGTAGGCAGCTGCCTATGGTGTGGGTTCTCGGGTAGGGGTGCCTACATGGACATGCGCGCTTCCCCCCGGCACCGCCTGCCAATGTTATGTGCCCTGGGGGTACCTGCTGGGTAATATCCCCTGTGACCCTGTGGGACACACACTCGTGCCCATGTTGGTCCCTCGTCAGTTGCTGTCTTGCTGCTTTACAGTTTCGGCATTCCTATGTGCCACCTAGGCATCTGCCTAGTCTGCACTGCGCCCCAGCTGGACCACAGCATGTGCCGCCTGCAGCCCCCTGTATCCCATTTACAGCATCAGTACAGTTGCCCTTTCCTACGTGCCCACTCTGCTGTTGCTGCACATGTGCATGCCCTAAAAAACCTGCCCAATATAAACGACAAAAACCCTGATCACCGCTGTTTCAATGTGGGATCATTCACTTTTAGGGGGACAGAGCATAGACTCTTCCAAACATGATATCTTCCTTTTTACGCTTTGTCAGTAGTGTTGCTTTATTTTTATCATTACTATCACTATTGGCCAGCTTGGTTATTGGGATTTCAGATGTGGTTCTGGTAATTTTATATGTTTATTTGCCTTTTTGGTTCCTGCACATGTATGACTACTATCACTTTTCTGGGTTTCCCTGCCTTTGCTGTGCATTGCTGACTGAAATGGTTTCTCTCTCCTGCAAATGTGCCTCTAACGCGAGGGTTTCACTGGCGTTAGTGTTCAGACCTGGATTTCACAGCATTAGTGTGCCTGGAGCCTCTCCCCGCCCACTCTCTGCCCATTGACCCCTATCTCCGCCCTCTGGGAGGCCTTACTCCATCCTTCAGACCCGGATTTCACAGCGTTAGTGTGCCTTAATGCCGCTGCCGATGTTATCGCGCATTGCGTATCGCGCGGTAATGTCGCCGCTGCTACGTTAAGACGGTTTAGTAAACATACCCCTAAGTCTTTGGTATTGGTTCAATTTACTATGTTGAGAAATCAGATCCTAAAGTATTTCTAAACTGCTCATCTCATCCCAAGTGTCCATTAAGGGTGTGCATTTGTGAGCATACATTTGCTTTGTTTGAGGGCCTAAAACAGTACCAGCACAAGGGTATTTGGTGCCTTAGTTGAACCTTTAAGCTAATTACCCCTTCCCTACTCTAAGATTTTAATAATTAAACCCAACAATCATGATCATTCCACCACCACAATCTTTCCACAACAATCCTGTAAAAATGTATAACTGGACATCGTACTTTAACATTTGAAACGTTGCTTTGTATGTATGTGCCTGCCTTCTCTGCTGCAGGTGATGGCTTTTTAAGTTTGTCTGGCTATTAGGATCTATTGTTTTGCTTTGACGGCTGCTGCTACTGCGTTTTGCTGCGCCTCGGAAGCCGACACCCTAGGCAGGCATCCAGTCTTACTTAATGGTTGAGCTGGCTGTGCATAAACATTTTTAAATCCATGTAAATCACCTGCACACATGGATACCTAACAGATAACATGTACTTTTAAATAAAGTATCGCGTACAATGTACATCTAAAGAACCAATATGTGAAAGGAACACAAAAAATGGCTGAAAATCAGAAAAATTCCATTTTAAAGAAGCACAAGCAAAATGTTTTATGCTCATGCAGACCCCTAACGTCCATCAGTCACACAAGAACCTTGACCAAAGCAGATATGATACAAAACTGACCAACCCATATGAAAAGATGCATTGCTGAAAATGTAGTCAGATTGGAACAAGTATGAAAAACACAGACTCTTCAGTGCTTCAGGTGACTCTGAGTTATAAGTTAATGGAGAAAAAGATCAGCCCTCTAAAAAGGTCTGAGAAGATGGCGAAAGCTAATCACTGTGGCATTGATTCACCAATTCTGAGGCCAGAAGGCTGAGATGAAAAACTATTTGGGCAGACCAATGAATACAAATATTTGCTTTGCAAGGCTGGAGCCAAGGCTGCCTGAGAAGCTGTAAAGGGTAAAAGGGCTGAAATTGTGCCACTATCAAATAGCCCTGCATAGCTGACAAACCCATAGGTGCTTTGAGCAGACATATTTTTGGAACGTTTTCAAAAAGAAACTCCCGCGTTGTCTCTTTTGAAAAATTAGCAAGTGCAAAATGCATGCGTTAAGTGGGTAATTTTATAAAGTCATTTCTTCATGTCAATGGCCTGTTAACTCGTATAATATTCAAATCAGTGTAAACGTATGTGTGTACTTTGCCGAGGGTGTCATCTTGGCAAAGAATGGGCGGAGCTCACAGCTATACATATAAATTATAAAATACCTTAAGTGAGGCAGATACTTGTAAACTTTACCTGTGAGCATTTACAGTTTCTCTTGAGCAAGTGTGAAAGCCTAGGCCTGTAATCAGGTTCTAGTATTTCATAAGGACATATAAGCACCTTTGTGTTTTATGAAAGAGCACCAATGTTGGCTCCTTGTTGCGTTCTTAAGAACTTCCTTATAAAATTGTGCTTTAAAAGTACCCATGCACTTTCCACTTGTTATATTTTTGGACAGTGGAGAGGGCGAGAAAATATAGGGGCATGTTTACTAAACCGCGGTAATGTAGCATCGATAGTGTTAACATGCGGTAATGTTACCGGCAGAAGTAAATGTCCCAGAAAGTAAGGAGAAGGTGGAGAGTAGGGGTCAATGGGTGGGGAGTGGGCGTGGAGACGTTCCTGCTACACTAACACTGGAACAGTAACACCAGGACTTTACCACCAGTGAAAACCTGTCTGTAAATGCACATTTGCAGGAGAGAGAGACCATTTCAGTGTCAGCAATGTACAGCATAGACAGGGAGCCCAAGTAAAGTGATAGTAGTGCTCCATTTGCAGCAACAGCTTAGTACCCAAATATGAAAGGGCACTATAGTGATGGTGCAAATGGGGCAAAGGGGGCTGCAGGTGGGACATGCAGTGGGGGCAGTTGTGGCACAGGGCAGACTAGGCTGTCACCTAGGTGGCACATAAGAACACAGAAGCTGGAAAACAGCAAGACAGTGTCTGACCAAGGTCAAACATGATCAGTATTCTGTGTTCCACAGTGTCCCATCCAGGGGACATATACCCAGAAGGTACCCTAAACATCACACAGGAACCACTATGCTTGTAATGAGGCAAACAGTGCACATATGGGGACCACTCTAACAAGGGTCTACGGACCTTCCCCAGGATACATTCCAAACTGTTCGGAAACCAAACTCTCTTTACTACAGCCCTTGGTAAGGCAGAGCAGGTTGTGACCACGCGTTATCTAAAACATATATATACACCCAGTAGTCCAAACTGGGTACACTGTACCCGCACTGCATGCCCTAGCCTGTCCATAGTCTGCTGGTATAACACAATCTACCTATGTTTACCTAGTCTACTCTAGCCAATAGTTACTAGATCACCAACCTGACACCCCCCAGGCATCTCTCCTCCAGTTGGAAGGGACATGACATTGGCAGGCATTGATGGGGAGGATGTGTGGATGTCCATGTATGCCTCCCCACCCTGGACCCCGGACCCTAGACACCTGCCTACCTGCACATTGGATGGCCCGGGACTGCACACTTCCAGCACTGACAGGATATGGATATGTCAGCATGGCAGGGTGGGGGGGGGGGGGGTGTTGGTGGCACCCACCTGCAGCGGACCAAGGCCATAGCCCGTTCTAGTGTGTGGTGTGCAGTGCAACAGACAAGGCTGTTGGCTCCGGTACATGGAGCAGCAGTTATCACCAGAGCACTACTACTAGCTCCTGAACAATTAGCACACCTTAGCAATGCCTGCACAGTGATCAGGACCAGTGTGGTAGGCAGGGTTGCCAACCATCCCTATCTTTGCACAGTGCTGCAGTATGAGTGGGTATGTGTATATGTCTATCCATTGTTTTGTGGCTTTCTACTCCTCACTGGGCATCACAATGCTTGCAATGTTTCTAGCGTTAGCCTGAAAATGTGCATACTGAGGAGCAAGGTATTGTGGGTATGCCCAGACAGGGCGGATTGGGCAGGATGCGTCTGCATCGGGGGTAGGGCAATGGCTGGGTCATCATAGTGCCCAACCACCACCTGCATGGATAGGGTGGTCACAGCATGTCATGCTGGGAGGACACTCACTTTGACCGAGCAGTAACCATGGCATGGCTATGTTCCCGCATAGTGCTATGTAGGATCTGTCTCTGGTGATATCTGTGTGATCTCTATTCTGGGGCCCAATCACTAAAGCAACTGTTGAGTGTCTCTAGTTCCTCTGTGAACATGAAATGTAGACTGGCTAGCAGTCTGTCTGCAGTTAGTATGTGCATGGTTGGAGCACCTGGTGGGGTGCAGTTTGACTGTGTCTTCTGCTGGTGAATGTCAGACCATGGTGGTTAGCAGCTGAGGCCTTCCAGGCCTACTTACACTATTACTGGTGGTCTGCCTGTGCCCTAGTAACAGGTTACAGATATTTATTTATATTCTCTTATATACAGATATTTATATATATTCTCTTATATGGGAGGAGTAGCCTAGTGGTTGGGGCAAGGTACTTCAGGCCGGAAGGTCGGGGGTTCAAATCCCACTAGAGGACAGCAACCGTGGGCCAGAAGGACCGGGGTTTATAATCCCATAGGTGCTCCTTGTGGTCTTGGGCAAGCCACTTAACCCTCCATAGCCCATGTTCCCTGTAAGTATTAGGGTATGTGTCTCATATCCCCGCGTGTTAAATATATCCCCCAATTGTGTCATGACCGCTTTGATTGAAGGATAAGGCAGTATACAAAAAAAACTGTCTAAATAAAAAATAAATAAATGCTGTGCTATTCTGCACCAGTGCAGTTTACATTGAACAAACTGAAATTATATTGAACAGGGCATTATAACTTGGAGATGACTATTTTACAGGGAACATGGGCTATGGAGGGTTAAGTGGCTTGCCCAAGACCACAAGGAGCACCTGTGGGACTAGAAACTCCAGTCCTTCTGGCCCAAGGTTGCTGTCCTCTAGTGGGATTTGAACTCCTGACCTTCTGGGCCTGAAGTACCTTGTCCCAACCACTAGGCCACTCCTCCACACCAGCATACTGGTCCAATCCCCCTGGAGAACAGAAATCTCAGGCCAGCAGGACTGGGGTTGTTGGTCCCACAGCCACTCCTCATGGCTGTGGCAGTGCAACATTGCCCTCCACTCCTTCAGTTGCGGGGCCTTTGGGGACAAAGGGGATATACTGTACACCACTTTGACCCAGAGAGAGCAGTAATGGGCTTTGTTACATAAACCTCATGTGAATCTAGACACCCCTCTGCCCTGGTAATAGGTGACCATGGCAGCCACACTGTAACACAGGGTATGCACTATTCTGGGTGGGTCCCAGTCCACCAGGGCTAGATGTGACTGGGGCATACAGATGGACACAAGGTGACTTTAGGGTCCACTGCAGGGAATATTTACCACACACTGGTAATAATGTGGATCTGCAGCAGAGCCCATCTCTAGTACCACAGATACTGAGGACCTGGTGCTGGATGCCCATCCTCACCAACAGGGTGACCACAGAACCTGTGCAGT
This sequence comes from Ichthyophis bannanicus, assembly GCA_033557465.1. Taxonomy (NCBI): domain Eukaryota; kingdom Metazoa; phylum Chordata; class Amphibia; order Gymnophiona; family Ichthyophiidae; genus Ichthyophis; species Ichthyophis bannanicus. The sequence continues at coordinate 358,445,323 of CM066039.1, read as the reverse complement.
GGCATGGTTTGTAGCTGCTCTATGCCAGTATCATACGCTGTCAGTTCTTCTTACCAAGCTGGGATGCTGGAGAGGTGCATTCTCCATTTAGTGATCAGATGTAGATTGCTTTTTTGCATGTGTATTGCATCATGGGTACTGGTGAGGTCTACCCTATCGTGGCACACACAGCAGACATTTTGTGCGGTGACTTGCAGTCTTTCTATATACAACCATTGCTGTGCAGACAGTGTGGATGTGCTGCCTACTGATTAGTACGACTACCTAGGCAGGGATAATGGGTTCCATTACTCTTTGTTCTCTTTTTATGCTTGTCTGCCAGATCTGTGCTGCCAGCCCATAACACCCTCACCTCAGTTGCCAACCATCCTTCAGCCCATCTATCTGCCTCAGTCAACTGTATACAGTCCTGTCTTCTAGTGCAGGCTGCTACCCCGTGTCCTGCACTGGTACTCTTTTTTGCATGGCGGCTCTTCGTGCTCGCCTCTCCTGTGCCTGATCTGTATGGCACCCCTACTCCTCTGTCCTCCTATTGCTGCAAATATCCTGTCAACCCTGCCTCCTCTGGGGGACACGTATTCTCATCCTCTGCCACCCACTGTCATTGCAGCACTTTACATTGCCAACACCCTGTGCATTGGTACAGCTGCCTCCAACATGTTTGTCCACTTTACCGGCTGCCACATAGGATGCCCGCAGATATGGCAGGTCCATCAGCTCCCACCTCTCCTTCCTTCCATCACTTGTTCATTGCCTTTCCATGGTGCTCTATTCAGTGTTAGGGTTACAGCTGTTTTTATGCCTTACAGTTCATGCTTGTCAACTTAAAGCACCTTACAGCCCTTAGGGCACCTTACATTAGGGCACCTTACAGCCCTTAGGGCACCTTAGGTTAAGGCACCTTAACCTAAGGTACCTTAGGTTAAGGTGCCCTAAGGGCTGTAAGGCATCTTAACCTAAGATGTCTTAAGTCAAGGTGCCCTAAGGGCTTTAAGGTGCCATAGGTTTAGGCGTCTTAACTTAAGGCACCTTAACACCCTTAGGGCACCTTGAATTAAGGCGCCTTAGGTTGAGCGCCTTAATGTCCTTAGGGCACCTTGACTTAAAGTGCCTTGAGTTAAGGTGGCTTAAGTTAGGGTGCCTTATAGCCCTTAGGGCACCTTAAGGCATGTTTGTCACTTTAACATATGATGTCCCATTAATGTGCGTTAAACGGCCAAGGCGCCCTGTTACATGTGTTAAATTTCCCATTGCTCCCTTTACACCGGAACACCCCCTACCTGCCCATTGCCTTATTTGGCTTCAGGTACCTTAATGCTGCTCTTATCACTGGTAACTTTACCGTGGTTTAGTAAACATACCTCATAGTGTGCATACATGTGAAAATCAAATGCCTATGGGGTATTTATTTATTTTATTTAGCAAGCATTTGTAGCCCGCTCCTTCCAGCGATCAGAAGCGGGTAGGATTACTATTGTGAAACTGCCGAATCAAGGCAGGTACAAATTTTGTTTACATACAGATTGTCAGAAAAGCACATCATACAGAGTTAACACTTCTTAGCTATGGGGGAGTTCATTTACATATATACATAAATACATATATACAGGATAATCTTCTTTTTACTAAACTGCGGTAACGGTACATAACGCGTGTTATGTAACATTAACGATCATTAGCGCATCATAACATGCGTTATGATGCGCTAACAAGCGTTAACGTTACATAACGCGCGTTATGATGTGTTAACGATCCTAAAGCTCTGCGGCGCGATAAAACACCGCAGAAGGTGGAGAGAGGGCGGAGAGAAGGGGTCAATGGGAGGAGTGTGGGCGGGGAGAGGTTCCCTGCACACTAACGCGCTGGTCTGAAGAGCTGAATCCCAACGCGAATGAAAACCTGCCATTAAATGCACAGTTCAGGGGAGAGAAACCATTTAAGTGTCAGCAATGTACAGCATAGGCAGGGAAACCTAAAAAGCAGTGATAAGTGTGATACATGTGCACAGAACAAAAGGGCACATAAACATTGAAAATGACCTCAACAAACTGGAAAAAAAACATAACCAAGCTGGCCAATAGTGATATTAATGGGTACCATCAACCCCCCCCTCCCCCGGGAAAGTTCTAAAAAAATGATATTAATCGTGGAAGGGTTTATGCTCCGTCCCCATACAAAGTGAATGAGCCCACAGTGAAATTGCGCTGTGCAGGGTTTTCCTCTCCATTGGACAGATGTCCTATGGCATGCACATGTGCGGCAACAGCAGGGCGGGCATGTTGGAACGGCAATTGGACAGATGCCGGAAAAGGGGATACAGAGGGCCTCAGGCGGCACATGCTGTGGTGCAGCTGGGCCACAGTTCGGACTAGGGTGATGCCTAGGTGGCCCATACAAATGCTGAAACAGCAGAGCAGCCAGACAGCAACTGCTGAAGGCCCAACATGGGCACGACTGTGTGTCCCACAGTGTCACAGGGGATAGTACCCAGCAGCTACCCCCAAGGGCACGGAACATTGGCAGGCGGTGCTGGGGGGAAGCGTGAACACCTATGAAGGCACCTCTACCCCAGAACTCGCACCATAGGCAGCCGCCTACCCGCATACTGGATGGCCTGAGACTGCACTCCACCAGCACCATCTGCAGAAGGGAATGTCAGCATGGTGGCAGAGGGTTATTGGTGGTGAAGGGGGCAGTGGCAGCTGCCCAGAGCAGACCGTGGCCTTGCCCTGTGTAGGTGGGTGCCATGCACTGCAACAGACAGGCCCTGTCTGACCAACAGTCATGGTATCACCAGGGAATGCACCATCTCTGTGAGAACATGGTGGTGCAGTGCACAAAACCAGTGTATTCAGAAGCAGAAGATCACAGGTTCAAGTCCCAGCTGTGGTTTCTGCCAACCCAGTCTTCATATTTTACCCACTACTATAACGTGCTAATACAGACAGAACCTTTATTGCAGATGACGTAAACATGCCCAACACACCTACATTTTACCCTACAGAGCACAGACACCATACCCATGCGCATTACCTAGAGCAGAGTCTCCCAAATGCAGTCCTGGAAGGCCAAATACCATTCAGGTTCCATGCTGCCTCTAATAAATGTGTCTGTGCTGTCTTGCTATGCACCGCCCCCATGGTATGCAGTTGTATCTCATGCATATTTATGAGGGACAGCATGAAAACCTGAACAGTGTTTGGCACACCAGGACTGGAGTTGGGAATCTCTGCCGTAAAGCAGCAGACAACAGGGGCAGACACACCCACACCCACAGGCTCCATTATCCAATGCCTCCTGGAGAGGCAGGACACTGGGCCCTGCATGCATCTCCCAATACTAGCACTTGCATACCTTAGCAATGCCACCCTAAACCTGGGAATATGGTACACAGCTATCACAAGTTTGCTATGATTACTGGCAGATAGCAATTCCTAAGTTAAGCACAATTTGCTGATTGAGCTGCAGCATAGCAACCTATCTGATGTCTGTGGAGTGTGCTACAGGTCTTGTGTCTGACAGTATTTACCACCCTGTGGAGTGACACCAACAGTATTGCTTACCATAGCCATGCCTGCACTCTGCCCAGGACTGGTATGGTGGCCAGGGCTGCCAAACACCTCTATAGCTGCACAATGCTGGCATAGGTGTAGGGAGTGTGTGTCTGTCTATCCAGTGTGTGGTGGCTGCAAACACCCTCCACAGCCCACACTGCTAGCACTGTTGCCAGTAGTGGCCTGCCAATGTGCATAATGAGGAGCAAGGTACCGTGGGAACAGCCAGGATAGGATGGCCTGGCCTGGGTCCATCTGTACATAGCATAGGGCAATGGCTCGGACATTGTAGTGGCCGGCCACCACCTGCACGGACAGAGTGGCCACAGCATGTCCTGCTGGGAGATCACTCTCACCCTAACTGAGCAGTGACCACGGCATGGCTAGGTTCCCCCATAGTGCTATATTGTATTTTTCTCATGTGATGTTTATGGGTTCTCTTTTGGGGCCTGATCACTGATTTATCTGTTTGGTGTGTATGCTGATCTCCCAGTTTTGGGTACACGTATTTTCTCCAGGACCATGCATTATGGACTAGCTAGCAGACTGTTTGCAGATAGTATGTGTGTTGCTGGAACACCTTGCAGGGTGCAGCGGCTGGAGGCTTGCTAGTGGAGAATGTCAGATGGGGGTTAGCTGTGCATTTCCAGGCCTTCTGTTTGCTATTGCTTTATGGATGTGTACAGCTCTGCATTGCCTGCCCTGTAGGGTGTTTGATCCCTAACAGGACTGGGGTGATGGTCCCCTCTACTGCCACCATTGCAGGGGGGTAGAAAGTGGATCTGTTGGCGGGAGATCCTGTCCCACACCCTGAGCCCCAGAGGGTGCGTTGGGTGGTGGTATGTAATCTCCCTGTGGGTCCCAACACCCCCCTTCACTTACATCATGTGACCATGGCACCCACACAGGAGATGCACGTTTTTGGGTGTATCATAGTCCACAAGGGCTAGATGTGACATATAGATGAACACAGGCATATCCTAGGAGTGTTTGCAAGGACTATCTATCACACATTGGCACTGATGGGGACCTGCAGCATAGCCTATCTCAGTAAAGCCAGGTGCTGTGAGAATGGTGCTGGGCACCATACCTTTCCCTCAGGGTGAGCACAGGACCCGCACACTGTGACGGTCTGGAGCTACTCTGTGCCACTAACACACACCGTCGGCACCCCCTACCAGGCTGAGGTGCTGTGGGTGCATACCCCATCTTGTGATCATCTGTAGACTGCTGATTTACATGTGCTGTGCATCCTGGGTACGGATGGGTTGACCCTATCCTGGTAACCACAGCAGAATGTGGGTGTGGTGCCCTGCAGTCCTCCTGTAGGAAGCCAGGTGTTTGTTAGCAGCTGTAGCCCACTGGTTACTTTACTGCCCATGGAGCCAGAGGTCATGGGTTCAGAACCCACAGTGGGGTTCATTGACAGGGCTGTCTTAGGCATTGTCTATTTTTATTGTATATTAGTGCTGCCAGCAGAAACACCCTCAGAGTACTGTCACCTTAGGATGCCTCATAAGGCGCCCTATAAAGCGCCTTATACGGTGCCTTATATGGTGTCCTATAGGGGACATTATAGGGTGCCTTGGCAGACAGCGCACTTTATAATGTGCCCTATGTAGTGCCTTCTAGGGTGCCTTATGTGGCACCTTAGGTTACGCCACTGTGAGGGTGTGTTTGCTGGCAGCACTATTAAAGTACAACTAAACTTCCTCACAGCCCAATACTTAACCCTTTCCAGGCCAAGCCCAAATCTTTCGGGATCCAAACTTCTGCCTAAATATTCCTATCAAATGGTATATAATACATGACCATGGCAGAGGGAACGTCACTATTGGAACATATTGAATAAGACAGGTACAATTTTCCTGAAATATGCAAAAATTAACCCGGCTGCAGAATGTGGATTAAAATATTATAGTAGGCCTTCAAAGGGTTACACATGATGCCTCAACCAGCCTTATTCATTAGGCACACTGGGGAATCTAACCCATGACCCTTGTACCATCAGTCTGTGTAGTAACCATTGTGCTACAGCTCTGTTTCTGTATTTGGGTGTCTGCGCGCTTTCTTAAGCTTAACGTGCAGTAACGCGCCCTGTAACAATCGTTGCTGCGCGGTGCCTTATAATGCGCGTTATCGGTAACGATGTACTGCCCATGTCCTTATTTGGGGTTTCTGCCTCTAACGCGGATCCTAACGCGAATCACACTAACGCAGTTTAGTAAACATACCCCTATGTGTTGTTTTCCTCCCATAAACACGTCCACAAAGATGCCTCTTTTTAACATGGCTAAAAGTACAGCTATTATAGAAAGTGTACATACAGTTGGCTGCTTTTCACAAGCAGAATCTTCACTTAAGCCAATTTACTTGAGTAAACATCTGTTTATCCAGGTAAATATTTTTGAGATCAAGGCATTTGGGTCTGCCTTGTTGCCGAATGCATTACTTGACTCATTTCTTTATGACTGGTCCTCTTTATCTCCTTTAGAGCATGCAAACTTCCACTGGCAATTTTTTTATTTTTTTTTAATTTAGCTCTTGCTTTTTTGGTAGTACTTCAGGGTAGTTTAAATTCAGGTACAGTAGGCATTATTCTGCCCCTAGATAGACGGTTTATAATCTAAGTGGGCACCTGCAGTTAAACGATTTGCTTAAGTCATTAGAAAGCAAGAGTGTGATTTAAACCATGGCCATCCTAGTTCCTAGCCTACTGCTTCAATCATTAGATTACTCCTTCACTCCTTGCAAGCATGCTTGGTATATAATAGCTTGCTACAAAGTATGATGCAAAGAATGCTTTCCCATGTTTTCCATGGTACATATTTTCTGAAATTTATTCATTCTGATTCTATACAAATCAATAAGAAAACCCCAGCACTCACATATACAGAAAAAGCTTAAAGTTAAAAAACAAATTGCATGGCTTGAGTAAAGGGAAGGGATTTTGCTCACATCTTTTACAGGAAAAGCTCAAGGCGAGTTATAGGGGCTGGTTTACAAAACCACGTTAGCTGGTGAGGCGGCAGATAGAGCATATTATCTGGACATAGTAGCAAGGGACATGGGGCAACTGCAGAGAACGCAGCGATTTCATGTGCTATTTGCAGACGATGCCTTATCTTCAGGATGGAGAGTGGGTGTGTCTGCAATGTGCGGTTACCACAGGCCTCAACAGCGTGTAGTAACTTGGATTTGCAGACAGCATGGATATAGCTAACGCCACCTAAATAAGTGGCATTTTCTGCATCCACGATGTTGCATGACCGCCTTCTCTGCACTTACAGTGTGTTATCTGCTGGGCAATTGCTGTGCATGCCCCCATCGGATAACGCATGGCTTTTGCAGCTAATGTGGCATCTGCATTTTTTTTGGCACATTAGCTGCAAAAGTCTAACCCAATTTCGTAAACGTGCCCCATATTCAGGTACTTCCCTGCCCCCAGATGGCTTATAATCTAAGTTTGCACCTGAGGCTGTAGAGGGTTAAAAATCACAAGGAGTAACAGAAGCCTTCAAATTGGGCCTCTGCATTTCTCAGCCCACTGCTCTGACCATTAGGCTGGGTGCAGAAGGATGGGGAGACACTTGTGCAAAATGTAGGGTCCAGCAAAAGAAACTTCTTCACAGACAAGTAACACCCTGATCTGTGGTTAGTGGGGGGCTATCTAAGAGCAACCAGAAGTGACTCCAAACTGAGCTTTAGTTGGATATTTTTCCCTGGAAGCTGTTGCATTTTTCCACAATAACAGGAGGTTTACCATTATTCTGAGTAGGGGTCAAAATCTGGGTACAGACCTCTGGGAAAATAGATTAAAGATGTACATGTAAAAGGGCGAAAATCCTTGAGTGCAAAAGAGGAGAGGAGGAGGAGGAGGACGGAAAGTATCTGTTGTCTGATGGTCTGAACATCATTTTCTTGGCTTTGGAGGTCATTCTGAAATGCAAATAATCCATCTGGACTTGCGGGATAGATGTTTTTCTCACTGCATGTATTCCTAAAGCATGCGGGCCTGCATGTACATGGCGCGGAAATGGGGAGCTAAGAACATAGGCAGGAGGGGCGGAACATGGGTGTGACAAGCTGCAGAGACGTGGAAAGAGCATTCAGGAAAGGCCCGTGTATATCCTGAGTGTTTCCCATGGGAACACGGAATAAGGCCAGCACTTAGAAAACTTTCTGCTCTGAACTTCAACACATCCCCTATAGATGAATGGTTGTGACACATCTGTATTAAACTGGAGAGACTGCTGTGTGGGAGGGCACAAGATGCAGTTGCAAAGAATAGAATGCACAGGTGAAGGATATTTGTAAGGTTAAGGAACAATAAAAAACACCCACACAGAAATATAAAGCACTGCAATAGTCTTTATTCTGGCTACGCTGATATTTGCTGTTTGTGCTAGTCTTTCCAAATAATTCCAGTGTTCAGAACGATGGGAATGTAGATGTAGGAATGATATGTGAGGTAGTATGGAGCAGATTCATGTGTGACTGAGAAATACAGAGCAGATATGTTATCCTGAGACGCCATGCCATTATGTCTTACCAACAATTGTTTATAGGTGCAGGTCATGTCTTTTGCAGATGTATGTCATTTGTGACTGCAAGCAAGAGTGTGTGTGTGGTATGGGAGTGCAGGGGAGGCCCTGGTGTGCTGACCTGCAACCCTGGGGGGACATGTATGCCTGGCCAGTACCTGGACTGTGGGGCTTACTGCAGCATCACCAGGTGCCAGTGTGAATGGGCAGTATATTCTGAAAATCTGCTCTGCAGCAACTTAGCAGGGTATGTCAGTGGTGGGGGACCCTCAGAGTGGGAGCATGCTGCATGCAAACAGCACTGGTGCATATCTGCTCTGCAGCAACTTAGCAGGGTATGTCCCCGTCAGTGGTGGGGGACCCTCGGAGTGGGGGCATGCTGCATGCAAACAGCACTGATACATATCTGCTCTGCAGCAACTTAGCAGGGTATGTCCCCGTCAGTGGTGGGGGACCCTCAGAGTGGGGGCATGCTGCATGCAAACAGCACTGGTACATATCTGACTGCACCGTGTTATTTGTGACTGCAGTTACTAAGTTGTTCTTCACATGCCATGTTTGTTTTGCTGCAGAGTCTGTCTGGACGAACACCTCACTTTCCACTTGCTTATACAGTAGCTTTGGTGCACGTACATAACCTGGTAGCGTTATGGGCATGCAACAAACTAGAATATATAGTCTGGTTTGTATGGCCTTATCTGTTTCATCCGTATTAATGTGTTGTTTGCATGAGCATACCACTGTCAGTGTGAGCATCAACTTAGGAGATGGCCGCATGGCAATGGGAAGCATCTGAGACGTCTATCTTGTCAGAATACGGTGGGCATGGGGACATAGGTCGTGTCAGGGACGTATATCTCGCTGATCCGGAACCATGGGTGCATCTATACCCGCGGTTCCAGAATCAGGTTTATTATGTGCCCATTGTGAAGTTAGATGTTTCTGCTGGCGAGATGTGGCTGTTATAGAATCACGCTCTACATGAATAACCTTTGAAGTGTTTGAAAGCTCACCGAGCAGAAGATGAATATTCCCATTCGCCAGAAGAAATATTTGGAAAAACTCATTATCTGATTGCTATTCATCTTTTGGAGGCCTAAACCCCTAGATGTGTGGTTTAATTGACTCTTATAGTATATACAAAGTCAAAGGGAATCTCACTTCTTGGGTATCGATCCAATGGAAATACAGAAATATTGCTACTACTACTATTTATTTAGCTGCATTTATATCTCACTTTTTACCAGGTCAAAGTGGTTGGGGGATACATTTAACACAAGGGGATATAAGACACATACACTAATATTTACAGGGAACATGGGCTATGGAGGGTTAAGTGGCTTGCCCAAGACCACAAGGAGCACCTGTGGGACTAAAAACCCCAGTCCTTCTGGCCCAAGGTTGCTGTCCTCTAGTGGGATTTGAACCACCAACCTTCTGGCCTGTGGTACCTTGCCTCAACCACTAGGCCACTCCTCCCTACTACTGCTGAGCATTTGTATAGCACTACCAGTCATACGCCGTGCTGCACACAAATGTAAGAGACAATCCCTGCACATCAGAGCTTACAGTTTAGTCAAGACAAAACACAGAAGGTGTAGGCAGGGGTAAAACAAGGGAAGGAAAAGGAGATTAGGTGAGTCAAGATCCAAAAGTGGCAGCGAAGAGGTGGACTTTCAGCCTGGATTTGAAGAGGGTTAGAGAAGGTGCCTGGCGTACAGACACAGGTAGCTTGTTCCAGGCGTAAGGTGCAGCAAGGTGAAAAGAGCGAAGTCTGGAGGTAGCAGAAGAAGCGAAGGGCACAGATAGAAGCAGTTGGCTAGAAGAGCGGAGTTCCCGAGGGGGGTTGTAAGGGGAGATACGAAAAGAAAGGTAGTGAGGAGCCGCAGAGTGAATGCATTTATAGGTCAGCGGGAGACGTTTGAACTGGATGCAGAAATGGATAGGGAGCCAGTGAAGTGACTTGAGAAAAGAAGTAATATGGGCATGACGAGGCTGGCGGAAGATTAGCCATGCAGCGGAGCGTTGAACAGATTGAAGCGGAGAGAGATGATTCAAAGGGAGACCAGCAAGGAGTAGGTTACAGTATACAAGGCGGGAGGTGATTAAGGAGTGGATTAGCATTTTAGTAGTGTATTCAGAAAGGAAGGGGGGATTCTGCTAATGTTATAGAGAAAGAAACGGCAGGTCTTAGCTACAAGATGGATATGTGTGGAGAAAGAGAGAGAGGAATCAAAGACAACCCCCAGATTGCGGGCCCAGGAAACAGGAAGGCGTACAGAGCTATCCACAGAGACTGAGAAAGGAGGAAGAGGAGGGGAGGTTTTAGGGGGAAAGATAAGAAGTTCAGTCTTGGCCATGTTTAATTTCAAGTGGCGGCAATGTCAGAAAGGTAAGCAGAGATCCGGGTCTGGATTACTGGAGAGAGTTTAGGTGTAGAGGTAGATCTGGGAGTCATCAGCATACAGATGTTATTGAAAACCATGGGAAGAGATACGCGCACCAAGGGACTGGGTGTAGAGACAGAAAAGGAGAGGACCCAAGAAAGATCCTTGGGGTACACCAATTGGGAGCGGGATAGCAGAGGAGGAGGAGCCACCAGAACACACACTGAAGGAGCGATGGGAGAGCTAGGAGGAGAACCAGGATAGTACAGAGCCCTTAAAGCCAAGCGAGGAGAGTGTATCGAGGAGAAGGTTGTGGTCAATAGTGTCGAAAGCAGCAGAGAGGTCAAGAATGATGAGGACAGAGTACAGGCCCTTGGATTTTGCCAAGAACAAGTCACTGGAGACTTTGACAAGAGCCGTTTCAGTAGAGTGTAAAGGACGAAAGCCAGACTGTAAGGGATCCAGGAGGGCATGAGAGGAGAGGAAATCACGGCAGTGGTGGTGAACCGCATGTTCAAGTAGTTTAGAAATGAATGGAAGGAGAGAGATGTGTCGATAATTAGAAGGACAGGTGGGATCAAGTGAGGGTTTCTTGAGGAGAGGTGTGACCACAGCATGCTTGAAGTCTGCAGGGACAGTTGCAGTGGAGAGCGAAAGGTTGAGAATATGAGAGATGGAAGGGACAACGGTGGAGGAGATGGGGCTTAGGAGATGGGTGGGGATAGGATCAGAGGAGCAGGTTGTGAGTTTGGAGGAAGAAAGAAGGTGTGCAGTTTCCTCTTCAGAGATTGTAGGAAAGGAAGAGAGGGTAACAAGGGAAGGGGGGGGGGAGAGTTGGGAGTGAAGAGGGGGAGGAGGGGAAATAACTGGATTTGTGAGGAATTGGAGGGTGACCTTGTGGATTTTGTCATAGAAATAGTCAGCCAGGGTTTGGGCAGAAAGGGAGGGAGGGATCATAGGCGGAGGCACTTTGAGGAGAGAGCTGAGAGTGGTAAAGAGACAGTGAGGATCATAGGCAAGAGAGTTAGTCAGATGGACATAGTAGTCTTGTTTGGCGAGAGCTATGGCTAACTGGAAAGAGACAAGCATGAATTTGAAGTGTAGAAAATCTTCAGGGGAGTGGAACGGGCACAGGAACATAGATAACGGGTAGTGTGTGAAAGCCAGGGCTGGGGTGCAGAACATCTTACAGGACATGGGGTGGGTGGAGCGAGAGCATCCAGAGCAAAGGAGAGTGCAGCATTATAGGAAGTTACTGCCTTGTCGACAGACTTGGATGACAGAGTGAAAGAAAGAGATGGAGAAATGGTGGAAGAGAGAGCCAAGGGAGCAATAGCAGGAAGGTTTCTAAATAGGTTGGAGGAGACGGGACGAGGCTGAAGCAGTGGGAGCTGAAGATTGAAGCTTAAAAGGTGATGACCAGATAAGGGAAGAACTGAACTATGGAAGTTCAAGGGTGAGGAATTAGAGAAAAATATCAGGTCTAGGCAGTGACCATGCTGGTGAGTGGGGGCAGTGGAACAAAGCTGGAGGTCAAATGAGGAGGTGAGGGAGAGGAGCTTTAAAGCAAGAGGATCAGAGGAGTTATCAACATGAATGTTAAAGTCCCCAAGAATAAGAATGGGGGAAGAGGAATCCAGAAAGAAGAAAAGCCACAAGTCGAAGTCAGTGAGAAAGGTAGAAACAGACTTATGAGGAGGTCGATAAATAACAGCTACCCGGAGAGGAAGTGGAGTGAAGAGGCAGAAGGAGTGGACTTCGAAAGCCAGGGGCCGAGGAGCCGAGGAGAGTGCAGCATTATAGGAAGTTATATGAATTAAAGCTCTGAGAATCAGGTAAGTCATGTCTTTCTCAGCACTCAAGGCAAGTTACATTTAGGTATAGCGAGAATTTTCCTCTCTCTAGAAGACTTATAATCTCAATTTGTACCTAAGGCAGTGGAGGCTTGTGACTTGTCCAACATCACAAGGAGTGGTAATGGGAGTCAAGCTAAACTTTCCTAAGGCTTAACCTGCTGCTCTAATCCTCCATGAAGCTTAGATGCTAGTACGCAAACTGGAGAATCGAGTCACGGCACTATGGTTAATCATAAAAAGCCCACATGGTGCAGGGGGAGCTATGGATAAACCAATCCAATGACAAGATAAAACCACAGATTTCCAATGTAGCTCTTTGCTCTGATGGTGTCTCTCCAGAAAGTCTATGGCTGACACTGAAAGTTTCTACAACATAAAAGCGGACTAGGAGTTAGAGTAACTTCCCTCTCTCTTCTTTTTTCTTTCTTGGTTGGTGAGTAAAGCAAACTTGTGTTCTCTTGACATTGAACCCAAAGGTTGTGTTGGTAGCATTTTTTCACTTTTGATTCTTCAGAAAATAGATGGCAAAATGAAATATTGGGAGTTTGTTACACTCGATGAACAGTTTCAGCTCAGCCTTTTTTCCCCAGCCTTACTGAATTGTGATATATCATTTGGATTGATGCAAGAAGCCAGAACTCTCTATGGATCTTTGATTCTTCATGTTTTGCAAGTTAAAAATGCCCACTGAGCCATTGCAATGATGGTTGATGACCATAATCTCAAGAGTGTTTGTTCCTACTAGTAAAAGTGACGGCAACCGGAGCCATGATGGAATTTACAAAATGCTTGTGGGTCGGACATAAATCATAGTGGTAAAGAGCTGTTGAGGGCTAGCAGATAGAAAAAAATGAAAGCAAAGGACATACTTTGGAGGGTAGTATAAAGCAGGATTGAAATAATGGGGGAGGGGGCGGGGAGATGATGCTGAGCAGTGGGAATTTGGGTACTCATCTATTCAAGTTGGTGGGGTTCCAGAGAGGAAGAGTATCTATCTAGACAGATTGAATGGACCAATGGGTTTTCCTCTGACATCATTACTATCTTATAATATGATGAGTCTGCTGTACTAAACTGCAATATTTCTTCACAAAAGGCCACAAATAAAAAAAAAAACAGGCAAACTTCCCAGAAACACAGAAAAACATTCATGTTTTACATGTTTTTTTCATTCATTGCAGACTTCTGTGAAAAAAATAGCTAATGTTCACTGATTTGCATAGGTAGAAAGCACATGTGAACAAGTCTGCTAAGGCAGTGGTACTTAATCCAGTATTTGGGGCACATCCAACTAGTCGATCTTTCAGGATTCCCACAATGAATAGGTATGAGAAGTGGAGAAGTAGCCTAATGATTTAAAATCTGGTTTGGGCGCCCAGAGACCAGAGTTTGGTTCCCACTAGCACTCCTTGTGGCCTTGGGCAAGTCACTTAATCCTCCATTGCCTCAGAAAAATCCAAGTTATCAATGTCCCTGTTTAATGTACATTATCAAGTTTCAATGTAAGCTGCTTTGATTGAAATGATAAAGCAGTATATAAAACCTGTTAAATAAAGAAATATATTATAATCATTCTAGAAAACCTGACTGGCTGGATGTTCCAGAGAACTGGGTTGAGAACCATTGCGCTAACCCATGGAAAGTCCCAGGAGCTGTTTCGGTGGCCTCTGCATATGCAATCTGCTTTTCAGAAGCTACCAAATGGTAGCGGTGTAGCCTAGTAGATTGTGACTTACAGAAGCAAAGGTTCAAACTCCACATCTCACAGTGAAATACCCTGGGCAAGTCACTTCACTCTATTTGACATCATTGCCTCAGATTCAAAACCTAGATTATAAGCTCTATGCAGCAGGGAAATAATGATATACAGTATTGTGCCAGTTCTTTCTCAGCCACTAAATTGCAGGCTCCTTGGTGCAAGCAAGCTCTATCTCCTTCTCATTAAGGAAGGTTTATTTCAACAGACAATCAGCGACAATTACAGGAAACGAGTTAGCAGAGAACCTGTCGCTGTGTGTCTCCAGCACAGCCGTACTATCGAATCCCAACCCCAGCATCTGTCAGTGCAAAAGATAGAAAAGCATGCCTTGCGTTAAAAAAATGTACTTTGTTCTGATTGCCTCTGACAAAACGTTCATGGCAATTGCCATTTTTATTACATAATTAAGGCTTTCAACTGGCTTTATTTTCAGCGGTTTATTTCGGAGTAGTGAAAATAACAAGGCATTATGTCACAAGTATTGTGGCTGCACAGGAACATGGGAAGACTGCTTTTCATGTGCATTTGCCATAAAGTCTGCTGTGATCTGACTTCAAACTAAAGCTTCCAGCAGATCCATAAGGGACACAGTTCCATTCCAAAGTGCCAATTCCAAAATAAATGAGACAAAATGTTTTGCCTATAGTAGCAAACTCTGTCAATCATTTTCTTCTCAGTGGTGCTCCTGTCACCAGGAATTAATGTAGAGCGTTTTCACTTCCAAAATAAGAAGGCAGGTGATTAAGTTCTTCCAAAGGCTGCTTCATTTAACTTCAGATTTTGACGCATTAAGGGACCAGTCACAAAGGGAAGGAGCTGTCCATACGGTGATGGGAAGGGAACTACTGTAGCATCTCTAAACATGTCCAGAGCACATGTTCCCCCACAGCGTATCTGTAGCATACACAACCGCCCCCCCCCCCCCCCGGCACATTCTCATGAAGCAGTCCATCAACACTAAGGGCACCACTATAAGATATTTCCTTGAAACCCCATCCCTTCAGATAACCCATTTGAGGCGGCTGCTTATTAATGTCACAAACACTTGCTTTCAAATTTTTGCAAACATAAGCAAAAGAGGCTTTTTTTCCCTCGTGTTTCTATTTATAATGCTTCAGACACAATATATACGTCATTCGTTTATTTTCAGAAGTCAGTACTGAATTCATTATTTTTGATGGGCCTGTGTTCCTTTGTTACTCTTTCATGTAATAAGAATTTAAATTCAGTTTTGAAATCTATTTTTGGAGATGCTGAAAATGACTATAGGGGTCATTTTAGAAACCTGTTTATGATTTTGATGTCTGAAAATGGCCATTTAGATGTCCCAGTCACATCCACAGCCCAAGAGCTCTTTTAGAAGGCCCCAAACATGCAGGTGCTTGGAACAATCATGTCCATATTGTAATGGGACCTGGCAGAGGTGTGTCTGGTGCAGTCCAAGAAAGATACTTGTAGGTGACCGATTTTGAAAAGGGACCTCACGTTTACCAATGGCAGTATGAAGAGTACAAAGAAAAGGAAAATGCCCCCTCACTCCCACTATATTTTTTGCCAACTCAGAAATACCTATTGACCTCTGCTGCACTTTGCCATTTCTAAAATAGAAGGTAACATATACACATATGCATCCCAGAATATTGGCGCAGGCCTATGTGGCTAATACCTTGTCTATATAACGCACATGCACTTTTCTGAAATTGGCCGGTTTTCTGCACGTGTCTGGCCCCTTATTCTGCATGTCCCCATCCATTTTTACATCACAGCAGGCACGTTTATCTTTTAGGGTGGAGATAGGTCAAGCTTAGATGAAATTTACATGTGTCCATCTTCACTGATGTACGGAATTTCACATGTTTAGTCATAGACGTCCCAGATTTCACCTAAATGGGATTTCTAAAATGTGTCCGCACACTTATACAGACAGATCTTGCAATTACTAGTTCCACACATTAATATCTTTCTAAATATTTTTTTAATGTAGGCCCTGCCATAAAATAGCATCTTTCTTCTTCTCTCCATGCAAGCCTAACTGCTCATAGCTTTTCACCTAGAAATTGGCCAAGCCACTTCCTTATTCTCAGGCACTAATTGTTCTCCTGCACTTATACAAAGTCAGTTAGATTATTGTAACTCTCTTTTAGCTGGAGTCCTCCTCTTCCACTCAAAAGGCTACAACTCATACAAACACTGCCGTGAAACTTTCGTTCCGTGCTAAATGATTCTATCATGTCTCTTTGTTGTTGTTTCAAGAATATTGTTTGCCCATTTCATTCAGAATAAAAGTATAACATTCTAATTTTGGCCCATAAGGTCTATTTTTTTATTATTTATGATTTTCCAAAAATTACAAATACATCAAGCAAATAATTACTTGAAGGAAAGGAGAAGCACTTAAGAAAACACATACGTAAAAAGTAAACAAGTGCTGAATACAGATAGCCCACTAGAGAAGAGGGGGAGAGACTAGTAGATAGGCTAAAGATTGAACTATAATAACAAGGTAACATAGACCTAGGAAAAAGATGGTTACATGGCCCATAGTATCAAACATTAGCGACCCAGTTGAGCCAATTTAACCAGATCCCACTGTGACCAAAACACTACCTGTAGATTGTCTCAAATCCAAAAATGCACGCAATTGCTTTGGATCATAGAAAATATATCTCAAAAAAGAAGATTTAATTATGCACTTGCATGGAAAGTGCATCATAAAGGAAAAATCTGAGGCAGCAACTTCCGAACACACAAACAGAAATTGACGATATTTAACTTGAGTCACATGGAGGCACATTCCATAGAGTGCGTCCAGGCCTCTGTGCATCCGATTGCAATGGGACGCATAGAGGCAGACCTGATTCTAATTCCACAGGGGTTATACATGCCCCACGGGATCAGAATCGGGTCTACGGTTTGTACGTGCAGGCTGGGCCCCAATTCCGATCAGCCTGCATGTACAGATCCCTGTCCGGCTAACTTAGTGAGGCTCCTGAATGGAGCAGCGGTGCTATGGCATCCTGTTGCCATGGCACCATGGCTCCATTCAAAAGCTGCAATCCCCGGCCACTGACCACATTCTTCTTTTCCCACAGCCCAACCCCTGATCTGGTCTTCCATGGCCAGGGTCGGACTGCGGGGAATCTCCTGCACCTCCTCACCTTTTCGATACCACCCGGGCCTGCCATCCTCCGAAGTCCAGTGAGACTTTACCCACTTCTGAGGTGGAATAAGGCCCCCATCCAGGGTTGACTTCAGTATCAGCACTGTACGTCTGGGGTCGCAGACCACCCATGCCCTGTCCTTGCTCCGCCTCCGCAATGCCCCCTCCAACCCCCAACTAAGTCTCCCTGTACAAATTCCTTGTTTGTACGGGGACGCTTCTGCCAGGAATAGAAGGGGGCGAATAGACCCCATAGGAAATATATGGGAAAACCCAGACCTTTTGTCCAAAAAACAATTTAGTAGCATTCCAAAAATATAGTCTCAGAGTCCAAGCTTGGTCTGGCTCAAGTACAAATGTAACTAACAAGTAGCTCTTCTTAAACTCTCTTCTGATGTCCCTTCCAGAACTTGAGTGAGATTCAGAGTATCCAGAGAGGGGTCACCTCCCTACCCTCCTCTAACACTAAACTACTCAAACGCTTCTTTATAGGCAACTAATACACTTTAGAGGTGGGGGGTAAAGCATTCTCCAGCACCCCCAATATATCAAGCAAACACTCTTTAAACAACACAACCAGAGATATGTTAGAGGAGACAGGGAAATTAACAAAATGAAAATTTAACTTCTTGGAGAAGTTCTCCAACCTCTCCAACTTGTTATGTATCAGAGAGTTGTCTCCAATAATACAGATGCTCTGCATTTGCAATGCTGCCACTTGAGTTGAAAGTGATCCCAACGTAGTGCTAGAGTCCTGATGAGCTTGCTCAAACTGATCAAACTTTGTCTTGAGATCTTGAGTAGCCCCTTCCACATAATTCAAGTGAGTAGAGAATGACTGCCAGAGATACTATTGTGGTCCAAATGGAATCCAGAGTGACCACTGGTGGCTTCACCAGGGTGCTGCTACTGGCAGGGTCTGGGGAGCTCTGCTCTGACCTCGGGGCCGATGGCAACATCTGTGGAGATGCCATTCCACCAGGACTTGCCCCATTAACAGAACTGCAAGACTCGTCTGCCTCTCCGGAAGAAGCCGGCAGCGCTCCTGGACTCAGAAACTCCCCCAACGTTGGCAGCTCATCTCCTACCTCGATCGATTGGGCTGGCTGCCAGAGCAGCTGGTTGGCAGATGGTGGGAGAGGCTCACAAATAGGGATGCACTGCTTGGGGCTCAGACTAATGTCTGAAGCTGAAAGGATTGCCTTGAAGTCAGCTCCAGCACCATCCTCGGTAGATTTCTCTACAGCGCTGACTGCTACAAACGTTGTGATGAACTGTTGATTACAGGAAGGTTCAGCCTTGGGGCATTTCACCTTCCCCTTTTTCTTCCCCATCGAAGCAAGAAGAAATAAGTCCAGGTAGGCAATAAAACCACGGAGAACAACTCTCTTTCACAAGAGAGACACACATGCAGCCACCATCTTGGATACTCAAAGGTCTATTATACTGGTCTCTCACTTTATCTGAACTCTTTGATGGTCCCTTACTGTCTTGCATAGCCCTTGGGTTGCTCTCCAGATTAAGATGAGTCCACACAAAGGGCTTTCTTCATGTTCCAAGCAGTAACACACTATGGAACTCCCTTTTAAGTGATGTACACAGCGAGAACGCTTTTTGAAAATTTAATTCGGACATTAAAACATGGCTGCTTCAAGAAGCTTTCTCTGACGTGGTTTAACGATACACTCTTGATACCATCCAACCTTGTATGTTCAGCATGCTCCTGCATTATGATTGGGGAAACTCTATTGTGTAATTTCCATTTCCCTTCCTTGTGTTGCTTAACATAGTAATTGTTTGTCTGCCTCATTATAATTTGTATCTGTTTCAGTGGTTATGCTTTACAATACTGTAAACCACATTGAGGTGCTGCTTTTGTCCAAATTGCGGTATACCAAATGTACAAAATAAATAAATATACATACATCCACAGCACCCCCTCCTGGATATATCCACAACACATTCACAGCACACACTGCCTCCCAGAACACACCAATAGTCCACACAGCCCCCACAGACATATTCCCAGTATGCACTGCTCCTATGAAAGCACCCATGGAATGTTACCTTTCAGAGATAGGAATTTATTGTGTAGGGTTATGAACCAGAAACCATTATTTATGAGATTACTAGATAAATAGAATCCATACTCTTAGCATCTGGACTATGGGACTTTTGCCAGTAACATCTAATGGGCAATATAGACTCAATATCGAACCATTAGCATTTGAAAATCTCAAACGTCTACTAATATTCTCTCGATATACAGAAATTAGGCTAGCAAACTGTAAATTCTGGCTGTATGAATTTGTGCCAGCAAATTTGACTACAGCTAATGCATAGCAGTAACATCTGGATGGTCTGTGTTAAATACAAGTTATTATTAGAATTTGTCCAGAGCCAAATATATACAAACCAGAACAGCAAATAAAACCATCTTACTGCAGGCAGCTTTTACAATGTGGAATCAACAGACAAGGCAGAATTAAATTAATTAGATATTTAATTAGACAAGCAATAAATACCAGATTTATTACATTCCTTAGGATAATCTTTTACTTCCCGAGTACATAAAATTTTCACCTAGCCTTTCCAGTAGCCATAACAACTCGCCGCTGCCCGCGTCCTCCCATCCTTACATCATTAGCAGCACATCACTTTAACTCTGCAGTCACGTCGCGTCAGGCTGATAACAAATGGACAGTTTTAAATCCATTTGCAACACCCTTCGGGGATTTTTTTAAAGACACAAGCTTTAAAGCTTGTCGCTAGAAGTTCTTAATGTGATGGGCAAAATTTCAGGAATGAAGAAGTGGTGTGTGGTGCTGAGCCCCAGTGGAAGAAAATCTGTTTGGTGTGTGTGAGATTTTATATCTGTCTCTATGCAAACTTATACTACTGTATATACATTATTAACCTCTGTACCACAAATCCTATGCTCTATATATTTAATTGCTCTTTTTTCTTGCTCATCTTTCCGTCATCAGCCAGCTTTGCGGCAATTTTTTGTTTTGATTTTATTATAACAACTATCTTCCCCAATACCTACCCCTGTTCCCCTGAAGATGCAGGGGACAGAGGATTTCATTACATCATAAATTAAAGACAGAAATGTTAATGCTCTTTATGCATTTGTCAAAACAAAACAGGAAAAAACAGCCATTAGGTGCTAGGTTCCCTTTAGCAAATCTGCTGAATGTGTTTAGAAATATCTGCAGTGTTTACAATCAGATGGAGCCTTGAGACAAAGACAGAAACTTAGAGACTAGCAGAGCTGAAAGAAGAGTGTGGGAGGCGGGGAGAGAGAAAGGCAGACTAGAGATTATATAAGATGAAAACAGAAGGATGGCAAGAAACATACTGTGCAAGGAGGCAGACAGTAGGCAGAAATGGAAGAGGGGAAAAAAGGTAGATGTGCTGCAGAGAAGGGGGCGATAGACAGAAAGAAAAGGAGAGATTTCAACAAGACAAAGGCAGAAAGGAAAGGAGACATCAAGAAAGTAATGTGGAGCCCGATTCTGAGAGGGTATGTCCGGACGTTCACGTGCAGGATAGGCCTGTTAGGACCTGATTCTTTACCATGGGAACAAAACATTCCCACGGCATGCAGAATTGGGCCTGAGGATGGCCTGGTGTGCCTCTGCCTGCCTCGGGGATGTCTTCCACGCAGGCTCCCCTGGCTGCCACAGCTTGGCCCCCTTCTTCCCCATCACCTGACCCACGGCTGGCCAGTTGGGGCCTGGATCGGGCAGCGGGGACTCCCCTGCACCTGACCCTTGCCCCGGGGGGGGGGGGATCTCCGGGCCCAATCGCCAGGTCAATGCTGCTTAGTCCACCTTCAAGGTGGAATAAGCAGCATGTCTCCACTGACATCGCAGAATGTAGAGGGCTGTGACCTAAATTAGCCCTGTACATCCTGCAGAGCTGGCCCACCCCCACCCCCACTCCGTCCCAGCCCCACCCCCTCTCACCCTCATCTGGCTCTCCCCATCCTACTGCTCAGGATGTGTGGGGAGAGCAGAAGGGGGAATAGGATCTGGATGGCTTGCGAGGCCCATAGTAAATAGTAAATGACAGCAGATAAAGACCTACATGGTTCATCTAGTCTGCCGAAAGAGGTGGTAAGGGTTGTACCCACTGCTCCATGCAGGTTACCCCCTCTGTACCTTTGTTTAGGGTTGTACCAGATGTTCCTTGCAGGTTACCCCTCTCTATTTTTGAAGAACAAAAGCTATTTAAGTTTACTTTGATTCTCTCCTCTTGCTATAAAGGGGTCCTCTGTGCCTGTCCCATCACTGTATTTGCCCCACCACATCCATTGGGACGGCATTACAAGCATCCACCACCCTTTCCATGAAAAAGTATTTCCTGACTTGCTTTTGAGCTTAACTTCCTGCAGCTTCATCTTTCCTATCTTTGGAAAAGGTTAGTCTGTTCATTAATACCCTTTAAGTGTTTAAACATTTGATTATCATATCTCCTCTGTCCCTCCTGTCCTCTAAGGTATGTGTATTTAGGTCTTCAAGTCTCTCTTCATACGTCATTTTGGCCACTTTCTTCTGAATCATTTCAGGTCTTTTCACATCCTTTGCAAGATATGATCACTAAAACTGAACACAATTGTCCATGCAGGGCCTCACCAATAACTTGTACAGGGGCATTAATACATCCCTCCTTCTCTAGTTATGCCTCTCTCTATGCAGCCTAGCATCCTTCTGACTTTGTCCACCAGCTGGTCTCATTGTTTCACCACCTTGAGGTCCTCAGTTACTATCACCCTGGGTACAACAGCCTCTCGCCCCCTATCACATATTGCTCCTTTGGATAAAAATCCATATGTTGTTTTTTTTTCTCACATCAAAGGTTAGCCTCACATCAGTGACCTTTGGGTTAGAAGGCAGGCATTTTACAGGAAAAACACAGAAATATCAACAACTTAACTGAAACTTTGGTTGAATTGAAATTCTATATCTGAACCTACATCCAGTAGGGGAGCAGAGGAAAGGTTTTTCTTGCAGATTATTTTGTGAGTGTGGTTTGTATGGTCCAATCTTGTTTAGCACATGCTATTTTATTTGAACATGCTCTAATACAAATTTAAGTATGATAATATGAAATAACCTGTATTAAGAACATAAGAAATGCCATACTGGGTCAGACCAAGGTCCATCAAGCCCAGTATCCTGTTTCCAACAATGGCCAATCCAGGTCATAAGTACCTGGCAGGTACCCAAAGTCCACAGCTTTCATAATGCTCGTCCTGGGGAACAGTGGATTTCCCGGGTCCTCTTTAATTATGGTTTATGGACCGTTCCTCCAGGAACTTGTCCAAAGCTTTTTTAAACCCGTTGTTTCATGTTAGCATGTGATATTTCATAATAGTGTGCCTTATTCAGTGCACAATAAAACAAAATGAAAATGCACATGCCTACATACATTGTCCTCCCCCTCCCCTCCATAAATAAATAAATAAAACCCCTTTCTGAGATTCAGCCTCTCTCATGCAACTCTTACAGCCATATAGTAGAATTTACCATTGGAAGTCCACTGCCTTCAGTTTCTAGCACTAGGATATATGGAAATAAGGATCAACAATCACTCTGTAGGTGGCACCTTTTTATCAGACTAATTTAAGGTATGACCTATTTTTGTTTGTTGACTCTTGTTTCCACATATTCAAGTGAACTAACATGACAGTCACAATTTTCTAGCACAAGGGTGAAAGACTCAGATAGAAAACAGAGATTCTGAAATCTGAATCTTCTGGAATTTTATTTGCGGGGTCCAGGGCAAAAGTGACATCTGCTCACTGAGAGAAGAGAATCCCTAGATAGAATGAACCCTGGAAACTAAAGGATGTCATAATGCTACAAAAGACAAATCAACTGGTAGAGCAATGCAGGGAGAATTCCTGCACAGGGATATCAAAGACTGTTATCATCTCATGAAACAGTGATCTACTTAAGAAAGGGCAGAGTCTATATGGAGAACCGATGTGTGGGGTGAATGGGCTGCGTGAACATGGAGAATGAATACCCTCATGCTGAAAGAGAGAACAAGACCAAATGTTGCTTCTAACCTCATGAGAAAGCATCCCGTAAAGCAGGGGTCCTCAATAGTTTTAAACAGGGGGCCAGTTCACTGTCCCTCAGACCGTTGGAGGGCCGGACTATGGTTTAAAAAAAAAACTATGAACAAATTCCTATGCACACTGCACATATCTTTATTTTGGCTCCAGGTTTTATCTTTGTTAATGTTATTGAGCTTTTCCAACATTGACTTCCACAGATGTAGTCAGTTTGATATTTGTGCAGTCCATTGGGGAAAGTCTATGTGTACAGTTGCCACTTGTGTTACTGGAAGAAGGTATTTGAGATGAATAGATCTTTGCTCTTGCAGAATTCTATCAGTCCTTCTCTAGCTTCATTTCTGTTACCAAGTCCAAATTTTCCAACCACTTTGCCGTCTTCTTTGTTGCCCACTTTTGCTCTCCAGTCAACTAATAAATTCTATAGGAAAGAGGAAGCTAGAGTCCTTCTTTAGGGAGAAGTATGGCCTAATTGTATTTTTACTTCTGAAATAAACTCAAATGAGATGTTTTGAATCAAGATGATAAATATCGGGGGAGGGGGAGTATTTTAGGCACACTATTCTTGTTTTGAAAATGAACATACAGATGTTCAAAGCATAGAGGCATCCCTGGAGCTATTTTATAAAGCAGTTCTAAGGATGTCACCAGCGCGAAAACATCCAAGGCTGAATAGAGGCATGTTTGGGGCTTTCCCAAGACCTTGGATGTCCACACCCAATTTCAGCAATGCCCTTCACATATTGAATCCAAGTTTATACAGTACCTCCTCCAGGACATGAATACGCATCAGAAAAGTTCTCATTCTGCCATTGACATGAAGGTATTCTAATACCCCATACCTTTATTATGGTCGGCATCGGGGAGGTGAGCGGGAAGTGGAGCCCCTCCCCGATCACTCTCGCAAGAACAATCGGGCCACCAGAACACCAAAGAAAGTCAAAGTACCTCTAGGCGTGAAGGGAAATCCCGCCACACAACCAGCAACTGCAGCAGTCCCGACTGGCATCGAGGAGGTGAGCGGGAAACGAAGCCCCTCCCTGATCACCCTCACAAGACCAATCAGGCCACCGGAACACCAAAGAAAGGCAAAGCACCTCTAGGCATGAAGGGAAAGCCTGCCACACAACCAGCAACTGCAGCCGTCTCACTTTGCCTCATGGTAGAGCCGCCCCTGAGGACAGGCAGCGGCGGCAAAAACACCCGGCGGGCCGGATAAATGTCCTCGGCAGGCCGCATGTGGCCCGTGGACTGTAGTTTGAGGACCCCTGCTGTAAAGGATATGATGGAGATCATTCCTGGAATGAATTTGAGGCTGATTCTCTTCTTTGCTCTTTTTAGGCTGACTAGGTGCAGCTTCTTAATATTAAGTTTTGTTTTGCTTTGTTTTTAAAATTCTATGAATCTGTTTCTTCAGTTTATCTAACAATGCCCACAACAATGGAACCTTAATTAAGACTTAGGGGTATGTTTACTAAAGGGTGTTAAGGGAGCAGACCTTAGTGAGTGTTATTGGCAGCGATAAGGGTTTTACATGTGAAAAGGGCTCTGGGCGCGTAGGAGGCGTTCTGGCATTAAGGGCGCTATGGGCCATTTAAGGTGTGTTAACAGGACATCTGGCGTTAATGTATCAAGCATGCACCTTAGCATACGAAAATAACTGTAACCCTAACGCTGGATAAAGGAGGAGCATGGAAAGTCAATCTGAAGGTGATAGATCGAAGGACAAATGGGAGCTGATGAACCTGCCAGATTCATGGGTACCCTACGTGGCAGCCAGTAAAGTGGACAAGCATGAGAGAGGCAGCTGTACCAATGCACAAGGGGATGTCAATGTAAAATGGTGCAATGTCAGTGTGTGGCATAGGATGGGGAAGACGTGTCCTCCAGTGGAGTCAGACGTTACAGGATATGTGCAGTGACAGGAGGTCAGAATAGGAGTGGTGACATTTAGATCAGGCACAGGAGAGGCATGCATGAAGATCCAAAATGCAGAAAAGAGTACCAGTGTAGACCATGGTATAGCAGCTTGCACAAGATGACATGATTGCACACAGCCAACAGAGGTGGATGAATGGGCTGAAGGATGGATGGTGGCTTAGGAGAGGGTGGTATGGTGGCAACACCGATGTGCTGTAGGTGCCATCTCCAACGTATTTGTACTGTGCATGAAAATATACACTAGTGCCACTTGGAAGGCCTGATACCAGACATGTGGGACTCACACCTGTCCCAGTCACATAGCCACATACCTCAGACAAATGTGTAGATAATAACTGCACAGATGTCATCCAAACTGGGCAAATGGGGCACGTACGGACATGAGGTGATACCTGCAGGTGGCTATCCGAGGGGTACGATGTGTCCGCATATACTGAAGAGATGTAAGGGAGCCAAAACTGTAAAATCACAGTCCTGATGACATACATGACTCATGTTGCCCAAGTAGGTTACAGCTGTATGCATGTAACTGCCTGTTAGTATACTGCTGTAGCAGTGCAGTCACATCGGGTACATCATGCCATCAATTGGTAACGTTTGATAAACAGGGACTGTATGGACCCGCAGTCAGTTGTTAAGTGAACTGCTCGAGGTCAAAAGGAGGCGCTGCTAGTCCATGAAGGTTGTGGCAGACATAAAACGTGACAGTA
The DNA here is from genome assembly GCA_033557465.1 of Ichthyophis bannanicus. Taxonomy (NCBI): domain Eukaryota; kingdom Metazoa; phylum Chordata; class Amphibia; order Gymnophiona; family Ichthyophiidae; genus Ichthyophis; species Ichthyophis bannanicus. The sequence continues at coordinate 358,419,324 of CM066039.1, read as the reverse complement.
ACACATTTTGAAATGTCACATAAACTATGGAATCTTGACTCCCAAACAATTGTCATGACCTTCACGCCATGCCTCCAAGCAGGGGCCTGACATCTGCAGGATGAACATGTCTGCAATGAGCTGCAGCACAGCCAATAAAGCCATGTTCTCAGAAGGCCATGATGGGGAATAGCATGTTTGCTGACTAAAAGTGTGGTCATGTTGTTGTTGTTGTTAAGTGCCATCGAGTCATTGTCGATTCATAGTGACCATCTGGGTAGTTGTCATAAATTGTGTTCGGTCTTCAGTCAGGCCGCTCATTGTTAACAGACTGGTACCCGTAGTTGCTGTTCTTGTATCGATCCATCTCATTGCTGGCCTTCCTCTTCTGCGTTGACCTTCTATCTTGCCAAGCATAATTTATTTATTTAATTAATTTTCTTATATACCATGCTATTTGTCATCAGTGTGGTTTACATTAAAACAATACAACAATTGGTCAGATATAACAGACCTATTACAAGTAACAGGAAAATTAACATGGAAGTAAACAGGGAAATCATTTATATTTCTAGAAAATACATGTTGGAGATATATAAAATCTATACAGTTAGTTAGGGTAGGTATGAGGTTAAAAGGATGGGAGAGGGGAAGAGGTGTTTAGTTGTTTGAAGTGTGCGATGAAAAGGTGGTGTTTAAGGGCTTTTTTTAATTGTTTGATGTCTTTAATTGCTCTGATATTGGGAGGGAGTTTGTTCCAACATCTAGGAGAATAATTCGAAAAAGCCCTATTGATGGATGATTGATTAGCTTTTAAGGAAACCTTTGGTATAAGTAGTGTGTCAACAGCTGGAGATCTCCTGGACCTGTTATTTGTTGTGTGTATGATGAGATCAGAGATGGAATCTGGAGAAATATTATTGAAGGCCCTAAAGGTGGTAAGGATGACCTTATATTGGATTCTACAGTTTATTGGTAACCAATGAAGCTTCTCTAGAATGGGGGAAATATGCTCACACTTTGATGATCCGCAGAGGACACGAGCAGCTGCGTTCATGGCTAATTGTAGAGGATTAATAGTTATATTTGGTAAGCCATGGAGTATTATGTTAGCATAATCAAAGTGCGGCATGACTAGAGCTTGAAAGATGGTGCAGAAGTCATCAGACTTCATCATGTATGTACATTCTCTTATATACTCTGCTATTCTGCATCAGTGTGGTTTACATTGAACAAACTGAAATTACATTGAACAGGGCATTATAACTTGGAAATAACTATTTTACAGGGAACATGGGCTATGGAGGGTTAAGTGGCTTGCCCAAGACCACAAGGAGCACCTGTGGGACTAGAAACCCCAGTCCTTCCAGCCCAAGGTTGCTGTCCTCTAGTGGGATTTGAACCACCAACCTTCTGGCCTGAAGTACCTTGCCCCAACCACTAGGCCACTCCTCCACTCCATCATAGGTCTCAGATGATGAAGGGTTTTTATCTTGAAGTAAACGGCCTTTTCTCTAATGATCTCTCACTTCGCATGATGTGTCCAAAGTATGAAAGTCAAAGTCTTGTCATCTGAGCTTCTAAAGAAAGCATAGGTTTGATCTCCTCTAGTACTGACTGGTTTGTTCTTCGGGCAGTACATGGTATACACAGTATTCGCCGCCAGCACCATAATTAAAAGGCATCAATTTTCTTCCTGTCTATCTTTTTCACTGTCCAGCTTTCGAATCCATATGATGTTATTGAAAATACCATGGCTTGAATGAGTCAAATCTTTGTATGGAGAGAGACATCTCTGCTCTTGAGAATCTTGTCTACGTCTTTCATAGCCATTCTGCCAAGAGCAATGCGTCGTCGGATTTCCTGACTGCTTATTGCTTCTTCATTGATATTTGATACAAGTAGGTAAAGTTGTCCACGATTTCAATTTCTTCTCTCAACGATGAACTTATTGATTTTGCCAGTTGTCATGATCTTTGTCTTCTTTACATTAAGATGCAGGTCCATTTTAAGACTATGTTCCTTGATTGTGAGAAGCAAATGTTTCAGATCATCTTCACTTTCAGCCAGTAATGTGGTATCATCAGCATAGCGAAAGTTGTTGATGAGTCTTCCTCCAATTTTCACACCTCTGTTGTCTTCATACAATCCTGCTTCTCTGATGATTTGTTCTGCATATAAATTAAACAGGTAGGGGGAAAGTATGCAGCCTTGTCTTACATCTTTGCTTATTTTAAACCATTCTGTTTCTTCTTGTTTCTATATGTCTGCAAGTCACAGCAGACAGGACTATTACAGACAGGGAAATGACCTGAGTAGCACACAGGCACAAAATAAACATGTGGGAATCAAACCCCGGCCCACTTCTTATGGCGACATTGAACTAACCAGTAGTTTACATCACCTCCTGGCAATGTCTGGATACAAAGAGCCTGCATGTCTCTGCCTAAACTGTCTGTTGTGTATGATGTTTTAGGTTAGCCCTTCCAGTACCCATAAGGCACTGCGCACGCAGAACATAGTAACATGGGGGAATGTTTACTAAACTGCGCAATTGTGCAGGGCGCACTTGAGCGTGCACTAAGGTACCTTAGCGCACGCTAATAGTGCATTTTTGTGCCCCACACACGTGCGCGCTGCACTAACGGGCCCGCACAAGTGCGCGGTGCGCTGATGTGCGATAGAGGCGTGGAAAGGCATTCTGAGGGCGGAGGAAGGCTCCCGAGGGGTGGAGGGACGGGGTCATGGGTGGAGAGTGGGAGAGGAGAGGCTCCCCGCATAGGATCGGGGCTGAAATTCAACTAAAAATATACCGCGTGTGAAAACCTTGCGCTAGAGCCGATTTAAAGGGAAGAGAAACCATTTCTGTCAGCAATGTACAGCAAAACCAGGGAAACCTACAAAACGTGAGCAGTGTGATACATGTGCACAGAACAAAATAGCAAATAAAAATAGAAAATGACCACAACAAAATTTGAATAAATTATAATCCAACTGTGCAATAGTGATAGTCATGGAAAACATCAAAAATCACTCCCAAGAAAGCCCCAAAAAAGAAATATGAATTTTAGAAGGGTCTACGCTCCATCCCCATACAAGGTGAATGATCCCACAGTGAAATTGTGCAGAGCAGGGTTTATGACTCCTGTGGCCAGGTTTCCTATCTCCAGGGACAGCACTGTCAGTGTGGTGCAGTGAACACAGACAGTGTGTTCGGGAGCCAAAAATCACCAGTTCAAGTCCCAGCTGGGACTTCTGCACACCCAATCCCCATATTTTACCCACCACTAAACCATGATAGTAAAGACCAACCTTTTTTGCAGATAACATAAGCATGGTCCAAACACCTCTATTTTACCCTACAGAGCACAGACACCAGAAACATGTGCATTACCTAGACCACAGTCCCCTCAATGCAGTCCTGGAGGGCCACATATCATTTAGCTGTGATGCTGTCAGCAATATAAGGCCATGTCAGCATGGTGGCGGAGGGGTACTGTTGGTGGAGGGGGCAGTGGCTGCTGCCCACAGCAGACGGTGGCCTAGCCCCCTTCATGTGGGTGCAGTGCCCTCCAACAGACAGGCCCTGTCTGACAAACAGCCATGGACACCCCAGGGAATGCACTGTTTTTGTGCTAAGACGGTGGTGCAGCGGACACAGCCAGTGCCTTTAGGACCAGAAAGCCACAGGTTCAAATCCCAGCTGGGGCTCCTAGCAACCCAGTCCCCTTATTTTACCCATGAAGAAATCATGGTAGTAAAGACTGAACCATTATTGATGAGACCATACTTTTTGTCCATTAATACTCTTTAAGTATTTAAAGGTCTGAATCATATCTCTCCTGTCCCTCCTCTCCTCCAGAGTGTACATATTTAGCTCTTCAAGTCTCTTCTCATAAGTCTTCTGACGCAGGCTCCAAATCATTTTGGTTGCCTTCTTCTGAACTGCCTCCAGCCTCTTTATATCCTTTGCGAGATACGGTCTGCAGCTGATCACCAAATGGAGAATAAGCTCAGTAAGATGTGCTGACAGTGTGTGCTACAAGCACATAACAGCTACAAACCATGCTACTAAGCAGTTTGAACAGCCACCTTGAGGGTGAGGATGGGTGCTCAGAACCTGGTCCCCAGAACTTGCACTGCCAGAGATGGTCTCTGCTGGTTATGTGGTAGGTCCGCATCACTGCTAGTGTTTGGCAGATATTGTCTGTAGTGTGTTATGCTGGTCACCTTGTTTCTTGCAAAATTGTAGCATGCTATAGGTGCCAATCACAGTTGTGCCCTGTTGGGCAGGGACACTCCTAGACCAGTGTGTATCAGTGCCTAGTATTAAAAAGCTGATACCATGGACACCAGTTGCAGTGGGGGCTTCTAGGCTGGTATGGATCTGCTGCTGCTGGTCATGCCACGACCACACTGAGTAGGCCAGAAACAACTGGTATCTTATCCATCTGCGACTAACAATCACCCCAACAAGCTTAGTCATACTACACCTGCTGCCCACCACTGGGCTGTTTCAGCCATCCACTGATTAACACACAATGCATGTACAAAGAGCAACCATGTCCCCCCTGGCTTGGGATAAACAGCATGGACGCCAATCATTTGGCTCAGTGCTTGGGCTGCCCTAACAGAGATTGCACCCACATCACCAGAGTCAAACATTGTACAGCACTATGTGGATACATAGCCATGCCATGGTCACTGTTTGGTCAGTGAGAGTGCCCTCCCAGCACGACATGCTGTGGCCACCCAGGTCATGCATGTGGCAGACAGGCATTATGATGCCTCAGCCATTGACTCTACTGCTGAGGCAGACACATCCTAGCCAATCCGCTCTGTTTCAGGCCATAGCTACAATCCTCTGCTCCTCTTCATGCACATTTGCAAGGCACAGTGAAGTGCAGAAAGCTACAGAACAATGGAGAGATGTACTCTCACACACACACACACACACACACACACACACACACACACACACACACCCCGCCAGCTGTGCAAAAGTGAGGATGGTTGGCATTCCTGCCTGACACTTTGGTCTCCATATCAGCTTAAGCATTGTTAATGTGTGCTCTTTGTGCAAGTGCTAGTAGCATGCTCTGACATTAACCATCCATTGTTAGCAGCTGCTCAGTGTGCCGGTGCTATCGTCTGCCTCTCCATCCACCTATGAATAGTGGAGTCTTTCTGTGTGGATTATGGGTGTCTGTACCCTTGCTGGCTGATTCATTGGGGGCTACACATGCTGGTGCTGTACCTATACTGTAGGCTAAAATTTAGCTACAGGGACATACGATACATGATCAACAGCCAGGACTTGAACCTATGCCTCTCTCACTCACATATACACTGACTGCATGTATTGAACCACAGTGCTGCTATATGACTGCAACAGTCCCTGGGACTGACATGCTCCCCATCAGATAGACCTTAGCACATGTTGCAATGCTTACAGCACACAGGACCAGGACATGGCTTTGATCTGCTGCAAGCAGTTGCTGGTGCCCCCACCGCCAACACCCCCAGACCATGCTGACATGCCCGCGTGCTGTCGGTGGTGCGCAGTCCCAGACCATCAAACATGCAGGTGCCTAGGGTGCACGGTCCAGATGGGGGGGGCAGAGGCACACATGGGCAGCCACGCAGCCCCCCACCAACCATCTGCCTCACCAGGGACCCCATCACCGCCTGCCACTGATACATCTCAGAGGGAGGATGACAGCCACTGCTGTGGTAGCTCCTTGGGCACAGGGCCGGCCTGTCCATTGAGCAAGAATGTTTTTTTGCACAGGGCCCCGCATTTCAGGGGTCCCTGCGCAAAAAACATTCTACATCAGCCCAAGTAGATTTAAAAAAAAACCCGGCTGCTGCTGCCGCTGCCGCCATGGCAGTGGAAGAATCAAGCATCCCGCCGCAGGGCCCCCCTGCCCGGCAGAGCCTCCCTGAAGCATCAGCTCCCGAGTCCCAAAGCGCAGGCTTTCAGAGCTGCAAAGGGAATGGAGAGCTTCTCTGACCTCTTGCGGCTCTGTTAAGTCCACCGGGGCTGATGGGAAATCCCATCAGCCCCGGCGGGATTAACAGAGCTGCGAGAAAGGGAAACTCTTGTGGCTCTGAAAGCCTGCGCTTTGGGACTCAGGAGCTGATGCTGCAGGGAGGCTCTGCTGGGCAGGGGGGACGCTTGATTCTGCTGCTGCCACGGTGGCAACGGCAGCAGCAGCCACAGCCGGTTCGTTTTTTTTTTTTTTTAATCTACCTGGGCTGATGGGGGGAGGGGTTTAGGACTGGTAATGAGCTATGGGGGGGGGGTTAGGATTGGTAATGTGCTATGGGGGGGCTAAGACTGGAAGTGGGCTGATGGGTGGTAAGGACTGGTAATGGGCTGAAGGGGGGCAAAGACTGGAAATGGGCTGATGGGGGGTTAGGACTAGTAATGGGCTGATGGGGGTCTAAGACTGAAAATGGGCTGATGGGGGGGGCTAGGACTGGAAATGGGCTATGGGGGGCTAGGACTGGAAATGGGCTGATGGGGGGTTAGGAATTGTAATGTGCTGTGGGGGGGCTAAGACTGGAAATGGGCTGATGGGGGTGAGGACTGGAAGTGGGCTGATGAGGGGTTAGGACTGGTAATGGGCTATGGGGGGGCTAAGATTGGAAATGGGGTGATGGGGGTTAGGACTGGTAATGGGTTATGGGGGGGCTTTGGACTGGTAATGGGCTATGGGGGGGCTAGGGCTGGTAATGGGCTGGGGGTTGCTAGGACTGGAAATGGGCTGAGTGGAAGGAGGGCTTGAACTGCAAATAGCTGATGGGGAGGGGGGCTTGGAATGCAAATGGGCTGTGAGAGGAGGGAGCTAGGACAGGAAATGGGCTGATGGAGGGGCTAGGATAGGACTGGAAATGGGCTGTTTGGGGGTGCTAAGATTGGAAATGGGCTGTGGTGGGGGCTTGGATTGAAATGGACTCATGTAGGGGCTAGAACTGGAAGTAGGCTCATGGGGGGCTTGGATTGGAAATGGGCTGAGTGGAGGGGAGCTAGGATTTGACATGGGCTGATGGTGGGGCTAGGAAAGGACTAGAAATGGGCTGATGGGGGACTGGGATTGGAAATGAGCTGATGGAGGGACTCGGATAAGACTGGAACTAGGACTGGAAATGGGCTGATGGTGGGGCAGGGATAGGATTGGAAATGGGCTTATGGGGGGACTAGAAGGGAGTGGCTGGGTGGGGCTGGAACTAGAAGGGAGCTGATGTTGGGGGAGGATTAGAATGGGATGGAGCTGGGAGAGTGAAATGGAGAGGGAAAAAATATTTTGTGTGGGAGGGAAGACAAATTTACAATTGGCCGGATATTGGGAGAGTAAGTGGGGATTGAGGATGGAGGGGTAAAATTTGAGTGGATGAAATAGGAATGAGGAAAGAGCAAAAGAAGAAAGATTAGTATGTTAAAACAGATGTAGAAAGAGAATGGAAAAAAAAACTAGAAGAGAGAAGAAAGGACAAAAGGACAGCAGATGATGGAGAGTTAGCAGAAGACACAAAGAAACCAGAAGAAAGTGGTGGAGCAATTACAACTGAAAAAAAATGCACAAAAGGTATAAAAATATCTCTTTATTTTGAATTTATTAACTGGAATATATCAGCTCTGGGAAATGTGCATCATTAACGTCTGAGCTTTGTTTAGTACATGAGGAAATTAATTTATAGTTTTATTTCTACAGTGTTGTTGTACATTCCAAGTTTGGCTTTTGGGGTTCCCAGTTTAATTATTGTCTTCCTGTTTCTAAATTGTGATTCCTTGTTTGGTGATGATCTATGTTCTGCATGTGTAACTGAGCTGAGGTATTCTGTTTATGTAATTCCTATTTGACATTGCCACTTGTTCTCTTTTCCCAGTAGGTGATGTATTGTTATTCTCTGAAATGTATTGGTTTAATATTTGCAGTGTTTCCTTTTGATAGGTAGGGTATGGTGCTTTGTGAGTCCTGGTAGTGCTGTTAGGATACGGTGGGTTTGCTACAGGTTCTAAATGGGCAGTGTTTGTAGTAGTTCCTAATCTGCTTGGCGGTTGGCACTGGATTATAGTAATATAGAAATCTTTTAGTCTTTCTTTATCCATACACTCATTAAGAGGCACGTTTACTAAAAGTTAGTGTATGGTAACATTATGCAAATATTTATGCAAATGAGGTCCCTTATGCAAATGAAGCCCCACACCAAGTCTCTGCACATGGCCCCGCACCCCTCTTGGGCTGCCCCTGCTTGGGCACTTGCATTTTGCAGCTACCTGGAGGCTACAGCTGCTGGTGCTATTGGCCTCTTCCTCCTCAGCTGGGTTCAGCGGCAGCAGGGTGGGGACCAGCTGGGATCTCTGCCTAGGGTGCCAGGACCCTTGGATTGGCCCATGTGGCACATCACCTTTCCATAGCATCAACATGTCTGTGTGCCACCACTGTCACTGTTGGATCATGACGGACATCACAGATGGTACTAAGGATGGAAGGATACCCCTATGAGGAGAGGCTAAAAAGGTTAGGTTTCTTCAATTTGAGAAGAGACGGCTAAGGGGAGATATGATAGAGGTTAATATTATAAGAACATAAGAACATAAGATATGCCATACTGGGTCAGACCAAGGTCCATCAAGCCCAGCATTCTGTTTCCAACAGTGGCCAATCTAGGTCATACGTACCTAGCAGTTTCCCCAAGGGACACAGGTTCCACAATGCTTGTATTGCTTCAAGCATTGATATCCTGGGTCCCTTCTTAATAATGGTTTATGGACCTTTCCTCCAGGAACTTGTCCAAACCTTTTTTAAACCCAGCTACACTAACAGCCTTTACTACATCCTCCGGTAACAAATTCCAGAGTTTGATTACACGTTGAGTGAAAAAATATTTTCTTTTATTAGTCTTAAATAGTTTACCCTGTAGCTTCATTGCATGTCCCCTAGTCTTTCCATATTCTGATAAGGTAAACAATCGATCTACGTTTACCCGTTCCACTCCGTTCATTAATTTATAGACTTCTATCATATCTCCCCTCAGCCGTCTCTTCTCCAGGCTAAAGAGCCCCAACCTTTTTAGCCTTTCTTCATAGGAGTAGCCTTCCATCCCCTTTACCATTTTGGTGGCTCTTCTCTGAACCTTTTCTAAAATCGCTATATCCTTTTTAAGATACGGCGACCAGAATTGCACACAATATTCAAGGTGCGGTCTCACCATGGAACGATATAGAGGCATTATAATATCTTTTGTTTTATTTTCCATTCCTTTCCTTATCATACCTAGCATTCTATTTGCTCTCTTGGCCGCCGCTGCACACTGGGCCGAGGGTTTTAACAAGGTATCCACAATGACGCCTAAATCTTTTTCCTGGGTGGTGGATCCTAATGTGGAGCCTTGCATCGTGTAACCATAGTTTGGGTTGTTCTTCCCTAGGTGCATAACCTTGCACTTCTCCACTTTAAATTTCATCTGCCATTTTGATGCCCAGTCTTCCAATTTATCAAGATCCTCTTGCAATTTTCCACAATCCTCCTGGGTTTTAACAACTTTAAATAGTTTTGTGTCATCTGCAAATTTGATAACCTCACTTGTTATTCCACTTTCCAGGTCATTTATGAATATGTCAAAAAGCAGCGGACCCAGCACAGATCCCTGGGGTACACCACTATTCACCTTTCTCCATTGGGAAAATTGGCCATTTAGCCCTACCCTCTGCTTTCTATCTTTTAACCAGTTCCTGATCCACAGTAGTACACTGCCTCCTATCCCATGACTCTTTAGTTTTGCCAAAAGTCTCTCATGAGGGATCTTGTCAAAGGCTTTCTGAAAGTCCAGATACACAATATCAACCGACTCACCTTTGTCCACCTGTTTATTCACTCCTTCAAAAAAACATAACAGATTAGTAAGACAAGATCTTCCTTGTCTAAAGCGATGTTGGCTGTCTCCCATTAGGTCGTGACTATCTACATGCTGAGTAATTTTATTCTTTATGATGGTTTCTACCATTTTTCCCGGTACTGATGTCAGGCTCACTGGTCTGTAGTTTCCCGGATCACCCCTCGAACCCTTTTTAAAAATTGGTGTTACATTGGCGATCCTCCAATCCTCAGGTATTAGAGATGATTTTAATGATAGTTCACAGATTACTGATAGCAGGTCTGCAATCTCAAATTTCAGTTCTTTCAACACCCTTGGATGTATACCATCCGGCCCAGGTGATTTGCTACTCTTCAGTTTATCTAATAGTTGTAAGACATCTTCCCAATGTATCGATATTTCCTTCAATTCTTCCACACCTTTAAATACCACTTCAGTCATGGGTAACATCCCTACATCTTCCTCAGTAAAGACCGAAGCAAAGAATTCATTCAGTCTCTCCGCTATCGCCTTGTCGCCTCTTAGTGCTCCTTTAACCCCTTTATGAATGGAGTGGAATAGCTAAACATAGATTGATTATTTATGCCATCAAAATGTAGAAAGAGTAGGGGACAAGCAATGAAGCTACAGTGTAACCCATTTACGAGTAATAACAGAAAATATTTTTTTCAGTCAAAGCGTGATCAAACTCTGGAATGCATTGCCAGAGGATGTAGTAAAAGTTGTTTGTGTAGCTGGGTTTAAAAATGGTTTGACCAGGTTTCTGGAGGAAAGCTCCACAAACCATTATTCAAGGGGACCTGGGAAAACCACTGCTTGCCCCATTAGAGGCATTGTTTAACCTGTTTGTCTTTTGGAGAAACTGCTAGGTACTTATGACCTAGTATCTTATGATCTTAGGTGCCACCTGGGCAGCTGCCTGGTTCGCCCTGTGGACCAGCAACCCCCACTGAATGACCTTGGTGCCACCTCCTTTGTCCCATTTACACCATCAACATAGAACCTTTTCATACTTGGGCACCATGCTGTTGCTGCTAATGGAGCACTACTATCACTGTCCAGGGCTCCCCTGTCGGTGTATCACATTGCAGATGTTTAAATAGATTCTCTCCCCTCTAAATATACCCTATCCGTGAGATTTTACTTGATGTTAGGATTCCCTGCATTAAAGGGCTTTTAAACACTGCGCAACAGGCGTTAAGGGGGCACACACTGTTAACACCCACTCTCCACCTCTGCCTACAGCACCCTTAACATTACAAGAGCCTTTAATGCCTGTTAAAGCATCTTTTTACCTGCGTTAAGGGCACAGGGGTGCTGATAACAGGCAATAACGGCACACTTGCTCCCTTAACACCCTTTAGTAAACATCCCCTAAGACTGATTTCTCAATTATTTTAGAGATAAATGGCATATTAGATACTGGATGATAACTAGCCAGTGAGTAAAGATCCAAAGCTGAATTTTTAAGTAATGGATGAATTATAGCTTTCTTCCATTGTTCAGGAAAGGAACCTTCCATAAGGCTACTGTTTACTAATTTCACTAAGAACTCATGCAGTCTTAATTCTTCATTTTTTATTATTCCTGTAAGAAGAGGGTCTAATACTGAATTAGTTGTATTCATAGAACCTACCGTCCTAGACAGGTTTTTATTTTAGTTAGCTGTATTTATATCCTGCTTTTCACCGAGTCAAAGCGGTCAATTGGGGGATACATTTAACACGAGGGGATATGAGACACATACACTAATACTTACAGGGAACATGGGCAATGGAGGGTTAAGTGGCTTGCCCAAGACCACAAGGAGTGCCTATAGGACTAGAAATCCCAGTCCCTCTGGCCTGAGATTGCTGTCCCCAGGTGGGACTTGAACCCCCGGCCCTCCGGCCTGAAGTACCTTGTCCTAACCACTAGACCACTCCTCCCCCTGCCCCACAGGTCCTTGTTCTGCTTTCCCACTCCTCCTTTCATCACCCCTGGTACCATCATGGCCTCTGCCTTCAGCGTACTTACCTCCACCATGCAATGTGGCCTTGCAATATGGCGTAGGTGTCCCTCACCTGAATTTCCGGCTGCTTTTCAGCATAACTATTGCCTGTACCGTGATATGATCTATACCGCTAAACTCACCTTCTAATCCAATTGTATCACCTCTACCTCCAATTCCTCCCTTCAGCTTTAGTTGACTCTCCATTCCCCTTCCACACTACACTCTTCTATGCTGGCATTTATGTCATCTGACGCCACTCCAGACCCCACTAGCCTTGCTTCCTTTTTCTCGGAGAAAGTCTGCACCTTGCGTCTCACCTTTCTCTCTCCACCCCCCCCCCCCTTTCCTGTCTCTCCCTTACCCTACTGCATCCCAACCCCTGCCTGTATTCCCCTCCAAGTTTGAGTTTGATGCATACCTGGAATTCCTTCCATCCTGTCACTGCTAATGAACTCTCTAAATTCTTGGTTTCCTCACATTAGACTACATGCCCTTCAGATCCTATTCCCTCCCACTGGCTGTCAGAACCCTTCCTCGCTCTCCTTCTGTACTTGCTTCACATAATACATTAAAGCCTCTCCTCTGGCTCTTGTCCTATAGTCTCGAAACATGCAATTGCCTGTCCCATTTTGTAGAAACCCTCCCTGGATCCCTTTGTCCCAGAGCATTGGCGCCCCATCTCCAACTTTCCCTTCCTGTCCAAGATTCTGGAGAAAGTAGTTTTTTCACAATTATCCATGCATCTTGACTCCACCTCTGCCCTCCATTCCCATCACACAGGGTTCTGAACCAGCCACAGTACAGAAACCATCCTCCTCTCATTTCTGCATGAACTTCACTTGGCACATGAACACGCTGATCTCTCCCTTGCAGTATCCCTGGACCTGTCATCAGCATTTGACCTTGTTGACCATCCTACACTTTTGTCTCACCTACACGACTATGGGGTTCATGGGATGGTGCACCAGTGGTTTCGGTAGTTTCTCTCCTGTTCCTTCTCCATCCGTGTTGGTCCCTCATCCTCACCTGCTACTCCCCTCCCCTGCATGGTCCCCAGGGATCTGTATTGGCACTCCTCCTCTTCACTGGCTCCACTCACTTTAGTTATCCATAAATCTGGACTGTTGGCATACTACTATGCCAACAACATTATTCTCTTTTTCCGCACTAGCCCTCTTTTCCCCTACCTCACTCCCCTGAATTCCTGCCTTGCACAGATCTCCTCATGGCTGTCCTCCAATTATCTGCACCTTAACCCTGCTAAATCGGCTGCTATATGGTTCACCTTTGGTGCCCCCTGCCCTTCAGTAACTTCCGTTCTGCTTAACAGTCATATATACCTCTCACTTCATCCATTTGATACCTTGGTGTCAGTCTCGATTCTTCCCTCTCCTTTCACCAACACATTACCTCACTTGTGCGCCACTCGTTTAACACACTTCACCGACTATGGGCAGTGTGTTTCATTCTCCCTCTGTCCTCCTTGACAACACTTGTAGTGTTCCTTCTTCTGTTCCGTCTTGACTACTGCAATATCGTCCTGGCAGATCTAGCCCAGTATCAGCTCCACCATCTAAAGTTACTTCAAAACATGGCTGCTTGACTCCTCACTCACTCTTCACACACAGATCATGTGTCCCCTTTCCTTATTCGTCTGCACTGGCTCCCCCTCAGGTTCCAGTTTCAATACAAGATACTTACCACTGTGCATAGGGTTATTCACATTGGCATGCCTCAATATCTTGCTGACCTCCTAGACATGCATACCCCTCCCCATGCCCTACGCTCAATTCATAATGACCGCTTGTCCCCTCTGTCCCCTGCCTGTGCACGCTTGGAGCTCACTCGTCACTCTGCATTCTTTTTTCTTGGACCAGCACTTTGGAACTCGCTTCCAGCTTTACTCAGCACTGAACAGTCCTTCCCGAGGTTCAAAGCAATGTTGAAGATCCACTTCTTGGGCCTTGCTGTTGAGCTCTCTCCAACCCCGGACCGGATCATTTCCCCCTCTCGATTTGCCTGACTGCTCTTATATGAGTGTTCTTCCACTCTTTCTCCGTGTGCCCTATCCTCTCTGCTTTCCTGTCTATGAATTGCCATTCCTTTCCTACTTACTGCAGCCCATTTATTGTAAACCGCCCTGATGCTGCTGCTTGAGCGGTCAATCAAGTGTAAAAAAAGATAAAATAAAGATAAAACCCCTAACGCTGAAACCAAGAAAAGTTCATGATTATGTTTTAATTTGTAAATAGTTACCCCTGTTATCCAAGTTACTTTTGCCTGTTCAACTGTAAACACAAAGTACCATCGGAAATGTGTAAATTCTTTGTTCACTGTAAACCGCGCTGATGCTGAATAGTGCGGTATAGAAGAGGCTATAAATAAATAAATAAAGAAAGAAAGAAAGACCTTGCGTAACATAATTCTGAAATTGAATGCTACTCACTTTCCTAGGAAAAAATTGCACCAATGTATTGGGAGAAATTGGAAGCAAAGTATCAACATTAGGGACAACTAGCCCAGAGACTACGCTAAACAATTCCTTAGATGGGTTTTCACAGGTTTTCATTTTTTTTGAAAAGCAGCCTGTCTTTGCTGAACTAATACTAGAATAATAATTGGTTTGATATTGCCTAACCGATGCCTTGTCTCTGGACTAGGGTTGTTTCTCTAGTTGCATTCCACCTTACGAACTTGCTGCTTCAATAATCTAAGGCCTGGATGATACCAAGTCCATGTACGATGCCTTGAACTCCTACCTGATATAAATTATAGGTAGATTCTGTATTTCTTTAGAGAGAAATTACAGAGAAGAGATGGTTGAAGCGTGAGAAATCCTCTTCCAGTAGTAAAATGCACCAACACTCCGTGTAAGAGTTTTGGACCCTATCATATCAAAACAGTCTTAGAAATGCATGCCTGTTTGCATGGAGATAGCCCCGAGCCATCACAGAGCTACCCTGACACAGTTTAGAGCATGAGATGAGACGCATGTCTTTGAGAAGTAACATCTGCAGAACCTGTAACACCAGACCCCTTTGTCCCTGTCAGACGGAGATAGCCGGCCAGTCGAGAGTGCTGTGGACTATAGAAGGGAGACCCAAGGACAAATTGTCAATGCAGTCAGAGTGAAGCAACATAACAATGGTGATTGTAACAAGGTCAAGACAGCTTAAAATAGGACCAAAAGAAAACTCATGGAGGAGATATGAAGTAAATATAACAAGAAAGAAGAGGAGGGGAAGGTTGGGGATGAAGGGAAGGAGCTTCATTTCTTTTCAGTGTTCTTCTGCATTGTCACTTCCTGCCTGGAGACACAGAAGTACGATAAGGATGTGCATGCAATAGTGTGCGTTTGTTTTGTTAATGTGCCGTACATATTTTAGTGCGTGAAATCAATGTAATACACCTTAATCTATGAATTAATGAACGTACAATAGATTTTTGCACACTAAAAAGTTCTAACATGCATTAAATACATTTATTAAATGAGCCTATAAAACACCTGAAAATTGAGAAAAAAAACCAAACAAACCAACAACTTGCAAAACCCCCTTTCCTCAGGATGACACGGACAAAACCATTCCACATGCCCTGCTCCAGACTCAGATTCAGCCTTTGAAAATCACATCGAGTCTCTGCCTGAGTCCCAGGCTCCAGCTGCTAATATCCTATTCTGCAGATTAATTAATCTTCCTACTTTTAGTTATTTTAATTACTCGGTGACTCACTCCATTGTTGTGGTTTCTTCATTTGTTTCTTTATTCAAAATGTGTTAAGGAAACACTCAGTCTTTCTTACTTCCTCCGCTGCCTTCCCATCCAGGTCCTTCGTGCTCATTTTTAAATCATAAACCCCAACCCCTAAATACAGCATACAATATAACCCCCAAACCCTGATCCCAATGATAAAATGGCTTCAATCATAAAAGATATCATCGGTATAATGATAAACTTAATAGCAATCATCTTATAAATATATATGAAGGACAGTTTATTGAAGAAGATTTATTTATTTATTCAACATTTTTTTTATACCGTCAAGACAGTTTACAGAGAACTTGGTGCAGGTGAACTAAGCAACTTTAACAGTGAGGTGGTTTACAATTAGCATCATGAATAACATATAAATCAACAGAGGCAGTGGGTTAACGGTCATAGAAGGGGTTGATAGAGTTATATAATGAGGATAATAGGTTGGAGGTGACATGTGATCTTATGTATAGAGTGATAACATGATAATGTAGGGCAGAAGGTTCTAGTTAATGCTATTGAGAGGACGGTTGTGTGCCGTGAGAGGATCTGCATCATAGCATTCTAAATATAGGTGAGTTTTTAATTTCTTTCGAAGATACAAGATACATCACTTAGTTGAAAGAGCTTATAGCATAAGTCTGAAAATGTGTACTTTGCTTGACTTGTTTAGTGGTACATAATGAGTGGTGGATGAAAAAGTGGAAGTCCCCAACTACATGGTTTGATCATATACTATTGTTATTGGTTGGGATCTTTATAAGACCCAAAGCAGCAGTAAGACAAGCAATACACTGGGCTTTAAATTAAAAGGTTAGGCTGATGACCTCTGATAGCTTAGATACAGTTCTAAGCCCCTATCCTTCCTCTCCCAAAGAGCACATTCTGCTGCAGTAGCACCCCTTTCCACGGCTGCCTTTCTCTTTCCACTCTCCCTTGTTCATAGTAATACAGTAACATAGTAAATGACGGCAGATAAAGACCAGTATGGTCCATCTAGTCTGCCCAGTAAGATGGCAGGAGTAGGTGCACCTGCCACTCCGTGCAGGCCACCCCTCCCCGTGTCTTTGTTTAGGGGTGAACCCACCGCTCCGTGTAGGACACCCCTATTTGTTGAGAAATTAGATGGTTCTGTTTATTTTGATTTTATCCTGTTGCTGTAAAGGGACCCACTGTGTCTGTCCCGTGCCATTTTGTCTGGTTTTACTGTTTTGCATCATTCTCTTCTTGTCTTCCATCTTTCTTTCCTTCATTACCATTATTCTTTCTTTGCTCTTTCGTAGGTTTTCTCACATCCTTCAATTCCTGCTCACCAACCCTCTACAACATCTTCCTTATCACTTGCCTCCTCATCTACCACCCTATAATGTCTTTTGCATTGCTTTCACCTTGCCTCCACCAATCCTCCTTTTCTTTCTCCATCTCTTCCCCATCTGTCTTTGTTATTTTTTCCCTACATATGTCCTCTGCTCCTTTTACCCTTTCTCCAGCATTTGACATCTGCCTTTGTTCATTTTTCCCCAGCATCCACCTCCTGCCTGTTTCTCCTCAGCAAGTGTTTTTCCTCCTTTTCCTCTTTCTTCATATCTGTCCTTCAATCTCCCTAAGTAATGGGAGGCCATCTCTCTGCTGCACACTGCTCTGCACTGTCTGTACCCAGAACACAAGAATTTTAAACATTTATGGGCTGGCATTTTGTGCCTGCTGATTTCAAAATGCAAAAGATCAGCAGCCGGGGAATGACAGCCTGTGAGTTTCCAAACTGCATGTTGTGCCAGCACAGATAGTATAAAGCAACCAGCAGCAGTAGGACGGACTCCTGTCGTTTATCTGTTGGCACCTGGTGGAAGGATAGGGGCACAGAGGAAGAGGGGGACAGGCCTCACTTGGTTTCAGTTCCAATAAAGGATTACTAGCTGCTGACAGGCCTGGTGATGGTGGAGTTGGCATGGTGTGTCTTATACATATGCTGTGTAGCCAGATGTGCATGCACTTTTATGGGGAACTCTGATTAGAGACCCAGCGCAAATATGTCTCAATGTCTGTATCTGGAAAACTAGATGGGTTAGGGGTGTCTACAGGTCAGGGTTAAAATCCACTGATCTAAGGACATGCACTCATGGCTGTCATACTGTGCCTCCTTATTGGTCAGTTGAAGGGAGTACCTACACTAGACTGAAGGATACTTTAGCGCCTGGCTCTTTTAGGCTGATGGAAAAAGTCGGTGCTGAAGTTGCGCCCTATCAACTTTTTACGCCTATGAGCAGCGCATGGAGAGTGTGCAACTTCAACAGTGGTATGCAGAAAGGGGCTCATATGCAAATTAGCCATGCATTAACCACACTTTAAACTGTGTGCAAATGGCGGCATTAAATTGGGAGAGCAAGCTAAACACAGGCGCACAGAAGTCGGCCCAAGTTTGGCATCCTCTCCCAGAGAAACAGGGACACTGCATGGTTAATTTGTATATGAGCCCCGACAGTATTTGGATGGCATCAGGGGCTTCTCTGGTGCCTGAATCACCTGAGGGGAATCGACGCATCAGGAAAAGCCCCCAGTGCCATCAAAATACTGTTGGAGGGCTAGTGCTCCTGACAGAAAGCAAATTCCTGGTAGCCCAGCGCTCCCGATCCCCCCACCCACCAAGGTAAAAATAATCTCTGGTGGTCCAGTGGCCCTGATCCTCCCACCCACCCAACCAAAAATAACCCTGGTGGCCCAGTGGCTCTGTACCCTCCTCTTCCTGGTATGTGGCACAGGAGTTGGAGTGTGTGGGCAGCGCTTCTACTCATTTCTAAAGGTACTGGGAGGGGGGTGGGGGTTCATGGCTGCTGGGCCACCAGGGATTATTTTTACTTGGGCGGGTGGTATTTTTACTTGGACACTAAGGCCGATTTCAAAATCCTCTACGTGTTTTTCTGCATCAGGCTCCGACAATATTAACATGTCATTTTAATAGGCCCAGCTCATTTGCATATAATTTAAATACCCCTGTCCTTAAGTGTGCGTTAGCTTTTCCTGCGCTGTTACATGCACGTCCATCTCTTTTCTGCATTTGGCTGTAACAGTAATTGTATCTAAAAGTGGCGTTATCTGTGCTTAAATGTCGCACTAGTTTTCTGTATTAGCCTATTTGTCAGAGAATCTATCACTCTGCATTTGAAGATGGAAAGAATAAAAGGTGAAACCAACCTAGATAATTATAATGAAATACAACTGATCAAGACGTCAAAGGTTTGCATTGTCATCATGACCATAATTGTAGGTGGGGTAAAAGTACATCAAAACCATTCAGTTATTGCTCCTCTAGATACATGCTAGAGCCTCTGAGGAAATAAGGAAAGTAGCTTGGAAAAGAATTAAGAACAAATTATATTTTATCTTTGAAGCCAAACAAATAGTAACTAAACAGGGACTGAGAAAGAAGAGAGAGAGGCAGCGACAATGAGATCCATTTATTAAAGTTGCTGGTTTACCGGTTTCTATTATTGCCTAGAAGGGTTCCTTCTGTGCTAAGGGCACAACAAGGACAACTTTATTTACAATGCAAAACAAGCAGCCTTTTCTCTAGTTACCTCCTCTGAATCAGGAGAGGCTCACAGAACGAAAAAGATAAATAGAAACTGAAACTAGGTCCTCAAAGTGCTGCTGTCTCCTTCTCCCCCCAAACCCTCTTCGCCTGAATATACATAGATAAACGTTTCTCTTCACTGAACCCACAGGCTGTGTAGACAAAAGAGAAACAGTGACATAAAGAAAGGAAAACACAGTGAAATAAAAACAGATGCTGTCACCATTGATTAATTCTTTAATAGATGAAATACTTAAGCCTCCACTATCATTACTGCTACCACGCACAAGAGCATATCGTATCGAAAAGTACTAGTTCTGTCATAGATCTGTGTGTATATACCACCACTCCTTCTTATAAATAAAGAGTCCTAGCCAGACATAGTCACAAATATACATAGGGGGTCATGCAGAGGTGCAAATAGTAGGGATGGACGTCCAAGCCCTGCTATTTGCAGGGACCCAATTCTGTATTCAGAGCTCCCCGTACGTACAAGACCTCTGTGCAGGGAGCTATGGATGGGGGCAGGAGGGTGTGGCTATAGGGTGGAGACTGGGCAGAATGGGGGCAGGGTGTACATCCCAGACATACAGGGCCGATTCAGGTCACAGCCCTGCATATCCAAGAGCGGAAGGTGTGACGAGGAGAGCTGCCAGGAGCAGATGGAAATAGAAGAAAACAATGTTTGTACCTTTAAAATGAGTGACAGACCAGCTTTGCACAGAGTTTGCAAGGCAAGCATGGAAAAAAATCCTGTCTCTGCTGAGGCTAAGCCATACCCAAGCTCTGATGTGGGGGCAGGCTTGGGCACTGATTGTAAACACCTGTGCAGAGGCAAGGGAGTGGCAGGCAAGAAACGGTTTTTAAAACCTGAATCAGACCAGAAAGAGAGATCCTGGGGGGAGGAGAAAGCGTTCAAGGACAAAAGATTCCAGGAGAGATTCCAGGAAGGAAGGAGTGGAGAAAGGCATAGGAAGACTGACTTCCAGCTGCTGAATGAGGCCAGTAAGAAAGGAAGCAGTCTGTGTCTGAAAAATGCTCCTAAACTTGAAGCTAGCAGACGGTTAGCTGGAAAGCTTACAGACGGGGTGGAACAGGTTGCAGTACCTAGTGTTCAAGAGCCATTGCCGAGGACTTCAACTGCTAGAAGGTGGGTGGATACGCTTGTCTGGGGAAAGAGTCAGAACTCACCTGAGAGCAGAGAAGCTGAACCAAAAACACTAGAGACGTTAAGGCAAGTGTTCCCAGGGAAGAAAGCTCACTCTCCCAATATAATTGATCCTTATCAGAAAGAACAGCTAGGAAGCGACTTTCAGAAGTTCTTATAGGAAAGGAAGCCTGAAGAAGTTTTTGAAACCGTAGAAAGGGATAAGCATTCTGTTGCCCTAGAGGATATGCAGCTTGATTCCTTGGAACCAGAGTCTAACCTGGGGGAATCTCCAATGGATTGCTCTTTTTGTTTGAAAGAAAACTAGACGCTGGTAAACAGGGCTCAGAAAGAATAGCAAAACGTGGTGAGAAGCAATGTTTGCATAACTCTGTAACTGATAAGAGTTTCTTCTGAAGTAAAGAAGGTTTTGTTGTTTAACCAAGAGTTTGGAAAAGTAAAGCAGCAGTTGTTAGAAGAAGAAGTTTACCTTTTGTTTGAATGAACACAAAAGACTACGACGTGCATGTTAACTTGTTTGATGAGAACAGTTGCCAGTGTTAGAAAGAATTTTGTTCAGCTTTCTTTAGTTTCAGTTGTACATGTTTTCCTCTTATGTTTGGAGAAGTATCCTAATGCCTGCATTCTGAATTTAATGCTTGTGGAAATCCCACAAAAATAAATATTCTTGTTTGCCTTAACCCACGGTTTCACACTACTTTTGTCCTTGGATAAGAAAGCCAAACTACAAGTCCCAGAATTCCTTACTGGAGACAGATACAGTAAAGCTTTATATAAGGACATAACAAGGCGGCCCTATGCCTGTAAGCCCTAGGGCCCAGGCTAGGGTATCACAAAGGTCAGACATGGGACGTATTCACCTTGGAGGTGGAATAAATCCATCACCGGAGGGAATCGGCACAGGCGGACCTGCAACAATGGACGAGCAGCTGCAGGAGGAGCCCCGCCACCCAATCCTGGCCATGGTTGCCCCTGCAGAGTGTCAGGCGGCAGGGAAAGAAAAGCAGCACTGGTGGAGGAGTGCCCATTTTCCTGCTGGAATCAGGGCATGGCCAACCCATCTATGTGCCCAATTCTGCCCCCACGGAAACGTCTAGTTCACACGGGTGCAGAATTGGGTACACATTAGGCCCACTCCCTTCTTTGGATGGGCCAATGGCCTGGACGAGCCCCTCTTGGAATGGGGCTCATAGCCACAACCTCCTATACACTTATAATATATACAATTGGGGGGTAGGGGAATAACTTTTAAACTTTATGTGGGGCCTGTAAGCAAATATTCACATCACACACATATATAGAGCCTTACCTCTCCTCTCACACACATTCTCACATTCTGTATCTTCACACCTTGCAATGACCCCACATGTGCATACTGTTATACTTCTCCACCACACGTATTCTGTATGTCACACCATGTTATCACTTCACGCACAACATTCTGCATGTAGACCTACCATCCCTTCACCCTCATATCAGAGATGTGTACAGACAAGACAATTTATGTTTGTTTTGTAATTTTTGGATATTTTCTTGATTTTTTTATTTGTTTTGTTCATGACATACATTTACTTTAATAAAAATGTTTAAATCTTCATTAGAACATGTTAGTGGGTATAAATCAACTGTGTTTGTGCTTTCAAACATGTTTGTGCAAACTAAGGGCCAATATTCAAAGGAATTCTCTGGTTAGCAGCGCTTGCTAAACAGATTAACACCAGCCATGCAGGATTCAGCCACACTCTCCATATACTGCCAGGGAGGTCTTGATACTGGCGATGAAAATCCAGATTTAATTTAGCCATGGTGACTGGCCTTTGAAAAAATGTGACCAGTGTAGCTGAACAGTGGCCCCCTACCTTTTTAAGACATGCTAATGTACAAGATGCATGCCAACGAATGTATGCCCCTATCCTACATGTATATAGAGCCGTAGCCTTCCACTCACACACAGTCTATACACAATCAAACCTTGCCATCACTTGTTCATAAAAGTTTTTTAGAAAAGTGTTAGAACGTGAGAAAATGATACCTTTTTATTCAACTAAATTCATTTTTTGGCTAGCTTTTGGGAGTTAACACCCTCTGTCCTGGCTTGAGTAAGGGGATTTTAGCTCCTGAAATGTAACATGCTAGTCCAATAAAAAGATATCGCCTTCTCTTTTTGTTTTTATTTAGTAATCGTTATTTTTCCTAGTTTCACATGGACTAACACGCCAACCATGCAACTTTCTTCTGTCTTGCTATATTCCTTCCTGATAAACAGGAACAGTCACTGCACACATGCTGGGCACATTCAAATTCTTTCCTGCCCCCACAGACATTTATGGCTTAATTTTTAATCCTCCACTTGTAAAAACAGATTGTGAATGACCTGCTGATTACATATTCTCCATAAGAATTCAGTCTAATTTTCATTTAGACCTAGAACAGAGAGGTGGAAATGTCAATCTCCAACTTGAATGCATTGGTGTCGAGGCAATTTTAGGGTCAAGAGTAGAAAAATGGGTATACTT
The DNA here is from genome assembly GCA_033557465.1 of Ichthyophis bannanicus. Taxonomy (NCBI): domain Eukaryota; kingdom Metazoa; phylum Chordata; class Amphibia; order Gymnophiona; family Ichthyophiidae; genus Ichthyophis; species Ichthyophis bannanicus. The sequence goes on along the minus strand of CM066039.1, from coordinate 358,396,460 downwards.
CAGTCAAAATAACAAGGGAAATATGTTGAGCTTGGACTTTAATTAGACAGAAAAATACAGCTTTATAGCTGAAATGAACTATTCCCAATATTAAAGAGGTTGATCCTGCTGAGGTCTATGAAACCAAAAGTAGGGAGTGGGGCAAAGGTCTTCCTATGAAGTATTCAGCTCCAGTAGTGGGCTTAACTTAAAGGTCTGTGATAAATCTCTTCCCAGACCCTCTGTACTAGTGGGCAGTGTTCAGGCCCCAAGAATTTACTTCTGGCCCATACACGAGAGTAAGAGTCATTTTTCTAAATTACTGTATATACAATTCCCTTAAGTGTAATGGCTGTTCAAAGCCAAATAACGGTTTCTTTAACACAGAAAAGCTCTAAAATTGCTTTAATTTGAGAAGAGAATAGTGGAAATATTTCTGTGGGTATCTATTATTTGTCCTTCTAGACTGGCAGAATTGGCCTCCATTGGAAGGCCAAATATAGCATTGCAAAGCGCACTAATAGTACCTGAACACTGAGCAGACGTTGACTATGGTGCAGCATCAAAGGAGACCTAAGGGACAGGTAAGAATGACAACCTGCGCCACTTTTGGACAGCAGGGTCATGTGTGTATGTGTGTGTGTGTGTGTGTGTCTCCAGAGTAATTGTGAATCTCAGCAATGCACTGTGCATGCATGTGGTGCTCAGGCTTTATTGATGTGCATACAACATGCTGCTGTGTGAGACACCATTTACATGATGCATAATGTAATGCAGTCCCAGTTACACCATTGACAAGGTCCTTCCCCATAGCATTTCCCTACACTTACCTCCCAACATGACACTGTTGTGCAGCTCCCAATCATCTGCTGGCTTTACTGGAGTGAGCAGGGGGGACGCATGTGTTTGTGTTGCAATCCTCACCTCTGACTCAGTCTCCAGCCCTCAGGACACATCGATTTGTACAGGTGAGAGGCCAGATTAATGCCTACTGCCATAACAACTGTATCCGTGGCAACAGTTTCAGCCCACCTGGTGCAGCTGCAGCCTATAGGGAACTAGGCTCAGGGGGAGGGCTGGCCTCTATGAATATCCAGTCCATTCACTTAGTTGGTGACACTGGCAGGAATCTGCGATATACCTGCTTGTACATTGCTCTTGCCCATGCTGCATTAGCAGAGTACAAGCGAGGGGACTCTTTGCTCCATGCAGTTTATGCACATAGAGAGAGGTATGTATCAGGCAAATTTGCATACAAGAAATACCACCTCAATACTGTCTACTGATCATTGGCCAAAGCATCCGGTAATACATTACCTATTACTCGAAAGGTGTGTCCAAATGCACCTGTGTGCCTGATTGGAACAGTGGGATACTGAACTCAGAATGGTGTGTGCACACTTCCAGCTGGTGAACTGTGGCACAGGATGTCATGTTAGTCTCTGCATCACCCAACACCATATGGGAAGGCAATGCCTAGAGGTGAATGTTGGGCTGGGGGTATGGATGCAGGTAACAGTACTATACATGATTAGTATGTGCCCTTTATAGGTTGCATTGCTGACCAAAGCCTACGTTCACATGGCCAGAACCTCTGCAGGCTTACTCAATGTCTGCATATGTTACATCAGAGAGTCTGCATGACAGCCTCACTGGCTCCCCATGGGCACCAAGTGTGACAGTCACAAAGAGAGTACAAAGAGGCAGGGTATGGTGGTGTATCTGTTACCAGCAACTGTTCCAACATCCAACCCCTTGTCCAACCTGCCATGATTACATGCATTCTTGGGGGGGGGGGGTGAATGCATCTGCAGCATGGGAGAGTGCATGCGCTGTACTGGCCAGGTTTGGAGTGTCTGTGGCTAGGGACGTGACATTACACATGAGTACAGGCATGGAACTAGGTTCAATGCTCACTGCCAAGAGCTGTGTAGGAGGACACCAGATTTGTGTATGTGACAGATATAGGCCACTGTGGGCCAGCATGTACTTTCAGCCTGTCTCTGGCCCCCTTTCCACTGTTCCTTACATTGTATGAGCTGTCCCCAAGTCCAAGATAAAAGGGTACATATGAGGAGCAGAGGACTCTGGGTATTGGTTAAAACAGAGCAGTTTGCTAAGGACATGACATATGTGTCGCAAGGTAGGTTAGTGGCTGAGCTATCTTAGCATGAGCCTGCCATGGGCATGGTCTGGATGTACACATCTGATCATGCTGAGAGGCCACTCTCACTCTGACCGAGCTGTGACCATGTCACGTTTATGTATGGACATGATACTATATAGGGTCAAGCTACAGTGATATGTGGACTGTTTTTTTTTAATAGCAGTCTAGTAACTATACAGACTGCTGGTTGTCATTGCTGTTTGTACAAAGCCAGTGTGTTCCTTGTAGTTATGTGCACACACAGTGTGTGGTGACTGGGCACTGATCATAGGCGAGTGGCTGACACAGGATGGTATTGCCCAGTTTATACAGACTGCCTGGGATTTTTCTGGTTAATAGGGATTCTCAGAAAATGAAATTAGCAGGTGTAAAATCAAAATAAACTTAACTAACCAATTTCTCAACATACAGGGGTGTCCTACACGGAGCGGTGGGTTCACCCCTAAAACAAAGACATGGGGAGGGATGGCCTGCACAGAGTGGCAGGTGCACTTACTCTTGCCATCTTACTGGGCAGACTAGATGGACCATACTGGTCTTTATCTGCCATCATTTACTATGTTACTATGTTTTTGGGCTGTTGGTAACCTGCTGGTAACTATGGCCTTTGCAGGTTTGTTTGGTGTCAGCACCCCCCACTCTCCAGCCTAGACAACACTTGCTGAATTTGGATTCCATGTCAACAGTTGCTACAACCTTAGGGAATGACAAAAGATGTTATAAAAATGCCCCTGGCCAACAGATGCAGAACACAAAGCCCAGATAAGACAGGCTTTTCCTACATGCTGCAAATGTACAGAACACCAAAGAACTAGCATCACACACACACTGTAAACAATACCCGTACTACAATGGCAGTGATAGAGATTTTCCCAAAACCTGGAAGGTCCATCTAATGCAAGGCTTGGTGGGGACCAGGTGATGTGTGCCTTCCCTCACCATCAAGGTGACTGCAGAAATAGGTCATTTGCACATATTGCAGCTGTAATTTATTTATTTATTTACATTCTCTTATATACCGCGCTATTCTGCATCAGTGCGGTTTACATTGAACAAACTGTAATATGCAGGAAGCACACATTGCCCCTGAAAATTACAGTACTGATGTGATGGACTGTTGCATTCTTCATATAAACTAAAAAAATAAATAAAATAAAGCTAATCCTATTAAATAACAGGAAAACAAAAACACATATCAAAAATAGAGTCAAATGTTGGAAAAGTCCGTTATGTAAGGGGGAAAGAGAAAACCCTCCAAACAACGAACCGTTCCTTTTAAATCTTTAATTCAGTGATGTGTTAAAGTGAAAACATTTGTGGTTTCAATCAAATATCCAAAAAAGCCATAAGTGCTAAGATGTAACACAATTTAAGTTTTATACTTAGCTGGCAGTTGGAAAATCACAACAGGATCAATCAAATGGAGACTTAAGGCAAGCCAACTGGTGTGAAAAACAGTCTAGGAGAGCTAGCTATGACACAACGTTGTGTTTCGGGTCCAAGTAGTAGAACAGAAAATAAGCTCCCTGATAATATGATGAAATCTTAAAACTGAAACCTTTGCAAATGCTCCATGTGTTCAAAGATCCATAGGAACGCACTTGTTGAATCTTATAGTCCCTCAGAGAAAGATAGCGTCTGACGTCACAGGGAAGTATTGTAATATATGCCCAAAGGAAGGCAGCTATGGAAGAGCCAAAGGGTTAAACAAAGTTCAAGGTCTCAAGGTACTCCACCAATCTAATTCTAAATTTATCCCATTAGGGATAACAGAAAATCCAGCATTGTTCCAATATCTGTAGACAATGTTCTCTGTCTCCGCCTCTAGGATCCAAAGGAATGTGATCTATTACTCACCATTTAAAATCTGAAAAAACATGGTGTAATAAAACACGAGAGACCAGCGGGGCTCAAACGTTACCTGCTTGTATGAACTGGTAGACCGTCTCCATGTGTACACCCTATCATTTTCATAGTCTGCTCTATCACTATTGTATATGTGCTCAGATTGTGTGGTGCATCATGATTAATGGAAAGGTTATCCCATAACGGCACCCAGGTCCCCAACTGCAGCCATAACGGTGACTGTTATCACTGGAGCATTGCCCAGTGCCTGCTTGTCTTCTATGATGGTGGGGGGCATGTGCATGACCCCCTGAGGAGGGCAGGATGGTCAGCGATGGACCAAAGGGATCATGAATGTGGTTTGAGTTTGGTGTATGTGCAGGTGTACCAGTCTTGTAGTGTTCAGCAAGTGACAAGGGACTGCACGCCCTGCACATGTGCTGCCTCAGCAGATCTCTGCTTTCACTGCTATATATATATATATTCAGTTCTGCCACTCCTGTGCAAAACAACGCTGAATATATGCAAAATATTTAAGTGCCACTTTTGGAATTAAAAAAAAAAAGTAAACTACAGTGTTTAAATATTTACCTGTGAATTCTTAAACTAGTCTCATTTTCCATAGCCTCTGCATAAAAATACCAGCGATAACACAGGTAAGAGCATACTTTTGCTTCTTCTACACATAAGTCCCAACAATTATGCATATAAGAGTCACATTCCAGAAAATCATATGTACAAGTACAGCCAATTAAGCTCCCAAAGCACTTTTTCACATTTTAAGAGTTATGGGGTATGTTTACTAAGATGCACTAATGGCTGTATTTACTAAACATTAGTTTATGCTCTCTGTTGTTGCACCCTTGTTATGCCTATTGGTACAGTGGAAGATAGTGCACTTTAACATTTAGTAAACATGGCCCTATATCCGTTGGGCTATTACTGTGCAGCAGTATAGTAAATGGGCAAGTTAGGGACAGAGTATAAACATTGATGGCACATTTGATTTAATAAATGGAAGAGGACGGCAAGGAAACCCACCGCAGTACCTTTTAACTTCCAAAAGGGAGACTATGGTAAAATAAGGAAAACAGGTAAGAAAAAACTAAAAGGAGCAGCTGCAAAGGTTAAAGATTTATATCAAGCATTGGTGTTGTTTAAAAAATACTATCTTGGAAGCCCAGACCAGCTGTATTCCACGCTTGAAGAAAAGTGGAAGGAAGTCCAAAAAAACTGCCAGCATGGTTTAACCCTTTCCAGGCCGAGCCAAAACCTCTCGGGATCCAAAGTTCTGACTAAATATTCCTATCAAATGGTATATAATACATGACCATAGCAGAAAGAAAATCACTATTAGAACATATTGAATAAGACGGGTACAATTTTCCTGAAATATGCAAAAATTAACCCGACTGCAGAATGTGGATTAAAAATTTAAAGTAGGCCTTCAAAGGGTTAAAGGTGAAGTCAGAGAGGCTGTTGTAGACAAAAAAAGCATCTTTAGGAAATGGAAAAAGGAGCCAAATGACAAAAACTGGAAGCAACATAAGCACTGGCAAGTTAGATGCAAGGCATTGATAAGGCAGACAAAGAAAGAATTTGAGAAAAAAAAACTTTCTATGGAAGCAAAAATGCATAATAAAAATGTTACCAGTCGATTTCTTATGTATTTTATGAGCCCGCCCAATTGTTGGCTTTCATAAGTGCCCGGCGGCTGGAATCCTCTATTGGTCCCCCTTAATGCTCATATAGCAATACTTCCGAATTTTGACTGTTGGCTGGTTTCTTCTTATGTTTTGTTTATGGATTGTAAATAGGTAATTCCCCCCGTATAGTGGGCTAGGGAGAGTTGGCAGGCTTTGTACTTTTAGCAATTTCTTGTGATCAATTAATTTTGTTAATGTATTCTGGGTATACTCGGATACTTTTCTGTTTGCCACCTCTATTTCTGCAAGAATGGTTTCATGTAACTTTCTTGTTTTACATGTAAAATTACATAAATAAAAATTTTTAAAAAAATGTTTTCAAGTACATTTATAGCAAAAAACCTGTGAGAGAGTCAGTTGGATCATCGGATGATAGATGGGTAAAAGTGACACTAAGGGGTATGTTTACTAAACCACAGTAATGTAGCAGCGGCTACGTTAACACACGGTAACGTTAACAGATGTAACGTTAATGCGTGGTAATGTCTCCGGCTGCGGTAACTCCCTCAGAGGGTGGAGAGAGGGCGGAGAGAAGGGGTCAATGGGCAGGAAGTGGGTGGGGAGAAGCTCCTGCCACACTAACACGGGGACATAAAGGGCCAAACACTACCACGAGTGAGAACCTGTCAGTAGATGCACATATACAGGAGAGAAAAATGATTTCAGTGTCAGCAATGTACAGCACAGGCAGGGAGCCCAAGAAAAGTGATAGTAGTGCTCCATTTGCAGCAACAGCATAGTGCCCAAGTATGAAAGGCCACTATGTTGATGATGCAAATGGAGCACAGGGGCTGCAGGCAGGACATGCAGTGGTGGCAACTGGGGCACAGGGTGAACTAGGCTGTCACCCACGTGGCACATAGGAACACAGAAACCGGAAATCAGCATGACAGTGTCTGAGCAAAGTCAAAATGCCCAGTACGCTGTGTACCAGAGTCCCATCCAGGGGACACATACTCAGCAGGTACCCCAAACATCACACAGGAACCACAATGCCCATAATGTGGCAAGCAGTGCATATCTGGGGACCATTCTAAAAAGGGTCTATGGACCTTCCCCAGGATAAGGTCCGTAGACCCAGCAAAATGAACACCCATTATCACAGCCCCTGGTAAGGCAGTATAGGGTGTTACCACACATTGGGTAAAATATATAAAGACCCAGTAGTCCATAATGGAGATACTGGACCCACATTGCATGCCCCAGCCTGACCACAGTCTGCCGGCAGAACACAATCAATCAACCAGGTCCACCCTAGCCAATTGTTGCCAGATCACACACCGCACACCCCACAGCCATCTCACCCCCTTGTGGAAGTGACAGAACAGTGGCAGACGGTGATGGGGGGGGGATGTGTGGATGTCCATGTAAGTCACCGCACCCTGGATCCTGAACCTAGGCACCTACCTACCTGCACAGTGGATATCCTGGGACTGCACACATCCAGCATCGACAGTATATGGGCATGTCAGCATGGAAGGGGGGGGGGTGCTGGCGGTGGTGGCACCTGCCTGCAGTGGACCAAGGTCACGACCTGCCCCAGTGTGCCGTGTGCAGTGCAATAAACAAGGTCTGTCTAAGAAAGAGCAAATGTAGCCACAGGGACTGCACTGCCTCTGTGGTAACAGTGTGGTGCAGTACACATAACCAATGTGTCCTCAAGCACAGGGTCACAAGTTCACATCCCAGCTGTGAATCCTGCAATGCATGCCCCTACTTTTTACACACATTGCAGATACAACATCAACATGTGCAATCCCAAAGGCATCAGCCAACAGGAGTACGAACATCCACACAGACAGGCCCCACTAACTAAAACACCATGGAGAGTCTGGCTGTTTGCACCGGCTGGGAGCAGCAGTTATCAGCAGAACTCACAACTAGCTCTTGAACCCCTTAGCAATGCCTGCACTGTGATCGGAACCAGTGTGGTGGTCAGGTTTGCCAACCACCCCTATCTTTGCACAATGCCGCAATAGGAGTGGGTGAGTGCATGTCCATCCATTGTGGTGTGGCGTCCTACTCTGCACTGGGCCCACAAAATGTACACTGTTGCCAGCACAAGTCTGAAAATCTCATACTGAGGAGCAAGGTATTGTGGGTATAGCCCAGAGAGGGCCGACCAGGCAAGATGCAACTGCAGTGGTGGTAGGGCAATGGCTGGGACATTGTAGTGCCCAACCACCACCTGCATGGACAAGGTGGCCACAACACGTCTTACTGTTAGGACACTCTCACACTGACCGAACAGTGACCATGGCATGGCTATGTTCCCACATAGTGCTACATAGTATTTGTCTCAGGTGATATATATGTGCCCCCTTTTCTGGAGGTCCAATCACTGGGGCACCTGCCGGTGTCTGTGCCGTACAACCTAGGTCTGGGTGTGCATAGTTACTCTGTGAACATGCAATATGGACTGCCTAGTGGACTGTCTGCAGTTAGTTTGTGCATGGCTGGAACACCTGGCGGGGTGCAGCAGGTACAGTCTGACTGTGCCTGATGCTGGTGAATGTCAGACCATGGTTGGGGGCTGTGGAGGTTCCTAGTACTACTATTGGTCTGCCAGTGGCCTAGCAACAGGTCTAGATCAGGTCTGACTCCCTGATGACATCCACAACCTAAGGCACCTTAGGTCTAAAGTACCCCAAGGACTGAAAGATGCATCAAGTTGACAGGCATGGGCTGGAAGGCAGAAGAACAGCTGTAACCCTAAAACTGGAGAGAGCACAGAGGAAGGGCAATGGACAGATAGTAAAGTGTCCCATCCTGTCTACCGTAGTGTGCGCAGTACTGTGGCGCTATGCGCGCTGCAGTGCAGCAGACGCACAGCACTCATAATAACACGTGTGACATTTGTTTAGGACATGCATTGTTATGCACCATACCCTGCCCACATAACCTAAGGCGCCTAAACATATCTCAAAAGGCGCATGGGCATATGCATGTTGTAGCGTATGGGCATATGCGTATTCTCTGCAATGCACGTACGACGCAAAACACGTACACTGTAATACTGCGTCATAATGTAACACGTATAATATAGCAGACATGATGGCCACTTGATGGAACATATTTGCATTGTGCTTGCTGTGGTTGTTTGGGATAGTGGTTACAGACATACGCTGAGTTACCATTGGTTGTGGGTTTGATTCCCACATGTTCCTTTTCCTTTCTTTACTTTTGTTCTGCTCACCTTACCATACAATGGCTGCAGCTTCATCACTTCTCCACATGCCCTTCCCTCTCTTCACTGTGCACTACAGTGTGGCCCCCATGCAGCCTATCCATCACATATTAGCTGTTACATATGGTCCCTTTCTTTGGGTTGTCTGGGAAAGCAGTTGGCTCAGTGATTTGGTGTTAGTGTTGGTGGTCTGTGCTTGGACTCTTCAGTGTACCAGTTCAATTCTCATATGCACCTTTTTGGATCACTTCCCCATATTGCCCTTGTACACACACCATCCACATGGCTGGCCCTTCAGACCAGCCCCTGATACCCTTTCAGTTTAATATGTTTATTCTTCTGCATGCTGTTTTCACTGCACACCATTTCATGGTGTGTGTGCATGTATTTCTATGTGGCTCACGTCCCACTTACAGACTGCGATATCAGCTGCCTGTGGTCTATGGCCTTACACCTATGGCTCCGTTTCTTATGTGGCACCATGTCTGCACATCCCTCAGCGCATCTTCTACTGTCTGCACGCCTTTGATTGCAACCCCTTTGGATACTCTGCTGCTTCTCATCGGCTGTGCCGTTAACGCGAGGTAATCCAGGGCACCCTATACCGCACATTACATGGCCAGGGTGCCCTCTACTGCACATTGCATGGCCAGGGCGCCCTCTACCGCACGTTACCAGACCAGGCTTGCCTTAACGCCACACCGCACATTTCTTTATATGGGTATCTGTAACATTAGCGCGGCACTTATCGACGGTAACATTACCGCGCTTTAGTAAACATACCCCTAAGAGGGGACAAGGACATAGCAGAGAGACTGAATTAATTCTTTGCTTCAGTCTTTACTGAAGAAGATGTAGAGAAGTTACCCATGCCTGAAATGGTATTTAAAGCTAATGCAGCAGAAGAAAGAAATATCGATAAGATGTATTACAACTATTTGATCAACTGAAGAGTAGCAAAATCACCTGGACCAGATGGTATACATCCAAGGGTGTTGAAATAACTGAAATATGAGATTGCACTATTAGTAATCTGTGAACTAGCATTTAAATAATCAGTAATACCTGAAGATTGGAGGATGGCCAATGTAACGCCCATTTTTAAAAAAGGTTCCAGGGGTGATCTGGAAAACTACAGACCTGTGAGCCTGACATCAGTACTGGGAAAATGATAGAAATCATTATTAAAAATAAAATTTCTGAACATGTAGATAGTCATAGTTTAATGGGAGATAGCCAACATGGCTTTAGCCAGGGAAGGTCTTGTCTTACTAATCTGTTATGGTTTTTTGAAGGTATAAACAAACAGGTAGACAAAGGTGGTCGGTCAATGTAGTGTATCTGGATTTTCAGAAAGCCTTTCACAAGGTCCCTCATGAGAGACTTTTGTCTAAATTAAAAAGTCATGGGATAGGAAGCAGTGTACTATTATGTATCAGGTACAGGTTAAAAGATAAAAAGCAGAGGGTAGGGCTAAATGGCTAATTTTCCCAATGGAGAAAGGTTAATAGTGGAGTCCCATAGGGATCTGTGCTGGGTCTACTGCTTTTTAATATATTCATAATGAGTGAGGTAATCAAATGTGCAGATGACACAAAATTATTCAAAGTTGTTAAAACCCAAGAAGATTGTGAAAAACTGCAAGAGGACCTTGAAAAATCGGAAGACTGGAATCCAAATAGTACATGAATTTTAATGTGGACAAGTGTAAAGTTAGGCACCTAGGAAAGAACAACCCAAACTATGGTTACACAATGCAAAGTACCACCTTAGAAACCACCACCCAGGAAAAAGATTTAGACATCATCGTGGATAATACTTTGATACCCTCCACCCAGTGTGCAGTGGCAGACAAGAAATCAAATAGAATGCTAGAAATCATAAGGGAAGAAATGGGGAATAAAACAAAGGATATTATAATGCCTCTGTATCGTTTCATGGTGCAACCGCACCTTGAATATTGTGTGCAATTCTGGTAGCTATATCTTAAAAAGGATATAGCTTGTGATAAGGAAGCTTATCATAGCTCAGGAAGGAGCTATAGAAAAGGTGAAGTGACTCTGAACAAGCAACCTGTCAGTTCTGGTAGAAATAAGAAAACTGAATTTTCCCATAAAAGACTACCAGTCCCAGAATGCACCAGGTTTCCAACAGCCATTAGAGGAGCTGAAGTGGGGAAACATGTGTTCAATCAGGAGGGCTATGAGGTAATCCCTAAGCACTCATCCAAGCAGAATAAGAGTAGAGTTTATTCTACAGATGACCATCTTCATGATCTTCATGATCACCTTGGATATCCAGAGAATTGTCCTCAGTATCCTGAGAATCAGCTTGAGTTTGATCATCAGTTTCATCTGAAGGATCATCAGAAGCAGAAGCCAAACCGGACGGACAGAGAGGGAAAGAGACCCTTTGGAAGAAGGAAGAGAAAAGCCTTTGAGAGGTCTAGAAGAGTCCAAAGCAGTACGTATACTGGGAGGTATTCCAAGGGCCAGCATACACCATTGGACTGGGGAAAGCCAGAGGAATGGTGCTGCAGAGCTAGGAATCACCAGAGGCTACCTGTGAGGGAGACGGCTGCACGTGGAAGGGACCCTAAGACCTGTGCCAGAAGGTATGTGAAGAGAGATCCAGTGTCCAGGGATCTGGATTGGAAGGATGGACATAAGAACTGGACTACATACTGGCCAGGCTATATAGAGAGGAACTCTAGCAGCAATGGAAGCTCAGGTATGAACACTGATCTATGCCCTAGCTATAACCTTGAAAGACAGCAGGGAAACAAGTATTCTCCTGAAAATGCTCCATTGAGAGATTCATCTGTGCCAATCCATGATATTGAACCCATGCTTGTTGAACAAGGGGGAATAATAGCAGATGAGGATCCTGTTTATATGGACTGCTCTCTATCTAAACTCTGTTGGTAACTTTCTGTTATAAAGTACAGCAACCATCACAAAGAAATACAAATTTGTTCTTTAATCTACTCAGAAAAGCTCCTGAAGCAGGATTTGACCCACACAGTAGAAAGCAAGCCAGCTAAGGGGTTTCAGCTGGTAACTGCTAGCAATTAAGCCTTACCTAATTGCTTGTGAGCTAGGAGAGAATCACTTCTGTATCTATGTGGGAAGTAATCAGAAGTTAACCTGAAAAGAACAGTTTGTTTCTTGCTTTGTGGCTTTTCATTTGTTGTTTTCCTGATTTTTGACTTTGTTTTTCCAAGTTAACACTGAAAGCAAGTAACCTAATTTATGTGCTACCAAGCATATCTGTGTTGGGAGAAATAACCCCATAAATAAATATCTTATTGGCTTTACCCAAGAGCACAACTAAATTATTGTCAGCAGCTGTGTCTGGTGTGAATGAACTACATTGCCCACAATCCCTTGCAAATCATATAGAGATATGCACTTGCCAAGAGTGTGACGATTTTCACCCAGGCAGCCGTCTGACAAGCTGAATCAGAAAAGGTACAAAGAAGAGCAACAAAAATGGGGAAGGGGATGGAAGGATACCCCTATGAGGAGAAGCTTAAAAAAATGGGGCTCTTCAACTTAGAAGAGAGACAGCTGAGGCAGAATATGATAGAGGTCTATAAATTAATGAATGGAGTGGAACAGGTAAATGTAGATTGGTTGTTTACACCATCAAAAAGTAGAAAGACTAGAGGACACACAATGAAGCTACAATGCAACCCATTTAAGACTAATAAGAGAAAATACTTGTTTATTCAATGCATAATCAAACTCTGAATTTGTTACTGGAGGATGTAATAAAAGTTGTTAGTGTAGCCGGGTTTAAAAAAGGTTTGGACAAATTTCTGGAGGAAAGGTCCATAAACCATTATTAAAGAGGACCTGGGAAATCCAGTGCTTGGCCAGGGACAAGCATTGTGGAACCTATGTGCATCTTTGGGAACCCACTTGTGACCTGGATTGTCCACTGTTGAAAACAGGATACTGGGCTTGATGGACCTTGGTCAGACCTAGTAAGGCATTTCTTATGTTCTTATGTACTGATGAGCCAGGAACTAGGCGAAATATGGTATCTCAAGTGAATAAATGGGATGAAATGATCACTTGACCAGGAAAATCAGAATGTAGAGCAGCAAAACATCATTTTTACTTCTGGTCTGATGAAGAGGGGATAGCTTTCGAAAACTAGTCAGGGATGTATTACGTTAGTCGATTAAAAGTTCTCACCTACAGATTCTTTGCTTCTTTAAAGCTGAGGGAGGTACCACACTTTGACTTGCATTTGCCATTACTTTATCATGCATTGGCTATTGGGAGTCTCTAATCACTGAAAGAAGACTTGAAGCAGTAGCACTGGGATCCCACTACCTACTGCACTAGATCTATACCTCTGGTGCAAAAGGAACTGGGAATTCCACTAAGGATGTCTTGAAAGCCAGATCTCACTTTGAGGCTTTGGGGTATGTTTTCTAAAGGATGGTAAGGGAGCAAGTGTGCCGTTAACATGTGTTATCAGTGCCCATGAGACTTTAACACTGTGGAAAGCGCCGATAATGCTGCATTAACGAGCATTAGAGGGGCCAGCAGCATTAAGGGAAAAGGAGGTGGAGAGTGGGCGTTAATGGGTTGGGGAGTGGGCATTGACAGTGTGTGCTCCCTTACCGCTGGGTTGCTCATTTGTGCGTTAGAGGCCTCATCGCTGGGAGCCCTAATGCCATCTGAAACCTCATGGACTGGGGTATTTTTGAGGGGAGAGAACATATTTAAATGTCAGCAATGTGCTCTACACATAGGGGATCTCAAGAAAGTGATTAGCAGCAACAGCATAGTGCCCTTTTATGAAAAGGCACTATGTTTATGGTGCAAATGCTACAAAGGATGTGTCACATGGGTGATGCAGTGGGGATGACTGGTCCGCAAGGCTGAACCCCACAGTGACAGTGGCAGCACACAGACGTGCTACTACTGGCTAAAAGGCAACATGCAACCACCATTGCCACCATGATGCTATGTCAGCATGGTGTGAGTGTGGTGGTGGTGGTCACAGTAGCTGTGGCCTGCTGAAGACAAATGCTTTGTCCCGGCACTGTGTATCCAGTGCAACACTGCATGTGCCACTGTCAGTGGGCTGGCGAGCATATCAGCAGCAGGTACAGTGGAGTACATTGTGATCTCTCCTCACCGATATCTAAGGTAGCAGAACGCATGCACATATCACCCGGTGGAGGGGGGCACTAGTGGCAATGTGGGCCTAGCTGCACTTGTTTAACATCAAGGAGGCCACCTGCAGCCCTGAAGTAGCGGGTATGCCACAACCGCAGGGAGGGAGGGATTTGCCTCCATGCTGTCCACCATGAGCATTGGACCATGGCACCTTGCAAGTAATCCTAGTGTATGGGATGGGCCTGGGATCAGGATTCCCCCCACCCACACATATAGCATCAATATGTGCATGTGGGGGAAAAAATGCCACTAAGGCAGGAATACTATGTAATAGGATAACAGGCCATGTTATAGGACAAATGCCCACCCAATACCTTCAACTGCCAGATGACAATAATCTCTGTTTGAACTGGTGACACCCTCTATAAGTAAGAATGCAGTCAGTCACAAGCATCTGAGCCACATGTGAATCAACATCAGCTATGGCGGTCTGCAAGATATGTGGCTATGTCATGACTGCCCCACAAGCACACACCAGGTATTGCGAGCCTTGTCCATTCTGCTAGTACCACCATGATATATGATGTGTGTGTGCCTATAACTTGCTCTGTCGCTTTGGATGGACAGATCACATATGCAACACAGGAATGTCAGTTGTACAAGCAGCAGAGCAAGCAATTGCAGCATACAGACCTACTAAGATCCCCTTCACCCACCCATGCCAAACACACTTTGTTTGACAGGTATGGCACAGAGTCTGCAGACATCTAAGCAGACATAGCCATACCCCTACTCATGCCCTCATGCACACTGACATTGACCACATCTACAGCCATGGATTACTAAACCCTTAAGGCTGCTCTGTAGTTCCACACATGAGGCCACAGGTTCAAGACCTATTTGAGGATCAGGAATTGCATGCCCCTGTGTGTTAACTTTATCCTATGTTGCATGTACAGCCTACAACGCATCATCCAGCAAGAGTCCACATACTGACAAGCTGCATCACCCATGGCTGGATGGCAGGACAGGCTGAAAGCTCCGGCACACTGAGCGAGCGTTGACAGAGCTCATACCTTCCAAAGCATGCTAATAGTGCCTGTACAGTGAGCAGACATTGACAATTCTTGACCAGCTAAGGGGCAGGCAGGAATGCCAACCAGCACCACTTTTGCATGGCGGGGTCATGTG
The DNA here is from genome assembly GCA_033557465.1 of Ichthyophis bannanicus. Lineage (NCBI taxonomy): Eukaryota > Metazoa > Chordata > Amphibia > Gymnophiona > Ichthyophiidae > Ichthyophis > Ichthyophis bannanicus. The sequence continues at coordinate 358,381,247 of CM066039.1, read as the reverse complement.
TATGTGTGTGTGTGTGTGTGTGTATGTGTCTGTCTGTCTCCAGAGTATTGTGAGCTTCAGCAATGCACTGTGCCTGCATGTAGTGCTCAGGCAGTATGTCTGTGAATACAACATGCTGCTTGTCAGCTATACAGCAATCCCACATACTCTGTGAGACACCAATGACAAGCAGAATGTTACTTAGCAGTAAGCAGTTGAAACCTGTGGCTGTGCCGCTGTGATGAATTCCCAGTTACACTATCAACAATGCCATTCACTTCAGCATCCCTCTACACTTACCTCCTAACCTGACTCTGTTGTGCTTCTGCAAAATCATCTGCTGGTTTAACTGGAGTGAGAAGGGGGACACATATGTGAGTGTTGGAACTCTCACTTCTGGCATAGTCTCCAGGACTCAGGACACAACATGTGCACAGGTGAGTGGTCAGATGTCTTCAAAATGCCGTAACTGCTATATCCATGGCAACAGTGTTTGCCCACATGGCACAGTTGCTGGCTTCTGGGAATGTCCAATCCATCCACTCAGTTGCTGACACTTGCAAGAATCTGCAATTTACTTGCATGCATGGTGCTCTTTTCTCACACTGCATTGCTTGGTGCAAGCGAAGAGTCCCTTGGATTCATGCAGTGCCTGCACATAGGGGAAGGCACATAGCAGGCAAAGTCCCACACAGGAACCACACCTCAGCACTGTCATCTGATCATTGGCTAAATCATCCAGCAGTGCATTACTTATCACCCCAAAGAAGATTCCAAATACACCTGTGTGCCTGATTGGGACAGTGCGACAGAGACCTCAGAAAGGTGCGTGCAGACTTCCAGCTGCCGAATGTGGCACAGGATATCAGGTGGATCTCTGCATCGTCCACCAGCATATGGGAAGACAGTACCTGGAGGTGAATGTTGCAATGAGGGTAGGGGGCAGAGAACAGTACCATATATGTCTAGCATGTGCCCTTCATAGGTGGCATTGGTGGCCAAAGCCTCTGTTTTCTTGGCCAGATCCTATGTGTGCCTATTCAGTCTCTGCATGTGCTACATCAGAAGGCCTATATGACAGTTGCACTGGCTCCCCACGGACACAGAGTGTTACAGTCACAAGGATGATGTTAGGGTACAAAGAGGCAGAGTATTGTGGGGTATGTGTTGCCAGCCACTTTTCCAACATCTAACCTTATGTCCACCATGACATGATTACACGCACTCTGTGGGTGGAGGCGCAATGCTCCTGCAGCATGGAAGAGTATATGTGCTGCATTGTTCACTTTTGCAGTGTCCATGGTAGGGACATGACCTTATGTGAGAGTACAACCACAGCAATATGTTCAATCCTCACTACCAACAGCTAATTGGGGGGACACTATATTGGGGTTGGTGAAGGATGTAGGGAAGTGTGGGCAAGCATACACTCACAGCCTGTCTCCGGCCCCCTGTCCACTATGCCTTGCATTACATAAGCTGTTCTCAAGTTCTGACTGAAAGCAAAAATAATGAGGAACAAAGGATTGTGGGTAGTGCATGAAACACAGCGTTTTGCACAAGATGTTTATGAGTCAGAGGTAGGATCAATGACTGAGCCATCTGAGTGTGGGTCTGCCATGGCCATGGCCTGGGTACGCACATCATTTCGTGCGGAGAGGCCTGTTTCACACTGACCAGCTGTGACCATGCCACGGCTATGTATCCACATTGTGCTATGCAATGTCAAGCTACAGAAATGTGGGTGGTTTCATTTTTCAGCAGTCCAGTCACTACACTGGTTGTTAAGCATCCATGGTTGCTCTGTTTACATGCAATGTGTGGTGACTTGCAGACTGGGCATGGTTGGTATATGAATGGCTGACACATGCAGGCTGACGGTGCTTGCTGCAGTAGATTGAAAGTCCCAGAGAATGCGCTAACAGTTGTTCTTGGGCTGATAACTATGGTCCTGGCAGGCCCATCAGTTTGGTGTTGGTGTCTACTTCCTCGCTCCCTCCCCTCCCCACATAGGATGCCTATTGATGTATCATCTTTGCATTGACGTTTGCTGGGGCTCCCTTCTCCTGCGTTATAGTGACAGCCGTTTTCATCTGTTAAGGTGCACACTGGTCACCTTAATGTCCGATGCCCAGTTTGTGCATGATAACTGGAGCCTAGCACCCTTACTGCTGGAACGCCTACTCCCCACCCCGGCCTCAAACACACGGAAAACTCCTTATCGCTGCCATGAGCACTCATTCGCCGCGACTACCTTAATGCTTTTTAGTAAACATATCTCTTTATTTCATTTAGGATTCCTCATTGCTCAGCTTCCAATGAGATCTTTTGCTGTAGGGTTTAAGGTGAATAACCTTTCATATGAATAGTCAAAATCTGGTGAAAGTTTTATTTCATGATGATCTAGATTAAACAGAGAGTTACGGCCAAATTAAGGCATGAAGGGGCATTTTTCTAATTTTCATAAATGCTTCCTTTTTCCACTTTTTGCTGATAGAGTACGATGTTTTGCACCCCTTCCCACATCACAGTTTGTTTTGCTAATTCTCTCGTGTTAAAATGTGTGCTGCAGCAAACGATTCTCTAATAGGAGCCGTTATTCCCCAGTGATATGTAATATGTCACATGTTATAATACTGTGCAGCTTATCTTATTTAATTGTGCTGTGTAACATACTAAATTGTTAGTTTCCTCATGTTTTAATTCTGCTGATAGATGAACAATCGAGATTTGCTCTGCAGGATCAATGATATGCTGCCCTGTTTAATTATGCATTCTCTTCAAGCATGATAACACAAGTGGGTTACTAATTATCTAGTGAAGTCATGTTCTCTCTGAGAAAGAGCCTACCATGTACAGAACAACAGAACATGGGTAGAATGTGTTGCTTATTGAACATGTCAAAGTAAATGATGGCCATCGTTCTGCATATCATGCTCATACAGTACATCACAGCACTATGACTTATTTTCCATGGTGACTTCTCTAAAGCAAAGATTATTGGCCTGGACCTGCCTGGCTAGCCCGGTTTTCAGGAGACCTACAATAAAATATGCATAGCATCTAGTTATGTGTCTCATGCATATTTACTGCAGATAGCCTGAAAACCACAGCGGCCAGACAGATCCTGAGAAATCAGTTGGGAGCTGCTGAACTAGAGCAGCAGTTGTCAACACAGTCCTCAGAACATGCTGAGCCGAGTCAGGTTTTCAGGATATCCACAACGAATACACATGGCATAGTGTTGCAATAATGCTGGCATTAAGTATGCAAATTTCTCTTTCATTGTGGATATCCTGATAAACAGACCAAGGACTGCGTTAAGAACCACTGAACTCGAGAATCCTGGATCCTAACCAAGAACAATCCACACTAACAGGAGATTGAAAATCCTAAGATATACAGTATTAACAAATTAGATGACAGCAGTGAAAGACCAGTTGGCCCATCCTGTTTTTCCAGTTGGGGAAATTATTAATTATGCATGTATTTATTTATTTAACAGTGTTTTTAGCCTGCCGATCTGAATGCCTTGCTCTCATTAGTTTCTTATCTAATTTGAGTTGGCTGTTCTTTCATGCCGTCATACTGCTTGAAGCAGGAGACGGAGGTGTTGCAAAAGCAACCAGATGCCTTCGCTACGTATCACCAATGTGGCAAATAAGTCATTGGGCACCCAAGGGTGATCTCTAGACCTCAGCATGTCACTGGCTATATGCTGTTCACTTTCATGAGTTCCAGTGGCAGAACTGCAGACTGACTGTCACCTTGCCAGGCAGAAAGTAAAGCGATTATTAAGATGTTGTAGTCTTTTCAGTTCTGCTAATCTTAAAAGTGTTTGACTTGCAGGGACAGTCTGTCTCCATTTAAATTAGATCGGAAAAGTCTTCGTCTTAAATTATGTCCCTTTTTTTTTTTTTTTTTTTTTGCTATTATGCCTCCTGAGTATTCTTGCAATATCATTACAAAGAAGCAGTAAATGGCTGTACTGGAACAGCGACAGACGGAAACATTTCGATGGACTAAGACTGAGAAGATAAAAAGCGTATTAACAAAGAAAAGTAATATTTAATTTCCCTGATCAGAAATAGCTGTCTTCTCAAATTACAATCACATCAGACATGACAAGGTGAAAAATTCAACGACTAGAAGGGTAAAAAAACCTCATTATTTCCTTATTATATTTTTACAAGGTGTCAAGCGCAGCATCTTTCTGACAGGTGGAAGGGAAGCAATTGGCAACTCTTGTGAGTGAGAAGGAGGGAAGGACATCTGCAAAGAAGCTAAGGCCTCGGCTGGAGAAGGAGAATGCAGTCAGCCAGATTTTTAGGCTGTAGAAATGTGCGCAGGACAATGTTGCTTCAGAGACGGGACAGCAGCTTTAAAGGGGAACCACCGAGCAGAACTTTCCCTCTAGTCGTGGAAAGCAGTGAGCAGGCCATGACTATGGAAGAGGGGCTCTAACCCATAGCAGTCTTGAAGTGACCCTTCAGTCAAGGAAGGTACTACTCCTGGTTTTCGCATGATGCTACTGCGGCTAAAGCCAACCTAGGGAAACTGGAGAGAAAGTGTTGTCTGGAATCTTAACACTGGAAGGATGGGTTTCTGTGTTGGTTCAGTCATGACCATACTTAAAATCTTAGCTTAGGGGTCAAAGAGAAAGGAAAATGGGGGGAGGGGCAAATTGATATCATCACATAAATAAAATATAGTTGGCAGATGTCTCCAAAGATAACTTTGAATAAGGTATCCACTAGCAGTGGCCTTACAACCATGACTAAGCACAGAAAAGAGCCTTTGGCTTCCCACTGTTGAGGCTGCCTGCCTCTGGGGTGGCAGCAGTAGCTGTGGGGGGTATTTGGAGGTAAACACAGAAGATGCTGTTCTTCCCTTCAGTGGTATTGATGAACTGCCTGCAATCCTGCTATTCGGGTACCAATTTTGCAAAGCAACAGGAGAAATGTTTAAACACCACCTCTCCTACAACTACGAGGTCAAATCTTGCGGATCGTATTTCAAACCTGGCTCAATGATTGTAGGAGAGGAGGTACTTAAGCAACTCCCCTGCTGCCTGGCTGCATCAGGGATTGAATGACCAGATACGAGGCAGTGCGGCCATACTACTGGAGGTAAGAAAAATAGAGGGGGTATTCAGAGGTGGCAGCTAATGCTTGTAAAGCAGCTAGCTGTCGCCACTGAATTCTAACTCCAGATACTCAATGCTGGGGCCATATATGGCCACCGGCATTGAATACCCAGGTTGCCTCAGAACCTAGAAGCTAACCAGGCATCAGTGATATTGAGTCGCTGGGCGATTAGCTCCTGCAGTAAAGCTAGACCAGCCTTTGCCGTGCCTTATCTTACTTGCATGCCATTAACCAGGCAGAGGCTCAATATCACTGCTGCTTGGTTAGCAATGGATGGCACCTCGACTCCACCCCGCAGCACTCGTGGATATCCAGCAGCACTAACTGTGTTAGTATAGCTGAATATCCAGCTCAGTGGCATTTACATGGTTTGCAGGTCTGCAAACCATGTAATGCCTTTGAATTCCTCTCCCCCCCCCATGTCAAAATATTTTGCATGGTCAAAATATTTTGGGTTTGTTTTTGGATTTTTCTGAATTTTTCTCAGTTTTTTGGTGGGGTGTTTTTGGTTGTTTTAAATATTTGTTTTAATAACTTTTTTGTATGTGTGTTGGAAGCTTTTAACATAAACAATTGATTTTGCATGCACTCAGATTTTTAAGGCACCCAAAAAACCCAAATGTGTGCTATCAAATGCACAGTCCTAATGTCTGCTGTACTGACATCCTCCCAGTACCTCAAACTGAAAGGCTTTTTTCTGCCCATCTGGGATGGTGGATGGGGGACTGCAGGGAGGGGAGGGTGAATATTGACCTCAGACATCCCCTCTGCATTACTGCCCTAAAACCTTCTCCAGACCAGACTCTTCTCTCACATCTTCTCTGTGAACCTGACATCCTCTTGGTTCCCTGCCATACATATTCTTCCCACTTCACCCCACATATGTACACTCCCACACATAACATTCCTGCTGAGTCCCTGAGATAGTCAAGCCTCTATTTCAAAATCTCACACACAGCAGATGCCCTTATACACTCTTACTGTTCTAGTTACCTGATACAAAGTCCACTGGTATCCTCCACCACTCCACAAATGTACGTTCCTACCTCAGACCACCCTTGCTCTCAACATCTACCCATACACACTGCATATATGAGACACCTCCTTTATTTCCACCCATAACCCATAACGCCACCCTTTCTCCCTGAATGAAGCTCTGAGGGACCCCCAAACTCCCCCCCCCCCATTATTTTTGATCTAGGCGTGGGCATTTACAAGTCTAAAGTTGGTGTGATGTGCTTATCTTACTACGTATGCCCCAATATGCCCTACATATGCCCCAATTTGACCGGGTGACCAAGGAACTAGGTCAGGGGCATGCAATGGATGTCATCTACCTGGATTTCAGAAAAGCCTTTGATACTGTTCCTCATAGGAGGCTTGTCAATAAACTCAGTAGCTTGGGTATGGGTCCCAAGATGGTAAACTGGTCAGAAATTGGTTGACTGGCAGACGACAGAAGGTGATGGTACATGGAGCTCACTCGGATGAGATGAAGGTGATTAGCGGGGTGCCTCAGGGTTCGGTCCTGGGCCCGGCACTGTTCAATGTATTTGTGAGTGATATTGCTGAAGGACTGAATGGAAAAGTCTGTCTTTTTGCAGATGACACAAAAATTTGCAACAGAGTGGACTCCCCCGAGGGAGTGGTTAACATGAGGAAAGATCTACAAAAGCTGGAAGACTGGTCTAATGCTTGGCAACTACGATTTAATGCGAAAAAGTGCAGTGTCATGCACTTGGGTAGCAGAAAGCCAAAGGAAATGTACATGATAGGGAGCGAGAGGTTGGTATGCACGGTTCAGGAGAAAGACCTTGATGTGATTATCTCTGATGATCTCAAGGTGGCAAAACAGTGCGACAAGGCGGTGGCAAAAGCCAGGAGGATGTTGGGCTGCATACAAAGAGGGATTACCAGCAGAAAGGAAGAGGTACTTATGCCACTGTACAAGTCACTGGTGAGGCCTCACTTGGAATACTGTGTTCAGTTTTGGAAACCATATCTTGCAAAAGATGTAAAAAGACTGGAAACTGTTCAGAGGAAGGCGACCAAAATGATTTGGAGCCTGCATCAGAAGCCTTATGAGAAGAGACTTGAAGACCTAAATATGTACACTTTGGAGGAGAGGAGGGACAGGGGAGATATGATTCAGACCTTTAAATACTTAAAGAGAAATGATGAACAAACAAACCTCTTCCAAAGACGGTGAAGCTGTAAAACTAGAGGGCATAACATGAAGCTGCAAGGTGATAAATTGAAAGGCAATGTCAGGAAATACTTCTTCACTGAAAGGGTGGTGGATTCTTGGAATGCCCTCCCGATGGAAGTGGTGGGGCAAACACGGTGACGGAATTCAAAACGGCATGGGACAAACACAGTGGATCCTTTAGAGCAACAGGATAAAAACAAAATAAATGGTACCATCTAAATTCTGAACCATCTAACATCTCAAATACGGGTGTCCTACATGGAGTGGTGGGTTCACTCCTAAACAAAGACATGGGGAGGGGTGGCCTGCACAGAACGACAGGTGCACCTACTCTTGCCATCTTGCTGGGCAGGCTAGATGGACCATGTTGGTCTTTATCTGCCGTCATTTACTATGTTACTATGTTTCTATGTTACTAATTTCAGTGTTGCCAAACCTGACCTGGGGGCTCCCCAACTAGTCGGGATTTCAGGACATCCACAATGAATATGCAGGAGGTAAATTTGCATGCAATAGAGGCAATGTATGCAAATCTCTCTCATGAATATTGTCATGCCTTAGCCCTCCGCCTCAGGCTAAGAGGGTTAGGGTTGCCATCATGTTCTCCTTATAGAAGGTGGGATAAACTATTTTGTTCCAACTAAGACTGCTGGGAGTGGTAGTTCTTTTGCCTTCTAAGAAGAAATAGAGGGATGAATCTATGGTAGTAACCTATTAATCCCAAGAAGCTACGTATCTGTTTTTTGGTAACTGGTCGGGGAAAATCCCTGACGCTCTCGATCTTACTTGCTAGGGGTTTTACCAGTCCCCTCCCGACCATGTGTCCTAAATACTTAGCTTCTTCACTAGCGAACACACATTTTGCGGGGTTGAGCTTCAAACCCACTCTGCGCAGTGCTCTAAGTACTGCCTCTACCCTAGAGAGATGCTGCATCCATGTTGTACTATAGATGACGACATCATCCATGTATGCCAAAGCATACTCATGATGAGGCTGCAACACCTGATCTACCAGGCGTTGGCATGTGGCTGCTGCCCCGTGCAGCCCAAATGGCATTCGCCGAAATTGGAACAATCCTATTGGTGTGCTAAATGCCGTTTTTGGTTTTGAATCTCGCGTAAGAGGTATTTGCCAATACCCTTTAGTAAGGTCCAAAGTAGTCAAGTACCTTGCTTGACCCAGGCGATCCAAAAGATCGTCGATGCGGGGCATCGGGTAGGCGTCAAACTGTGATATATCATTTACTTGACGGAAATCTATACAAAACCTAAGAGTCCCGTCCAGTTTTGGTACTAGAACTATTGGGCTCGACCAGGGGCTTCGTGACTCCTCAACTATGCCCATAGCAACCATTTCTTTCACTTGTTCGATTACTTCTTTCTTTTTGGCCTCAGGCATACGATAGGGGCACTGCCTAATTATCCACCCTGGTGTTTTAACTATTTCATGGGTGACCATATGGGTTTCGCCGGGTTTTGTTGTTAAGACATCGGAAAACCTCTCTAATACCTGGGTCAACTCTTGTTGCTGTTGTGGGGATAGCCCGTCACCTAGCCTGGGTTTTGGCTTCTGTTTCCAATCAGCGGTCTGAGGACCGAGATCTTCCTCCCTCCTCTCCTCCGCTAGGGCCATCATGCCCTTAATTTCTCTCTGGCCGGTGGACCCAAACCCACCTGTTCCCCTAGTAGTGGGTGCCAATGATGGAACCTCCTCTACCGTGGGGAATCCCGCACGCTCACACACTAACTGAGCGATGCGATCGCCTACCTGTATTTTAAAATCTTTTTCCCCGAAATTAAAAATTAAGACCTTTACAAGGCCGCGATAATCAGGGTCTATCACCCCTGCCCCAACGTCTAAAAAGTATTTGACGGCTAGGCCCGATCTTGGGGCTATACGCCCGTAACACCCCTCTGGTATTTTTACCTGTATACCGGTGTTAACTAACGCTTTCCCCCCCTTTAAAACTATTGCCTCCTCGGCACTAAAAAGGTTGTATCCCGCTGCACCAGCGGAAGCTCTCTGTGGACTTTTAGCTTGCGGAGTGGCCCTGCAAAACTGGAGCACAAACTTTTGCTTCCCTGGAGGTACTTCAACCATTCGGGCCTGGAATTGAGTGCTAGTCTTCTTTGTTTTCTAGAACAAGGGACTAGGGACTCTGGCTGCTAGAGCTTCAAACCCTGTTCCTATTATCCCTGTTGGGGGTTGGGTGGACTCATGGCCAGGTTGATTAAGACGCTTTTCCACTTCCTGGTAAAAGGGAGGCCAATCTCGCCCTAAGACGATCTCATGAGGCAGCTTCGGAACGATGGCTACTAGCATCTGTTGTTTCGTTCCCAACCCTCTCAGAGATAGCCTATGCAAAGGATAGTGTGAAGATGCGCTGTGCACGCATCTTATCCGCACCTGGCCTTCTGCTTGACTCAGGGCTGACTGACGGCGCTCCTCAATGGCTTCCCAGAGCTTGCGTGAAATCATGCTCTGGTCAGCCCCCAAGTCAAGTAGTGCCAGTGCTTCTACACCCTCTACCTGAACTTGTAGAAGGAATCCTTCTTGGACGGGCTTCTCAGCTCCAAACATGAGGACTGTTCGTTCTGTGCAGTTCCTCTGGAAATGTCCAGTTTTTCCACATGCATAACATTTCCCTTTACATGCAAACAAAACATTGTCATTAACACTCTTATCATCAGTATTATACATTTTACTCTTGGAATACTTTTCCCTTTTACTAAGCTCGGACATACCAACTGCCTTTAACACACCAACCCCTGAGGTGTCAGCCATTTCTGCTTCAAAATATCTTTCCGCTAAATTGTCTGCCTCTTCAGTGGTTTGACAGTTTTGTAGGGTAAGGAAAGTTTTTACCTCAGTAGGCACAGCCTGCATAAACTGCTCCAATATAACTGTGTCTACTACTGACTCTAGGGTTCTCCTCTCGGGAGTCAGCCATTTCCAGGCTATACTTTTTAGCCTTTGAGACAAATCTTTGGGAGTCTCCCGAGGCTTTATTTTGGCTTCCCTGAACATCCTTCTGTAATGTACTAGGGTCAAACCTAGTCTATCCTTGACCGCCCTCTTTATCTCACTGTAGTCAGAGGCAAGGATGGCAGGCATAGCCTTATAGGCAGATAGAGCTTCGCCCGTGAGCGACATCGCGAAGCGGGTTGCCCACTGCTCTATTGGCCATTTTAAAGCTTCCGCTATACGCTCAAAGGCATCTATGAAGTCGTCCAAATTGTCATAGGGATTCAATTGTCCCACAGTAAATGCATTACAAGTGTTCAGTCCTACCCCCGGAATCATAGTGGGGTTATCAGCTCCTTGCTCCATCGGCTTCTTTAGGAGTGCTTCCATGGTCTCCAGGAGTGGTCTCTGCTGCTCCCTCATGGCGATGGCACTCTGCTCCTGGATGTGGCGGACCAGCTCGACCTGCTTGTCCCATTGGAGCTGCATCCAGTGCATCACATCTCTCGCCTCCATCCTTGGTGTCTGTGTCCCTGTGGAGAAAAAAAAAGAAAAAGGCCCACAAAGTGCGGCACTTATGGTTCTTTTACACCGTCTATTTCTCTGCGTGCACAGTAGCGCCCCCTTTCTCACCCGTGTCCTTCTACACTTATGCCCTAGGTAAGCTTTACCTTAGCCTTCATGTAGACTCAGGCATGTAAGAAAGGTCACTGTGCTCAGCTCCCCCTGGCCGATCTGCCAGCGAACTTGCTTCCGACGGTTCTCCCAGTACAGCAGCAGTTTCCTCCCGTGGACAGTAGTGTTCCTTTAATATTGTCCTTTAATTCTCAAGGCAAAAATCCGTAAAACTACGCCAGCCTGTCACCCGTGAAGGTCCCCAGAGGCTATAAGCGGGGGTATTTCATGGTGCGTCTTCTTAAGTAGCCAGGGGAGTGGTACAAAAGGCGTTGCAGTGCCCTCTGGGAGTAGTAGTCCCCCAAGCTAACAAAAGAATTAAGTTGTAGTCGAGCAGTAAGGTTTTAAGACAGGACTTTTTATTCCCCTTCCCGGGCAGATTTTCAGAGCAATGGAAATAAGCTCAAAAGGACCATACAGCTGGTACAAATAAAAGGAACAACCGGAACAAAAATAGTGCTTATCTTCAGCTTATCAGTGGAACAGAAAAAGGTAATTTAAACAGTCTTTTTCACTCAAGGTAAGTTTCTTCACTTCCTTTCCTTATCAAAAACTTCCAGAAACCTCTTCAGCATAAAGAAGTGATTTCATCAGACAAAGTCAATGTACAATCCATACAATTATCAGAAGCAGGTTCCTCATATAAATCACATTGCATTTCTTCACATTCCTCTTCTGTATAAAGTCCTTTTGGATTGTAAATCACGTTATTCTTAAACAGTCTCTCTCTATGGCTCAGAGAGTTCCTCTCCTCCTCACAGCTAGAGTAGAATGGGAAATTACCACACTCTCTGGAGTTGCTATTTTGAGAGCCACATAACTCTTGGTAAGTACAGGGAAAGTCTTCACTTTCTATGTCTCTTCTATTAGAAGCAATACCCCTACCTTCACAGTCTCTCTGCTCAGCGTTTCTCGGTACAGCAGAGCCTGGCCAGGACGAAAGCGTTTTTCTGCTTTTCTCTCCCTGTTTTCCCTTGGGCCTGAAACTCCCTTCAGGGTAGAAGCTTTCTCCCTCCTTGTACCTGTTACTTGGTAGGTTGGCTTTCCTAAGCCTGGGTCCAGGAATGTCTCCACTGCCCCCTTCTTGGTAAAGTTCACTGGGCTTCTGTTTAGCCGTGCACTGCTCTCTGAAGCAGTTCTTCTGAGTTCTTTCAGCTGCCCTGGTTCTACCGGTTTTCCAAGTTCCTCCCGTCCTCCAGTTACCAGCTGTTTTCTCCCAGCTACCAACGGCTCTTGAATTCCCTGGTGGTCTCTCCTCACTAACCTCCGGTAAGTGAGTTTTATCTGCGTGTGGCTTAGTGTTTGCTTGGGCTCCGCCCCCTCCCATCTGCCCCTCATTACCTAATGAGCTGTGAGCTAGCTTGCTGTTTGGGCGTGCTCTCACACCTTGTGATGCAGTCTGTGTATGTTGCCTATAGCAACTCTGGGCCATGTGCTGCACTGGGCTGTCAATGTCAGATCTGTTTTGCTCAACTTTACCTATCTCCATAGGCTCTGACTGATCTACACCATGACAATGCTCACTAGAGGCTTCCTCATCACAATATTCATAGTGGATATCCTGAAACCCCGACTGGCTGAAGAGTGCCATGGACAGGTTTGTGTACTACTGCCCTATTTTCTAAAGGAAACTGTGCACATCCTTTATAAAATAGCTGCACAATATACATGTAACAAGAAGCATTAAACTACGTGCCCTTATAAAGTTACCATCTTGTGAGCAGAAATCACTAGTTATCTGTTTAAATGTGGCTTTGAAAATTATCCTCCTGGAATGATGAAAGTAAAATATTATGGCTTAAAGAAAACCTCTTGCATGTAAATCAGTTATGTAATTCGCAGGCCCCAGTCCCGCAACTTCTCCAACCTGCGACTCTGCTCATCCCTGATCTCTCCTCAGGCTCCTGCCCGCCCTCCCCTTCCTCCACCACCACTTAGCTCGTTATACCTAGGCGCCCTAAACTGTCGGTCATTACGCTCTAAATCCCTTTTGATTCAGGACTTAATTGCTCAGGACTCATTAGACCTTCTATGCCTAACTGAGACCTGGAGTAAAAATGGGGAGCAGCCTCTTATTTCCAGATGTCTTCCACTTAACTTCTCCTCCTTCTCTGTCCCCCGGGTCGGTCGGAATGGAGGTGGGGTTGCCCTGCTTTATCGTTCCTCTCTCCCCATCTCCCAGGTTCCTTCCTCCCTTTTACATTATCCCAAATCCCTCCTTTTTTTGCCTCCAGTCATCCCCCCCTATCCATTTTCTCATCCTCTATGCCCCCCTTCCCTTCCAGCCCATCTTTGGGAAGCTCTTACACTTACTGTGGCTGACATCTCCCTGAAGTTTCCCCATCTAATTATCATTGGTGACCTTAATATCCATTTTGACTCCCCTTACTCTGCTAAGGATCTCTCCTTTACCACTCTTCTTCAGGATCTCTCCCTCCAACAACTTGTCCTTTCTACAACCCACACTGCTGGTCACATCCTTGACCCCGTCATTATTCCTCTGTCTCCCCCTTTTTGTATCTCTCAGCCTAAAGTGAGACATCTTCCCTGGTCTGACCACTTTTGTGTAACGTTCCTGCTGGAATTCAACACTTCTTACCCTTCCACCTCCTCAGGTTCTCTACTTGTCCCTCCATCCTCCACTCTGTGCCATCGCATTAATCCCCTTACTCTCCAGCTTTTCCCTCCAGCCTCCCTGCTGACTTTCCTGCTCTTTCCCCAAACTCTCAGGTCTCAACCTTTAATTCTGCACTCTCATCAACCCTTGAATGCCTTGCTCCCCCTCAGCCTATCCATCCGAGATGCTCATCTACCCACCACCCATGGTTCCATGCGGGTCTTCGCCTCTTCACTGATCGGAGCATATCTGGTGAAAGCACTGCACACCACTCACCCTTGCCCAATTCCGTGAGCACCACCGGCACTATCGGTCCTCTGTCCACCAAGGCAAGCTTTCTTTTTTCTCCGATTCTATTACTACTGCTACAAACCCATCTCGGCAGCTTTTTTCTGTTCTCCGGTCGCTCACCTCTCTTCACTCGGGCCCTTACCCGGCATCCCCTCCTCCCATGTCCTCCTCTACCCAATTAGCCCTACACTTCACCACCAATATCCAGGACCTTCGTGTGAGTCTCCCCTCCTGCCCCACACCCCTGTCTTCCCCTCCTCCCCTTTCCCCTCCTTCCCCCTCTCCCCCCTCTCTTTCCCACACATGGTCTACTTTCTGTCCTATCACCACCGCTGAGCTTGTCTCCTCCCTTTCCTCAGCACGTAAGACCACATGTCTCCTAGCCCCATCCCTACTAAATGTTTTTTGGAACCATCACTAGCCTTAGTTCCCCACATCTGCACCTTAATCAACTCGGCTTTCATGTGGCATTTTCCCTTCCCCCTGGAAACACGCTCTTGTACGCCCCATCCTTAAAAAACCTCTTCTCGATCCCTTGGTCCCTGCTCACTACCATCCAATTTCAAACCTCCCCTTTCTCTCAAAAATTCTGGAGAGGTTTGTATTTGAATAGCTCTCACAATACCTTCACTCTGTCAATTATCTCCACCCTCGACAGTCCGGCTTCCATCAGCGTGGAAACAACCTTAACAGCTCTTCTCAATGACCTACATGCTTCACACGATCGGGGTGACATCACGGTGGTGGTCTCCCTAGATCTTTCCTCTGCCTTTGACCTTGTGGATCACTCTCTTTTCCTCTCACAACTACATGATGCAGGTCTGCGAGGCGCTGTCCACCACTGGTTCCACTCTTTCCTTTCCTCTCGTCTTTTCTCCATAGCCTCTCCCACAGACCCACACTCTCTCTCTAATGCTTTCCCCCTCCCCTGTTGTGTCCCTCAAGATTCTGTTCTGGCCCCCTTATTCTTCAATCTTTTCCTTGCACCACTGGCCCTTTGCATTTAGCAGACCGGTATGTCTGTCTTCTTCTACGTGGACGACATTATCATCATTAATCACACCGGTCCACAGCATCCTGACCTCACTCCCTTGAATTCATGTCTCACTCTTGTTTCAGGTTGGCTATCCACAAACTGTCTCCATCTCAACTCCGTCAAAACTTCAGCTACATGGTTCACATTTGGAAATCCTTGCCCTTCCCTTGCTCCCTCTTTTGGCTGTTCTGTGATCCCCATTGTTTCGTCTTTCAAATACCTTGGCATTCTCCTTGATTCCAATCTCACTTTCAAAGGCCACATATCACACCTAGCTAAGATGTCTTATTTCTTCCTTCAACAAATTTGTTCCATTCATCTTTTCCTGTCTCCCTCGGCTCTAACCACCCTCACGCTATCCACAGTCCTATCACGGTTAGATTATTGCAATTCTGTTTTTTCTGGCATCACTAAGGTCGAACTTTGTCGGCTACAAATCATTCAAAATACCGCAGCCAGAATTATCTCTCACTCCTCCCACAAATACCATATTACTCCCTTATTGTTTCTCTTGCACTGGCTCCCGGTAGAATATTGTATTAAATTCAAGATATTAACCATGGTTCACCGAGTCCTCTACACACACACGCCGCAATACCTCGCTGACCTTTTTACTTTCACACCCCCACACGTAGTCTTCGCTCCCTCCATATCAATCGACTCCACCTCCCCCCACCATCTCGTGCTCACTTACAATCTACCCGTCACTCTGCCTTCTTCTTTCATGGTCCAGCCCTTTGGAACTCTCTGCCCACCTCACTCCGTCTGGAAGAAAACTACATTACCTTTAGGTCACTACTTAAAGCTCACTTCTTTAACTCTGCTTACAACCTTCCAGCCACACCCATCTGACCTGGTTTATCCATGTTTACCTATGTCCTGTCTCCCTCTCACTTTACGTCTTGTCCTATGTCTTACTATTCTTCTCTTTCCTGTCTTAATTTTTGTAGTTCTTTTCCTGCTATGGGGCCTTGTGCCCATCCCAGTTTGACTTTGTACCTGTAAACCACCCT
This sequence comes from Ichthyophis bannanicus, assembly GCA_033557465.1. Lineage (NCBI taxonomy): Eukaryota > Metazoa > Chordata > Amphibia > Gymnophiona > Ichthyophiidae > Ichthyophis > Ichthyophis bannanicus. The sequence continues at coordinate 358,365,315 of CM066039.1, read as the reverse complement.
GATGTAACATAGGGCGGTATATCAAATTTAAATAAGCATAAACATGTCCCCCTATTCCCTTCCCTCACTACTGTGATTTAATCTGAACACTCTTATCTAAGCCTATAACCCAATGTAAATATGTTCATGTTACTATAGGGCTCATTCCATCTCGGACATCCATTCCCTCTGTAGTTCATGGGATCAGAATCGCGATCAGTCATGTATGTGCAGACCAGTGGGATTCAGTCCAGCCTGCACGTACATGGCAAGCCCGACTAACTCAGTTAGGGCTTTTAAATGGAGCCGCGGCACCATGGCATCTGGTTGCCATGACACAGCAATTCCATTTAAAAGCCACGATGCCGGCCGCTGAATAAAAGTGCTTATTCCCCGCAGCCTGACCCCCGATCTGACCTCCTATGGCCAGGGTCGAGCTGTGGGGAATGTCCTCTGCCCCAGAGGTGGAATAACTTCGACCACACATGTCGCCGGTCCTGGATGCGCAACTAGCGGGGACGTTAGATGCCGACAGGGGAAGGCATGTCCATCCCCGCTATTCATGGTACAGAATCAGGCCGTACATATTTCATTCAATGGCTGACTCATTCATTCAATATGCTTTAGTTGATGTAAACCGCTTTGAAATCATGAAAAGCGGTATAGAAGACATGTTAAATAAATAAAACAGGATCCACCGTGTACTCTACATTTCTATACATCATTTGAAACAACATAGGAAATGTTTGTAAGATGGCTCTGCGAAACTTACATATTGAGGGGGTAGAAGGTTCTAGGCATGTCATGAAACTCATGAGTCTCTGATACAATACTTTTAGAGAGCTATTATAGAATTTTGATAAAAATACTTCATTCTATCTAGTCTGTCCAGCCTCGTCAGAAAATTGTTGAATGGGTCAGGTTGTTTATTTGGTTCTCTGTCCTGGTCATCAGGCCCCTTAATATTCATGAGCTATAATACATGCCCATGGTGAACAGGGTAGGTTAATGCTAATGTAGAGAAGGCCGTATAGAGATCTGCATGTGATTCTTTATGAGTACTTTATCCTATATTATTACTATTATTTTACATTTGTGTTTAAGTTATTTCTTTTAATGCATTTGAAACAATATGAAATATATTAACTCAAAAAATGATGTTCGGAGTCAGAGATCCACATCCACGGTACTTGGACCCATCTTATGCCACCAATGTGGTTCATAAATCTGGATGGGGCAAGATCCCCAGTCGTCTCTGTGCCAACAGTTCAATATCTGAAATCGATGCCAACCTGAGAGCCCTCTGGCACTTTTTTGAAATATTCAGCAGATGGGACAGGAACAAATGAGGATCTCTTCTTCTCCATTTGGACAAATCAACCACCATGGATGGGATGGGATAGGATGAATCCAGGGAGCTTCAGTTTTTAATTTGGAGTATTGCCTGTTAACTGAAGCAGGAAGTGCAGTGGGGTGGGGTGGGGATTCATGGCCAGGGTTGCTTAATTTAAAATGAAAGGAAAATAAACAGAGATGAAATGAATCCCCCCTTTAGTTTTAACAAATTCATACTCTACCTTAAACGTTA